>CM055116.1:486829688-488039324 GCA_029206835.1 Rana muscosa | reverse complement strand
CCCCAACAGCTTTTTAAGTGCACTGTCTTTGCAGTGCAACTCAGCACATGTCAACGCTCTAAAGTACTTTGTTGTGGTGTTTTGCCAAAAATGTTGCATGAACAAATTTCGGTTCATTGTGGTGCATTAGGCAGGCTTGAAATGGACTCCCTGAATTTAATACTTGTTAACGTGTAATACAATGTGCATTAAAGCACATGCATTTAAAATACTGCATCAGATCAAGCTGGCGTGAATCTACCGTAAATGGGTCAAGGTGATACCCTTTCAACAATACAGTTTCAAATATACATGTGCTGTGTGTTAAGTTTTGCATTTTAAAACATATCATTTACATATTTGAAATTTCACCTACCAACACATTTAAGGCCATCTCCAACCCAACCTGTTTGACATTTGCATTTAAAGCTTCCGGGTACATTGACGCAAGATGCGTGCACATCACAGTTGTGTGCTCCTATTTCACATTCATCGACATCTAAAGAAAAAATAAATATAAAACATTTAAGCAGTTGTATATTTTACCAGTTTAAATCCAGTATTGAACTTCTTGATAATTCATATATAAAAGTTCTCCATCATGCAATATACAGGGGGTCCCCGTGTTACGAACACAATAGGGACTGCATTTGTAAGTGTAACTTCCGGTCGAAACACTGCATTCATAAGTGTTCGTAAGTGTAACTGCCGCCTGTGCATGGATGTGGGATGTTCCGGGCGCTTGTTATGTTATCTGGGGCGTAGTACGGCAGTGTAGAATGTGTCGGAGCTGCTCAAAAGTTATTGTAGAGCACAAGTGGCCGGTATTTGAGGCCGTTCGTAAGTAGGAGTCGTTCGTAACTCGGGTGTTCGTAACTCGGGGGCCCCTGTACAAGCTTTCCCTACTTTCACCCCCTTTAACACAACTTTCCCCAGTAATGTTTACAGTAAGCAGCTTAAAAGACTCAGTTACTTTGCCTTTTCAGGGGAAAACCAACTGTCAGGCCTGATCCCTGTCATGTGGGGCATCCCTAGCCCTATGTAGGTTTCAACCCAAGCCCCATCAAAAACCTGTACTGGGAATGACTTAATAAAAGCAGGATACATTATTAAAACAGGAATTGTTAAAGTCACTCAGTATAACCAGCTGCCACGTTAACTTACTTTGTTATATGATTTATAATAGGGGAGAAGTTAATATACAAAACAAAAAGCTAATTATGTGTGTGCATATGTTTTGCTTACTACTACCTGTTGGCTAAAATTAATTAATTAAGGGAAGTTCACAGGATCTAAACTTTTTTTGTGGGGAGGGGGTTAACTCAATAACCCTACTCAGCTATGGTGTGTTCAAATATAAAAAAAATCTAATTCGTGGATATATTCCAGGGCATAGAGGCATTGGAACACAGTTATTAGTATTTTTTCAAATAATATATATTATAATTATAATTTGGCTACAGTATATACATAGTTGCATTGGTCCAGCTTGGACCAATGTAAGTGTGCAATGTGTCATACCTGTGGGATCCCCATGGAAGCTGGAAATCACTGTAGTAGACATCACTACTGGTGATTGCCGCTAGCTTCCAGGTCCCATCCCCAGTTGCTGCTCTACTTCTTACCGAACACAGGAGATCACCCACTAGGCACAGGTGCTATTCAGAGAATACTTTGAATTGTCTCACTGAATGCAAAGTTTTCTCTGATTGGACGAAGTGGAGATTGGGACATCACCTCTCTGTGTCTCTACTTTGTCCAACCAGAGAACACATTGCATTCAATGAAAAAAAATACAAAGCCTTCCTAAATGGCGACCTCCTGTTGAACATAGGATTTCGCCATTCAGGAACGCTTTGTATTTTTTCATACTAAGCAGTTTCTTTGCTGCGTACTAAACGTATGCAGCAAAGAAGCCGCTTAGTATGAGACTTGGAAGCTAGTGGTGGTCACTATAGTAGCAGTGTCTACTACAGTGATTTCCAACTTTCAGAGGGTGTCCACAAGTACATTAGTCGATTGCTGAAACAATGTAAATATTTAAAAAAATGCCATACCTAAACTTCAGCATTAAAGTACGACAATTGTTACTACACTACAGGTATTTTAAATGCCTACTAAAACATCCACAGAACAGTAATGGAGGGGAAATCTGGCCTAATTCTGGTGACCGGGGGGGGGGGGGGTTATTTTCACTTCATGTCTTGGTTATTCGACAGGAAATTGAGCAAAATCTCTCCAATAGGACGAAGATGGCAGAAAAGAAAAACTGACAGGAGTTATAACCTTCCTTACCCAAAATTATAGTTCTACTTTAAGTGTCAGTTCCCCAACATAGCCCCCTCCCTCCTGGCACTCCATAGCCCTCTCTTCTTCTGGGAGTGTAATTACTGTATGTGATGGAAAAGCTCATCCTCCCCGCACCTCCCTTCATAACTCTGCGACACGACTTTTGGAGGTCTACAGAAGGGAGACCCTAACAGGTAAATAACATGCGTAAAATACATCACATGCACATATCCTTTTATGGGAAGACATGCATGGTCTGTTTGACAGGGTCTCTTTAAAAGAATGTTTCAAGTTAAGCCTTTATATCTAAATCTGCTAGGAAAGTTATGATGTTCAAATAAATTAAAATGACAAAGTGAACATAAAAGCCTTTTTACACATATCAAGCTTGTATACATAAAATATGCATACACGTTTTGTATTTTTAAACAATACAGATGCAGAATTGCCTTTTACCTGTGCATCCCGTGGTTCCCTTCTTCACAAAGTAACCCAGCTGACAGTGACAGATGAAAGAACCTTTAGTGTTCTCACACTCTCCATGCAGGCAGATGTTGGGGTTCAGGTCACACTCATTAACATCTATAGAGAAGACATAAAATGGTAAGGCTGATTGATACTAAGATCTACAAACAAATAAAGCTTCTCCTCAGTAGGGATGAGCTTCGTGTTCGAGTCGAAAATCGAACGATTTGGGCCATTCGCGCCAAATTCGAGTGACGCGAACGGCCCACAATGCACTACGCCATCGCAGTGTCATCCAGGCGCTGTGATTGGCCAAGCATGCACTGTGACCCCGCATGCTTGGCCAATCACAGCGCCGGCAGCGAGGAGAGCAATGATTGGCCACAGGCAGGATGCCTGTGGCCAATTATTGCTGAGGGGGTTTAGTACACGCCCCACACTATAAAAGGCCGCCAGCGCGGCGGCCTTGTGTAGTGTGTTCCGGAGCAGGGAAAGAGAAGCATAGGCAGGGACAGTGTCATTATTTTTCCTTTACTAATCCTGGATTCCTTGTGTTTAGGGACAAATAAGGATAGGTAGGGAGAGTGTCAGTGACAGTGTGCTATTCTGTGCTAATCCTTGTTTGTAGGGACAGAGAGGTACAGTGAGGGAAAGTGTCAGTGTGCTATTCTGTTCTAAACCAATCTTGCTGAACCATATTTTCAATCCTTGAGTTTAGGGACAGAGAGGTACAGTGAGGGAAAGTGTCAGTGTGCTATTCTGTGCTAAATCTTGTTTGTAGGGAGGGACAGAGTAGGACAGTGAGGGAAAGTGTCAGTGTGCTATTCTGTTCTAAACCAATCTTGCTGAACCATATTTTCAATCCTTGAGTTTAGGGACAGAGAGGTACAGTGAGGGAAAGTGTCAGTGTGCTATTCTGTGCTAAATCTTGTTTGTAGGGAGGGACAGAGTAGGACAGTGAGGGAAAGTGTCAGTGTGCTATTCTGTTCTAAACCAATCTTGCTGAACCATATTTTCAATCCTTGAGTTTAGGGACAGAGAGGTACAGTGAGGGAAAGTGTCAGTGTGCTATTCTGTGCTAAATCTTGTTTGTAGGGAGGGACAGAGTAGGACAGTGAGGGAAAGTGTCAGTGTGCTATTCTGTTCTAAACCAATTTTGCTGTTCCATATTTTCAATCCTTGAGTTTAGGGACAGAGAAGGACACTTGTGACAATTATCAGTGTGCTATTCTGTGCTAAATCTTGTTTGTAGGGAGGGACAGAGTAGGACAGTGAGGGAAAGTGTCAGTGTGCTATTCTGTTCTAAACCAATTTTGCTGTTCCATATTTTCAATCCTTGAGTTTAGGGACAGAGAAGGACACTCGTGGCAATTATCAGTGTGCTATTCTGTGCTAAATCTTGTTTGTAGGGAGGGACAGAGTAGGACAGTGAGGGAAAGTGTCAGTGTGCTATTCTGTTCTAAACCAATTTTGCTGTTCCATATTTTCAATCCTTGAGTTTAGGGACAGAGAAGGACACTCGTGGCAATTATCAGTGTGCTATTCTGTGCTAAATCTTGTTTGTAGGGAGGGACAGAGTAGGACAGTGAGGGAAAGTGTCAGTGTGCTATTCTGTTCTAAACCAATTTTGCTGTTCCATATTTTCAATCCTTGAGTTTAGGGACAGAGAAGGACACTCGTGGCAATTATCAGTGTGCTATTCTGTGCTAAATCTTGTTTGTAGGGAGGGACAGAGTAGGACAGTGAGGGAAAGTGTCAGTGTGCTATTCTGTTCTAAACCAATTTTGCTGTTCCATATTTTCAATCCTTGAGTTTAGGGACAGAGAAGGACACTCGTGGCAATTATCAGTGTGCTATTATGTGCTAAATCTTGTTTGTAGGGAGGGACAGAGTAGGACAGTGAGGGAAAGTGTCAGTGTGCTATTCTGTTCTAAACCAATTTTGCTGTTCCATATTTTCAATCCTTGAGTTTAGGGACAGAGAAGGACACTCGTGGCAATTATCAGTGTGCTATTCTGTGCTAAATCTTGTTTGTAGGGAGGGACAGAGTAGGACAGTGAGGGAAAGTGTCAGTGTGCTATTCTGTTCTAAACCAATTTTGCTGTTCCATATTTTCAATCCTTGAGTTTAGGGACAGAGAAGGACACTCGTGGCAATTATTAGTGTGCTATTCTGTGCTAAATCTTGTTTGTAGGGAGGGACAGAGTAGGACAGTGAGGGAAAGTGTCAGTGTGCTATTCTGTTCTAAACCAATTTTGCTGTTCCATATTTTCAATCCTTGAGTTTAGGGACAGAGAAGGACACTCGTGGCAATTATCAGTGTGCTATTCTGTGCTAAATCTTGTTTGTAGGGAGGAACAGAGTAGGACAGTGAGGGAAAGTGTCAGTGTGCTATTCTGTTCTAAACCAATTTTGCTGTTCCATATTTTCAATCCTTGAGTTTAGGGACAGAGAAGGACACTCGTGGCAATTATCAGTGTGCTATTCTGTGCTAAATCTTGTTTGTAGGGAGGAACAGAGTAGGACAGTGAGGGAAAGTGTCAGTGTGCTATTCTGTTCTAAACCAATTTTGCTGTTCCATATTTTCAATCCTTGAGCTTAGGGACAGAGAAGGACACTCGTGGCAATTATCAGTGTGCTATTCTGTGCTAAATCTTGTTTGTAGGGAGGGACAGAGTAGGACAGTGAGAGAAAGTGTCAGTGTGCTATTCTGTTCTAAACCAATCTTGCTGAACCATATTTTCAATCCTTGAGTTTAGGGACAGAGAGGTACAGTGAGGGAAAGTGTCAGTGTGCTATTCTGTGCTAAATCTTGTTTGTAGGGAGGGACAGAGTAGGACAGTGAGGGAAAGTGTCAGTGTGCTATTCTGTTCTAAACCAATCTTGCTGAACCATATTTTCAATCCTTGAGTTTAGGGACAGAGAGGTACAGTGAGGGAAAGTGTCAGTGTGCTATTCTGTTCTAAACCAATTTTGCTGTTCCATATTTTCAATCCTTGAGTTTAGGGACAGAGAAGGACACTCGTGGCAATTATCAGTGTGCTATTCTGTGCTAAATCTTGTTTGTAGGGAGGGACAGAGTAGGACAGTGAGGGAAAGTGTCAGTGTGCTATTCTGTTCTAAACCAATTTTGCTGTTCCATATTTTCAATCCTTGAGTTTAGGGACAGAGAAGGACACTCGTGGCAATTATCAGTGTGCTATTCTGTGCTAAATCTTGTTTGTAGGGAGGGACAGAGTAGGACAGTGAGGGAAAGTGTCAGTGTGCTATTCTGTTCTAAACCAATTTTGCTGTTCCATATTTTCAATCCTTGAGTTTAGGGACAGAGAAGGACACTCGTGGCAATTATCAGTGTGCTATTCTGTGCTAAATCTTGTTTGCAGGGAGGGACAGAGTAGGACAGTGAGGGAAAGTGTCAGTGTGCTATTCTGTTCTAAACCAATTTTGCTGTTCCATATTTTCAATCCTTGAGTTTAGGGACAGAGAAGGACACTCGTGGCAATTATCAGTGTGCTATTCTGTGCTAAATCTTGTTTGTAGGGAGGGACAGAGTAGGACAGTGAGGGAAAGTGTCAGTGTGCTATTCTGTTCTAAACCAATTTTGCTGTTCCATATTTTCAATCCTTGAGTTTAGGGACAGAGAAGGACACTCGTGGCAATTATCAGTGTGCTATTCTGTGCTAAATCTTGTTTGTAGGGAGGGACAGAGTAGGACAGTGAGGGAAAGTGTCAGTGTGCTATTCTGTTCTAAACCAATTTTGCTGTTCCATATTTTCAATCCTTGAGTTTAGGGACAGAGAAGGACACTCGTGGCAATTATCAGTGTGCTATTCTGTGCTAAATCTTGTTTGTAGGGAGGGACAGAGTAGGACAGTGAGGGAAAGTGTCAGTGTGCTATTCTGTTCTAAACCAATTTTGCTGTTCCATATTTTCAATCCTTGAGTTTAGGGACAGAGAAGGACACTCGTGGCAATTATCAGTGTGCTATTCTGTGCTAAATCTTGTTTGTAGGGAGGGACAGAGTAGGACAGTGAGGGAAAGTGTCAGTGTGCTATTCTGTTCTAAACCAATTTTGCTGTTCCATATTTTCAATCCTTGAGTTTAGGGACAGAGAAGGACACTCGTGGCAATTATCAGTGTGCTATTCTGTGCTAAATCTTGTTTGTAGGGAGGGACAGAGTAGGACAGTGAGGGAAAGTGTCAGTGTGCTATTCTGTTCTAAACCAATTTTGCTGTTCCATATTTTCAATCCTTGAGCTTAGGGACAGAGAAGGACACTCGTGGCAATTATCAGTGTGCTATTCTGTGCTAAATCTTGTTTGTAGGGAGGGACAGAGTAGGACAGTGAGAGAAAGTGTCAGTGTGCTATTCTGTTCTAAACCAATTTTGCTGTTCCATATTTTCAATCCTTGAGTTTAGGGACAGAGAAGGACACTCGTGGCAATTATCAGTGTGCTATTCTGTGCTAAATCTTGTTTGTAGGGAGGGACAGAGTAGGACAGTGAGGGAAAGTGTCAGTGTGCTATTCTGTTCTAAACCAATTTTGCTGTTCCATATTTTCAATCCTTGAGTTTAGGGACAGAGAAGGACACTCGTGGCAATTATCAGTGTGCTATTCTGTGCTAAATCTTGTTTGTAGGGAGGGACAGAGTAGGACAGTGAGGGAAAGTGTCAGTGTGCTATTCTGTTCTAAACCAATTTTGCTGTTCCATATTTTCAATCCTTGAGTTTAGGGACAGAGAAGGACACTCGTGGCAATTATCAGTGTGCTATTCTGTGCTAAATCTTGTTTGCAGGGAGGGACAGAGTAGGACAGTGAGGGAAAGTGTCAGTGTGCTATTCTGTTCTAAACCAATTTTGCTGTTCCATATTTTCAATCCTTGAGTTTAGGGACAGAGAAGGACACTCGTGGCAATTATCAGTGTGCTATTCTGTGCTAAATCTTGTTTGTAGGGAGGGACAGAGTAGGACAGTGAGGGAAAGTGTCAGTGTGCTATTCTGTTCTAAACCAATTTTGCTGTTCCATATTTTCAATCCTTGAGTTTAGGGACAGAGAAGGACACTCGTGGCAATTATCAGTGTGCTATTCTGTGCTAAATCTTGTTTGTAGGGAGGGACAGAGTAGGACAGTGAGGGAAAGTGTCAGTGTGCTATTCTGTTCTAAACCAATTTTGCTGTTCCATATTTTCAATCCTTGAGTTTAGGGACAGAGAAGGACACTCGTGGCAATTATCAGTGTGCTATTCTGTGCTAAATCTTGTTTGTAGGGAGGGACAGAGTAGGACAGTGAGGGAAAGTGTCAGTGTGCTATTCTGTTCTAAACCAATTTTGCTGTTCCATATTTTCAATCCTTGAGTTTAGGGACAGAGAAGGACACTCGTGGCAATTATCAGTGTGCTATTCTGTGCTAAATCTTGTTTGTAGGGAGGGACAGAGTAGGACAGTGAGGGAAAGTGTCAGTGTGCTATTCTGTTCTAAACCAATTTTGCTGTTCCATATTTTCAATCCTTGAGTTTAGGGACAGAGAAGGACACTCGTGGCAATTATCAGTGTGCTATTCTGTGCTAAATCTTGTTTGTAGGGAGGGACAGAGTAGGACAGTGAGGGAAAGTGTCAGTGTGCTATTCTGTTCTAAACCAATTTTGCTGTTCCATATTTTCAATCCTTGAGCTTAGGGACAGAGAAGGACACTCGTGGCAATTATCAGTGTGCTATTCTGTGCTAAATCTTGTTTGTAGGGAGGGACAGAGTAGGACAGTGAGAGAAAGTGTCAGTGTGCTATTCTGTTCTAAACCAATTTTGCTGTTCCATATTTTCAATCCTTGAGTTTAGGGACAGAGAAGGACACTCGTGGCAATTATCAGTGTGCTATTCTGTGCTAAATCTTGTTTGTAGGGAGGGACAGAGTAGGACAGTGAGGGAAAGTGTCAGTGTGCTATTCTGTTCTAAACCAATTTTGCTGTTCCATATTTTCAATCCTTGAGTTTAGGGACAGAGAAGGACACTCGTGGCAATTATCAGTGTGCTATTCTGTGCTAAATCTTGTTTGTAGGGAGGGACAGAGTAGGACAGTGAGGGAAAGTGTCAGTGTGCTATTCTGTTCTAAACCAATTTTGCTGTTCCATATTTTCAATCCTTGAGTTTAGGGACAGAGAAGGACACTCGTGGCAATTATCAGTGTGCTATTCTGTGCTAAATCTTGTTTGTAGGGAGGGACAGAGTAGGACAGTGAGGGAAAGTGTCAGTGTGCTATTCTGTTCTAAACCAATTTTGCTGTTCCATATTTTCAATCCTTGAGTTTAGGGACAGAGAAGGACACTCGTGGCAATTATCAGTGTGCTATTCTGTGCTAAATCTTGTTTGTAGGGAGGGACAGAGTAGGACAGTGAGGGAAAGTGTCAGTGTGCTATTCTGTTCTAAACCAATTTTGCTGTTCCATATTTTCAATCCTTGAGTTTAGGGACAGAGAAGGACACTCGTGGCAATTATCAGTGTGCTATTCTGTGCTAAATCTTGTTTGTAGGGAGGGACAGAGTAGGACAGTGAGGGAAAGTGTCAGTGTGCTATTCTGTTCTAAACCAATTTTGCTGTTCCATATTTTCAATCCTTGAGTTTAGGGACAGAGAAGGACACTCGTGGCAATTATCAGTGTGCTATTCTGTGCTAAATCTTGTTTGTAGGGAGGGACAGAGTAGGACAGTGAGGGAAAGTGTCAGTGTGCTATTCTGTTCTAAACCAATTTTGCTGTTCCATATTTTCAATCCTTGAGTTTAGGGACAGAGAAGGACACTCGTGGCAATTATCAGTGTGCTATTCTGTGCTAAATCTTGTTTGTAGGGAGGGACAGAGTAGGACAGTGAGGGAAAGTGTCAGTGTGCTATTCTGTTCTAAACCAATTTTGCTGTTCCATATTTTCAATCCTTGAGTTTAGGGACAGAGAAGGACACTCGTGGCAATTGTCAGTGTGCTATTCTGTGCTAAATCTTGTTTGTAGGGAGGGACAGAGTAGGACAGTGAGGGAAAGTGTCAGTGTGCTATTCTGTTCTAAACCAATTTTGCTGTTCCATATTTTCAATCCTTGAGTTTAGGGACAGAGAAGGACACTCGTGGCAATTATCAGTGTGCTATTCTGTGCTAAATCTTGTTTGTAGGGAGGGACAGAGTAGGACAGTGAGGGAAAGTGTCAGTGTGCTATTCTGTTCTAAACCAATTTTGCTGTTCCATATTTTCAATCCTTGAGTTTAGGGACAGAGAAGGACACGCGTGGCAATTATCAGTGTGCTATTCTGTGCTAAATCTTGTTTGTAGGGAGGGACAGAGTAGGACAGTGAGGGAAAGTGTCAGTGTGCTATTCTGTTCTAAACCAATTTTGCTGTTCCATATTTTCAATCCTTGAGTTTAGGGACAGAGAAGGACACTCGTGGCAATTATCAGTGTGCTATTCTGTGCTAAATCTTGTTTGTAGGGAGGGACAGAGTAGGACAGTGAGGGAAAGTGTCAGTGTGCTATTCTGTTCTAAACCAATTTTGCTGTTCCATATTTTCAATCCTTGAGTTTAGGGACAGAGAAGGACACTCGTGGCAATTATCAGTGTGCTATTCTGTGCTAAATCTTGTTTGTAGGGAGGGACAGAGTAGGACAGTGAGGGAAAGTGTCAGTGTGCTATTCTGTTCTAAACCAATTTTGCTGTTCCATATTTTCAATCCTTGAGTTTAGGGACAGAGAAGGACACTCGTGGAAATTATCAGTGTGCTATTCTGTGCTAAATCTTGTTTGTAGGGAGGGACAGAGTAGGACAGTGAGGGAAAGTGTCCTATTCTGTTCTAAACCAATTTTGCTGAACCATATTTTCAATCCTTGAGTTTAGGGACAGAGAGGTTCAGTGAGTGAAACTGACAGTGTGCTATTCTGTTCTAAACCAATTTTGCTGTTCCATATTTCAAATCCTTGAGTTTAGGGACAGAGAAGGATAGGCAGGGGACAGTGTCAGTGTCATTGTTGCTAAGCCTCCTGCACAGTATACACCTGAAGGTAGCCCTTATTGCTCTTTTTCCCATCTCCCTGCAGGCCATCCATTAAAATGTCTGGAAGGCAAACAAGGAGAGGCAGACAGTCAGGAGGCAAAAAAAGAGGGCAAGCAGGCTCTGTGTCTGGGGGCAACAGTGCTGGTCGTGGACACAGTGCATTGTCATCAGCACATGGCCATGGGACACGCTTGTCCTTCTTTTCGGCAGCTGGACATGTTGAGCCACATCATGCCGAAGACTTGGTAGAGTGGATGACCAAGCCCACCTCATCCTCCTCATCCTCTCTCACCCAGGCTCAGGGTACTGGCAAAGCAGCTGCCAAAGCGTCCTCTTCTCTGGTATCATTATCTTCATTAGTCAATCCTTCCCTAGACCCAGCATGTCCTCCTCCTGAGGAGTCCCCCGAACTGTTTGAGCACAGTGTTGGGTACATGCTCCAGGAGGATGCCCAGCGTTTGGAAGGATCTGATGATGATACCCAGCTAGAGGAAGGCAGCAGCGTGAGAGCAGAGAGAGGGGATGCTCAAGAAGGACACCAATCTGGCAGTCATGCTCCAGCAGCTGCAGCATACTGCCAGATTGGCTCCAGTGATGAGGAGGGAGGGGATGATGAGGTCACTGACTCCACGTGGGTGCCTAATAGGAGAGAGGAGGAGGAGGAGGAGGATGAGGAGGAGGCACATCTCCAACGAGGCAGGATGCCCTTGAGTGGCCAGCGTATGGGCAGCACACCGACGGAATCACACCGCAGAGCTCCGCCTGTGCAGGGCGCTGCCTCTGCCCGTCATTCAAAAAGTTCTTTGGTGTGGGCCTTTTTTGAGGCGAGTGCATCAGATCGCACAGCTGCTGTTTGCAACATATGTCTCAAGCGTATATCGCGTTGCCAAAACATCAGCCGCTTGGGCACCACATGCTTGATCAGACATATGTTGACCTGCCATGCAGCTCGTTGGCAAGCCTACCTTAAAGACCCACACCAAAGAACAAAGCTGACCTCTTCTTGCACCGCATCAGCTGGGATCTCCAACCCCACTATACCTTCACTCCTCTCTGAAACCTGCTCTGAGAGGAATGAAGGTGTAGAATTAGGTGTGTCACAGGCAAGTACTTGCGGGCACTCTGCTAGCAGTACACCAACGTCCGATTCTAGCAGGCAAATTTCCCTGCCCCAGCTGCTGGACCGTCGAAAGAAGTTCACTCCCAGCCATCCACATGCCCAGCGGTTGAATGCTAGCTTGGCTAAATTGCTAGCGCTTCAACTGCTGCCTTTTCAGTTGGTAGACTCGGCCCCCTTCCGTGAGTTTGTGCAATGTGCGGTTCCTCAGTGGCAGGTTCCCAAACGCCACTTTTTTGCACGGAAGGCGATTCCGGCTCTCTACAGGCATGTGGAAGGCAATGTCTTGGCCTCCCTGGACAGGGCGGTCAGCGGTAAGGTGCATATTACCGCTGACTCATGGTCCAGCAGGCATGGACGTTACCTTTCTTTCACGGCCCATTGGGTCACTCTTTTGGCAGCTGGGAAGGATGCAGGACAAGGTGCAGTAGTGTTGGAGGTTGTTCCACCGCCACGCCTCCAAAATGCTACTACTGGTTGTGACACACCTCTCTCCTCCACCCCCTCCTCTTCTTCTTCCTCCATGGCCTCTTCCTGTGGTTTGTCCTCGGAACCAGCGGTGCTCCGTAGGCGTTCAAGGGGCTACGCAAGTACGCAGGCAAAAAGATGCCATGCCGTGCTTGCGCTGGTGTGACAGGAGCCACACTGGGGCAGAGGTCCTGTCTGCTCTGCAGGGGCAGGCCGAGAGGTGGTTGACACCACGCCAGCTTAAGCCAGGAATGGTGGTTTGCGACAATGGCACCAACCTCCTCTCCGCCCTCCGACAGGGACAACTGACCCATGTGCCCTGTATGGCTCACGTCCTTAACCTGGTGGTGCAGCGGTTCTTGGGCAGGTACCCGGGCTTACAGGATGTCCTGAGGCAGGCCAGGAAAGTCTGTGTGCATTTCCGCAGATCTTATAATGCCAGTGCTCGCCTGGCTGAGCTGCAAAAGGAGTTGAACCTGCCCAAGAACCGCCTTATATGTGACATGCCCACCAGGTGGAACTCAACGTTGGCCATGCTGCAGCGGCTGCACACGCAGCAGAGGGCCATCAATGAGTACCTGTGCGACTACGGCACCAGGACAGGGTCAGGGGAGCTCGGGTTTTTTTCACCACGCCATTGGGGCATGATCAGGGATGCATGCACTGTCCTGGCACCATTTGAGGAGGCCACGAGGATGGTGAGCAGTGACAGTGCATGCATCAGTGACACTGTACCTCTTGTCCACCTGTTGGAGCACACGCTGCGTGGAATAATGGACAGGGCACTTGAGGCAGAACAGAGGCAGGAAGAGGAGGACTTCCTTGCCTCTCAAGGCCCCCTTTACCCAGACAGTGTTCCTTCTGTCCCACCCATCGCACAGGAAGAGGAGGAGGAGGAGGAGGAGGATTGTGTCAGCATGGAGGTGGAGGCTGGCACTCAGCATCATCAGCAGCAGTCTTTTAGGGATGATTTACAGTCCCAAGAAACCAGTGGACTTGTACGTGGCTGGGAGGAGGTGGCTGCGGATCATGTCGTCCTTAGTGACCCAGAGGACTCCGGACTGAATGCCTCAGCTAACCTACGCTGCATGGCCTCCCTGATCCTGCAAAGTCTGCGGAAGGATCCTCGTATTCTTCGGATCAAGGAGAGGGACCATTACTGGCTGGCCACTCTACTTGATCCACGGTACAAGGGTAAGGTTGCGGACCTTATCGTACCGTCGCAGAGGGAGCAGAGGATGAGACAACTCCGGGAGGCCTTGCAGAAAGGTCTGTGCAACGCGTTCCCAGAGACTGGGAAGTTACAAACTCCTGGTCCTGGACAACGACTTGCTGAGGCTTCGGGCAGTCAAAGAAGGAGCGGTGGGGAAGGTGGCCGTCTGACCGATGCGTTCAGACAATTCTTTAGTCCGCAGCCCCAAAGTATGATCGGTTCCAGCAACCATCGCCAGCGTCTGATATACATGGTCCAGGAATACCTAGGGGCAAGGTCAGACTTGGACACCTTCCCCACCGAAAACCCTCTGGCTTACTGGGTCTTGAGGATGGATCACTGGCCAGAGCTTGCACAGTATGCAATTGAGCTACTGGCCTGTCCTGCATCCAGCGTTCTTTCAGAACGCACATTCAGTGCTGCTGGAGGATTTGTCACGGATCACAGGGTGCGCCTGTCCACCGACTCGGTTGATCGACTGACTTTCATCAAGATGAACCAGTCTTGGATCACCACCAGCTACCACACACCAGATGCTGATATAACAGACTAATTGATTTTAAAATGTCACATCCCTTCAAGACTGATGCTGATGCTGAGTGCCTGTGCTGTTATGTTGACTGGCTATCCTCCTCCTCCTCCTCAATGATACGATTAATGATGATAGCTTGGAAGATCATTTTGGTTTATGGGTGACGCCACCAGTGGCTAAGGCCCAATTTTTCAGCCCCTGTTTAACAGGGGCGTGTAATTAAAATTTTTGATGCAATACTTTGCAACAGGCATCATTGCTGTGCTCCAAGTACAGTATCTGTGAGGGGTTGCAGTGTTGTGCCACCAGTGCCTAAGGCCCAATTTTTCAGCCCCTGTTCAACAGGGGCATGCAATTATAATTATTGATCTAATAATTCACAGCAGGGCCCATTGCTGCACCCACCAAGAGTAACTGTCAGGCCTTACAGTGTTGTGGCACCAGCACCACCATCACCACCACCACCACCACCAAAGGCCCAATTTTTCAGCCCCTCTTCAACAGGGGCATGCAATTATAATTATTGATCGAATAATTCACAGCAGGACCCATTGCTGCGCCCACCAAGAGTAACTGTCAGGCCTTACAGTGTTGTGGCACCAGCACCACCATCCCCACCACCACCACCACCAAAGGCCCAATTTTTCAGCCCCTATTCAACAGGGGCATGCAATTATAATTATTGATCTAATAATTCACAGCAGGGCCCATTGCTGCGCCCACCAAGAGTAACTGTCAGGCCTTACAGTGTTGTGGCACCAGCACCACCATCACCACCACCACCACCACCAAAGGCCCAATTTTTCAGCCCCTGTTCAACAGGGGCATGCAATTATAATTATTGTTCGAATAATTCACAGCAGGGCCCATTGCTGCGCCCACCAAGAGTAACTGTCAGGCCTTACAGTGTTGTGGCACCAGCACCACCATCACCACCACCACCACCACCACCACCAAAGGCCCAATTTTTCAGCCCCTATTCAACAGGGGCATGCAATTATAATTATTGATCTAATAATTCACAGCAGGGCCCATTGCTGCGCCCACCAAGAGTAACTGTCAGGCCTTACAGTGTTGTGGCACCAGCACCACCATCAAAGGCCCAATTTTTACTACCACTGATCAACAATTATATGTTATTACAATTCCTGATATAATAGTTGACAGCAGGGCGTTCCAGCACCCACCAAGAATAACTGTGAGTGCTTTCAGTGTTGTGCCAACACCAGCACCTAAGGGGCCAATTTCTGCAGAGTATATACGGCAGGTCCCTACTTTCAAACATCCAACTTACAAACTACTACTACTTGCAAACGGAAGAAGACAACAGGAAGTGAGAGGAAATCTACCCCTTGAAAATTCTCTCCTGTAAGAATTACTATGGGAGAAAGGTGTCTCCTCTCTACTGATGCTTTATCACCAATCCTTGTTTCAATAAAAACACCACATTTCAAAAACAGTTGTCATTGGGACGCAAAGTGAGGTGAAATGTTCTGAACAGGGGCACAGACAGCAAAAAAAATGTGACAGGGGTGATAACCATTCCCTATGTTTTCCAAAAAGCTAAAAAAAAGGAATTTGGCATGGAGCTACACTTAAACAATGCAGCTGTTCAAAATTACAAACAGATTCTACATAAGAACAAACCTACAGTCCCTGCCTTGTATGCACCGCCTGTATACGGCTGTTCAGAGTATATAGGGCCTTTTTTATTTTGTGTGCGGGGTTCCCCTTAATATCCATACAAGACCCAAAGGGGCTGGTAATGGGCTGGGGTGGGGGGGGGGGGGTTGATGGGGTAGCTATGCCATTTTTCATAAAGATTTTCATCCATATTACCGGGACCAGACATTGCATTAAAGCCGCAAGCAGTTTTAAATGGCTTTTTTTCCTTTAGAAATGTTATTTTGTGCAGGGACAGTTCTAAACACGGGAAACACGTGACACTTCACAGGCATACTTTAGACACCCCCCAGGTACAATATTTAAAGGAATATTTGACTTTTTTTTTTTCACTTTATGCATCATTAAAATGACTGCTCCCGGAAAACGTCTGTTTTTAAAACTTCTTTTTGCATTGATACATGTCCCCTGGTGCAGAACCCGGGTTCCCAAACTCTGTTTCGGACAATAACATGGATAATAGTCGTTATAATTAGCACTTTAGAATCCGAACGTTCGCATCCATTGTATTTAATAGGGTTCTAATGTTCGTGCGAACTTTCGGTCCGTTCGCGGGTTCTGGTGCGAACCGAACCCGGGGGTGTTCGGCTCATCACTACTCCTCAGCTATTCTACAGAGCCATTAAACCATACAGAGGCAGAAAGCAAAAAGCCGCTGTAGACAAATGTGAATATGTTCTTACCTATACACGTCTTCATGTCTAGAGATGCCATGAAGCCATCAAAGCACAAGCAGCGATACTCTCCAGGGATATTGGTACACTGCCCTCCATCACAGATATCTGGATTGTCCTCACATTCATCAATATCTAAAAAATAAATAAATGCATATACGCACACTGATTAAAACAAACTTCCTAACAAAGATAGAGCATCAAAGAAATATAAGGACATTTATATACAGCAGTTATGACAAGCAGCAAAAGCAATAAGGCCTCTTTCACACTGAGGCGCTTTGCAGGCGCTATTGCGCTAAAAATAGCGCCTGCAATGCGCCCCAAAAAAGCCGCTCAATTGTATCGAATGTGAAAGCCCGAGGGCTTTCACATTGGAGCGTTGCACTTGCAGGAGGGTCAAAAAAATCCTGCAAGCCGCATCTTTGAGGCGCAATAGGAGCGGTAAAAATACCGCTTCTATAGCGCCCCTGCCCATTGAAATCAATGGGGTAGCGCCTCCAAAACGCCCGCAAAACGCAAAGAGGCGTTATTGCGGGCATTTTTAACCCATTTTCGGCCGCTAGCGGGGGTTAAAATCCCCCCGCTAGCGCCCGCAAATCGCTGGAAAAAATACGGTATAGCGGCGCTAAAAATAGCGCTGCTGTACCGCCAGCGCATCCAGCGCCTCAGAGTGAAAGTAGCCTAAGTTTTCCGTAAGAATCCAAACCAGTCAAATAGTTTGCAGATCATTTTAGCAAATTATAAGTTAGACCCCTTTCACACTAGGGCTTTTTTTAAGCGCTTTGGCGTTAAAAAAAGCGCCAGTAAAGCAGCTGGAAAAAAGAAGCCTCATCTGCAATCCCAATGTGAAAGCCTGAAGCCCTGTACACACGATCGGATTCCCTATGGTTTTTAAACCGATGGATTTTTCCATCGGAAAATTGATGAAGCTGACTTCCATCAGTCTTGCCTACACACCATCAGTCAAAAAACGGATCGTTCCAAACGCGGTGACGTAAAACACTCCGATGAGCCGAGAAAAATTAAGTTCAATGCTTCTGAGCATGCGTCGACTTGATTCTGAGCATGCGTGGGTTTTTTTATCCGATGGAGTTCCCCACAGACGAAAGTAATTTGCTATCGGTTTTTTAACCATCGGATAAATTTAAAACATGTTCTTATTTTAAACACTGATGGAAAAAAGACCGATGGGGCCCATACACGATCGGTTTGTCCGATGAAAAAAGTCCATCGCACTGTTTTCATCAGTAAAACCGATCGTGTGTACACGGCTTCAGTCCTTTCAGAGCCCTTTCACACTGCCAGCACCCGAAAAACGGTGGTAAAGCTCCGCTAAGACCCCTTTCACACTGGAGCGTTTTTCAGGCGCTTTGGCGTTAAAAAAAGCGCCTCAATGGGAAAAGGCGCTTTTGGAGCGGTGTATTCAACGCTCCTAAAGCGCTGCAAAGAAGCTGCTTGCAGGACTTTTTTTGACGCCCTGCCAGTGCAGCGCCTCAGTGTGAAAGCACTCGGGCTTTCACATTGGGATTGCAGATGCAGCTTCTTTCAGGCGCTTTACAGGAGCTTTTTTTGACGCTAAAGCGCCTGAAAAATGCCCCAGTGTGAAAGGGGTCTTACTGTTTTATTGACTCACAAAAAATGTGTTCATGACTACTTGTCAGAATATAAAAAAATATAAAAAATAAAAAAAATATCTTAATACAAAATTATTTACAGAAACATTTCAGATGTCCCACTGATGAGTACAGTCTTGATGGTAGCATGCATTGCTAGCAGGATCATTCAGCTTTATGAATGTTTCTTGTTTGTATGTCTGAATTACAGTAATATACTGAAAGTAAGGGTTTTTAGTCCTTGCGTATCGCAATGAGAAAATAGTTTCTGTGGTTTATGGTAGAAGTCAATTGAAAAATCTGTAGAGGTTGTGGGAACCATCTGCTGAAAACCACTGAACTACCGTATATGAAAAAGTAGTCCTTTCACTTGAATATAGTTAAAGGAAATGTAAAGTTATTTTCTTTATGCAAAAGTAAAAAAAAAAATAAAGCTTTTAAAATATGTTATTCATTTTTTAGCCATAGTAAATATAAAATATTAAGTACTACTATTACCTATTTATGTGTTTGTTTATTTATTATTTTCTTGTTTCCTGTCAGCTGATAGAGCTCCAGATTCCTTTTCATATATTTATCACATATATTTAAATTTTGCTTAAAAACGTTTTTTTTTTACAGCGTTCTATGGCTTGAATTACAAAAGGAGTGACTTCTCCTCTCTCTCTGCTCTGTACACCTCTGTAAGTTGAGGGGAAAAAAATCCCCTGCAAGGCAATGTCATAATGTGCTAGTATGCATCCCATACTAGCACATGATAGGAGACTTACCTCAAAATGAAGCCCTCCATCGCTGCGCTATCAGCGCTGAGAGGGCTTCCATCCGGGTTCGCAGCCTTCGGCTACATGAAGCCCTTTACGACACCGGCTCTAAAGGTCCGGCACTGTATGCTGGACATTCAGAGCGCATGCATTGGTGATGTCACCGGCTGCATGCGCGCTGAATATCTCTTAAACAGTGCAAGATTAGGAGATATTCACAGTACCTACAGGTAAGCCTTATTATAGGCTTACCTGTAGGTACAAGTGGTAGAACAGAGTTTATTACCACTTCAACCTCCCTGGCGGTATGATTCTGTCAGATTTTAGGTGCTGAAAGCGGTACCATTATTTTGCATGGAAATTTGGTGTTTTATATTGTAGGCCTGCAATTCTTAGGAATAACTCACTTAAATCTGTCCAAACAAGAGTCTAGTAGACATCCCGGGTATGATAAAGTTTGAAACACAAAATCATAAATTATACTATAATAAATAACTATAAATAATTATAACAAATAATAATATAATAATAATAAAAATTATTCAATAATGTAATCAAATCAAAAACACAGAAATTTGCTCAGTTGCAGAATTGTCGCTGTCATTAGATTTAGTGTTTGATGACGAATTTCCCCACAAATCGCTATCGCTCAATTCTGCAAGTGATTGTAATTTATTATCGCTGTTTTCTAGCTGGTCTAAAACCACTTTTGACATAAAGGGACACTTTTTGGTTGCTATGGACAATCTCCAAATTCCAGGCAGAAAAAACAGTATTTATAGCATAAAAGTGCATGCAGGGCACTGGACAGACCACTAGGGACAAAGGGGGTGCGTAATTTTTTTTATACAGTACTGTAATCTGTAAGATTACAGTGTACTGTATGTGTATTGTGTTTTTACTGTTTTGAATTTGGCGCCGATCTCCGCCCCCGTGCGCCGCAACCTCGCAGGGAACGGAGCTCGGCGGCACTGTGTGTGAATCGAACTAGGAGACAGCTCGCACACACTGCAGGAAGACATCGCAGGATCCAGGGAACAAGGTAAGTAACTTTCCCTGTATCTTGCAATGCAGCCCGAGTCTGGCTCGGGGTTACCGCTAATGGTACTGAAACCTTACCCCAAGCCAGACTCGGGAATACCGCCAGGGAGGTTAAGCCTAGTACACATGGGGGGGCGGCATCGAAACTGGCTGACATTCGGTCCGTGTGTACTGTTTCCGATCAGCGCTGACTGAAGTGTTCTGGCGAGGGGTCGCCCCCCTGTCAGAACACAATGGTGCAGCATGGGAGATCGCTGTACTGACATTGCATAATTAGTACAGTGGCTCCTTCTGAGCTGTCAGTTTTTTTTTTGTTCAGCCCTGCTGAGTTGAACGAAAAAGTTAATAAATACTAGTGTGTTCTAGGCTTTAGAGAGAGCAGACTAAAAGCAAACAGTTTTAACTGTGTTCTCTCTTTAGAAAACCATTAATGCCCTGTGACACCAGTATCATGGGTAAAACCTATATTAAATATTATTTTTTGTAAAATAAAGATTTTATAGAAAAAGCAAAGAAAAGGATAACATGAATATAAATATGCAATGTTTTACCTGCACAGGATCTCGTGTCTGGCATCAGAGCATATCCCTCACTACAGCTGCACTCATAGCTGCCCTCTGAATTGGTACATTGAGTGTCACATCCTCCATTCATGATCGAACACTCATCGATGTCTGAAATAAAAGAGGTAAGCTTGTTTTAGTACACAAACATGTGCTGTAAATAACATAATCTATTTAGCTGCTTAATTATTTGGTACCCGAACCTCAGTGTAATCAAATCTCAATATAACTATGACAAAGAAGAGATAGAGATAGCTTTCCTTAAAGCGGAGGTCCGCCAATTTTTTTTTCTTAAAAGTCAGCAGCTACAAATACTGCAGCTGCTGACTTTTAAAATATGAACACTTACCTGTCCAGCGCGCCCACGATGTCGGCACCCGAGGCCGACCCGTCGCTCGGTCCTCGGATGCTGCTGTCGCCCTCTTCAGTAAGGGAATCAGGAAGTGAAGCCTTGCGGCTTCACTTCCCGGTTCCCTACTGCGCATTCGTGAGTCGTGCTGCGTAATCGAAATGGTCCCTGCTGTCTTCTGGGACCCGTGTGTCTCCCAGAAGACAGCGGGGGGGGGGGATGAGTGCCGTAACCCTCACGGGGGTCTATGCCCAGAAGTGGGTGCAAATACCTGTATTATACAAGTATCTGCACCCCCCTCCCCCCTGAAAGGTGCCAAATGTGACACCGGAGGGGGGGAGGGTTCCGAAAAGTGGAGGTTCCATTTTTGTGTGGACCTCCGCTTTAAGAATAAACGTTTAATTCCTGCACAAAATTCCTGGAAACTATTGCTAAAAAAATAGTACTTAATGAAAAAAACAAGATTTTTAGTAGTGATAATACTTTGGGACTTTTTCCATTTCCCCCTCCCGAATAAAAATTCCTATAACATAATAATAAAAAATTCCAGAATACAAAATAATAAAACTAATAGGAATATATATTTACAAAAAAAGAAGAAGAAAAAGAAGAATCCCTGAATACCATAAAATCACTATTTAGAACATGATTTAGCCCTGGTTCACACTGCTGCATTTCACAAATCAAATCGCATGTCAAATTGGCAGCATTTGCTGTTAATTGCCCGCAAAGACACTGTCCTAATTGGCTCTGCACCGATTTCAAAAAGTAGTTTCTCTACTACTTTTTGCGATTTTGGCTCGCGATTTACATTGACATCTGTGCAGAAAGATGTGAATAATTGACCTCCTGTCTAATTTTGCCTTCATTTATCCAGGTCCATCACCACTTGGCAGTAGCATGGCGACAATGATCTTTAAAGCTGTCTGTAAGGGTGGCATCCTAACCACCAGTGTAAGGAGGGGCATTCTCCCCACTAACCAATGTAAAGGGTATTTTCTTAATGACCCCTCAATAGACTAATCCTTTCCTGAGATATGAAAATCTTTTCAAGGGTTTCTCAGGGGTAAAAAACCTTGGGAGAGGCTGATTTAAAGGAACAGACAGCCCAGCAACTTTGTTCTTCAACAGGCAGGCATTATGACATCTGCCATCTGCGAAGGTGGAGATTTTTGAGTCATGCAAAATTATGGATAAATTGCCAGGAGCACTCTGGGGCAGCACAGCCTCTGTGGGCAGGCAAACAGTTTTGGCCACTTCAGAATTGTTTCAAGACTTTAATAAAATACAAATAATTGCCCAATGTTGTGACTGCCACACACAGTCTGTCACAGTGCTGCTCTGCTGGAAAAATGCTTTTCTCAGCTTTCAGTGTTAGCTGGTAGGCTGCTGGCACTGTAACCAAGCATACACCACTATACCTTATGCAATTGTTGCTGTTGAGATGCAATGTACTGCTGCTATGGTGCACATACAGCCTAATGCAACTGCATAATCCAACTGGGTCTCACAAAGTACTGCATCTAATCATGATGCAGAAACACAACATAGTAGCCTGGGCCCGTGACTGTTGTTTAGATGCAATACTCTCATTCTGTTTTTGGCATCAGATTTTGAATAAAAGACACCATCTGGCCCCAGTCCAGGTTCCTAATGGGACCCAGAGTCCTAGCATCCTCATCCCCTTCAAGACTGTATATTGCATACTGCCAAATACAGAGCTGAAACTTGCATACAGATGTTTCTAGTTTACTAGATATTTTCTGTGCAAGATCTGAAACAATGCTTTTACTGTGGAGTACTTGCAAAGTAACTGTACTAAACACGCTTTAAGGTTGTTAAGAGGTAAGAAGAAAAACATGGTGCTAGACCACTACTTCTTTGAATAAATTGCTGAATTATCACCAAGAAGTAACTTGACACATATGTACAGAAAATGTTATAGACAATTGTTAAAGACTTGTGATATAGACTGCATAGAATGAAGGGTAAATTACCATATACAATATCAGGAACAACAGGAGAACACTGTTTATGTGTTAAACAATGTGTGCTCTGTCCCTCTTCCCAACTCTGAAAACCTTTATAAAAGATTCTATATTCTTCTAAAAGTGGAAAAATCAACTGACTAACAAGAATGAAGTATGTTTTTTCCATTATAATGTACATATTTCATAAAGACACTTTGGCAATAGGAAGTTACTTACCCATACAACCCTGTCGGTCAGGTGTTGACTGGAAACCAGAATCACAAGAACACTGGTATGTTCCAATCATGTTCACACAGCGTCCATTTTTACACAGGTTATCACTCAAGGAACACTCATTTATATCTGGGGAAAGGGGATTTTAAATATCATATATTAGTATGCATGTGGTTTTGTTCTCTGACACAATCAGTCTTGCCTTTTCTCAAGGCAAACTGCAATGATGAAATGATAAAAGCAAACTTGTCATACCCACACAGGCGTTGCCTTCTGCAGTTAGCTCATGACCATGTGGACATATACATTCAAAGCTGCCTTCAGTGTTAATACATGATCCTCCTCTGCACAGTAGCGGGTCTCTCTCACACTCGTCAATGTCTAAAAAAGAACAGAAAAAATTATGGAAATTGTAGCAATACACAAGTTTATACCTCTGGGGTGGGATTTTAAAGGCAACCATATAACTGAATTAGAAGTTAAAATCTATTTTTTTTAATTTCTTATTATTTAAAAAGATTCAAGAAATTTATTTAGATAAAAAAATATCAAAGTGTAGTACAAAACACACAGAGATCATAACAGCAATGTACATGGGTGGGTTTACATCGTTACAAATCCTTTGATGTCCATTCAACATAGCAGTATTCCCAGTCACAGTTTTTTTTTCAAAACCACACAATCATGTAACTCTGACTGCAGGATTTGTTCAGCCAATAGGTATCCAACACGTTTCAAACTTTAAAAAAAAAAAAAAAAATCTCTTCTTCGGGGATGTAATACCACACATGAACATATTGTTGGCTATAATTTTTTCAGTTTTATATAACGAGGTTTAACATGTGAAACTAACACACACCAACCAGTTATTCTCATTGTATCTAATTTATTGATTATTTTTAGACATGTGCATTCGTTTTCGTCCGAATGCATTTCCGCCTGAATTTTGGGTATTTTCGTTATCGTTTTAACAAACGATAACGAAAGCGCAGAATCCAAAATCCGAAAGATCCGACATAAACAAATGCTTTTTTTTTCGTTTTCGTTGCGACAACAGTTCGATATAGATAGGAGATTCAACATGACGCTGATAATAATGATCTGTGTCTATCGAACCTGTGGTCGAATGTGCCTAACCTTAACTCTATTAGTCCAAGATTATTCTACATAGAGAGAAAAGATTTGACATAGAGAGAAAAGATTCGACATTATAGAGACATGAAGATTCGACGAAGCAGCTAGAAGCACACAATCGCAGCGAGCGGACATTTATGGTCAAATAAATGCTCGGCCCATAGGCTATAGAAGAATTCTAATGTTGGTTGACTAGTAATAATAATTAATAAATATAATTATTAGTCATACAACATTAGAATTCTATAGCTTGTAGGCGGAACATTCGACCGGAAATGTACGTTTGCGGCGTCGTACAGTTTAGCTTCTCTGTCAAATCTTCTTAGAACATTCGACAGACACCATAAGCCTTCTATGACGGATTTGACCTAAATTAATTTGGATTTTCGGATGAATGCATTTTTTAACGAAACAAAATAAATAAAAATGAATTTCGGGAGTAACTAAATAAATTTATTTTTCGGACGAAAACGAAATTCCGAAACAAAATATTTCAGTGTGCACATGTCTAATTATTTTGGTTAAAGGATCACTCTCTAGACACAGGGCTCAAAAAAAAAATACTTATAAAAAAAATTTAAGGAAAATTGTTGGGTCATATTTAGGTTGAGATGCTCAGAAAGACAAAGCAATAAATTAATAATTACCCATGCAATTTTTCATCATCATGAAACCACTCTCATAACCCTCAAAGCATTCGCATTCAAAGCTCCCAGGTGTGTTCACACATGTTCCATGTCCACATAGGTCAGGAGAAATTCGGCATTCGTCTATGTCTGTAATAAATGGAGAAATCATGCAATTACATCAGCTGCCCTTAATTATGTAACTTAACTTAACTTAAGTCTACAGAATGTTAATGATTTTGCTAATTATTTTGTACACATTGTTTTTTTTTATTTACTTACCAGTACAATTCCTCTCTTCGGCATCCAAAGCAAAACCATTGTCACAGATACACCTGAAGCTTCCAATGCTGTTACGACATGTTCCATGAGTACAAAGGCTGTTGAATACCTTACACTCATTTACATCTGTTAAGAAAAAAGGGTACAGGGTAAGAAAGTAGTACTGGATACAACTACAAGTGTCACAAGAAAAAGTATGTCAGAAGTTGCGTGTAATTATCTGCTTTACTAATTTGTTTAAAACAGTATTTTTTATACAAATGCAAAGTTTGTTGTGACTTTCTTAGGTGACTGTGGTAGCCTCACAGAGGGGATAATGCATTGTCTCAATTTTTAAATACGGTAGTGTACCCTAGAGGCTCCAGTGCATTTTTTAGAGAGGAACCTTGAGCCAATATCTGTTGCATTTCTTGATTTGTGCAAACACCACATTTATTTGCTCCAAAGCTCCCAGTCAATGGTTAAGGTCCAAGAGAGGATCAGAATTAAAGATATGTAAGATGTACTTACGTTAAAGATATATATGCTTAGGTTCTCTCACCTTGGTGAAAATCCGGACCCCACCCTGTGGGCCCAGGTTGGCATCAAACAACTGCAGAATATCAAAGGAGGGGGGAGACTCCTCACGGTCGACCAGCTAAAGTCCAAATATCACCTCCAGAACTGGTATTTTTCTGTTACTTACAGTTGCAGCATGCTTTCTTGGCACAATTTGGGTCTG
This sequence comes from Rana muscosa, assembly GCA_029206835.1. Lineage (NCBI taxonomy): Eukaryota > Metazoa > Chordata > Amphibia > Anura > Ranidae > Rana > Rana muscosa. Next base: position 488,013,583 of record CM055116.1, on the reverse strand, counting down.
AAACCCCAGAGATTAGGTCTTCCCCTTTGTAACAACTCTCATGTGATGAATCTTTAAAGAAGCCATTATCGGCATTCTATAGGGAATTGTTTGTAGAAAGGCCAAAAGCACTCACTAAATGTAGGGACAGTTGGATAACACGAATCCCTAATTTTCAGGGGGATGATTGGCACGATATGTGGGACTATCCGTTTAGGGCTCTGGTGTCGGGCTCTGGACCGCTACATTAAATTTAAACTGCTCCATAGAGCTCATTATACCCCAGCAAGAGTAGCCACTATTTATGACACTGGCTCGGCGGAGTGTTGCCGATGTACCGCCAATTTCGATCACATTTTTTGCCACTGAAAGCCGATACAGGAGTTCTGAATGGGGTCATTCGTATTCTCCAAGACTTTCTTTCCCTTCCGGTTCCCTTAACTATCTCAGTCTGTATACTGGGTCTAGTGGAGGAGGTAGCACCGCAGGATGCAAAGGATTATGCTCTCACTTTTTGCTCTTTTTTAATGCTTGTAAGGTCATTTTGTTATGTTGGAAGAAACCGGAGGCCCCTTCATTATCCTACTGGAAGGGCATCATTAATAAAGTTCTGCCTTTGTACAGGGCCACGTACTTAAGTAGGGGCTGTCCCAAAAAAAATTAAAAAGTGTGGCAGTGTGCGTTCAGCCACTGACACCCTTGGTTGAATTGTTCTCTTCAGTATTATGACAGCAGAACTGATATATATATATATATATATATATATATATATGTATATATATGTCTCATATGTGATCTAATGTGTCTTGACTGGGAGATCCTTACTGTCTTCATGCGGTTAACATTTAGTGATGGTGATGTATTCAGCTGATTGGGCTACTAGTCATTGCTTAGTTACCTCCAGCACTTTGAGGAATATTGCACAAATGGGATGGGGGATTGTTGTTGTTTCTTATTGTTTTTCTTTGATACATAGCTAGCTTCATTTGTTAGTGAGGCTCAGCAACCTGGTGAGAATTCTTACTGGGTTCTATTATTCTTCTTTTTTTGTTATTTTTTACCCTGTTTTGTATGGAAAAATTTAATAAAAATAGTTTTCCAAAAATATATATATGCTTATAACTAATACTTATAAGGTTTACATTTTAAAATCTGACCCATGACCTTTCAACTTACTTGTCCAAAAGAACTTGGACAACAGAGACCTGCCTAACTTAATGTAGGATCTCTTTTCATTTTAGGTGATCTGCCATAAATTAAACATACTGAAAATAAAGCTTATTCACAGTCCAGCTTTTGGACTACGTCTAAATAAAAAAAGATGCACCTAAAGTATGGTAATTAAGTGTCAGTACAACATTAATCTATATATATTGGCATCAGCATCAAAAAGGTGTAGCAATAGGACCGAAACACAATGGAGCCAAGTTCCTGACCACAGGTTTAAAATTTCTATGAGGCAGCTCATGATATACCTAGAACGTTGTTCAATTTGGTCAGGTTTTCTCTGGCAGAGGTCTCAGTGAGCTCAGCAAGCCCCTAAGTATTGGGTTGATTTACAAAAATTGGAGAATGCAAAATCTGGTGCAGCTCTGCATAGAAACCAATAAGCTTCCAGTTTTTTATGGCAATACTTAATTGGACAAGCTAAAATTAGAAGCCGATTGTCTACCATGCAGAGCTTCACCAGATTTTGCACTCTCCAGTTTTAGTAAATAAACCCCAGTGTGTGCAGGCTATTATGAGTACTGCTATTTTATTGAAAAAGGGATATGTGATGCTAAGCATCCTACAGCCCATCCCTATATTAATTTCAAGCTTAAATGATCAGACAGACAGCTGCCTATAAGGCAATATATAAAAAATATATTTTTTTTTCTAGGAAGATGAATAATGAACCTGATGTCGTTAAATTCTAAGGACACTAGGGTCAGTTTCATATGGCATGCATTATTTACCAATTATTACCTTCAGCCCTCACTAGTTCTCTCTGCTGAAAGTAATAATTGTTATGGCAAATAACAACTGTTATAGGTTATATAGGTTACTTAATTGAGCATATTTTCTTTCCAAAGATATCAAAACGAAACAGTAATCATTACCTTTGAAGAATGGACGACCAGAAAGAACATCTCCTCTATTAGCAAAGCCAGGTCCTCTTGGGCAGATGCTCTTAAATTCATCGCTTCCAGGTTTAGGACATTCTTCACACTCAATACCCCAGGCAGCACCCACAGAGCAGCAGCACATATCCATCCTGTATTTACCAGGTAAAGGAGCTGCACACTCATCCTCATCCCATTTCATGTAGCACTGCTCAGCACGTATATCTGCATAAGAAAAAGGGCACACAGTCAATTTTACATAGGACAGCTAACAGTTAAAAACAGCAATATCTATCTATCTATCTATCTATCTATCTATCTATCTATCTATCTATCTATCTCTCCATCTATCTATCTATCTAGACCCTGCCTTAATCTGGACATATACGGATTGAATCTTGGCCATATCTTGCTGAATTGGATGAACTTCTCTGAGTGGTCCTGCTAACACCACCCAGCTCAACATATTTTGATCTGACGATTGAAGGAACCAAGTGGAAAACAGTCTGATGAACAGTCAATCGTCCAACAACCAATCAGCTGCAGTCACTGTTCAGGTATTTGACTGTTTAGTGTGGATTGAGAAATCTTTTTAGTTTAGCCTGCAGGCGAATATGCCCAGTTTTAAACTAGAGTATCCACTATTTAAATATAGTGTTTGCAGCTAGGTTGTAACCAACCTGGGCTCTAGTTATGTTATCTAGGATTGTTAGGTTTCACCTAAGCCCATGGTAAATAGTGTAAGAAGTTACAATGGATTGAGTTATGAACAAAGCTAACAATCGCTGAGGGATTTATGCCACAGATGTGGGTTGGGTAAGAGGATAAATAATTGGAGAGACCTTCTAGAAGGGTCCTTTCCTGCCCTAATTTTCCTAGAGAGGATGTACTGGTGGAAGGGGCTTCCCTCCCAGGCTGCTGTCTGGGAATAGTGTAGCTCCAGAGATGTCCAGTCTTTGCTTCCCAGGCTCTTTACCTGGAGAAGCACACCACAGCCAAGAAAGGGTGTTTGTTCTTCTAGCTTCAAACCTGGGCCTAGAGTGTCCCAAGCTGGCCTGTGGCAGAGGCCTAATAAACTAAAAAAAGCGGTTGCCACTTTTGGGCCTACAGAATCTACAATCACTTGTGGCAGAGGCCCAAAGATTCCTACAGCTAAAATGTGGCAGAGGTCAACAGATACCCGAAGACAGTAGCCCATCTTTAGCAGTCTATTAGGCAGAGGGAATTTTTGCTGCTTTTTTGGGTATCCTGTCCGCTTAACCCTTTCTCATTAAGATATCTATCTATCTATCTATTCACAAATATGATGGTATATTTAAGTTTTGCCTCATTGAACCAAGCATACTGTATGCCCTTGTTTTTGGTGTACTATATACGATTGCTATTTTCTCTCCCATGATAAGTCAACCTTATGAGTGTTTTGTGGTAGCTCCACTTCTCTCTCCAGAGCATAAACATGTATGCTTGGCCAAGAAGTAAACATGTATGCCACTGGCAGAGAAGCCTGGTGGCTTCAAATGGTGGCTACATGTCTGAACACCTTCACATATTTTTGGCCTACTTTTAGAAGCAGTTTACCCACCTATAAATATGAATAAATGAACACAATTTTATACTAAGAAAAGTAATTAAATCAATTAATTGTAGCATTGTCATATTGTTATATCTGCTTTTCTTCTTACCAACACAAGTTCTCCCTGAGCTATCCAAGGTCAGCCCCTCAGGACACTCGCATTTAAAGGAACCAGCAGTATTCACACAGCGCCCATTGGGACATACTCCAGGGAAGACTTCACATTCATTGACATCTTAAAAAAATAATAATAAGTGTATTACTAATACCGAAACTGACAGCAAAGAATAATTTTTTTTTAAGAAATGCATTCTTTTTGACACAGAAAAATCTATCACTTTTCACTTGATTTTCCTTTTTCTAGATTTACCTTCACAAGCAACCCCCTTCTTCCTGGAATATCCTCTTGGGCAAGCAGAGTCTACAAAAAAACAAAAAACACAATTTATTTATTTTAGATTTAAAGGTGAGATAATACTGAGAGGTATTCATTCAGTTGTAAATGTTTGGGTCTTACCAATCTCACAGCGCTCACAAGGGCTTCCCCAGGCAGCTCCTAGAGTTGCACAACATTCAGATTTAAGAGTAGCTCCGTTGATGTTCACCTCACATCGACCATCTTGGATGTTTAACCAACAAGTTCCCTTCATGCTGTCTGCATTTGTGAGAGAAGGCATAAATTAAGGAGAAAACAAATTACAGTGACAGTCTACAGTTGTAAACTAGCGCTATAATTAAATACTAAAATACTACATTTGAGAACACTTGGTTCCTTCTTCAGGCATGATGACAGATTTGACAACATGCTCAAACTAGGAACTTGATGTTACAAAAGCTTGCATTTTAATATTTTTAGCCAACCCCAAACAGTCGACAATATTTTTTGTCTCTAGCTGCATATTTAATTCTGTTTGATACTTTTTGTGTTAATTTGTAAGAACATGTCAAAGCAAACCTTTTCTCAAACTGTAAGGTCTGCTTATCTTGCAGACCAAGCTCCTCTGTATCAAAGCAAAAAGCAGGGGTACATTTTATTTATTTTTATAGCAAAAATTGCAGAAAAAAAAACAAAAAACGTATGCCCTGGTTTTTGGGCATTTACTGCAGGCGAAGGTGATATAATTGAGTCTTATCCCTGCGTTTTGGGAACGTTGAGGATCCCCATGCCTGCGCAATGTGTTTTAGGTCTTCTTCTGGGATCTGCATCTTCAACCATCTTGATTGGCCGGGCTGGTTAATGAAACTCCCATGCATGTACCCTAGACTTATTTTTTCCTGATACCCAGTAGATGCCAGGATTATACACTAAGCTGCTCATGTGTGGCTCAGTGTGAGTTCACAAAAAACATTGCTGACAAGCAGACTTTTTGACATTTGTTTTGACAAGAGACAAACAGAATCTCTTCTTTTTACAATAAAAAGCTACGGTACTTGCCAGCAATGTTTTTTTTCTTGAGTTTAATTCCACTGTAATATTATAATTGCATAGAATTAAGAATAATCAAGAAAAACGGCTGCAACAGTGAATGGAAATACTTGCGTATTATGATGGAAAAAATAAAAAAGTAAGCCAACATTTAGAAAAAAGTCTTATATATAACTGCAGCAAATCTGTCATCTATTTCCATAAAAACTTCCACAGTGACCTCTAGGAAACCAGAAGAATTTTAATAACACTCACCCACACAAATAGTCCCAGTAGGATCCAGTTTGCTTCCGAATGAACACTCGCACACAAAGGAGCCAGCATTGTTCCTGCAGACCCCATTAACGCAGGGGTTGGATGCACATTCATTGACATCTGAAAGTTGGAACAAAATATTTCAGTACAGGCAATAGCTTGAAGACAGACCAGCTGAATGTCTCACAGTAAACCAGCATAAATATAAAAACCACAAAATGTCCGTGATGAAACCTAGCCATTTTTTCCCATCAACAAAACTAGTGACGAACTGCAAAGCAATCTTGGCTTATAACAAACACCAATCCTCATTGGTGCATATTTTTCTGTCTTTGGAAGAGCAAGGATTTACATGTACTTTGTATGCTGAGTATTAGAGCAGCATGTAAAAAATTTAGTATTGAGTTTTCCTATTATGTATCAGCAGATCTCAGGAAAATCCCTCTAGGGCTGACACCACTCCAACTGTATTCTTCAGTAGATACGTTCTTCTAACAGCCAGGCTGCTTCTCAAGTGCTGAATACCCACCTTCACAGGTTTCTGACTCGGGTTTGAAGACGTAACCTTTAGGGCAGGTGCATGAGTAGCTGCCAGGTGTGTTCCTGCACAGGCCGTTGTCACAAAGCAGACGGTTCACAGCACATTCATCAACATCTGTAAAAGTATAGCATGGAGTTTAATGCCATATGGGTATGTATAGCAAGTCTGTTTGGCAGAATGCTACTTTACATTGAAATACAATTTGATGTTCACTGCAGGTGTAGCAGGAGAGCAGCAATTATGCATTGCATAAAAACAGACATATATGTATATACAGTAAATAAACATTTTTAACAATGATAACCAACTTACCTACGCAGTTTTTTCCGCTAGCATCTGATTCATAGCCCACATTACATATACAGCGATAGCTGCCACGCAAGTTTTCACAAATGCCATTGGGACAGATTTCAGAGTTCAGGGCACATTCATTAATATCTGAATTAAGAAGCAGAAAAATGTATTAAACATTGCTGAATATTTGATTTTATCTTAACAATTTTACTGTTCTCACTATTGTCACAAAATTCCCCAAAAATGATTCGCACTGGGTTTAAGGACAGGGAATCTATAGTGTATTTTCAGTTAGCAAATATTGTCAGTTATCATTGCTGAGTTTACCTTAAAGTGGGTTTTGATATGTTTTTCACATTTTCTGTTCAAATTTGTTTATTGAATTTTATCAAATTACAGAGAAATAATAATAAAAAAATAAATAAATAAATAAAGCAACAATCACAGTAATCACTACAATAGGTTCAAAATTAGCATATGAAATCATATATATATCATGGATCAAGAGACAATTGCTTCACTCAATAATCAGAGTGAGTTACTTCACTTAGTCTAAATAAAGTGTAGACTCAGAATGAGAAATACAATTGAAGCCTTAAAGGTAAACACCTAAGGAGGATAAAGAAATGTATTAAAGCCTCAAAAGGTATGAGACAGAATGATCGCTACTATATAACTCTTAAAAATCAAGAATCTGTGCCTAAAAAAATTGAGAGGAGCATATGTAGGTATACTTGTTGAACCTATATATACATGAAAAATAAAAAATAAAAATAAAAACACAAAAAAATAAAACGACCATATAAACAAGTTGAGAAAAAAAGAAGGGGAAGAGCAGGAAGAAGAGAAGAAGAGAAGGAGAAGAGGAAGTGACAGGAAGAATCCCCGGGGATAAATGCATCAATAGCCATTTGCTTATAGATAGTTACTGCGAGAGAGTGTAAAACATCAAGGCATCAACAAGGTGTCATCAAAGTTTGGTGGCAAAAACTGAGTTATCCATGGTTGCCAAATATCTTTAAAGGAATTTATTTTATCTTGAATTATGGCTTCCATTTTGGCATGGACCATAGCTTGGTTAATTCTATGCTTAGTTTCATTTAATACCAAATTGTCAGTTCTCCAGGCTTTAGCTATGGTCTGTTTCGCCGCTGTTGTGATCTCCAATAAAAGTTTAAATTGTTTATAGGTGAGTGTTGCCGGTTTGAGATTTAAGAGTGCTATTGAAGGTACTGGAGGGATAGATATTGCAAACAAGGCTGAGAGCATGAGAAATATATCACTCCAGAACTTTTGAACTACCGGACAATCCCACCAAGTGTGTAGATAGGAGCCAAGATCACCACAGCCACGAAAACATAATGAGGAGTAATTGGGGGCAAATTTTGCAACTCTGGAAGGGACCAAATACCAGCGGGTGAGTACTTTGTAATTAGTTTCCAAAGCTGTTATGTTTTGTGAGGAGGATTTTGTATTATTCCAGATTGCAGCCCAATCAGATATTTCAAGATTAAGATTGAGATCTGCCTCCCATTTAGCTACATAAGAAGGAGGGTCAGAAACAGGTTTAGTGATGAGTTGAGCATAGAGGTTAGAGATCAGTCCAATTGCATGGGGATCATTTTTACATTTGGTTTCGAAGTGTGATAATTTATTAAGTTTGGTTCTGCTTTGGATAAAGGGTGTAAAAAAGTTTTTAATCTGCAGATATCTATGTTTTTCACATTTTCAACACCCAGCGGCTAGAGGCTCAGTTCACACTACTGCACTGTGATATGTTGCGAATTTGTTCCATTTTTTTGTCCTGTGTGAGGTGCGAATTTACCGCTGATCTACCGCGATTTTACCACAAATTTCAGGAGTTGGACACCGCTGCAATTGATGTTCTAGCCAATGGAATCATGTTAATGTCTAATGTAAAAAAAAAAAAGGTGTGTACTTCCTGGTTTTTGTGGAGAGTAGTGTGGTGGAATTCGCACCTATCTGAACCAACAATGTGATTCCAGAACAATTTACATTGATGTCTATGGAGACTAAATTCGCAACGTAACGCTGTAAACTCACACAAGACCCTTTTTATTATTGCATTCGTAGAGGAATCGCAGTGCATAAATGTGAAAGGCCGCCATTGAAAACAATGACTTTTTGGATGACATGCGAATCTAGTTTTTTTTTAACGCATCACATTCATTATCAACTCCCACAAGTGTGAACGGGGCCCTAAATTGATACTGTCAAGTGCAGTTATGACCTGCCTGACAATGCCTGCATAGTTACGGTGCAGACATCAATTGTCAAAGCAGAGTGCTGCTGATGTTGGGCAGGGATCGTCTGTACCTGAAGTAAGTATGCCATTGAACACCAATGCCAGAGTAAAACCAGGGCAATTTTTTTTATTATTTCTCTTTCTGACTGCTGTTGAAATAAGATATTAGCCATGCAGGAAGTGCATTTCTTTCAATCAGTTGGCTAAATTACAGAGGCTGGTTTACTAATGGGAAAGAGACTGTTCACTTTGCAATGTTAATGTTCAGTTAGCTTGGAGAATAAGTTGTGTTTAGCGGTGTTCCATTAATTTGCAGGCAATAATCCTGTTTTTTTTTTTTTTATAATTCCCCTTATGCATTCGGTATTCAAAGCCTTACATTATTTACTAAACTGAGTGAACGTTCACTTTGACTGTCCCCATGTACAGATATAATTAAAGACAAGATGATCTATTTTACATGTATATATAAAAACTGAAAATACTGTATGCCCCATCAATAAAAAATTATAATTACAAAATAAAATGCAAAATAAACCTGCAAGTAAAAAATAGAACTGAGGCAAAAATTTCAACAGCAACTATAGTCAAACACCCACCTCTACCATCTGCAGTGATTCCAATTCCACTGCTGCAAAGAGCCTGGAATTCAGCTGCAAAGAAACAGAACATTCTATTAAACTAGGCAATCTTTCTTATAAAATGTTTTTCGTGGAATTACTTAGAACATGGTCTTACTACAACGTTAGGATTGAAGGGTAACATGTTAAACTTATCCATATATATGATTATAATATCAGCAAAAATGATCAAATAACATTCTAATATATTTTGTTGTGATTGTGTGCAAGCTTGGTTACTGTCTACTTGATTACTATTTGCCAGTGTTGTTATTGCTAAAATACCAAAGGGATTTCTGGAGGCAAATATTGTAAATGCAAATGGATGACTATAAGCAGTAAAGCAATTCAACTGAATATGCCAACCAATGGCATTTATTCGAAATATACATGAAGGAGCAATAGTTTTCCTTTATGATTCACTAAATCTTGTGTTCGACTCTCTAAATTACATATTTTTTTTCTTATATCAGTGCAATTTAATGTTTGTATGTGAACGAAGCAGAGAAGTAGCTAGTAGTAGTTAGTAGACATGTGCACACTGAAATATTTCGTTTCGGAATTTCGTTTTCGTTAGAAAAATAAATGTATTTAGTTACTCCCGAAATTCGTTTTTATTTATTTCGTTTTTCGTTAGAAATTGCATTCGTCCGAAAATCTGAATAAATTAAGGTCGAATCTGTCATTGAAGGCTTATGGTGTCTGTCGAATGTTCAAAGAAGATTCGACGGAGCAGCGAAACTGTACGACGCTGCAATCGTACATTTCCGGTCGAATGTTCCGCCTACAAGCTATAGATGAATTCTATTGTATGACTAGTAATAATTATATTTTTTAATTACTATTACTAGTCAACAGGGATGAGCCGAACACCCCCCTGTTCGGTTGCACCAGAACCTGCGAACAGACAAAATGTTTGTGTGAACTTTAGAACCCTATTAAATACAATGGACTCGAACGTTCGAAATCTAAAGTGTTAATTATAAAGGCTAATATGCAAGTTATTGTCCTAAAAAGTGTTTGGGGACCTGGGTCCTGCCCCAGGGGACATGTATCAATGCAAAAAAAAGTTTAAAAACGGCCGTTTTTTCGGGAGCAGTGATTTTAATAATGCTTAAAATGAAAAAATAAAAGTGAAATATTCCTTTAAATTTCGTACCTGGGGGGTGTGTATGATATGCATGTAAAGTGGCGCATGTTTCCCGTGCTTAGAACTGTCCCTGCAAAAAAAGTCATTTTTGAAAGAAAAAAAGTCATTTAAAACTCACTCGGGGCTATTAATGAATTGTCGGCTCCCGGCAATACATACAAAAGTCATTGATAAAAAAAAAAAAAAAGCGTGGGGGTTCCCCAGAATTCAATTACCAGGCCCTTCAGATCTGGCATGGATTTTAAGGGGAACTCCACCCCAAATTTAAAAAAAATGGCGTGGAGTCCCCCTAAAAATCCATAAATTTAAATTACACAGTGAAGGAAGTTCCCCGCTCAAGCCAATGACGTAGGCGGGTCCGACATACCGAGGGGGCGGACCTGATGGGGAACTGCTCTCACTTTGGTAATACATGTATAGACCCGCCCCTTCTCATGTTCCGCATCTGGTCCGCTGAGCGGACCTGATGGGGAACTTTAGAAGGGGCGGGTCTATACATTTAAAATACTGAGAGGGAGTTCCCCATCAGGTCCGCTCAGGCACAACCAATGAAGGACAGCGCTGGACATCGGGATCGCCGCGGGACACTGGATTTCACCGCTGGAATGTTTTTTTTTTATTATTTAAATAAAGGACTTTTTCAAGGTGTTTGTGTGTTTTTTTTAAACATTTTTTTACGCTTTCTTCGTGAAATGGTAGGGGTACAATGTACCCCTTACCAATTCACATAGGGGGGGGCCGGGATCTGGGGGTCCCCTTTGTGAAAGGGGTCTTCCAGATTCCGATAAGCCCCCCGCCCGCTGACCCCCACAACCACCGGGCAAGGGTTGTGGGGATGAGGCCCTTGTCCCCATCAACATGGGGACATCCTCCCCATGTTGAGGGTATGTGGCCTGGTACGGTTCAGGAGGGAGGGGGGGCCGCTCTCTCATCCCCCCCTTTTCCCCTGCGGCCGGCCAGGTTACGTGCTCGGATAAGGGGTCTGGTATGGATTTTTAGTGGGACTCCATGTCATTTTTTTTTAAATTTGGGGTGGAGTTCCCCTTAAAATCCATGCCAGATCTGAAGGGCCTGGAATGGATATTTGGGGGAACCCCAGTCAATTTTGTTTTAAATTTGCGGCGGGGTTCCCCTTAATATCCATTCCAGACCTGAAGGGCCTGGTAATTGAATTCTGGGGAACCCCCACGCTTTTTTTTTTTTTATCAATGACTTTTGTATGTATTGCCGGGAGCCGACAATTCATTAATAGCCGCGAATGAGTTTTAAATGACTTTTTTTCTTTCAAAAATGACTTTTTTTGCAGGGACAGTTCTAAGCACGGGAAACATGCGCCACTTTACATGCATATCATACACACCCCCCAGGTACGAAATTTAAAGGAATATTTCACTTTTATTTTTTCATTTTAAGCATTATTAAAATCACTGCTCCCGAAAAAACGGCCGTTTTTAAAACTTCTTTTTGCATTGATACATGTCCCCTGGGGCAGGACCCGGGTCCCCAAACACTTTTTAGGACAATAACTTGCATATAAGCCTTTATAATTAGCACTTTAGATTTCTCCCATAGATTTTTCGAATTTGCCGCGAACACCCCAATTTGTTCGCTGTTCGGCGAACAGGCGAACAGGCAATGTTCGAGTTGAACATGAGTTCGACTCGAACTCGAAGCTCATCCCTACTAGTCAACCAACATTAGAATTCTTCTATAGCCTATGGGCCGAGCATTTGACCGGAAATGTACGATGGCAGCGTAGTACAGTTTATCTGCTCCGTAGAATCTTCTTAGAACTTTCAACAGACACCATAAGCCTTCAATGACAGATTCGACGTTTGTATGTTTTTCGATGCTTCGTTGAATCTTCGTCGTTCACGTTGAATTGTCAAGTTAGTTCTAGCTATTTTACTGCTCCTCCTCTTTGGTTACAATCAGCCAATAACATTCATCATCATCATTTTTTTATTTTACTTCCCCCACCCAATTCCAGCAGTGATCTTTTCTCTCTATGTCGAATCTTTTCTCTCTATAATGTCGAATCTTTTCTCTCTATAATGTCAAATCTTTTCTCTCTATGTCGAATCTTTTCTCTCTATAATGTCAAATCTTTTCTCTCTATGTAGAATAATCTTGGACTAATAGAGTTAAGGTTAGGCACATTCGACCACAGGTTCGATGGACACAGATTGTTATTGTCAGCCTCATGTCGAATCTCCTATCTATATCGAACTGTTGTTGCAACGAAAACAAAAATTAAGCATTTGTTTATGTCGGATCTTTCGGTTTTCGGATTCTGCATTTTCGTTTTCGTTTGTTAAAACGATAACGAAAATACCTGAAATTCGGACGAAAATGCATTCGGACGAAAACGAATGCACATGTCTAGTAGTTAGTCATATTTAACTGGAGTTGTTCTGTAGTGATGAAACATTATAGAACAAGTCCAGTCTAATGTGGCTAACTACCACCAGCTATACCATGACCTGCATAAATGAGAACCTTCATAGACAAAGCAGAAAAATACAATTGCGTTATTGGTTACAGAATGGCTACCACAAAAGAATAACATATACATACCAGCATTTTTGGCAGGGCAAGGCTGACATGGCTCTCCAAATCCATGGTCAGGGTTAGCACAGCAGCATTCAGATTTGGTGACAGCGCCAGGGAAGGGGCGGGCACAGGTGCCCTTTTTAATACCTCCATAGCAGGTACTTCGCATATGGGTATCCACACATACTCGGCCATCAATGCCAATTGTCAGGCCACCGAGGCACTCACAACGGAAAGAACCCTCCGTGTTTATGCAGCGCCCATTCATGCAGATTCCTGGTGTTTGGCATTCATCCACATCTATAATAGAATAATGAAAAAAAACTTTTAGAAACTTTTTAAAGGTTTAAACACATGATGCAGAGCAAACTGATTTTTGCAAAGGTTTATTATGGCTACGTCCAGAACAAGATGACAGTGAGAGAATACACTTTCATGACAAGACATAACGTGTTTTATTGTTAGGGCACCTGGGAGAAAATCCTCATAGATTGACACTCCTTTGAAATGTTTAGCAGTAGCACCTGGGTCAGAGCCAAGTTCTTATTTACTTTCTATTAAATTGGCCAAAACTAATTCACATAATCCTGCACGTACTCGCATTCTTTCTAAAGTCCTTAAAAAAGTTAAACCTGGAAACCATTACTAGTTGGAATTGCTATTTCCAATGCACAATCTCACACTTCTCAGAAGGAGACCTATTCAACTAACACTCCACTCTTATGAAAGTTGAGATTTCTATATTCAAATTTAAATACAAAAATACACTTGAGATGAAAAGACAGTGTGCAGAAACTAATGAGCCTATTTACAGCACAACGGATTCACTGCTCTGCATAAGAAAAATAGACATGCACACGCATATGAGCATAAACTTTTAATTATTATTAACTACAAATAGGAGGTACATTATCTATAGCTCCGACACCTGCAGATGAGATCATTCACATTAAGAATTAAATCAATCTTTTGGACAAAATAATAATAGGTACAAGCCAATTTTTTGAAGAGCTAAAGCATAGAAATAGAGCAATTTTGGTCACAACATACATTTTCATATTTTAACAAAAGCATTGTAATAACAGTACGATCATTTGCTATTTCTAACAATCTAAAAATTAGCTTAATTGAAAAATCTCCTTTCATGTTGTGAGTCCTGCCTGTCTGCTGGTCATCTCTTTCCACAACTTCCTGTATTTCCTGCATGCTTTGCAACTTCTCTGCTGTTTACTTTCCATTTCTTAAAGCGGAGTTCCACCCAAATTTGGAACTTCCGCTTAATCCACTCCTCACCTTCTTACATGCCACATTTGGCATGTAATTTTTTTTGGGGGGGAGTGGGGGCTTCAGTAGGAGTGGGACTTCCTGTCCCACTTCCTCCTTCCACCCAGGGACCGCCTAGGCGACTCGTCATATCGCCTAAGGCGGCCCCTCCCTGTAGGCGATCACCTGGGACACGTGACAGGTCCCAGGCGATCGCCTGTCCACTCAGAGAGCGCTGCGCCATTCGCGCATGCGCAGTGAGTGCCCGGCCGTGAAGCCGAAAGCTGTCACGGCCGGGTGCCCACACTATGAATGGAGGCGCCGGCGGAGAAGGAGGGGGAGAGGAGTGAAGCTCCGGGCGTCGCTGGACAGTGGAACAGGTAAGTGTATGTTTATTAAAAGCCAGCAGCTACACTTTTTGTAGCTGCTGACTTTTAATAAACATAAAAAAAGGCTGGAACTCTCCTTTAAGGAGTTCAGGACATATCCGTTGGTATCCTGCTGACTGCAAGTAGTGATTCTGCCTCCTGAAACTCATCTTTTGTTTAGAGGGCAGGCACTGCGCATTCAGTGACACAGTGGGGTTGATTTACTAAAATCTGGTGCAGCTCTGCAGAGAAACCAATCAGCTTCCATTTTTTTTTGTCAAAGCTTAATTCAACAAGCTGAAGTTAGAAGCTGATTGGTTTACATGCACAGCTGCACCAGATTTTGCACTCTCCAGTTTTAGTAAATCAACCCCGGTGGTACCTACTCATAGGGCACAGTAAATACTAATATCAGAGAATTCAAGAAAGTAAATAGGGATGATTTACTTAGGGCAAATTAGCTGTTCACTTTGCAAGGTTTTTCCCCCCAGAATTTTGTGAATGTGCCTAGAATACCCAATCACGTGCAATGAAAATAAAAAAAAAAAAACAAAACATTTTTGCTTGCACATGATTAGATGATGTAAGACTGCAGAGCTTCATCTCAATCAATAACCTCTGGGGAAAAGTCTCTTGCAAAGTGACTGGGCTATTTGCCTTTAGTAAATCAACCCCAATGTATGGGATTCTTCAAAAAATAAGTTTACAAACTTCAAGATTATTCAGATTAAAAGCAGTAGGCTAGAAATAATTGAAACACAATATGAAAAAGAATCTATGATTTTACATTTTGACCAGGGGTAAGCTTTATTAGGTAGTGGCTTTGAGCTATGGCATCTTACTAAAAGCACTACTTTGCAGCCCTATATTACAAACAGCACAATCTGGTCAAATGAGGCAAAGAGAACAGCTTATTCATCACGATAATTAATTCAGATGAAAAGTAGGCAGTAATTATGATGTATAGTATGTATATAGCAGTATCTTCAGAACTTACCAACACAATAGCGTCCATTGGGTGCCAGCACAAAGCCAGGTTTACAGATGCACTTAAAGCTGCCATCCTCGTTAATGCACATCCCATTCAGGCACATGTTTGTGGTTGCACACTCATCATGATCTGTAAAAAATATGACATTCAGCTGCTGGAGCACACAAAGTCCTAATCACATTATATCATACATTCTTACAATTTGGTCATAAAAAGATAACAGATCTCTGAGTAGGGTGTTCATGTTGCAGCTTAGAAATCTTTGATCCACTCACCTACACAATTCTTTCCATCAGGAGTAGTCTCAAAGCCAGCATTACAGATACACTGGAAGCTGCCCTCTGTGTTCACACAGCGTCCATTACGACACATCACTCCATTCATTATACATTCATCAATGTCTAAAAACATTAAGACAAGTTTAATCTTGCATGCTACAAGTATATATCAGAAGAACTAAAATTATAAAATGATGCTGCGGTCCACCTACATGTTACATCTATAGTGCCATTCAGTATGCTATATTACTTTTTGGATAAACCTGTTTAAATATAGATATAAAATAATAGATGTTATATACCAATGCAAGCTTGTTTGGTGGGGTTGCTTTGGAACCCCTCGTGGCATCTGCAGTGGTATGATCCTTGTGTGTTCACACAGTCTCCGTGAATACATGGACTGCTGGCACATTCATCTACATCTGTAAATAACAAGATCTTAATGAAAAATCCTAAGAGATTATATGATTGCTTTTAGACAAGGTTAACTATTGACTTCTTCAGTAAACTTAACTTAACTTATGAAGACATCAGTGATAGTAGAGAACAGAGCAGAGGTGGCTGCGAGTCAGCAGAACAAATGGAGACAGGAGCGGAAACATGAGATGAATAAAAGGGGGGGGGGGGGGTAGAGAAAAATAGAACATTGGCAAAGGAAAGATCATAAATCAAAGGAGGTAGTGGGGCTGTGCAGGAGAGATAAAGAAGGGACTGGGTATTGAATATAATGGATAATTAAGGGATGAGGTCAAGATAATAGTGGGTGATGGGGTATTAGAGTAGGGAAGAGATGATAAAAATGGCAGCATGTCTTTGAAGGATCAGTGCTGCATATCTGTTTATTTCATAGCAGTCCCCAGAGACTATATTTCTAACAGGCCTATTTTTTTTATTAACAACACAATAACGCAAAGTCATGCAAGTGGATTGTCTTGACTAGCCTTTCTCAACCAGGGTCTTGTGGAACCCTAGGGATCTCCTAGCTAACGGTTTATACAAAGTTCTGGCACCAACTTTACTGGGCAGTGGTGTGGGAGCAGCAACCATCAATGTATGGGCCATACTTTCAACTGACCACCAATGTAAGGGGGTCCTTCTCCCACTGAGTACCAATTAGAAGCTCACCGTACAATCTTTGTACAGTCAACTTTAGATTTCCCAAAAGTATGCAACACCAGGACCTGCCTAAAATAATTACATTTGTTTTCATTCAGGTATGGCCTTGCACTATATAAATGTTAAAAGGTCTAGGGCTGACAGTCATGTCAGTGAGCACTAAACTGACCATCAATGTATGCAGGAACTTTCCCACTAATCACCAGCATAAGGGGGCATTTCCCACTGACCAACAATGTAATGGTACACAACAATTCCACTGTTTACCTGCACAATATTATTTGTTCATCTTCATGATCATTACTAAAAATATTTGTCATATGGAAAAGTTATTGTTAAATAAATTATTATTATCACAGGATTTATATAGCACCAACTGTTTACACAGTTCTTTACAATATAAATGATCTGCGTGTCAAATACCTACTGATCCTGTAATGTGTAGATATATTGATTTTTTATCTGAGACCTGAAAATAATTTTAAGGATTCCTCTATAGAAAAAAAGTTTAGAAAGGCTGATGTAGACAGTATCTACATAAAACAGCTATTTTAGCCTGATTTTCATGTGTCCAATGATGTCCAGTTTATGCCTTACCTATACATTCCAGTCGGTTGTCCTGTTTGTAACCCATGTTGCACTCACACCGATAACTATTTGGTGTAGGGATGCAGCGTCCATTTTGGCACAAGTTGGTGAAGTGCTTGCAGATATCTCCTGTCTGATTTAATGTAGCAGTTCCTTACATGTAAAAAAGAAATACAACATTGTAAGCATTTACAGTGTTCTGTAAACCTTATCTAAACAGCATTGCAATGTTGTGTCTAAGATAATAACCAGAACTACTCATTAGATAACTAGTTAACTTTAAGTCATTAACCATTAAATCACTGTGACTTTTTTCATTCATACTACTCTATGGGCGATAGCATACCTTTTCAATTGCTAAAACTTTTAATATAATAATTGCTAGTTCCAGAGCGTGAAAAAAAATCTAAAATATGGTTTGAATCAAGCCCGTAGAAGACAATATTGTTTAAATGCCAAAACTGCAAGTCAGCTTGTACTCATGTCAGCATATTTTCTGCAGTTATAGTTAAAGGCCACTAGATGTTGCATGATGATTTGAAAACACTGAGCAGCAATCCTGAAAACTGTGTGCTTTGTCAGTATTCATAATGATATGCTGAACCACAAGCTGGACATACACGTGGTAATTTGATAGAATGCTCAAACCTTCAATTCCATTTTTTTTTTTAATCACAAAACAATTGATACCATGAAACAAAGATTTTAATCAACTCCAAAGAGATCAAAACTAATCTAATCAAACTTGGCAGAAACATCTGTTTGCTTTTGACAACATTTTATAGCGTCTTCTTTTTCAATTCAGTCCTTCAATAGACTGTATTGAAGTTGTCAATTTATCACCCAGTTTAGACTTCATGATTGACCAAATTCTAGTGGTCGATCTAATTAGTGGATTGTATATTGCTTAGTTTCTGGCAATTATTTGTTACCATATGTGCATAGAAAGTGGTTCAAATTCACCTACAATTGCTACATGTATGGGCAGGTTAACCGTGTGTATATGCATTAAATAGGGTACTCAGTATTGCACTAGGTACAATGGGGACTAAGAAGAAAGAGTGTGCTGACATGCAACTAACAGTGTTTAACAGGTACAGATGGTACAAGGTGGTACATGTATGCAGCACAGGTGTCATGCTCATTTGGTAGCTGCAAGATTGCAGCTGCCACAGGGATACAAGACCAACAATATCTAGCTTAGAGCATTACTTCAATCTCTTGCTCATTTATTGTGATCACAGTAAGAAAAGCTAAAAAGTAAATGGGAATCCCTGGACAAAGAAGGTAAATACTGTACTGATTATACTAATCTAATTACCTAATGTGATTATTTGATAACTGTTCAATCATGCAATTTTCAGGCAATACAACATAAAATGCATTAAAAAATACCAAGAAGGAGGAATGAGTAGGACGAGATTATATACCCCACTTATTTATTGGTTATGGACTTAGCTACTGGTTATATTCTTTGGTTGCTTAATGTCATCACAAAAAAATGTTTTATATGTCTCTTACCAATTTCAGTACCCACACTAGGTAAGCCATTTATTGTTCCTTGTCCATTGGGTCCAACTATAACTGGTCCAAATCCATTAGGTCCAAAACCTCCTGGTCCATTGCCACCAGGGCCAAGAGGATAAGTTCCTGGATATGAAGGGCCTAAGGGCAGGCTTTCAATGCAAAGTCTTCGATATTCATCTGTTAGAACAAGGAAAAAAAATTAGTGTCTTCACAAGATGTAAGAAAACATGTCTAATAACAATATCCCCTTGCTTTCTAGATTAGGTTTCTAAACATAGCAAAGCAATAATGTTATGTGAGTGTAACTTTATTCTATAATTTAAAGCACAGTAACAACACACTTTGTGTTTTCTGGTGAGACATTATGCTATACACGCAAAGCACTCAACAATGTTCTTCCATGTATCTACAAATATGCATAGTTAGGAATATGATGATTTTGTGTAGTTTGAATATGCAGGTCACACTTTCAAAATAATGTCTGTTAACAGTTGTAAGACTTATCAGACTATCAACTTCTTGTGGCACAGGAACAAAGAGGAATACATTGAGTACTTACCAGACCCCCTGACTGGGCACATTTCTGGGGTTTGACCTATGGCCCAGCATCGCCCAGTATCACAGCAGCATTGTCCTTTTGTGTACTGGCCAGGAAGTTCCCCAGCACATCGGCCCCCAATTAAAGCAGAGAAACAGCTGCCAGTCCTCTGATCTGAAAATAAAGACAGGAAATCACAAATAGGCAGCCAACTCAACTAGGTTTTAGAAGGAAAAAAACTGGCAGGCAAAAAATAAATAATTTATAACCTGTACTGTACTTACTATGTTGTCTATATGAGGAATGTAAAATAAAGCTATATGTTCTGTTTTTCTTCAGAAAGAATGCAACAATACCCACACACAAAACCCACACCTTGCAAATATTCTCAATGGGATCAAAAGAAAAATACAGGTCATATTTCCATTGATGTGTGTTCATTTTAATTATATTTTTGAGATATTTTAACTATAATAGTCAGTTTACAAAATTCATTACGTGGGTTATATCACTTTTTAAAATGGATTTGGTGATAACTAAGATGCAATAAGATATCTACTGGGGGAGGAGAAAAGGGAACTGTTCGAGCGAGCGATAAAATAATACTTGGTGAGATATCTGTGTTCTGGTAACACTGGCTAATTGCTGAGCCTGCAATTATTGAGGCAAGGCCTTTTGGATTCCACCCACTCTATGCTATGAAATATTGAGTAAGCTGCATTGCACAAGATGTAGTATCTAGAAGATGTAGTTTCCCCAAAAACACATTTAAGTTTCCTAGAATCCGGCAGTATTCAATTACAGAAAATTATATTAAAACCAAGCTTTTGGAAAAAAAATTAAAAATGTATTACCGTACCCCTCACTGGTTAAAAAAAATAAAAATAAATACTCAGATTGCTATACTCACCCAACCTCTGGCTCTGACCCACAGATCTACCAATACATCCATGCTGTGCTGCTCCTCTTTTGGGGTGAATGACTTTCAGTGTCATTCAAACAACTTCATGTGATCCCATGGCATCGAGGGTCCACATCTCACCCTATACTCACAGGAGAATGCTATTGAAATTGGTGCAACATTATTACATGACACTACTCTTTCCTTTCCCCCACCTCTTTTCCTCTTGTAGACCATTTTAAGCCCTGGTTAGGGGCATACAGCCTGGCCTCCAAAACAGCTTGTTAGTTGGATATGTATGGTAAAATACCTCTTTCAAGCTTTAGAAATGTTGGTGTGGTGCTCATATTTATCTACTTCTCTGGTCACTACAATGGAAATCAGTTGTGTTTTATTACAAGAGACAGAAACCATAACTTTCATGGTCATGCCATGGTCCACACTTACCAGTTTATTTTGTCTCCCAAATGGTTGTAGAGTTTGAATGGCAACTTTATTTGCCAGTAGGAAGATGAGGAGACTGGGGAGGATCAACCAAGGCATAACTATAAGACTTGTGGTCCCAGTTTCTTGGATTATGGCAACATTGATTTTTTTAAATATAAGGGCACTCACTACAGAATATGTGGCCACAGGTTTACTTTAAAGTTTATTTTATGTATATAGTACTGTATTTGTGGCAGTCAGGAGCTGCGAGCAATGACATAAATAGGGTCTATAGGATGTGCTTTAGGAAACATTAGTCTACCAAGACAGCATTATAAATCAAATTCACAGATTCATAGATACAAGGACTAATATTATCATCATCATCTGCTGCATACTAGGGTATACATTTTTATTTTCTATAGGAAAAAATGTTAGGATTTAAAGAATTTAATAGGTGTATGGTATGCAGTCTTCATTGGCATGCCTTTGCTGCGCCTGCCATTGAGTTGTGGTATTCTGGGGAAAATGTTAATAGGGACCAGGTGTTTAAGAATGTAAAGAAAACTAGTAGTCAATTTAAAGTGTAAGTCCAGCCACAAATCAGGAGCCCGTATAAAACACGCTAAATCGACTGTTTCCAATGCTACCCATATCCAGTGTGCTTGCCCAACCCAATTTTAGGACACCCCTTAAAATAGTTGGCCATTAATGGAAGATTGGTGTCCTTTTAACATGCTTGTTGTCCTCTTGCTATGGAGATATTAGTTCACAGAGCAACAACTTTCAGGCTAGTCCTTATATCTGTCTCCTTTGCTACTGCCAACTGGTACGCAAGTTTACTTACTGTACTGATGCTTCCTAAAGCCCGACTCCAGCCATAATTTATTTAGTGTTAAAAAGCATAGTAGTGGTTTACCTCTGCCATTTAGTTATTTTGTAATGGCTTTCTTCATACATCCTAAAACATGGCCTTTACTTGCAGTCGCAGTACTCCCCCAATCAGCGCTATAGATATGATAGACACCAGTAACTCATCTATCCAGCAGGGTAAAAGTGAGACTGGCAATGACTGAATATTTATATGGCACTCTACAACTTCTATAGAAACCCTCTGGGGAAAAAACAGGTCAGCTGGTTTAGATTCTTATACAGATCTTTACAAAGGTCTTCGATTTTTATGCAGATTAGTATTTTACATTTTAAAAAACGTCATACATTTTCACATAAGATTTAATTAGAAAAAAAAGAATCTTGGGTGAAAATTCTGTGAATCTGGGGTGCAGACATTAACCACTTGCCGCCCGCCCTATAGCGGATTGACGTCGGCAAAGTGGTTGCAGAATCCTGACAGGACGTCATATGACGTCCTCAGGATTTTGAGCCGCTGCGCGCCCCCGGGGGCGCGCATCGCGGCGATCGTTGCTGCGGGGTGTCAGTCTGACACCCCACAACACCGATCTAGGTAAAGAGTCTCCGACGGAGACTCTTTACCACGTGATCAGTCGTGTCCAATCACGGCTGATCACAGTGTAAACAGGAAAAGCCGGTCATCGGCTTTTCCTCACTCGCGTCTGTCAGACGCGAGGAGAGCCGATCGGCTGCTCCTCTGACAGGGGGGGTTTGTGCTGATCGATTATCAGCACAGCCCCCCCGAGGATGCCCACTGGACCACCAGGGATGCCACTAGACCACCAGGGATGCCACTAGACCACCAGGGAAGCACACCATAAAGATATATAAGGTATGCCACCCTAGACCACCAGGGATAATGGATGCCAATCAGTGCCACAATGGATGCCAATCAGTGCCCACAATGGGCACCACTGATTGGCAGGCATTATTGTTTGGCACTGATTGGCATCCATTAGTACAGTACAGTGCCACCTATCAGTGCCCACCCATGCCACCTATCAGTGCCCACCCATGCCCACCCATGCCACCTATCAGTGCCCATCCATGCCGCCTACCAGTGCCCATCAGTGCCCACCCGTGCCGCCTATCTGTGCCCACCCGTGCCGCCTATCTGTGCCCACCCGTGCCGCCTATCTGTGCCCACTCGTGCTGCCTATCTGTGCCCACCCGTGCCGCTGATCTGTGCCCACCCGTGCCGCCGATCGTTGCCCATCCGTGCCGCCGATCGTTGCCCATCCGTGCCGCCGATCGTTGCCCATCCGTGCCACCTCATCGGTGCCCATCTGTGCCGCCTTATCCGTGCCCGTCAGTGCAGCCCCATCAGTGCCCATCAGTGAAGGAGAAAACTAACTTATTTACAAAGTTTTGTAACTGAAACCAAAAAAAAACTTTTTTTTTTCAAAATTTTCGGTCATTTTTTTAGTTTTTAGCAGAAAATAAAAATCGCAGAGGTGATCAAATACCACCAAAAGAAAGCTCTATTTGTGGGAACAAAATTATAAAAATTTAGTTTGGGTACAGTGTACCATGACCGCGCAATTGTCATTCAAAGTGCAACAGCGCAGAAAGCTGAAAATTGGTCTGGGCAGGAAGGTGTTTAAGTGCCCAGTATGGAAGTGGTTAATAAACCCCTTAGAGGTTTATTTATCAAAGTCTCCATCTAGATGCACTAAATTTTCACAAATTTTTTAATAAATGTGCAAAGTTTGGTGAATCTTGGGGGAACAAATTAATAGGAGTCTGTTTTTACAATACACTTATGGGGATCTTTCTGTACACAAAGAGCTACATTTAGGTCTCAGTGATCTGACTCTGTCTTTTCCTAACCAGCAGACATCTATTATGTGCACACATTTACAAAAAGTAATCCTTGGCAAATCTGACTCTTCATTTTCTGTATTGTAACAATAAATTATTATGGGTAAAGGTCAGAACTAATCCTGCGCCCAACCGCTAAGAACATCGTTTAACTGCCAGAACAATGAAATGTGTTTTAAGTGTAATTGGAAATAATTGCAATGGGATTTTTTTTCTTTTAATTGTTTCTTAGTCATACAGGAAATGTACTAATAATTTTTCTTATTTTTTTCTTTTGTGTTAAGTTGTTCAGCTTTTAATTAATGCTACTTTTCTTTTTTACAATATGTTTAAAAAAGGATTATCAATGTATATATTGACATACTGTACCTATAAAAGCCTGGTCAAAATCTGGAAAATTTTGTGTTAACCCCCTGTTTTGTTAAGAGGTGTCGGCTGCTGATCTTTGATGGCTATGCAACCTAAATCTATATGCATAATTTTCTGATCTTTTCTGCCTTATGTATAGATCAATGTAACATATTCAAATAAAATATGAGTGTAGCAAATACCAAGAGACTACATATAAAATCCTGTCACAATGGTACTCCACCCTGTTTTAGTGTCCATGTTTCCTTGGACAAAGCCCTTCTTGATGGTCGATGCAGAGCCCAGGTCAGTACAATATTTCACACTTTTTGGGACTGTCCCAATATTTAGCCTTTTTGGTGAAAAGTACTGCAAATTGTTCACAAACTATCGGACGTCTCTCTTTTTGACAACCCTGCTGTAGTGCTTCTTAACTTAACTCCTATGTTCACTACTGAAGCATTTACTGAATGCTGCTAGGGCCTGCATCCCCAGTGTGTGGAAAAAACAATCTCCACCTACCATCTCTCATTGGTTCACCAGAGTGAACGACATCTAACACATAGAGCATTTGACTGCTGCTTTTAGAAACAACATAGAGGAGCCCAACATGCAATGGCTTCATTGGGACTTGTTTTACTGTTCAGATAAATACTTATCGTTTTCCTAATCTGTTAGTATTTTCTGCATTGAATTTGATTTAATGATCTGTCGCCCCCCCATGGACCCCCACCCCTTCCATTCACTCTCTCATTCTGCTTCTTCCTCTACCTCTCTATACATTTTTTTCCTTTTCTTGCTCCTCTCTTTTCACATCCACCCTCTCCCCTCAGACATCCTAGGGTGTTACTCCCCATTTTCAAAAAATATTTTAAAATGCTTTCTGGTTTGCATTGATACCCTGGGCCATGTGTACAGGTTTTGAATCTTGTACTCCTGGACTAATTTTTTATTGCAGTGAAATCTTCTGTACATTCTGCTATGGTTTTCTAAATTCGTGTTGCTGATGATTTGTGCACATTTATATTGTCTTGTCATGTTGTGTTATTTTGACGCATACCAATAAATAAAGATTAAAAACAAAAAATGATATAAGAGTAATTTAATGAGTACATATGTTGAGTTTTTTTTTCTATAATGTATCCAAAAGACCTGTCCCTTAGGACAGGTCAGCAAGCAAAATATAAACAGGAAAAGAGAGTAAAAGAAAACCCATGTGATGAGGTAACACGGGCCAAGGGCAATTATAGTTCCAGGCCTCGCTTCTTAGGTTGGTTAAACAGGCTGCGTAAGGTATGGTAGGCTCCCCAACATTGCCTAACTAAGCCCCTCAGGCACTGCCTGTCATACTTGTACAGCAAACTAGGTAGAGAAAAAAAAGGGGAGGGAAGGAAGTACAAAAGAATTGTGGGGGGACAGGGGGAGGGGAGGCAAACGCCTCTCCTCTGTGGGGGGGAGCAAGGCAGAGGGGGGGATTCTTTGTGATACTGAGTATCAAAATAAACATGCATAAGAGGATGCTGTGGTGCTTCGATTCTAATGCCATATTTCCCCATTATTATGAGTTTGTATTGAGCTTTTACATACAAATAATTTCAGATTTGACTTTCGTATGTCACAGGCCTATTCTCACACAGTCATCATGCAATGCACCGTTGAGCTAAACCATTCAAGTTGAAAAAGCCAGGACCTAATAATATTAACGGGAACTGAGATGGAGTAAAGTGAAAACATCATGAATACACTTTCAATATTCAATCACATGCATTGGAAGTTGAAACTTTTTTTTTAATGGAATCTGATCATTTAAGGATTCTTATCCAGTGCTCATCCAGCTCTCAAGCTCATCCAGCTTGTGTACTACTTGGTATATGTGTATCTTTATATGTAGCGCCCATCCCAAAAGGTTGAGACGCTAGTTAGATTTAGAGGGATGTCTGAGCCAGTAGTTGGGCTCAGACGGTTGATTTACTTTGAAATTCGCCTCTGTCTCAGTTATGGTTTGCCTGGTAGTGATTTCCCTTTTTGCCTGTAGGTGGCATTACCACCTCAGGCACCTGTTGGAACACGGGCAGGCCATGGTACATTGAGTGGCCCTTCTCGGCAGTGGTATAGTGGGAGTGGTCAACCCGCTGTGCCTGCTGGGAGGGGGTAATTACGGGGCAGACGCCATTGATTGGGGTCCGTCTCGCCCCGCAGCCCTCCGGTCGCGAGGTGTGTGTGTGGTCCTGGTCTCAAGGCCACGTTGGCCCGAGGCTGCATCGCTGCTTAGTAGGCCCAGCTAGTCTGGTTGGGGCCTATATCCAGAGAAGGGATCCCAAGCTGTCCGTCCAAATGGGAAGGAAGCATCTTAATGAAGGAGACCAGGGGAGGATCTGCCCTGGAGAAGACCGGCAAAATGCTGCTGACTCGGGTGAGGCCTGGCAACTTTATTAAGGAGGGATCCATTACATTACAAGCCCTGCAGTTCGCCGGATTGGCTTAAAGGCCCTTTAACTGTACGGCTGGAGGTTCGGGACTTTAAAATCCTGTGGCAGAAGATTCCTGGATTATCCAACTACTAAACTTCAAACAGGTCTGTGGCAGAGACTTTGTACACTTAAACAGGTCTGTAGCAGAGACCTACTTTATCTTGGGCAGTCTGTGGCAGAGACTGCCCTGTTGCTGATTCATGTGTCATCCCGGCTGCTAGGCCATGTGAGAGGGGACTATCCGGGTGACCAATACCCACTCTGGCATTGAGAGTGGTGAGTGACTTTGTACTTATACCTTTGTCAAATTTTGTGGCGAGTGCCTGAACCTTCCCCTACTCTTCTATGCCTTCTACTTCTCAAAGTTACCGCATAAGAAAAATAAAGCCTAACTGTTTGAGGTTTTACATCTGTGTGGACATTGCATTACTACAGACTTTCCTACCCAGACAACGCAGCTGAAGAGGTAACGTGCAAAACCCAAAACGAACCAGCGGCCCTGAAGAGGGTATTGCTACACATATATATATTCAACCTAGGCAATAAAGGAGTTGATTTGTCCAAGAGTGAAAATACTCTACAACAAAATTGAAAACATACACAAATGATAAGCTATTAATATTAAAATTAACTCATACATAGCAATAATGAAAAAACAAATAGCAAAACACCCAGAGGTATGGGCAGGATCTAATTCTTTCTCATCCAGGCTGAGAACCCAGTAGCTGTGGTGATAGAGAGGGGAGAAAGAGGGGCGCAAGGCAGCAGTATAGTGTATTAAGTGATTTTATTTGAAAATAAAAACAAAAATAGATATTATTGCACTCACAAGCACTCGATCTGTATTGGCATGTCTCAGTGGAGAAGGTGTGTAGGCTCCAGGGTCTGGGAAGAGATGGGTGGGAGCCAGTGGGGTCCGCTGCAGCTGGAAATCTCTCACTGGAGCCAGTAAGAAGATTGATGGAGCCACCGTTGCTTTCCCTTCAGAGCACCACGAAGAAAGACTGTCAGGAGTGCTGGAGCTAGTGGAGAGTGGAGATATGCGTTTCAACGGGGAATGTTGCTTTTGGAACGCGTAATCTCCACTCTCCCCAAGCTCCAGCACCAATACAGATTGCGTGCAATATAAATTAGGTTTTGTCTTTATTTCCTAATAAAATCACTTGCTACACTACTTCTTACTGGGTTTTAAAAGTCTACTTGTATAAGAGTATGTCAACTTATTTACATTAATTTCTAGTACATGTTTAAGAAAAAGTATGATTTGCCCAAAACACAATCAGATAAATAGATTTGGATTATTTTTTTATAATGACAATAATAATAATTTTAATAGTAATAATAAGGAGCTTATATTTCCCAATTAAATGGCCCACAATTTCACACACTAGCAGCGTTTTGATTACCAGGCTTTAATGAAGCTTTACTTTAGCTATCCCCAGCACTGAGAGGAAATGGAAAATAAAAAGGTAGATAAAGAATGGGTTTTACCAATAGAACCACTTACCAATGCAGCGAGATCCATCAGGGCTTGTGGTAAATCCTCTAGGACAGATGCAAACATAGCTCCCAGCAGTATTGGTGCATTCCCCTCCATCACACACATTAGATAATGTACTGCACTCATCAATATCTGTAGGGAGAAGGGGTAAAATCATACTCTGAAATAGTCAAACTTACATCTACAACTTGATAATAAAAGGCATATGGCGGAGATCATGCACACAGTTCCGTACAATAGGATTCCTGCCAGAGTTTCACAAATAAGTCAGTCTAATCCAAGGTAAACCAACAGCAGAACATTTAGTGGGCCCTCACTGGCAACAAAAGGGTTAGCAGTGAGATCAGACACTCAGACAAACCTTTGTGTGTAAGGCAGACGTGTTTTATGGTCGTCTAGCATGGATACCACCTTCTGTTTCCTAGATCAACCCAGCTCTGAATAGCAGCCAAAGTCATTAAGCCGTTCATAGGCTCTTCCCATCAAATGGGAAAAGCATTTTTCAGTAGCCAGAACTGATGGTTATGTGGATCAGAGTGTAGGAAACAAGACAAATGTCACATTATCTAAAAAAAAAGTATGTTTGCATGAAGGGCCACAAAGAGGAAACTGAAGTGTTATAGGATGCAAATATGGGTGCCATAGGGCGGACTAGTATACAGTAATACAAGTAACAGTAAGAATAGTTAAAGAGATGTGTTATGTTTACCATGTAAGTAGTGCAATGAATTAGAATTTATACTATTTTTGGGGTATTTGGGTATTTGTAGAGGAAAATTTGTCAAGCTTTTAGGACCCCTGCCAGGCAATTCATTTCTATTCAGTGCAATTCTGTGAATGCTACTATATTTAGCCATTTAAGATATAACCTTGATCTATGAGTACTTTGCTAAAAAGCAAGGCAACTAGAAAATATGTATATTTAAATACTGTATGCTATTTTAGATAGTTAATACTGATTCTAGATAGTTTTTTGATTAACTTTTACACTTTACATAGAAGTAGTATCAATATAGTTTTATGCAGCTTCACTTATTTTTCTGAATAAGAGGTCTATCTATGTTACCTATTGATTGAACCAAAGGTATTTTTATGTTTTTATTTACCACTCTTATGCCTGTGAGAATGTCAAGCAATAATATCAATCTAACTTTTGGGACAACACCTTCAACTGACATGGAAACTGAACTCCATCTACATCTAAATTCTGGCAGCTAATGGAATAAACTACAACAGATATTTTTTAGATGTGAAGTATTTATCCCTAGCATAACAGTTACAGAAGAATATATCAAGCTATGAATATGTCAGTAATCTAAATTCTTGGAAGTCAACTTGGGAGACTTAGGGGGCTGCATTTTATGAGGTTTAACGCTGATACCATCCAGATGACAGGTGATTACAGCCTTATTGTATATCTCACTTTATTGTAAACAATAATTTTATGGGATGATTTACTAAAGGGGCAGAAAATTATTATTATTATTATTATAATTTAGGATTTATATAGCGCCAACAATTTGCACAGCACTTAACAAAATAAAGGGAGCAAGTACAGTTACTATACAAATGAGGCCTGCGTACTAAAAAAACTAGGTAGAGCTGTGCTATCTCAAATGCAAGCTTGCGTGTTAGAAAAACATACAATCATTTCATCTACACATTCATCCTTTTTGTTTAGTTTACAAGCCTTGGCAAGTTGTCCTGTGAACAGACAATAGGAATATCAGTAATAGAGTTACTGTTGACAGTCAAATTGAACAGACATTGGTTGATAGTGATACTATCCTTTGGCACAATTACTGAATGGCTACATCTGTAGCCAATTTTGAGATATTTTGAAAGAAACACATCATGCAGTTCTACTACAGACTGATGAGGAGACTATTGGACGCGTTCACTCAAATCATTGCCAGGCAAGATTTGTTAGGTGAAGCCATATGAATTGCCAATCACTTTATTTACTGATGAAATTCCTCACCTTACAATAAATTAGATGGGGAAGGGGGCGAGTGTAGGGGGAATTGGGTTCACAGATAAATTACAGTTTATTGCAGCTAACTAGCTGATTATGTTTATTTCAATTTATACAAGTCCCTGGGGTTTGTTAGTATGATCAGAAGATGTGACAACAGCCTAACAGGCTACTGACTCCACATGTCATTAATATAGAAACAAAGCTCATATCATTTGTGATCTTTTTCAGGTATAGTAGTACAGTTGCCCATCAATACAGTACTTAGTTAAAGCACACCAATGTTATATATCATCTTTTTGTTGCAATACCCCCTTTGGGTGGATTTCTAAATTATAGAATACAATAATTTTGCCATGTAGGCTATCCAACTCTCATGAGAGGTGTTCAAGTTCAGACTCTAACCAGTAACATATGGTTAGTATAAGAATCAAACATATTCTCTTTCCTCTTTATGTGTAGAATATCTTAATTAGAAGACTGTCTTTCTTTGTAAAGTGTCTAATATACATGATAACAACTATATGTACTATACCAAGCGTCAGACAGCTAAAACCACACAATGCTGCAATGTACAAGGGGAAAACTACCATAACAGTAAACCCAATAAAGAAGAGTGTCAACAGTCTATTCACGCCACACATCACTTATTTTACCTTCACACTTCTGGGAGGTCTCGCTCTGTTTGTGTCCAGCTGGGCATTTACACTCATAGGAACCAACTGTGTTAATGCAGTTACCACCCTGGCACAGACCAGGTATGGCTTGACATTCATCAACATCTGCAAAAAAAAAAAAAATTGACTTTTTTTATTCTCATGCTTTTTGATGTCAATGGTTATTTCAAGATAAGAAAAAAGTAACACTATTTTAACAAGTGAGAGGAAAGCATGGTGCATATGTCTCTTTTTTGCAGTTTATTAGTAAAGCAAATTTTAATACTGAGAAAAAACCCATGTTATACATTTGTTCAGAACTCAAATATTTCCTTATGCCTGTCCATGCTCTTGAACAAGCCATTAAGCCTAGTGGGAATTGTTCACATTGTGCTTGCTGGCATGTGGGCGATGTGGAAAACTGAAGACAGCTGTGTCTACAGTTCTTCACATCAGCAATCATAATCTAAACATTTTTCATCGGGCGCAATGCTGAAATGTTGTGTCTATGTGAACATTCCACAGTCAGCTGCAGATAACTGTATACAAATGTAGACAGACCCCATGGCAAGTACAATGGGCAAATTGAAATGATTAAAAGCCTGAAAAAAAAAATATTTGCTGTGTTTATTACTTATTGGCCTTTGATGTAATGGTTGGATTTTCCAAAACTATGGAGTTTAACTATATGGCCAAAAGTTTGTGTAAACCTGAACATCACACCTATATGAGCTTGTTGGACACTCCATTTCAAAACCATTACTATCGAATCCCCCCACATGAACACACACATAGTTTTTGTGGCTTTAACAACCTCTACTCTTCTGGGAACAATATTCTGGGAGTGTTTCTGTAGGAATCTGTTCCCATTCAGTCAAAAGATAATTTTGAGTTCAGGTACTAATGTTGTAGAAGGTCTGATTTGAAGTTGGCATTCTAATCATGCCAAATATCCTTAAAGGGCTCTGTGCAGTTAACTTAAGTTCTTCCACAGTAAACATGTCAAACCATGTCTTTATGGACCTGGATTTGTGAACAGTAGCATTCCTGTTGGGACAGAAAAAGGCCTTCCCCAAACTGTTGCCAGAAGGCTTAATTGTCTAAAATGTCATTAACAGTACCCTTCACTTAAAATATTATAGGGGTGTCCACCAAATTTTTGGTCATATAGTGAATATTTTTACATATTGCCATAAATAGGATGTTGAGGAAAGGTGACAATTTTACCAATCTTGGGGTACACTATTACTATTACTTAATAATAGTAACGTTTCTTAAGTGGTCCTCTTATAAAAAAAAGTATGTATTAGATGTATCAAAAGGTGGAGTTATATTAATTTTTAACAATAAAACAATTATTTTATATATAATGATAAAATCGATATTGAGGTAATAAACAGTTATTCCAACCTTGGGAAGAGCTTCTACTAAATTACTGATGAAACTTGCAACTCCAATCAAAATTAACCCAGCTCACAAAAACAGAAACAAATAAAGATTAAAGTCATCTGAACTTTAAAAAAGAATGCATTTAAAAAGAATACCAGGCAGTACTATTTTGCAAAGCCTTGGAGGATTTGCTAGTTATATGGTTTCTGTAAAGTATCAGAGTGCACACTCAATCGCACTGAGACACAAGTCTGAAGCAAGCAGCCTTCCAAGGAAGTCAAGAACGTAACTTGCAATGCAGAAAATAAAGCAAAGAATAATTAAAAATTAAGGTACTACAGTTTTCCTTCCAAGGATGCAATAGTAAAATCACTACACAGGATCTGAGTATAGGTACATTTGGAACAGTTGAATATAACCAGATGTGGAGAACAGCAGCAGGATTAGGCTATGGATTACAAATTCCATCAAACATATGCTGCTTGGTGTACAAAGACCTCTCTGTTCCCCCCCCCAAAAAAAAAACTGCATTGTTGTCCGTGGTTTCAGGGTATGCAGCCCTAAAATGCAATAGAAAATATCTTGTGGGGATTTGGCATTTCTACCTGTCATGTCATGCCTGCTGCTCTGTGCTGAGTGCCCAATCACAAGCCCCCCCCATCCCCACCACCACCACCTTAGCAAGCAAGCAAGCAAATGTCTTGATTGAAAGTTAGCCCCTGGCTGTGACCCACCCTCCCTGTGTCCCTGCTAGGCAATGATGTTACTAATACCGACTTACATCACCAAGTCAGATAACCAGGCCTCTGCCCATGAACACCCTCACCACAACCCCAATAAAAAACAGGTTGACCCTGGCAGTTAAAGTAGTAGTAGGAGTGTGCTGCCGAGCTGGTTGACTGTGTGGGCCAGCTGGGCATTCAGGAAGAAAGAGACAAGTGGCAGGTGGCCTAAATTAAGTAAATAAGAAAAACTTAAAGTAACATTGATATTTGACTGATTGACAAACTATATTCTGAGCTAGGGCACAGTAGGAAAGATGTAATTTATTTAGGGAGTCAGCCGTTCACTTCTGGATTGATTATGTAGGGAATTGTGGAATGTTTGCAGCCATCTTTGCATAAACCAAAAAAGGCCAATGTACGGTAATCTCAATATTTGACTTAAATTAAAGCATATCCTGGGCAAAGTAGGAATTGTATAATTTATTTGGGGGTCAGTCACTCACACCCAGACTGCTAATGCTGGGAATTGCCATTTGTGGGATTTGGTAGGCCATGTTTAGTAAGTGAATCAGAAAAGTCTAAACTCATCTCAGTGACAGATTAAAAATTTCAAAAGTTATATCCTGAGTCGTAATAAAAATTGTATCATTTATTTTGGGGTCACTTACTGCTAGGAAGGGGATTTGTCGGTATTGGAACATCTAGGGAAAGACACCTTTTCTTTACAAGGTTAACAACTCTTATCTAACAAATAGCTAACAAAAATAATTATCTTTAGACTGTCAGATAATGGGATCTCTAATGTGGGGGCTAATCAGTTGCACTATATAACATTTTCTAGAAAGGCATTTTTTAGGCCACACATACATTAAAGTAGAAGTCCACAATAACACTAGACATGTGCATGATGAAAAAAAAAAATTGCTTCGATTCGTTAATCGAGTTAGTTATTTTCGTTAAATTCGATTGATTCGTTAAATTCGTATTTGGGAATCGTATTCGGAATTCGTTTTATGTCTTGTCCGATTTTTCTTCAAATTTACCGATTTTTTTTATTCAAAACGTTCATATTAAAAACTTTAGATTTATTTATATTTTTTTATTTGAATGTGACAAAGTGAACAAACAAAAGAAAAATGTTCATCAAATGATTACAATTACTCTTTAAATCACCTTTGGCTTAACTAAAACAGCATTATTTCAAAATGGTGCTCTAATAACACAGACAGTCTTTGATTTCAGCAATATGTGTACAGTTAGAATTCGACTGGAGTTCGATGTAAAATTAAATTCAAATTTCAGTTCGGACAAATTTAATTTCATAATTCAGAGAATTCGGTAAAATTTCCGAATCTCCGAATAACGAAAAATTTGTCTGAATATTAATTCGGAATGAAACTAATCGAACATGTCTACCTAACACAAAAAATCCCTGCATCTGCAGATATCCACGATCTAACACTAAACGATCTAACCCTGTAAAGAAGAAATCAGTTTACATACCTTTTCTAAAGCCGATCCGACTTGATCCCACGCTGAGCTGTCGTCTGCGGCTTTGCTGTGGAGGCGGGTACAGAGGACACATCCGACAACAGAAGCCCCACAGTAACTCTATGGGTGACATCACTCCCCATTCAATTCACAGCCGTTGTTGGCTGTGTCCTCTGCAGAGCTTCCCCCGCTGGAGACCGAATCAGATCGGCTTAAAAAAAGGTATGTATACTGATTTCTTCTTTACAGGGCTAGATAGGTTAGGGTTAGATCGTGGATATCTGTAGATGCAGGGATTTTAGTGTTAGGCTGGACTTACACTTTAGGCTCTGTTCACATCTCTGCGTTCTGATTCGAAATAGCGTCAAATCGTGGGACGCCCATGTGTTCCATGTGGCTTCCAATAGCACCCCAATTGCGGTGCGATTTTACAGCAATTCGGCAGGCGACAATCGCGCAAACAGAATCGCGGGACGCATGTCGCCCAAAAGAAGTACAAGAGCTTTTCGCCCGCCAAATAGTGGTAAAATCGTGCCGCGATTGGGGTGCCATTGGAAGTCACAAGTAGTATAGTAGTTCACCTGCTGGCTGCAAATTGTAAGTGTTGCATGTTCAGTATTTCAGAGGATTTATTTTGGTGTGAAAGGTACTGCAACCTAATACTTTGGTGGAAATCCTAATATTAGATATTTTAGTGTTAATTATAATAATTGGAATCCTCAAAATTTTCAACAGAACCGTTCCTGAGTTCACCCCTTAGCCAAATGGTGCTAACATAGTGATGTTCTCCAGTCAGTCCAACAGCACTGCCCCTGTCCTGAAGCTATCCCCAAATTAACGGTCACCAAATACGATGTAAATCAGTGGTGTCCTCCAGCAGCATTGACTCAATCCCCGATGCCACTCCAAAGTCAACATGCACCAAGCAAATAGAACACAGTGATGTCCTCCAGCAGCAGTGCTCAATTCCTGATGCCATCTGTGGTCAACGCTAACCAAGCAAGATGCAACACAGAGATGTCCTCCAGAAGTTGACAAAGTGGAGCCTTTGTCTGAGGCAAGCACATCACTAATAATAAATATATAGCATGTGTGAACTGTCTTATTTACTGCTATAGGATTCTGTATGACCATAATTTGCATATACAGTATAATTCTATTGGCAGTACATATTTAGCGACATTTCCTTAACTAATAAGTGCGAATGTAATTTTCCTGTCAGTTGTTTCTTTGCCCATGACCGCAGCAACATCAGTTTTTTCTTGGATTAACATTGTGAATTAATTAATGTGGTATGGTTGCTACATCTTGGTGCTCATAAATGTGTAAAGATTTAGCATATAGGAAGTATAGGGAGGATGACTTTTTGGGCTCTGCCTCTTGCATTTGACCAGATGGCACCCCATGACTTGCTACTACGGCCTCAATTGCTTTTGCAGATTGCAAACTTTTCTGCCTTGCCAAATGTAATAGCTGCTATGTCTGAGCACATTACTGAACCACATCACTTAGTAATTCTGTCTGCCCATACCAAACTGCATGGAATTTAAGAAAAAAAGCTAGACCCCCAAATGCCGGAAGACATAATTGCTAACAACTGGTTGTTTCCATTCTGATTGAAAGTGTTTCTGACCCACCCTGACTGGAATGCCCATTTGTGAATTGCAAATATGTAAACTTGTAAAACAATTTTGGCAGCAGCAGACTCTTTAGCATAAACATAAAGGGGCCTGTGAAGCAGGAAGAGCTGTGACAATGTTTCTGCATCAAAAATCAGGACACATTTGAATGCTCTGCAAACAATAAAACACAACGGCACCAAAAAAGACTGCACATAGCAAAATGTCTTCACACAAAACATTTCACTGCAGTTTAAAGCAGAATAAGCTATGTTTTATAGATTAGTCTACATGATGAATATTTTTATATATCAGTAGAATTCTGTCACATGATCATGATGTTATAGAGCAAAAAGAGAGCGTGCAGAAAGCACTTTTATATTTTAAATGCATGTTTTCATTGCCGACTTCTGTTGTTAAATTCTGCTTTGCAGAAAGGTCCATATAAATTGCATAGACCTCTCAACATTGTTCTGTGTACCTGAACACTATCAGTACTATTCAGCATGGGTATGCCCAAAGGGAATTTTCTGTTACATTGTTACTTTAATCCAGTCACAGACAAACCACTTAAAAACGTAATACTTTATTTAATTATACCAATAGCGTAGGTGTGGTACTTATAAGGCACAGCCTATTTTTGTAAAATATAACATTCAAATTTACTTCAAATTGTGTTTGTGGGCCCCCCATCCTGACACTTGGATGCCTTCCAATTTCCTCCCTTTGTTTCCTTCCCTCCTCTTAGCTTTTTTTTTTCTTCCTTCTTTATCCTTGCTCATGAGGGAGTCTCCAATGTAATGTGTTAAACAAAAAGTTGTTATATTGCGATATAATCATTGAAAATGTGTCATTTTACCTAGATG
Source organism: Rana muscosa (assembly GCA_029206835.1). Classification (NCBI taxonomy): domain Eukaryota; kingdom Metazoa; phylum Chordata; class Amphibia; order Anura; family Ranidae; genus Rana; species Rana muscosa. The sequence goes on along the minus strand of CM055116.1, from coordinate 487,977,051 downwards.
GCATGTATAGAAAGTCTGTATTGATAGCTCCTGATGAAGAGGACCTTGTCCGAGAAACGCGTAGAGCTATAAAGGCTATTATATGCAAATTACTGCAGTATTGAGATCGACTGGTATTATGCAACTGTATTTTATTGTAGTCTGTTGTAAATGTGGACTGAATATTGTCTAATGTTAGGTAAATTTGAATAAATGTTTATATTTTTCAAAAATATGCTGTGCCTTAAAAGTCCCACGCCTACACTATTGGTATAGTTTCGATGCATCAAGTTTAGGGATGTGGCACAGAAGTTGAATTACATTTCTGGTTTGACTTTATGTAATTAGTCAAATATTTTATGTTGAAATTCTCTTTTCAAGGTGGTGAATTCCTTAACACTCTAAAGGCCTTATGTATCGACATATTATTACTAAGAACTGGAGTAATTTTATTTTCTCCATAGCCAACGCTAACTATATATTTGTTGGAAAAAAATTGTGCATTATTATTTTTTTTTTAAATGAGCCTGCAAAGCATTGCAACCGCGGATCCATAAATATGGGAGTGACGTGAAACATGGTAAAAGAAATTGTAGCTAGCCATAAAATCTGATTGGTGATTATGCAGAAATATGCACAGCTCTTAATGAGAACACATTAATACATAAGGTCATGGGTGTCTGTGTATAACAATATGCACATTTCTAAGTGATAAGTAGCACAATATCAGCCTGTGTCCACTTTACAGTGAACCTCCTAATTGCATTTTTCCATCAACACAAGCCCAAAGCAAGCTGCATTTGCCCATTATTGCAAGTCCAAAGCCACTCAATACAGGCTCTAGGATGCATGCTTTGTAGCAAACCTATTACCTTGCTTAGAAGACTTACAGATTAATGCAAGGCAAACACATTAATGTGCAGTAAGATTTTTTAACATGCTTTACCACAAACAAGCCTTTGTAGATATGCCTGATTCATAAGGTTCATAGATTTAAGCTGCATCTCTTTCTTTTTTGGAGGGCAAAGCAAAAATGCCATTTGATTAGCTGGCCCTCATCATTGTGATGCATTGAACACATCATTATACCAGCAGCTTAATGTAGTCAGACCAATGAAAAGCTCTTTCTGACTTTCCATCATGGGTTACTACACTTTGCACATGTTTGGCATCAGAGCCAAAGACTTTCAACCTGTTCCTTCTCAATGCAGAGCAATTACCACTACTGGAGTCTATATAATTGGCTTCTGTCCATGACTTTAGTATTTACGCATGACTGTTTTAGGAAATGTAGCTTGTACAATACTCTATACTCTGAAAATACTACAATATATGGCAATAATATATGCATTTTTTCCTTCATACTTTTACCTCATTATAGTTTTATAGTTTACTTTCTGGCCTTAAAAAGACTACACACAGAGACTCTAAGCTGCCTCCTATGTGTTAACTGGAAGGACTGAGGGATTTTAGGTGCAGCCCCACAGAGTCTAACATCCATTCCAAGCTTGTGATTATTGACCGGTTCCTGCTACCCAGTAGGTGCGGGAAGGAGAACTCTAAACAAAACTCAATTTACCTTGATTAGTACAGCAATTAGCTACATATTAGTCATCCTAAATGTCTGAAATTTCACATGGATCCGCTTAACTTTACAAAAGAATGGGAATGTCCCTGCTCTTTTCAGCCAAAAATAGTTAACCCATCTGTTACTATTCTGCATTTCTATATTTTTATGGCAACCTCAGTTACTTTCACATAACTTTTTCAATCACCCATGAAAAGTCCATGGTAAAAGGGTTTGTAACTTGCAAAAACATATGTTACAACTTCCTAGCATGTAGAAAAGCTTCACTGTCTCATTTAAATTAGGCATTTGAAAGATCAGGAAAAATTAGACAACTAAGAAAAATTACACCGAACAGCAATGAACAGTACTATGCAATAAGTGGTAGACAGTGAATCTTAAATGTAGTCTTATATAGTTGTGTAAGCATTTACCTTGGCAGGCTCCAGTTCGAATATTTGGAATGAATCCTCTGCGGCATGGGTGGGGTTGAGCAGGGCACATTTCACATGGATGACCCCAGGCACGACCAATGGTGGCACAACACAATGTCTTTGTACACACAATACCACTGAGCTGGCCCTGGCACATCTGGTTGCTGATTTGTGTGAAGCAAGGCCCAGTTCGATAATCTAAGAGAACAAAAACATAGTTATGGCAAGCCAAAGAAAACAAAATCCCAACCACACACATTATTACACAGTCACCTGTTTTAAAAGTTCACACAGATGGAATAGTGGTAACATTGATTACTACAACAAATGTTAATATTCAGCAACCCACAGTATTTCTGAAACCATTCAAATACACTTGTCATGGCAGGCATATGTGGGTTGCCATTGTTGTCTCCTCCTGAAAGCGCTAGGTCTTTAGATCAACAAATGGAAATTAGAAAACATTTGGAATTATTTATCCATATACTTTTCCAAGTCAATTCTACCAATTCTCCCTTAAAGGAAACTATCATGAACTCCTTAATGACACCTCCCGGCAGCCCTTTAAGTGGATTTTAATGACCAGGAGACAGCACAGCTTCTTGATCATGTGACCATTGTGATTACAGCAGTAACATGATTGGGAGCCTATCCCACTGGCTCCCAATCAGAATCCATAACCAAGAGCTTTCAGTAAAAGCTCAGTGTGCTGGGAGTGCACAATGAGCCCACTCTCAGTGGCTGGGCATTAAAGCTTGCTTTTCTTGGCACTGCATATATGCGTTGCGTGGCCAGTAAGAGGTTAACAAGTGACCCCAATCCTCATCTGATGTTTGATATCCTCTGATGCCTCAACGTAAATGCCATTACTTAAATTATAAATGTAGCGGACCCCCAAAATTGGGGTCGCTATGCCTTAAATTTAAGGGCAGTCTGAGCAATATTTTGGCTCAGGTTTTTCTGATTCTATAGATTGGACTCTGCTCTGCTGTGGTGTTGCCTGGGTGTATAGTTCCCCTTGACCTGCGGGGAGCGCGGTCGCTCAGGTCTCGGGTTGAACCACAGATGGCATTAGAGCGTGATTGGGTGTCCTCTATCGGCAGCCATGCGGTGGGCGTGGTTTACCTGCTGTGCATGCTGGGAGAGGGTACATAAGGGGCAGACGCCATGATCTAGGGAGATTGGCCAGGGGATTCCAGGGTGGAAGCCCTGGTGGCGAGAGTCGTGCCCGTTGGCCTGCTGGCCAGGGGTGCGTGAACTGGTCGAGAAGTCTCGGGCACCTTCAGCCCGAGGCTATAGTGTTTCAGGTAGGCCCAGTACCTTCAACTGGGTCTACAGCTCAACCACTGGAGTCCCAGGGAACCCGAGGGAGGGTGGCCCGATCTGAAAGAGAGGAAACCAGGGGGGGACCTGTCCGGAGGATCGGTGAAGGAAGTCACTGTCTCAGGAGAGGCCTGGTTACCTATCAGAGGGAAGGATTCCGTGAGTTGCACAGTAGCGCCTGTGATGTGCCCCTTTGGCACCTATGGTCTCTAAAGGTTGCAGGCGTTAAAGAGTTCTAGATTCAGGAACTAAAGGATTCTGTGGCAGAGGATCTCCTGAACTTGTCTTTGAAGGGGACTAAATCTGAAGTAACTGTTCGTGCTCCACTCCGGCTGCTAGAACTGTGAGAGGGATCTATCCGGGTGAGCAATACCCACTCAGGCTTGAGTGGAGAATAGGGTAACTGGGTTCCGCGTGCCTGACCCTGTCTCCCTACCCAACTCTATCTCTGTTTCAACCTTTTGCCAATCTGTTTCAAGAAAGGAAAATAAACTCATCTGTTGGAGTTTAAACACCGTCTGGACATTGGCCTTCTTTTGGGAGAAAAATAGACTTTTCCCTATACTCTAGGGACGAGAACCAATGGAGGGAGGTAACTCGCTGCAGGACCCAACAATAGTATGAACACCGCTCAACCTCTTATACCAGGAGGATACGGGCATGTGGCACGGTATGCCTTACCCTGCAAGTGAAGGTAAGCAGGAAAAAGGGTCCGTGTGCTAAATAAATAAGATAATAACATTAAAAATAAAATCGATAATTATACGTATATAGGAAACACCTGGATTTAGCACATGGCATTTACTGAAAAATATTCTTAAAGTGGTTGTAAACCCTTACAATCCACTTTTTACTACATGTAAGCCTATAATAAGGCTTACCTGTAGCTACCCAGGATATCTCCTAAACCTTCTCGGTTTGGGAGATATCCCCTGTATCAGCATGTGCCTACATCTGTCTGTTATTAACTTAAGAATAAACGAAAGTGCAGGAGTGACGTCATCGCGACTCCGGCCAATCACAGCGCCGGAGCCCACAATACCCGTAAGTAACTCGGGGAGCAATGTCGCCGGCCGGAGCTCTGTACTGGGACCGCTGCAGGGGAGTGGATCTAAGGTGAGTATTTCATAATGAGCTAGTATGCTATGCATACTAGCTCATTATGCCTTTGTTTGCAGGTTTTTTTTTGTGTATATACACTCTGGAACAAAAATGTTTATATTATTATTATTATTTTTATTATTATACAGGGTTTATACCATGCCAACAGTTTGCGCAGAGCTTTACAACATGAGGACAGACAGTACAGTTACAATACAATGCTATACAGGAGGAATCAGAGGGCCCTGCTCATCAGAGCTTACAATCTAAGGGGGAGGGTTATGTGATACATAAGATAATAACTAGGGTGATAGGCTGATGGAGAAGATAAAACTACAGTTGTTAGGTGCAGGCAGGACAGACTTCTCTGAAGAGAAGGGTTTTCAGGGATCGCCCAAAAGTGGACAGAGTTGGAGACAGTCAAGGATGGGAGAGGCTCGAGAGAAGTCCTGGAGGAGAGCATGGGATGAGGTGATATATTGTAATATATTGTACTTTATGTATGGAGGAGCAAAATTGCACTGGGGGGGCATGTAACTTGGAGTGTGTGTGTGCTTGGGGGGGGGTGAGCTAACAAAAATTTATGCTAGGGCAGTTTGAGAGGGGAGAGGTTTTGTGTTAAAAGGGAGGGGGTAGGATTTGTCCTGGGGGGGTAGAAATTGAGCTGGGAGGGGGGATTTGTGCTAGAAGGGGGAATTTTGGGGGAGGATTTGTGCTGGGAAGGGAGGATTTGGGAAGGGTGATCATGTATATTGGTGCTGGAAGGGGAAGAAGATTTGGGGGCTAGGTAAGGCATAGATGTTCTACTGGCTATTATATAAATACTGGTGGAAAGGAAAGGAGTGCGAATGATCCACAGGGTGCAATACTTGCTTGCCCTGGGGCTGGAAACCCACACTAAGACACTACTTGGCAGAGTTCTCTTTGTGCTCAGCATGTTCCTGTCAAACTGCGCCATATGTTAAGTGACCCTTATATTTAGTTTTTCTGCCAAAGAATCTCAAATTCTCAGCGTGTTTATGGACTAGTGTTCAATGGGGTGAGCAGAGAAGCTCTCATATTCAGCATGTCTCTGGTAGTGCCCATCTTCCCTTGTGCTAGATATGACTCCAGCACAGTGCTCCATATGAATAGCATGTGCATAGCACAATGGCTATCTGCTGATTATGTGCCTGAAATTGTTCTTGGCATGTCCACAGACGAGTGTTCCCCCAATGGAGTTCCCAATGTGGTCTACATATCTGTATTTACTCTGTAGGCAGGGCATATCATGTGCTCAGCATGTCTCTTGGCTTCTATCCATACCACAGGAGTTGATGCTGTGTACAGTACACTAAGCATGCTTCTGTCTTCAGTGACCCCTTTGGTACAAAAAATACCAGCTTTATGAACTTTTTCTTATTACTGACACTGGCATCAAGTCCAGGTTTCAACTAACTGAGGCCCATCTATGTATGTAAAATGATAGGGCATGGGGATTCGGTGGGGAATGGGGAAACAGGCAAACATGAGAAGGTAAGTCGTAGCAGCTAGAGGGGCAGGCTATCAACTTCACCTTACTTTGAATTTGACCTCACTTTAAAGTAAACCACAGATTCAGTAAATTTTCCTAAAATGCAATTCCTAATTTGTCTATCTGTGAGTACTAATAAAATAAATATTTCAAAGTTCAGTCATCTAATGTCTAAGAGTGATGGTGTTCATTACGTAAACCACATTTATATTTTTTGCGCTCTCTTTGAAATGAAGTGCTTTAAATGTCAAGACTTTTCTATCCTTATTATTTTTAATGTGGCCTGCTCATGTGTATGTGTTTGGCACATTTTAGTACGTTGTAGAATTATTCCTGTTTATAGTCTGGGAACCAAAGAGGCTGGGACACATCATTACCTATCAAATTTGGACGCAAATAGCTCCAGGACAGGAAATGACAAGACAGTCAAAACAGAAGATAAAATGCACTGGGAAAACATGCTACAGTGTACGACATGTTAAAATGCATTAATCCAAATACGCAAAGATATCACGAAAATTAAAGTAGTACAGAACATCTGAAACTGATTGTGAGAACAGACACATAACATGGGTCCATCTTTTTAAAAGATGCCTCAATAATATATTTTATTAGCATTTATTAAATATTATTATTATTATTATTATTATTTAGGTACTTATATAGTGCCGTCAATTTACGCAGCGCTTTACATATACATTGTACATTCACATCTGTCCCTACCCTCAAGGAGCTTACAATCTAAGGTCCCTAACTTACATTCATATACTATGATCAATTTTAGACAGAAGCCAATTAACCTCTACCATAGGAAAGTGTCAAGTAATTTTGGACCAACTCTCGTTACAAGTCAAGATATTTTATTGCATATGCAAGAGAAATGGTTAAATGTATATTTTCTGCTTCAGAGATCCATTTCTGCCTGTCATAAGTTTACATGCTGCTTTTATCACCCTTAAACCTTCCCCCTTCCTGTTCGTAACGTCCTGATCACGTGTATAATTTCAACTTTTATTCTGACGTTTTAGCAGGAAGATGAGAATATCCTTTTTCAGCCAACACCTTATGACAGGAAATTTCATACAATGGACACATAAATTATTCCATGGTTCGCAGCCCATATTTGACAGATGTAAGAGTCAGCACATCTTTGCACAATAGAATATGGTCATATGACTTATTCCAGTAATTAGGGCTATTAGAGCTTATTCAGCATATTTAAGTATTAATAGAGTTATATAAAGCAAACATTTTAACTTTAGAAGATATAGTCATATTAATATGCATATTCATAGTTGACATTTAAAGTATAATTTCTAATTTCTCTAACAGCTGCTCCCTTTTATACTTATAATGTCAATAATTCAAATATCCAGGTTCTTTATTTTACCAGGTATTATCATTTAGACAAATAAGTCTTTTGAAAGGACTGTAAGTTCATCTTCATCAGGTTCCGGGTATAGTTCAGTGTTGTTCTGAAAAAACATAGTCTTTGTTAGTGATGTGTCAATCAGTCTTTGAAGAATTCCTCTAATACAAGGAATGCAGCAACATCCACACAGCGTAAGGACCGTGGCTGCCATGACAACAGAGATGAGCAAACCTTTTGCAAGATCACCCCATTTACCAAACCATTTTTCAAAGAGTCCTGTTAAGGGGTTCTCTACACCAGAGTTCTCAGTTAGTTCCTGGGATAACATTTGTAGGCCTTGCAAAGCCTTGGTGATACTTCCATCAGGTGCCGTATTATTTGGAATAAAAGTGCAGCAGAAGGTGCCGAACATTTCGCATACCCCGCCCCTTTCTGCCAGCAACATATCCAATGCTATACGGTTCTGCCACGCTGTCAAAGAGGTGGCGTCCAATTGTGCTGCTATACCTTTGATAGCATCTCCGGTGTAATTCACAAACCTCTGCTGGTTGTAGTAAATGTAGTTTATCCAGTCGACATTCTTATTGGGCTGTACCCATAGGAAGAGTGAGGTGAGTCCTGCTGTTACTTGATTCTGTGCTTTAAATTCATCCGGAACTCCTCGTGGAACACCTATTGAGTCTATATATACCTGGTTGTCAAAATGATTCTGGACACTTAAGTCTCTTAAAATAGTGTTTACCTGTTAGTCTCATCAATTTATTAGTCATAGGAACAATATAAAAGGGAAGCAACAGGCGGGTAAGGGCACAACTACCCTCCCATCTAGGTGGCAGTCTGAGCCTTAGTTTCTTGTCCCCACACAGCCACCAAACATCAGCTAGTTGCCGTTTCTGTTCCTGAAACCATTTTAGTTGATACTTAATGTCTGTAGTTGATGTTATGGTCGCACAGTATTCAGGAGATAGAGTGCCAACCTTTGTACCATCCTTATCTTTGTTAGAGAAACTAGAAAAATTTCCTGGTAATGCTTGTAGTGAAGGGGGTGTACTTTGCATTTTAGTTTTAGGGTATCTCTTTTTCTCATTTGCACATTCAGACCCAGTAATATTTTCTGAAAACAGTCTTATTATGCAAGCTAAATCTGTTTCCTCTTCAGGGAGAGGAATGGTAGCTAGTTGTGGTCTTGGGTTTGCACAAGAAATACAATCACTTAACCCCTTAGATTGAGTTGTGTATCTGACCCATTCTATCCACGAATTTTTGTCTCCAAATCCTGTTTCTATACTTAATTGCTCCTTGTAAGTAAAATCTGTTTTAAACAAAGAGGTATTAAGTTGAAACTGAGTTGGCTCGGGGGCTGGGGTGTTCTGACCAGGGGTTACAACCTAAATAGTGATTCTCCCTAGTAGGTCAGATATTGTACCATATACCAATTAGTTGTATTGTTTAGTTTACAAAATTGGAGCCATTGTTACTGTAAATCAGCGCGGGGATCCCTTGTCGTGGAATCACCTCTTTGATTAGTACTTTGGCTACTGAATGTCCATCCGTGTGCGTCATAGGAAAAGTTTCCACCCACTTTATAAATCTGTACACAATAACCAGACAGTACTTATTCTCACATTTGTTCAATTCAATAAAATCCATGCATATTGTGTGAAAGGGATAAGGGGGTTGTGGGAAATGACCCCTTAAGGCTCTTAGGGCACCTTGTGCATGGTATCTGTTACAAATCGGATATGTGAGACAAAATTTTCAGAGTAGTTTTGTAAACCCATATGTTGTGTACACCCAGTACCATCCCTCCTTTTGAGGTATGGGCCTACCCATGACTCAATAACACAGCATACGTGAATAGTGATGTAGATAAGTTAGGTTTACCTTCTGTACATGTGTATATACCATTGACCAGTGTTGACCCTGTATATAACCACTTTGATTTTCACCTGCCGGTGATGTTTTCTGCATTTCTGATAACCATGTTTCATCAATAGCTCTCTGTACCTCATCATTTACTTGGGAAACTGTATATGTTTGTCATTGCTGTCCTTCAGAAGCTTCCTTTGCTGTCTTGTCTGCTAGTGCATTCCCTAGGGTAATTGGATCTGTTCCCTTTCTATGTGCCGCACATTTACAAATAGCCACTTGTGCTGGTTTTTGTACATATTCTAGAAGGGCAAGAATGAGATCTCTGTGTGATCGGTTTCCCATGGCAACGTAATCATACCCCTTTTTTCCATTGCTGGGCAAATATGTGTAGAGAAAGCGTATTGGCTGTCAGTATAAATATCTATTTATTTTTCCCTTCCCCTAGACTGCAGGCCCTTGACAGGGCTATAATGTCAGCTTGTTGTGCAGAATAGGAACTGGGAAAGGGTCTAGCTTCAATGACCTGGTCATGTGTTACTATAGCATAAGCTGTTTGATTTATCGTTTTTTCTACACGACCCATCAACAAAAAAGGTAATGTCAGCATCTAGAAAGGGAACATCAGTGAGATCCTTCCTAGGGAGTACCCGTTCATCAATTTGAGCTGCACAATCATGTGGATCCCCATCACCAGGTGTTGGCATTAGTGTAGCAGGATTCAATGTAGTACACTTCTTGATTGTAACGTGTGGTTGTCCCAGAAGTGTAGTCATACATGATAAATGCCTGACTGGAGATAAATAGGAGATTCTGTCTTATAGTAAGATCACCTAAATAACATGTGAGACCTTTAAGTACCAGGGGTGGAACAATACTATCAATGCAGATGACCGTATGGCCAATGAGGCTGCTACTACAGCTTGTACACAGTGGGGCAAATTAGTTAAGTAAAATGCAACTAGTTTGTGTTCGTTCTCATAAACCTGAGTGAGAGCAGAAGTCATGTACCCCTTTTTACAATCTACAGTCTGCTAAAGGGTTTCTACTGTAATTGGGTAGGCTAAGCACAGTAGAACCCACAATGAGGTGCTTCACCTTTGTAAATGCATCCTCTGCTTGCACATTCCACTGGATGGAACCTTTTGCAGACATTTGTGTACCATAGATGAGATCAGAAAGAGGCACCACCTCCGTAGCATAATTAGCTATCCATGCTCTACAAAAATTTGCCATGCCAAGAAATTACATCATTTCTTTATTTTTACGTGGTTTGGGGGCTTGAAGGATGGCCTCTTTTCGGATCTCATCTGGATGTCTGCCTTTTTGAGATATAATGTAACCCTGGTATTTCACCTTGTTTTTCAAAAGTTGTATTTTATTTTGCTAACCTTGTGACCTTGTTCTGCGAGGAAATGCATCAGAGCCAAGGTGTCAATTTTACATTGTCGCTCCAGAGGAGCCGCTACCAGAATGTCATCCACATACAAGAGAATTTGACTCCCACTGGGAGGTACAACTCGAGACAAAGCATTGAACATTTCTTGTGAGTTTTCCCTTGTACATAAGTGCAAACCAGAACTGACTGTCTGTCTTAATTAGCCCTACGTCTGTCTTTCCTTTTGATCACAAGAAATCGGGGACGTCTTTTAAGGCATCCCCTTCCCCTTGGGTCAAAAAGTGTCAGTCACTGTCTTTTGTCAAAACTTCAATCACGCAAGTTCTGGTTGTACATTCAACAAACCACGCTAATCTGTACCTCTGATTCCCTCTGGATTTCAGTTCCTCATCTGTTAATTTGACCCAGTCTGTGATAAGTTCTCCTAGCTCATGCCATGATACCTCCGAGTTCCGCGTGACCGAAACATGAGGTACAGTATCCTGCCTGTATATTTGCAGAATAGGCTGTGGTAGGAGACAAGTAGCCATGGTATTTCCTTCCTTATCACAGTACAGGTATCTTAAGAGCACTTCAGTGTTAGTGCAACTCATTAACTGTTTCTCATAGGACCTATCAGGCCCAGTGGTCCTTTTGTAGTAGATAGTGCAATAGAGGTTCGTCTGGACCTTGTACCTTTCCTCACAGGCTCTTCAATTATTTCTGTCAGGGTTTTGGGCATCTTTAATCCCTCAGTTTGTAAATCCAAGCTGTACCAGTATCAGGGCTCATTATCCACAGCTGTGATTTGTTTTTCACACAGCCGATGGGCTTTGAGGCCCCCCTCCACTGGTACGACAGAAATATCAAGAGCATGCAACATGTCTCTACCCAACGAATTAACAGGACATTTAGTTGACATTACAATTTTACACTGAGCCTTTTTACCTGTCTGTGGATTTTCCACAGTAAGGCCTTCAGACACGGCCTCCTGGTGCATCAACCCATTTGCAGATTTTACATATACTAAACCTTTTCCCTTTACCCCTGGTGGCATATCCAGCGGGTGTATCAGGGTCCTACAAGCCCCAGTGTCACAGAGAAATGTTACCCAACTACTCTTTGCAACCCAGGTTATTTCTGGCTTGGCTTCAGCATGCAAACAAGTTTCAACATTACACACATCCAAAATATCAGATTCTTTCCCATCCTTCTGCTTCTCTCTCTGCAGACACACTTTAACCATACAGGAAACACTCCCCCCTCATCCTTTTCTTTACTTTCTTTTTTGGTTGGAAGTGCCCCTCAGCATGCCTCGCATACTTGATTAGCTCCTAGAGTCTGCAGATCCTATGGTTAATCATGTGTTCGTTAACAAAACTTGATATAAGGACTATAGCAGCCCCTTCAGGATTGCATTCTTTAGCTGTTGTTCATATGGGCTATCGTTCACTTGATCTACTTGGATTTCTATCCCAGAGTGGTTATTAAAATTCTTCTTTATCCTAACAATGAAATTATCCTCTTCTCCCCATATACACTGATTTATAATGGACCAGTCGGCTTGATGTATCCATCTATCCTCTCTCTATCTTTGCTATAAGAGCATTTCTTCTGTTTTTGAGTGCTGCATCATCCTGAGGCAACACCCCTCCCTGGTTGTTTAATCCACTCCAATCTCCCACTACATGATGCCAGTCAGGTCCCAGTACCTGTCTGGTGACCTGCTCTATTTCCCTCACATTGAGATGATAGCTAGCAACCATTCCCATGATACCATCCCTGTATTGAGCTATGTGGACCTTGGGATTGCTGTAAGGAGGGTCAGCGGGGTAACTTGTTGCATACCTCTGTCCCATCTGGTGGTGGGGACTGCAGGTCTGCAATAGGGAATTGGGAGCAGGTGGTGAAGTCAGAGGGGGAGCAGCGTCTGTCGGTGGGATTGGAGAGTCCTCTAAAGGGTGTGTAGGGGCTGTCGGGTGCATTAGGTTTGTCGCATTTTGTTCAGTCAATACTTGCTGCACTAAACTTCGGAGGACGGTCATATTATTGTCCTCCTCTTTGTCTAAAAACATAGTCTTTTTATGATTTTTTTTATGATTTTAACCTACAGTTAGCCTCCTCAAGCCATTTCTTTGCCTGGGGAAGACCTAATTTATTCTGTTTCCTTATTTTTCTTTTCTTTTTTTATATATATATATATATATATATATATATATATATATATATATATATACGCATACATACATACATACATGCCGGCATAATTTTTATTTATTTTTTAAGCTTTCTACACAACACAGTATTACACAACAATCCTTATTTAAAAATGCATCAAAATCATACTTTGTTTTTCATGTCTTAAGGAGTTTCACATTCTCTTTGTCTAGACTACACATATACTTTGCATCATCATTCAAACCATCAGACTTTCCATGGATCATACTCATTTTAACGTGCACACGGAGTTTTTTTTGTAAGGTCTTCTCACACTGACACAATACCTGCACACAGTATCTTATCACTTCTGCAGCTACTCACAAACTTTCTAGTCATGACATATCACTTCTAGATTATTGATCTTGTGTGCTGCTATAATACTGGTGTCTTGTCTTCTTACTTAATGTTTTTTTTTATTTATAGGGAGAATGAACAGAATTACAAGGCGAACGTAAATTCACCTGACTGGTCAACCCCCCCTGATCAAAACATTAATATTTCAGTAAACTGTAGGGAGCATGAACAGAATTACAAGGCAAACGTAAATTCACCTGACTGGTCAACCCCCCTGATCAAAACATTAATATTTCAGTAAACTGTAGGGAGCATGAACAGAATTACAAAAGAGACTTCATTTCTCTCGACTGTTGTTCCCACACTTTATCAAAACATTAATATTTGTTGATTCAACGGTATTTATAAATGCCTGTACAGGTTTTTTACACAACATACGAGGCTGGCTGAGCGCAAGGGCTCGTCAAATTACCTCTATTTGTTACCTGGAAATCTATCAGGCCATACCTTTGTATCAACAGGGGTTCATGTTTTTGATGTAGGAATATTTATGTGTCCCCCACGGGAATTCCTGCAGTTTACAAGGCTGTCAGGACCTAGGTCCTTTGTCGACAAATTTCCTTTATCTGCACCTGGGTATTGGAATGGGACCATACTCCTATATCAAAGGGATTTAAACTACGGACGTATCTACTTATATTCCCTCAACTTGGATAAAGCAAAACATATACACAACAGATAAACATTCAATTAATCTCTATATTAGATATATGTAACAAAATCCCTTAATTCATTAAATCCCTAATCACATTTAGGCCTAAAAGTATAATATAATAAATGAAAATATCTTACCTTGCCCCGAGAGCGGTCTCTTGTGCTGATCCGGTAAGTCGCTGCCCGGGAGGCACTAGTTCAGTGAGCCGGCCTCTGTTAACGTCAAATTTAAGACGGAGGACTTACAGTTTTTTGCCGTACGGACATCGGTTCACTGGGTTGTTGGCTAGTGCTTTCCAGGAATTTGGACTTCCGTTTTCGAAGGACCAAAATGTCAAGTAATTTTGGACCAACTCTCGTTACAAGTCAAGATATTTTATTGCATATGCAAGAGAAATGGTTAAATGTATATTTTCTGCTTCAGAGATCCATTTCTGCCTGTCATAAGTTTACATGCTGCTTTTATCACCCTTAAACCTTCCCCCTTCCTGTTCGTAACGTCCTGATCACGTGTATAATTTCAACTTTTATTCTGACGTTTTAGCAGGAAGATGAGAATATCCTTTTTCAGCCAACACCTTATGACAGGAAATTTCATACAATGGACACATAAATTATTCCATGGTTCGCAGCCCATATTTGACAGATGTAAGAGTCAGCACATCTTTGCACAATAGAATATGGTCATATGACTTATTCCAGTAATTAGGGCTATTAGAGCTTATTCAGCATATTTAAGTATTAATAGAGTTATATAAAGCAAACATTTTAACTTTAGAAGATATAGTCATATTAATATGCATATTCATAGTTGACATTTAAAGTATAATTTCTAATTTCTCTAACAGCTAGTATACAGTACATGGGTGAAAAGAGGAATGCAATCCTATATTATTTTAGCGAGAAAAAAAATAAAATAAAATGCTTTTTTGGTAGCATGGGAAGAATCACATTTTTGGAGAAAACTTGTTGCTAGCCCATTTTCCATTGGAAAAAAAAAACCTTTCACTGAAAGAGCTGTTGCAACCTCTCCATAAATGGCAAGAGGAAATTAAAATGCTTGCAATGTATATAAATCTTATACATCAAATAAAGCTGACAACCAAATATGGCCTTGGTTTTTGAAGTAGAATTTGAAGTAAACAACTGTTATCTTCCATCACATCCTACATTATTGCTCCTCCTAATTCCAACACTTTATACGACACATGGACGCCAGCCAACAAAAACATCGCTAATTTAATGAAACGGAAAATAAATAAATGCAAGTAAATGGTATGTCTCGTATATGAATTTTATTTTGCTTAAATCAAGGGAAAGGAATTTTAAGTGGCTGTTAGACATTTCGTTTGTCATACGTCTAGTAATGCAGTTCCTCTTCTCTCATAAGAACTTGACGGAAAGGAATTAGTCTAAGCAGGAAAAGCCCTGGAGAAAACTGATGGGGGTTTGTTGCGCTTTCTTGCTATCAGTTCACCAGGGTAACAATTCCCATGGCTGTATTAATTGGGCAGTAAAATATCCCAGATGTAGCAGGAAAGCAGTCCCTTATATCCACACCACCCCCTTCATACAGCAAACTTGTCTGCATGCAGAGTTCATGTTATGGAGAAAGTACACTTCACAAATGACCAGTACATTTCAGGTTCTTATGGTATGTACAACATGCTGCAGCAGATTCCAATCATAAAAAGCAACATAAATACTTTCATGGCAAACAAATAGGCAACACTGCCTGTACAAAAAGCATACCTCCCAACATGCACAGATTCTGCGGGTTTTTCCCGCATTGACACTTCTTTCCCGCAGTCCCGCGAGAGTGTTAATTTTCCCGCACAGCAGGAATTGGAGGAAGAGGAGCCAGTGGATGAAGCACGGGAGGGAGGTAAGACGCATCCCCCCCACGACGGCCCCCCCGCGATCGGCGGCCACCCGCGGGAGCACCCCGCCCGCTCCACAAGAGTGTTCACTGATAAACCCCCCCCCGCTCAACAACTGTGGTGTCAGGGAACAAATATAA
This sequence comes from Rana muscosa, assembly GCA_029206835.1. NCBI lineage: Eukaryota > Metazoa > Chordata > Amphibia > Anura > Ranidae > Rana > Rana muscosa. The sequence continues at coordinate 487,961,267 of CM055116.1, read as the reverse complement.
AAACTGAATGTCCCGCGGTGGAACTTTTAAAAGTTGGGAGGTATGCAAAAAGAGAGATGGTCGCACTAATGGCTTTGGTGTGCTGGCGTATCTAACATATTCTTTGCACACATGACTGCAGGAGAAAAGTATCTAAAACGGTTGCCGAGCTTAGGTCTCATGCACAAGAGCTTATGAAAATAAGCAGCATTTTTTTCTGCTGGAATTTGGCAGAAAAAGCGCCTCTAAAATTACAATATGTTTGTGCATTTATGTATGTGTGTTTACGGATGTATGGCGTAAATGCATTTTCCTGGCCAGAGTATTAACTTATTCTGGCCATTGGAATACATTTACACTCATACTCACTTTAGACGCGTTTATGCACATGCTCGTTTGTTTTCTGTTCAAAAGCTGCTCTCACAATGTGTCTTTGGGTCCTTTCACATGGGCGTTCAGTTTTGAAGCTCAGTTCAGTCATTTTTTTTTGTGTAAAAAAACAGATCAAAAACGGATATGGATGTCAATTTTTGCATGCGATTTCTTGTCCGCTACACATGCACTTTTAACCCCTTGTTAACCTCTTCTTTGGGGTTAAAAATGCTCTGCTCCTGCCCGCAAAGCGGCCCTGCAGCGCCGGTAAAGCACTGCAAAAACGAGCGGCGCTTTACCGCGGTCTAGGTGTGAAAGGGCTCTTAAGGCCCGTACACACGATCGGATATTCCGACAACAATTGCGTGATAGATGTGTTTTGTCGGATAATCCGGCCGTCTGTATGCTCCATCGGACAATTTTTGTCGGAATTTCCGACAACAAATGTTGGATAGCATGCTCTCAAATTGTCCCACAACAAATGTGTTCCGTCGGATTATCCGATCGCGTGTACACAAGTCAGTCGGACTAAATTCCAGTACAAGCACGCATGCTCCGAACCAATGCTAACCATAAGACAACATTAGCAGAAGTTGCCCAAAGGGTGGCGCTAAAGAGCAGAAAAAACACGTAGTTTCGTGAATGTTGGCTGAAAAATTTCTGCCGTCTGTATGCAGAACAAGTTCACGGCCAACGCCCTTCGGACAAAAATCCACGGATTTGTCAGATGGAAGTCCGATCGTGTGTATGAGGCTTAAGTGTGTGCAAAAACTGTCCCTGAATACTCATCAGGTTGCGTGCTTTTCCTAAAAGATAACATGTAATTCAGAAGCTATCTTGAATGATCTGCTGGCTTCACTACTTTCTGAATCAATTTTTGAGGACTAAGGCCTCATTCAGACGAGGCGGACTCCGTCGCTAAGGAGTCCACCAGCTCCCGCCAGCTCAGCGGGAGATCTCTCCGCTGAGCTGACCGATGACAGGTCCCTCTCTGCTCACTGAGCGGGGAGGGGCTTGTCCAGCGCCGCTGTCTCCTATGGAGAGATCGGACGAAAACGGACAGCATGTCCATTTTCATCAGATCTCACCCAATCAGATCCGCCATGGACGGATGGCGACGTATCGCCATACGTAGGATTTTAGCGTATCGGTCCGGATTTTAGCGGATCGGTCAGTCACCACTGACATCCGACGCTCCATAGAGATGTATGGAGCGGCCGTTCAGGTCCGCCAAAAAAACTGACAGGCGGACCTGAACGAAATGTTTTACTATCCAAAGTTAAAACAACAACGGCAGAAGATTTAATAGAGGGGAAGATGAAAAAATTACTGAAGGTCCGCTCTAAGTTTGGTGCCTCACCAAGGCCATTGGCTCAGCATGACAGCCAGCATAATTAGAAGGCATACAGTACATAATAATAAATGCACTGCAACACATGTAAAGTTAACAAGTATGTACTGTATGTCAAAGGTGTTTCCATAGGCACCAATCAACTATATGACATCTTAAAGGAACTTTATGAAGTGTGGACTGCCATTGATTAAATTCAGGCCCACAGTTACTTGAGCTGGGTATGACATAAGAGCAATTATCCACATCCTTGTTCTGGTGTGTAAAATAAATATACTAAGGGCTATTTACATTATACAGGGGCAGATCAATCAGCATTAATGACTCCTCGGCAATAGAGAACTAAAATTCATCTGTTACTGATCTTACTTTTTCCTTGTGCATAAACATTTCAGTTTGTTTTAGGAAAAAAAAGAAACATTTTAGTTTGCAAAAATTTCTCTGATCATCAAGTTATAAGGAGAAACAGAAAAATCAATAGTGTTTGAGGAGCGGGGCATCTATGTAGGTATGCACACTCTCTCCCCCCCCCCCCCCATTTTCAATGATTTTTATTGATTTAAAGTGGTTGTAAACCCACTTTTTCAACTTGCACCTACAGGTAAGCCTAGATTAAGGCTTACCTGTAGGTGCAAGAAATATCTCCTAAACCTACGCATTTATGGGGTTAATCCCATTCACATACTCGGCTACTTCCCAGCAATCGCTGGGCGTAGCCGAGTGGGACGCCTCCCGCGCGCATGCGCAGAGTGACGTCTCCGCCGCTCCGGCCAATCACAGCGCCGGAGCGGCGCTGTGATTGGCTGGTGCGGCGATACCCGGAAGTAACATTCCGGCTATTGCCGCAGTGATGTCTGCGGCTGGACAGAGGGACGAGGACGGCTTTGGGGGCCCCGATCTAAGGTAAGTGGAACCTAATGAGCTATTATGCTAGTCATAATAGCTCATTATGCCTTTCTCTTGCAGGTGGGCCAAAAAAAAAAAAGTGGGTTTACAACCACTTTAAATAAAATACAAAGCAGCTGAGCAATGATAATCAGAGTTTTTTTTTTTTTTTTTTTTACAGTATCTTCCTCTCTCTATATACATATACTGTATATAGTCTCTTTATAGTCAAGATAGGATGCAATCTATATGTAGTATATAATCCTTATAAAAGGTTTACATAATACACCTAACAACTGCACTTTTAATCTTCCATCAGCTTATCCCCCACAGTTATTAGTACCCTTTGTACCACTTTCCCCACCCTATTAGATTGTAAGCTCTTATGAGCAGGGCCCTATTGCATTTTATTTTATTGTAACTATACTGTCTCTTTTTAGTCTGTAAAGCGCTGCACAAACTGTTGACGCTATATACAGCCTGTATAATAATAATGATAATTATAATAATCAGGGCTTTTTTTCAGGGGGAACTTGGTGGAACTCAGTTCCACCACCTCTGGCTCAGACCCTTTGGTGCCTGCTCACCACAATCACTTGGAAACACAGAAGTCTGGTTTCTGTGTTTACAAGTGACAGCTCTGCACTCTGTATGTAATGCAATCCTGGTATTTAATGCCCCTTTAAGACCCTCCTACTGTTCGTGAAATTTGACCGACCACACCCACTATTTGATGTGATTTGGAGGGCGTGTGTAGGGGGAGGGGTTTTGTGGGGTCGTGGTTAAGTTCCAGCACCTATTGTTTGCGAAAAAAAGCCCTGATAATAATAAGAATCTATAACATGTCATTACGGTATATCTGTTTGACAAGTGCAAAAAAAGCCCCTATTGATCATGTTAGAAGCATTGAAAAAAGAATAATCTGTGGTGCCGCATACCTTTGTTTGAGATATATATTTGTTTTATATTAATATCTAAAAAAGTACTTGATTTTTTTTTCTCAAATGCTGTAACCCACATCAACCGTTCTGCTTTTAGGTTACTGCTATCAATGTTGTAAACACAGGATTTCTCATACACTATATTACGAAAAGTATTGGGACGCCTGCCTTTACACGCACATGAACTTTAATGGTATCCCAGTCTTAGTCCATAGGGTTCAATATTGAGTTGGCCCACCCTTTACAGCTATAACAGCTTCAACTCTTCTGGGAATACTGTCCACAAGGTTTAAGAGTGTGTCTATGGGAATGTTTGACCATTCTTCCAGAAGTGCATTTGTGAGGTCAGGCCCTGATGTTGGACGAGAAGGCCTGGCTCGCAGTCTCCGCTCTTATTCATCCCAAAGGTATTCTATTGGGTTGAGGTCAGAACTCTGTGCGGGCCAGTCAAGTTTCTCCACCCCAAACTCGCTCATCCATGTCTTTATGGACCTTGCTTTTTGCACTGGTCCAAATCATTTGGTGGAGGGGAATTATGGTGTGGGGTTGTTTTTCAGGGGTTGGACCTGGCCCCTTAGTTCAAGTGAAGGTAACTCTTAAGGCATCAGCATACCAAGACACTTTGGACAATTTCTTTGGACAATTTCTGTTCCCAACTTTGTGGGAATAATTTGGGGATGGCCCCTTCTTGTTCCAACATGACTGCGCACCAGTGCACAAACAGAGTCCATTAAGACATAGATGAGAGAGTTTGGGGGGGTGGAAAAAAAGTCGAACCTGTTGCATTTTTCTGTATGGAACGCATCTGGATTGCAGCAAAAGGCATGTAAACACGCTGGAATGGATGTAAAGGCACCAAAAATGCACCGGAACACACACTATCCTGAATATAATAAAGATTTTTCAAGTGTCAACATAAAAAAAGAGAAAAATGCACTGGAAAACATTGGAAATCCATCAAAAACGAGTGTAAACACCTATGCAAAAACACATCAGAAATTGTTGTGTGAACCAACTGTTAGTGTATGTTAGCAGTCACGGAGAGCTTTACTTTAATTTAAAAGTCTTCCATGAAAGATCAGAAGAATAGTGTCCCATTGATGGTGTCATTAGGGGGCAATGGTGCCCCATCATTGGTGTCAGTTGGAGGAATAATGTCCCATTAATGGTGTCAGTAGAGGAAATGGTGCCCCATCATTGGTGTCAGTTGGTTGAGTAGTGCTCCAAGGGCCAGAAAAAGTCAAGCAAAGGGCCACATCTGGCCCCTAGGCTGCAGTTTGGAGACCACTGGCTCAGGCAAATATCTTTAATGTTAAACTCTTACTCTTGGTAAATAAGCAAAGGGTATGCAATGTAAAGAAAATCACAATAAGTCCAACAGTAGTAACCAGTAGGTTCCGAAAGAACCTATGACCCCAGGTATAAAAGGGAAGAGAATGATGTTTTATTTTAGACTGCTCCCTTCAAATCCTAATGCCACAAGCCCAATAAACTTTGTGGCACAATTATCAAACAAGAAGAAATGCAATAATTAATCTCTGAGTAGACTTCCACTTAATGTGTGCAGATATTGTGCACAGAGTCCTTTAAGTGGGGGGAAAAAGGAGAGTGGAGGAGTCCTTGTGGTGTAGATGTTTAGTGTCCTCAGCTAGCTCAACAAGGGTCCAGAAGGATTGATGTGCAGTGGCAACCAGCAACAGAAAATAGCATGTGCAAAGTGTTACCTTTTTGAGGGTTTAATGAAAAGAGATGAAATAAAGGTGTCCGCATGCAGTGTCTTTGTGGGGTGTACACAGGGTGGGCTTCTGCCAGCTCACCAATCCTGGGAGCTCAAGGGAATAGGATGTCCCAGAATAGGTTCTTGAAGAATATACAACCAGTAAAGGGTGCCTGGCCGTGCACTTAGTGATGCTGGGATTCTGCTGTAATTGTATCAGCGACAATGAGAGTGACCCCCGACAGTCACTCAGCCGACAGGGAGCTGGCAATGGTGGATCTGCTCACTCACTCGCCAGAGGCTCTCCACACCGCATTGGGCAAAGCTCCTGCTCACATTACCCGAAATGGCTGGGTCCCTGCACTCAGCTGAAGGCTGTGTTCCCAAGAGAGAGACTCCTCCCCGGACCAGGCTATTTATGTCCTCACATAGCCTTCTTGTCTCTCTCCCAGCCGGCTGGAACTTGTAGTCTACAGCAGTCTGGCTCCAATGTAAATCCTGGCTCCTCAGACCACATATCCCACAATCCCCTGCTCTCAGCTGTGGTCTCTGCTTGCTCTGCATTCAGAAGATGATGACACAGTGCCCAGGCTGAACACTAGAGGGAAACAGGCTCACTGCAGCTGGTGTTACAGAATGTTTCAGTTAGCCAGCACCTGTCTGCATATGAAGAACTAGGAAGAACAGTTGAAAGAAAATCCTAAGGTTTTTAACACATGTATTCATATAAAACAGCAAACCACATATACACAAGCTATCAATAGCTAGCGAGATTTTAGTTGATTTTTTTATGACTTCAAAAGTCACAAAAGTTACTTGCATGGCAAGTCAATTTCCTCATTTTAAATGCATAAGTAGTTGTGAAGGGAACCTTATTGCCCTCTTCGCCAAGCTAGAAGAGGTTATAATCTGCTCACACCATAACTGCCTTATATCCAGCCCAGTCTTTTTAAATCAGCTTAATTTCTTGTTGATGTATCTGATTAATAATTGCTTAGCAGGTCGATCTTGTCAAGCCGCATTGATAATGGTGATAGTTAAAAATTGAATAATAGGATTAGTGGTTAGGATCTAATCCGACAACAATGTATTGTACTCATAACTGCTATAGTGCCACCTAGTGTTTACAACTGTATGTTACACTGGGTTTTAAAGCCATATCTTATTTGGAATGACTGAGGAAGGGTTGGAACCACTGTTGGGGTTTTTCTTGGTGTCCATGTCACCACTGGAGAGTTTTTTCCTCCCTTCCTGTTCTTAATACAGGGTGTCAAGGTGACAGAATGTCATAGTAAATTTCTTTACTCAGAGAAAAAAATATATTTTTTTAATAACATGGCGGGGGCCTTGAACTTTTGTCAGATTTTGATTACTTTACATGTCTTTCTGTTCCTGCAAAACCTGTCCTTCCCCTGGTGGGTAATAGGTAGCAATAAAAGCATTAAGAAGTTCAAAACATTCCCCACGTTATCCAAGACTAAAACAGTACTCATGGTAAATTCCTTCCTGGAGTTCATTAGGGACAAAAAGGTCAACTCTGAGAAAGAGGGTCATACTGTTCCCTACAGGAGACTGGATAGTAGCAAACAACACTGTTTGTCACCCCTCCTGCTCCTATAATGCTCCAGTTTTGTAGAAACTCAATAATAGGCTCATGGCTCATAAATTATCCTGTGTCCTTTGATGAAAAAAAATATCTTAGGGAGAAAGGAGGCCTGAGGCCTCAAGACAACCTTGTCTCTGTGTAGAATCAGAAAGGTTTCTTTACAAGAAAAAACTGCCAACCTAAAAACTCATCTCACAGAAGTGATGGCAACAAGGATACCTTGTGAGTGAGAGTAGGTTTAAGGCTGGGATTCCCCGCATCCAATTTGCATGACAGGAGAGTGTGACCGGCTCTCAATGAATCCGTTCACACATCTCCGGGGTGTGTGTGGAGCGCACTGCAGAAGGCTCCTGTGCATCTTTGAATTCATTTCGGGCCAGAATTCAGGCAAAAATTCTCACCTAATTTGGACCTGAAATGGTGACCGGGGTTGTACTGGACCCCTGCTGTGAGCCGCTTAGTTGGAACCAGGTTGAGATCCCACAGAACCACAGGTGGATATACAGGTGGCTCTCTTGGGGAGAACACTCTGTATGAAGACTTTCACCAAGGAAGCAAGAACAAACCTGAAAGATTTCAAGCAGAATATTTGCACTCGAATGAAAGACTTCAGCACAAAAATATCAGAAACCCTGATATTTTTATTTTTCTAGGACTAAAGCTATGAATTCCTGAGAGAGGAGTTGTGCCCAGGGAAATGTTGAGGTCTGCTAGACTTTGCAGGGATTTTGGGAGGCTAACGCAAAAAAGCAGAAGAGAGGTAAAGGCTAAAATTCCATTTATTTACCCTTGGACACAACATCCTTCACACATGCTTTAGAGATGCTATACAGAGCCCACAGGCTTGGAGCCAGGCTTTCTCTTGCGACTTACCTCAGAAGTAGAAGATTTTTACCCTTGAGACTAAGGCAATACACGGTTCGAAACTTGGCCGGGTCCTGCTGAACTGGCTGAGATTTGAACCGTGTATGGGCAGGCTGAATGTACCAAGTTGATCGATCGATCAACTTGGGTACAACTAGCATGCCGGGTTTTACCTGCGATTATTTCTAGTGGCTATTATAGCAATAATCACTGTCTTCTCCTGGAGGGGACGGCTTCCCCCGACCCCCCCCCCACTTGCATCAACACTCTCTGTGTAGATGCGGGAATCAAGCATACCCTTGATAAAGTAATCCCGAGAGGTACTAAATAGGGGCCCACCTTCAAAGGGCATGTGCAAAAGGTGTTTTTTACACTGATGCTCCACAGATCATCATTTGAGCAAAAGTTCATGACAACCGGCATAGGTTTCAATTGTTGGGGAACAGAATGATCAGTAAGGATTTATCCGGGATCTCCAAACATATCCTTCGATCATACACATACAGGGAGATAATGACCTTGGGCAGGGCTTTCAGCTTTTTATCTACAGGATCTTTAAACACTAGAATGTCCTTGAACAAAATAGTGAGAGTTTTGTTAAGGCATAAGATGGAAGGATCCCCGACAGGAAGATAAGGTATTCCTTTTCAATGGGGTACTGCTAAACAAAACAAGTGACAAGTGAATAACTTGTCAGATTAGACCATTCCCATACAAAACAGGTTTCAGCAGCAAGTGTGCTAGGGAAGTTTTGACAGTTTGGGGACTTCTGAGGGATCCCAGTGATCTGTTGGCTGCATTATAACCCTCTTGTCTCCTTGTTTCCCTTAAAGAACAAAAAATAAAAAAATATCTCCTGGAGTTGGTCTTTAATGTTCTCCTTTGTGTTAAATATGTGCCTTGTCTCTACAGTTACAATTTAACAACCTCTTACTAACTATAGAGATTAATCAATTGCCGACCAGCGCATGACGATATACGTCGACACAATGGCACAGACAGGCATATGGGCGTACAAGTACGTCTCCTTTAAGAGGCGGCATTGTGGGCGCCCGCCGCAAGCTCCGTGAGTTCGACCGCGGGTCCCGCGGATTCGATGTCCGCGGGGATATCCGTGATCGTCTCACGGAAAGGAAGAACGGGGAAATGCTAATGTAAACAAGCATTTCCCCATTCTTCCTAGTGACAGGACACTGATCACAGCTCCCTGTAATCGGTAGCGGTGATCAGTGTCGTGTCACACGTAGCTCATCCCCCCTACAGTTAGAACACATCCCTAGGACACACATAACCCCTTCAGCGCCCCCTACTGGTTAACCCCTTCACTGCCAGTGTCATTTACACAGTAATCAATGCATTTTTATAGCACTGATCGCTGTATAAATTGAAATGGTCCCAAAATGGCATCAAAAGTGTCCGATGTGTCCGCCATAATGTCGCAGTCACGATAAAAATCGCTGATCGCCTCCATTACTAGTAAAAAAAAAATATTAATGTAGCGCCCTGCTCCTGTTGGGTAGGCGCTATGTGTTAAATTTAGTTGTATAGTTTAGCTCAGAAGGTTTATGCTAAATTGTTGGCTCTGTTTCAGTCCAGCTGGGTTGCACGTTTTTCCACTTGACAGTAGGTGTCACTGTCACCACGGGTCAAGGTTGGAAATGCAGTGGGCTGGATGTATTGGGTATTCCTTTCCCAGAGGACGTGGTCAACCCGCTGTGCACCCGCTGTGCATTCTGGGGAGGGGTACTTAAGCGACAGAGACCGATCCTGACCTGAGGGCTCTCCTGGCCCTCCTGGCCTCAGGGATGTGCGAGCTGTTTCTCAGCCCTGGGGTCTGCTGGCCCGTGGCTCTGCTACTGAGAGTAGGCCCAGGTGCTTCTGGGGCCTATTAGTCCAGGGATGGTCCTACGCGGTCTTGCCTGCGTGAACAATTGGAACAATTGGGGACTCAATTGAAGGACGCATCCTGGCCAATTTATCTCACGGTGCTGCCGGCTGGCTGAAAGATTCTGGCACCATGAGCTGTGTATTTCCTGAAGGAACTTTTACAAAGTGTCAGTGTGGTTGCACGATCTTGAGGCAGAAGATTGTTAAACGACTCAACGGCACTCATCAAGTCTGTGGCAGAGACTTTGGACGAGCTTCGCACCGGTTGCTAGGCCAGTGAGAGTAGGCCTATCCGGTGGTTGCTGAATCCAGTGTGGAACCGATTTGTCCTCTGGATCTAAGATTGTGCCTGATCCACAAAGCAAGGTACCTGAACCTCCCCTATCCCTCTACCCCTCTGTTGGAACTGTTTAATAAAACTCTTGAAGAAAAAGAAACCAAGTGTTGGTGTGGACATTCATGAAAGCTCTTCAAGAGGGACCCTTGAGATGAGTGTGGTGAACAGAAAGGTAACGGCAGGCCCAAATCTTAAACCAGCGGCCCCTTCAGGGGTATTGCTACATTAATAAAAATGCCATAAAATTGGGGGGGCGTGTCCGGATGTAGAGCAGGGAAGACGTGTTGCTGAGGAGCTCCATACATCCTGACAAAATCTGCTGCCATCCTGCCTTCCCTCTGCCCGGGTGAGCCCTCAAACTTACCCTGCGGGTCACTGAAGGTCCTCTGCCTCGGCCACATCCTGAATTTTTGGCCCTGGTCGCCCGATCGAGCCGTTATTGGGACTTGCAGCTGGCTCTGTGCTCCCGGGTCCCGCCGCCATCTTGCGGCCTGCTGTCCTCCTCGGAGCCTCTGGGCTCGATTGCCGTGGTTCGCGGGGCTGGAGGTGCCTCATCCACGCACACCGAGGGCACCAGTGGTGGGGAGAGTGTTCCGGACCGGCGCTGTGACCGCCTGGGGGCCTCGGGAAATTGATTGCCCAGGCCTGCGGCCTACGCACATCTTGCGGCCTACCGCGATTCCGGGAGCCTCCGTCCTCAATTTCTGAGTGCCGCCGGACACGCGGCGGACGGGCACGTCCTCCGGAGCTACCATCCGTGCCGGGGGGGGTCGGCACTGCGCCTGACGACTTTCGGGGAGCTGCTTCTACGCATCCACGTCTGCAGCCCGCAGCCATCTCTCGGCCTCCTGACCGGCCCCATCCATCGGACGCAGGTACGCCTCCACTCCTCCTGGGTTCCTTTGGGTGATCGACTGCCCCACAATACTGAGGGGGGGACTCCCCCACTCCAGCACCTCTCCATCCTGTCTTTGTTGTGCCCCCCCCGTCCTCCCATTTGGACTGGGCCCCTCTGCCCGCGAGCCCCCCTCTCCCCCCCCCTGAACTTTCCCTAATTTTGGGGTTAGGATTGGATGGGCCGCCCTAGGACCCGCAGCTATACAAATAAGGGCCCGAAGGCTCCTCACATACCTCCGTCAGCAGTTGTTCCGTCTACCCGGAGATCCTCGGCTGGGATAGCGGCCGTTGCGCGGATGGCTGCGGAGTCGGGGGTGGCGGCGCCACCCACGGGAGTGGAGATCCTGGCAGCCATCACATCCTGTAAAGAAACTCTGACATCTAAGATTGATTTTTTGACAGTGGATGTCGGTCTTCTCCGTCAAGATATGGATAAATTTCGTTCTCGCATCACAGAGGTGGAGGACAGGGTCTCTGTGGTGGAGGATACGGTTCGGTCAGACTCCAGGGAGATACGGGCCCTCCAAATTCAAGTGAAAGCGCTGCAGGAGCGCGCGATAGACACCGAGAACCGCCTCAGGCGGAACAACATCCGTATAATTGGACTGCCCGAGAGGGCCGAGGGCCCTAGGCCTGCTGAATTTACTGAGCAATTACTGACCACCCTGTTTGACCTGGGTGCTCCGGCATCTACCTTTGTGGTTGAAAGAGCCCACAGGGTTCCACCGCTCCCTCCGAGACCTGGGGCCCCTCCACGCCCCTTCCTGCTACGAATGCTGAACTACCGGGACCGGGACCGCATCCTTGCGGCGGCACGAGCCATGCCAGACATTAAGTATGAAAACACCAGACTACTTTTCTTCCCGGACTTCTCCCAGGAGGTACAGCAACGTCGCAAGTCCTTCACTGATGTGAGACGCCGGCTCTGGGAGAGGGGTCTGCGCTTTGGCCTGTTGTATCCCAGCAGACTGCGAGTCACTGACGGTAGCGACACTCATTTCTTTGATACCCCGGAGGCGGCAGCGGCGTGGCTAGACGCCCGTTAACCTTAGGCAGCCGAGGACCAACGGTGGATTTCACCCGGCAGGGAACAGATATGCTTCAACTATCACATCAATGAACATCTTTCCTGTCTTTTGAAGAACCCCAGCACTGCCCCCTTCTATGTCCCTAATCCTGCTTATCCCTGCTGGCTTTCACCTTTGTTCCTTATACACAAATGTTCACTTCGGCTGATTGAACTTCCACTCACTCCTGTCTAAGGAGCTCCAATGGCAACTAACGAACTGCCTCGCTCATGAACCAAGGTGACTCAAGTTGTTCCCCCTTTCCACACCTTGGACTTCCACCCAGAGTTGAGGCGGACTTCCCCGGAAACGTATCCCTCACCTGCGGTCCTACGGGCCGACTTCTTAGGGTCGCAGTGACCTAAAGATTACATGTTTTTCTCAGTTAAGGGACAAAACCCTGCATCAGTTTTTATGGCTCTTGGGTCCCTTTTTTTTGGCCCTCGACGCTAGGTTTGTATGGTGTTTGGGTAGGGTGTTTTATGTTATGGGGAGAGGAGTTCAATTTTTATGAAGGTCCAGATAATTACTGTATTGCTCAAATACCTTATGGGTCTCTGACCCTATTGAATGAGTGTGCCACTACTGTGTTTACTTATATGTGTTGGGTTGATGGTCTCATCCTGCTTCTATTTCCCCCTGGTGTTCCTTGATGGCTCCTCCGGATGCTGAGCTCCTGACCGTTCTGTCGTGGAATGTTCGGGGGCTCAACTCGAAGTTTAAGAGGTCACTCTTATTTCAATATTTGAAAATACATAATCCCCACATAGTGCTACTGCAGGAGACACATTTAACCGGCAGCAAGGTTATGGCTCTGAAGAAGCCCTGGGTACAGAAGGCGTTTCATGCGACCTACTCTTCATATTCTCGTGGGGCATCTATCCTGATTAGCAAACGTGTACCGTGTGTGATACACGATGTTCATCTGGACCCCCAGGGAAAGTTCGTTATGGTTGTTCTGAGTGTATATACCCAAAAGTATGTCATAGTGAATGTTTATTTGCCTCCCCCTGGTCAGGTACAGGCTCTGTACACTCTCTACGAGAGGTTGGCTCCGCATTGCCCAGCGCAGGTTCTGTTCATGGGAGACTTTAATGCTACGCTGTCCCGTGACCTGGACAGGCCTTCCCCCCAATCCAATTTTAACTCTGATCTCGGAACGTGGGCTCAGGCCACGGAGTTCCAGGAGGCATGGAGGTGGCTTCACCCCCAAGATAGAACGTATTCTTGTTTTTCGGCCACATTTAGAACCTCCTCTCGCATTGATCTAGCTTTTGCTAATTCCACCATGCTGGCTAACGTTCAGGAGGCATGTTATCTCCCCTCTGGCCTCTCTGATCATCACCCCCTTAAATTGACCATTAGGACCACCAGGTCGCGGAACAATGCCCTTTGGAGGTTGCAACCCCATTGGATCAATAACGAGGCTGTCCATGACAGAGTTCTTTCCCCCCTGGGGGAATATTGGGTGCACAATGCGGGGTCGGCTTCTCTGGAGACGACCTGGGACGCCTCCAAGGCTCACAGCAGGGGTCAGTATATCTCGGCTGTGGCGGCGGTAAAGGTGGAACTGGGAGATGGGGTATCTGACCTGCAGCGTAGGGTGGATGAGGCGATGAATCAGTATTCAGCCTCGCCAACGGTGTCCAATTTTGAACACCTGTCATCGCTTAGGCGAGAACTACATCTCTGTGTTACAGATGCCACTAGTCTCGGTATACAAGGTAGCAGACAGGCATACTTTGAACATGGTGACAAAAATAGCAAGCTGCTGGCGATGCTAGCGCAGCAAGACAGGCCCTCAGCGGTTATATCTGAGATCCTCACGGCAGATGGCGCTTTAGCCACCTCTCAGGAGGATATTCTGTCTATATTCAATACTTTCTACACTTCTCTTTATGTCTCTTCACTTCCTGACGGGTTTGATCCTGCGCCTATGACCTCCATGCTGGACACATTGGCCCTGGGGTGGCTCTCTGACACAGAGAGGCAACTCCTTGTCTCGGAGATCACCCCGGAAGAAGTCACACTTGCCATTAAATCTTTTCCGGCAGGTAAAACCCCAGGGCCGGACGGCCTGCCCATTGAGTACTATAGGGCCCACGCAGAATTGCTCGCCCCTAAACTAGCTCAGATGTTTCAGGCTTGCTTGAATCAAGACTCCTTGCCACCCTCTATGAGAGAAGCCCATGTGGTACTTATTCCTAAGCCTAATAGAGACCCTAAGTTATGCGCCTCATACAGGCCAATTGCACTTCTCAACTGTGACCTTAAAATTTTGACCAAGTTACTGGCCATTAGACTCAACGTAGTGATAAAGTCCCTGATTGACCCCGACCAAACGGGCTTCATGCCCGGTAGATCTACGGACATTAATATACGCAGACTATTCACTAATATTCATGCCCCCCATACTAACCAGGGTACTAGAACCATTGCCACCTTGGATATAGAGAAGGCATTCGACACGGTGGAATGGGTCTATCTGTGGGAGGTGCTTAGACGAATGGGGTTCCCGTTAAAATTTATAGGCTGGATACGCACACTTTACACTGGTCCTACGGCCCGCATTAAGCTGAATGGCTCTTTGTCTCCACCGTTCTCCCTGCAGAGGGGCACCAGACAGGGATGCCCTCTCTCCCCGGCTCTGTTCGCCCTGGCCGTGGAGCCTATTGCTGAGGCCCTTAGGACCTCGGCCGAGGTCCGTGGTCTTCGGGTGGGCTGGCTGGAGGAGAGAGTGGCTTTATACGCGGACGATATGCTCCTGTTCCTGAATGACGCTGGTGACTCTCTGCGGGGCGCACTTGGTATCATGGATACCTTCGCCGCCTTCACGGGGCTGAGGGTGAACTGGCACAAGTCGCAATTGTTCCCAGTGGATGCGGGGGCCCAGTCCTCCTCGCCCTCCTCTCTCCCGCTTCAGTGGGTTGAGCAGTTCACCTACTTAGGAATTGTTATCTCAAAGGAGACTGGGGATTTTGTGCGGCTAAATCTCGACCCTGTCCTGGTGACCATTAAAGCCAAATTTAAGGCGTGGAGTAACCTCCCCCTTTCTCTCATTGGGCGTATTAACCTGATTAAAATGAAAGTCCTTCCTAAACTCACGTATATTTTTCGGAATTCCCCTCACTGGCTGACTAAAGTCTTCTTTAATTCCCTCAGGCAACTCTTCCTCTCCTTTATTTGGGGGGGCAGGCCACCTAGATTCAAATATTCCACCTTGACCAGGCCTGTGGACAGTGGCG
This sequence comes from Rana muscosa, assembly GCA_029206835.1. NCBI lineage: Eukaryota > Metazoa > Chordata > Amphibia > Anura > Ranidae > Rana > Rana muscosa. The sequence goes on along the minus strand of CM055116.1, from coordinate 487,946,119 downwards.
GCTTGGCTCTCCCTGATTGTTACAAGTACTATTTGGCCACTCAGCTTGTGACCGCCCACTGGTGGCTGAGACCGGACCTGACCAATTCTGTGACGGTACTGGAGGCAGCCGTAGTGGGGTCCCTGGAGGCACTGGAGGGACTGCTATTCAGGGGGCAAAAAACGCCCCACAATCTCACCCCTTCCATGCGTACCACTATGCGGGCATGGAGGGCGGGTGAGGCACTAAGGGCACCCCAGCCGAACTCTTGGTCTCCTCACACCCCCCTGTGGCTAAATCCCAACCTGTCACAATTCCACACTATCCCCGATCCGCAGGCCTGGGCCAAGTACAAAATACTGACCCTCAAACATATCATCACCAACGGAGATCTCACTCCCTTTCACACTTTATGTGCTAAATTCAACGTTCCTGACCGAGCCCGCTTTAGATATCTCCAAATTGCACATGCCTTCAGGTGCCAATTTCTGGGCAGGCCGGTCGAACTGGCGTACTCAGAGTTGGAATCTACTATCCGGGTGAAAGACCTGGAAAAACCTGCGTCTCAGATTTATGGATCCCTGCTGGTTGCTGCTATCCCCGAGCTGTCTTCCCTCCGCAGGAAATGGGTGGAGGACATACCGGGGCTGGACGTGGACGACTGGAGGGAGGTTTGGGATTATCCCTTCTCCCCTCTGATCTCAGCAAGGGACAAATTAGTTCAATATAAAATTGTCCACAGGGCTCACTACACACCTCACAGGCTGCACCAGATGTCACCGGAGCATTCTCCGGAGTGCTGGCGCTGCTCCTACCGGCCAGGGGGTTTCTTCCATATTTTCTGGGCTTGCCCAGCAATTGTACAGTATTGGAGTGAAGTGATACGGGTGATCAATAAAGCCACCGGGACTTGCGTCCCATGCGAGCCCATACACTGTTTGCTAGGACTGGTTGACCAACTGCCAATACTCAGAGCCAGAAAAACACTCATATCCCTGTTGTTGTATTATGCACGCAAAGCCATTACAATGAATTGGAAAAAATCGTCTCCCCCCTCTGTTAAATTTTGGAAAAACTTAATTAATGCCAGTTTGCCCCTATATAGAGCCACGTACTTGTCTAGAGGTTGTCCGCACAAATTTGAAAAGGTATGGAACTGTTGGTTAGATGACAGAAGCACGGCAAGTGATACAGTGACCACGGTTTAGATTTATATTGTATCTTCGAAATATCGATTATTAACCCCAAAAAAAAATGTCTTCAGGCTACCTTCCTCTAACAATAACATTTTGAAGCATGATGTATATTGAATGAACCCTCTCCCCAAGCTTGGGGTTGTAGTATAGAATAAGTTAAGTTTTTTTTGTTATTTGTCGCCCTGTGACGGTCTGATGCCGAAACAGGGTAATGGCCCCTGCGTGGGCAGCTGTTGTGCCTAGATGTGGGCAAATTGTGTGTATGTTTTATAAAAACTCAATAAAAAAGATTTAAGAAAAAAAAAAATGCCATAAAATTACCCCCTATTTTGTAGACACTATAACTTTTATGCAAACCAATCAATAAGCGCTTATTGCGTCAAAATTGTCGCTCTTTTTTTGTCTAAAACGCAAAAAATAAAAACTGCAGAGGTGATCAAATACCACCAAAAGAAAGCTCTATTTGTGGGAAAAAAAGGACGTCAATTTTGTTTGGGAGCCACGACGTACGACCGTGCAATTGTCAGTTAAAGCGTCGCAGTGCCGAATCGCAAAAAGTGCTCTGGTCTTTGGCCAGCCAAATGGTCGGGGGCTGAAGTGGTTAAGAATGTTCTAGTTAGAAAGCATCCAAAGGGGTTTGGTAATACCTTCTACATCAGAACCAATGAGCCAGAACATTTGTTTGTTTCTGATTTTAACCATGACTCTACTTGCTCTATTATTTTCAGATTAGTCCATTACCATAAAAAAATGGTTTCAGCAGCAAGTGTACTGGGGACTTTTTGACAGGTTGGGGTCTTCTGAGGGATCCCAGTAAGGAAGTCATGAAGGCTCTGCGTGGCAAGTGAGAGCACCACAATTCAAAAGTGGTACAGCTCCCAATTCTGTCTAAGCCCAGGTTCACACTGGGGCTGCGGGAGTGAAGCCGTGCGAGTTCAGCTGAACTCGCACGATTTCACTCCTGCCTGTCAGTCCCGATTTCAGCTCGATTACAGAGACATCTGACACAGATGTCAATGTAAATCGCGGCTGAAATCGCAAAAAGTAGTACATAAACTACTTTTTGTAATCGGTGCAGCGCCGCAGATGCGGCGTCGCACCGATTAGGACGGTGCCATTGCCCGCAATTTGCGGCAAATTTCGACGATTTGACATGTCAAATCGCACCAGTGTGAACCAGGGCTTAGGCTTACTAACTTTTTGTTTCATAGTGATCAGTTTTCTGTTAATCCTCTTGTCTCCCTGTTTCTCTTAAAGAACAAAAAAAAATTAAAATTCTTCTAGAGTTGGTCTTTAATGTTCTCCTTTGTGTTAAATATGTGCCTATGTTACACATTCTTTAAAAGCATATCCAATGCTTCTGCTCTTAAAACTGTACATGAATACAGCCCAAGATTGAGAAAATCGGTCTAACTCCAGACATAGACTAGCGTGCTTGTAAGTCTACTGATAAACTAAACCTTTTGTTGAAATCCATTTTTTGTACTATGATTGTTTATACTAGATGTCAAAGTGATAAAGAACAACTTGTGGATGTCCATGACTGTACATTTATATTTGAATATATATATGTGTATCACAGTAGTAACAGATTAGTGCACTGTAAATATGTATAGCCAGCAAAGTAAAAGTTTACACACAATCTTTCGTTTTCTATATACAAACTATTCATCTTTTCCTCATAGACAGTTCAAACATTGCATTGTCGAAAATGTTTTTAGATAATCCATCAAAAAATATTGACACACTCTGGGGTTGATTTACTAAAACGGGAGCGTGCAAAATCTGGTGCAGCTCTGCAGAGAGACCAATCAGCTTCTAACTTCAGCTTGTTCAATTAAGCTTTGGCGGAAAAAAAACTTGAAGCTGATTGGTTTCTATACAGAACTGCACCAGATTTTGCACTCTCCAGTTTTAGTAAACCAACCCTTATGCATCTTGTACTTCGTGCATATTATGCTTGATATATCAATTGGCCTATCCATCATATATTATTCTTATCATTATCCTAAAATATTATGGCATTACCTACTACAATACCTTATCAGTAATGTTAAATACCGTATTTATCGGCGTATAACACGTACAGGCGTATAACGCGCACCTACATTTTAAGAGGGAAGTTTCAGGAAAAAAACTTTTTTAACTAAACAACTTTGAATTTGGTCAGTGCCCATCTGCAGCCTGATCAATGCCCATCTGCAGCACATCTCACCAATGCAGCCTGATCAATGTGGCCTGATCAATGCCCATCTCATCATGCAGCCTTATCAATACCCATCTCATTATGCAGCCTTATCAATGCCCATCTCATCATGCAGCCTTATCAATGCCCCTTTTTAGCCTCAATGCAACCTCACCATCAATGCAGCCTGGACAGTGCATGAAATCACAGAGCTCTCATCTCCTGTTCGGCTCACACTCGGCACTGGCAGTCACACAGACACACACAGTCCCGCCTCCGCCATCGGCATTGGACCAGCTCCTGTGATAGACAGAACACTGGTCCAATGCCAGTGGCGGAGGCGGGACTGTGTGTGTGACGTGAGAGCCGAACAGGAGATGACGGCTCTTAAATTTTGGTAGTGTTCGTCCCCCTCCTTAGCTTCAAGGTACACTATCGGCGTATAACACGCACCCACGATTTGCCCCGTATTTTCAGGGGGAAAAAAGTGTGTGTTATACACCGATAAATACGGTATACTACAGTCTAATTTCAGTAATGCAAAATTGAGTGGCTATTAGATCAGAGATAAATCAAGCTATGAAGCCTTAACTTAACGTAGTGTCAGATTTTGTTTCACCATCTGTGTCCCATTGCCTTTTTCATTCACTTCCTGTCCCATAGCCAAACAGGAAGTGACAGGAAATCCTTGCAAATGAAGGGAATTCCCCATTGGAAGATTTCCACTTTTCTGGGGACAACCCAAAATGTAGGATTTCTTTTACTTTCACTTTTAATGATAATGGTGAACAGGACACAGAGAGGGTGAATCTCCCATACCGGGGCACGGGACAGCGATAAAAACCTGAAAGGTGTTCTAATTCCTTGCCACTCTATCCAAAACGAAAAAAAAAAGTTTTACCTTTAGTTATACTTTAATGGACTGGCGAGAATAGATCATGGCCAAAGAAAAAATGTTTTGTCCAGACCCGTTTTAAAAGAACAATGGTTACATTGTTAGAAGCATCAACATAATGTTGTTTAATTTGGTCCAAAACGAAACATTCCACTGTTCAAAATTGTTGGATAACAGTACGCTATCTACTTCCTAACTCAATCTTTATTTGTTCATAAACGCAATGCACAACAGATGACTGAAGATCTCGCTCGTGTTTTTTTTTTTTTTTTTTAACAAATAAAGATTTGGTTTGGAAATAACTGGTGTACAGTCATCTGAATCTGTCGAACAGTGTTTGTCAGTAAGCAAGCTAGACGGGCACCTGGCTTAGAGTGGGTAGGCCTGGACCCATCAGGAATGACCTAACCGTTCATAAAATTCCCAACAGGCTGGTTGTACAGAAGTCAAATGGTAGATTGTCTTCTGTACAACCAGGGTGCCCATAAATGGATTGAAATCTATACCCATATTAGGGCCAATTTAGACAAGCCAATTAACCTACCAGCTTGTCTTTGGGGAGGAAACCCACACAGGCACAGGGAGAACATGCAAACTCCAGGCAGGTAGTGCTGTGGTTGGGATTCAAGCTGATGACCCCAGTGATGCTAGGTGGAAGTGCTAACTACTTAGCTACCGTGCTGCCCATCTTCCATATCTATTAATTCTTGCCTATGTACCAGTTTAGGCTGTTTAACCACTTAAGGACCTCCACACGACTATATATGTCCTTAGTTTGAAGAGGGATATCTCGGTAACGGCAGCAACTGCTGCCACAACCAAGGTATCTATCTCTTTAGGCGGCGGTCCTGTAAACGATAATGGTGGTCTCTGTGGCGGATTCGCTGCAAGATCTCCGTTATCGGCGGCGGGAGAGGGGCCCCCCTTCCGCTGCTCTCCCGCGCCCGGTGCCGTCAGCAGCGGCGGAGGCAATCGGGTCTTTTCTCATGCTGGGCATGGATACAAGTGAGAGCAAGATGGCCCCCACCTATCTCCATACCATAGCAGGGCGGAAGCGACGTCAAAACGTCACTTCCGCCCATACGTCTTAAAGGGCCAATTTATTTTTATAATTTTTTCAAATGACCAAATTTTTTATTTATTTTTTATTGCATTTCAGTCTAAATATGAGATCTGAGGTCTTTTTGACCTCAGATCTCATATTTGGTATGACAAAAAGTATTGCAATGACCGCCATTTTATTCATATTTGGTGTGACAAAAAGTATTGCAATGACCGCCATTTTATTCTCTAGGGTGTTAGAAAAAAAATGTATAATGTTTTAGGGTTCTAAGTAATTTTCTAGTAAAAAAAATTGTTTTTAACTTGTAAACACCGAGTCTGAAAAACAGGCTGGGGGCTTAAGTGGTTAAACCATGACAATTACCACAGGTTTTGTTTCCTGTTTCCAGGTGTCTCTTTTCTCCTGCAGCATCCTATGGAACCACCCTTTCATGCAGGGACTAAAGTTATGTCTCCCTACACTGTGGGTATAAAAAAAACAACGAGCCTTGTAGCCTAGGATGGCAAGGAACTCCCCTAATTCTCCCCTCTCCTCCCACTGCCTTCTTTAAAGTAAAAGACTGTCTGGAGACTGCACTGTCCACTGTTAACTCTTTCCTGTGAAGATCGGAAGTTCAGGGAAACGTCACTGACATAGCAGGAGCCAATAACAAAGAAAGCTGTAAACTGCAAGCGGCGGGGTAAGAATTTTAACAAATAGTTTACTGGGGAATGTTTACCTTATGATGCTCAATGCGTTCATCTAAAAAATGCTGAGGGTTTAAAGTGGTAGTAAACCGCTGCAATAAAAAAAAAACGTTCCCCTGCAAAATAATAGCATAATGTGCTAGTTTGCATCGCATACTAGCATATTACAAAATACTTTACTTAAAATTAAGCCCTCAAGCAGCGCACTGTCACTGCTGAGAGGCCTTCTATCTTCCCCCATTTGGAGTTTGTGGACTCTGGCTGTGTCCGGGAGCCCTCGGTTACAGCACGGTGCTCTGAAGGTCCAGCAAGGTATGCTGGACCTTCAGAGCGCATGCGCCAGTGACATCACCGGCTGCATCCAGGGTAAATATCTCCTAAACGGTGCACATTTAGGAGATATTTATTTTACCTACAGGTACACTTTATTATAGGCTTACCTGTAGGTAAAAATCACAAAGCGGACTTTACTACCGCTTTAACATTACTTTAAAGTGTAAGTTCACCTTTACAGAAAATCTGTAAGGTGAACTTACACTGGACCCTCTTCCCATCGCACCTGGTCCCGCTAACCTGGAGTCTGGCGATCAACCGTCCGGACAGATTGTATCGCCGCTTTACCAGTTTGGGGATTTGAAAATCCCATGGCTTTCTCTCCTCTTTACCTGGGGTGACAGGATGGGCTACGTAGGTTCTGATTGGTCAGCGCCGTCCAATTAGAATGCTCCTAAAGGTACCTCCTTATGAGGTACGTTTAGAAAATTAAGCCAAGGGGGTTTCTAAGCCCCGAACCAGTGAGGCGGCTATACGAGGTCTCATAGCGGGAGATCGGCGAGCTCCAGGTCAGCGGGACCGTGGGGGTTGCGGGGGGGGGCTGAGGAGAGGGTCGAGTGTAAGTTCACCTTACAGATGTTTCTGTAAAGGTGAACTTACCCTTTAAGGACTGCCAATGGTAACCTGCAATATATTCAGTTTTTGTTTTTGCGTTTAAATATACTTTATGATGATATACTGTATATGTTACGTGTTCAGATTTAGTTGGGTGATGTCTCAGAACTCTGTGGTGTAATTGGTGGCATCAGTCAATAGAGGAACCTCTCACTAACATGTAAGTGATACCATCCTGTGGCCTGAGCACTATTTTGATATGTTTTGCTTGGCTAGGCAGCTCTTATATATACACAGCTGGCGAACATGTTTCATCTCCCAGAATGGGCTCAGAGACATTCTCCAGGGGTTTGTAAATTAAAAAAAAAAACTTCACTGCTATGAGCCTATTACCCCAGAGTCAGAAATAAATCTGAAATGTGTGCCTATGTGTGTGCAAATGAACTAAAGACTTTATTTGTAAACTTATTTATATACTTAAATACTACGTTTTTATAAAAAGTTACATACATTTTCTTTACTTCGCTTTTACAAAACAAGAAGATTTACTGTTTCTTTGTTTCCTCTAGATGTGTCTACACCTCTACGTACTGTATATATTTGTGCAGCGGTGCTCTCCCTTTTTGTGCCCCAAGGTATGATGTCAGAATAGGAGAATTTCTGTCACTATACTATACACAGCAAGGCCAATCAGGGATCCCAGAAGCATACTTCTGCAGTCTTCTGCCACCATTAAGTTTACATTCTCAGCCTTGATTGTAAATTTTAAAGCAATAATGGCAGTCATTTCTCGTAAACTTACACATTTACCAAACACAGTCTATAAATATTAAAATACTTCAAGTGGAATCAAACCCAGTACTAAATATGACTGATAAACATAAAATAACAATCCAAAATACAACATACAAATAATTAATAATGTATAGCGGCATATACACTATATTGTCAAAAGTATTGGCACGCCTGCCTTTACAGGCATCATCCATGTCTTAATGGAGCTTGCTTTGTGCACTGGTGCACAGCCATGTTGGAACAGGAAGGGGCCCTCCCCAAACTGTTCCCACAAAGTTGGGAGCATGAAATTGTCCAAAATGTCTTGGTATGCTGATGCCTTAAGAGTTCCCTTCACTGGAACTAAGGGGCCAAGTCCAACCCCTGAAAAACAACCCCACACCCTAATCCCCCCTCCACCAAATGATTTGGACTAGTGCACAAAGCAAGGTCCTTAAAGACATGGATGAGCGAGTTTGGGGTGGAGGAACTTGAGTGGCCTGCACAGAGTTCTGACCTCAACCCGACAGACCACCTTTGGGATGAATTAGAGCAGAGACTGCGAGCCGGGCCTTCTTGTCCAACATCAGTGCTTGACCTCACAAATGCACTTCTGGAAGAATGGTCAAACATTCAAATAGAAAAACTCCTGAACCTTGTGGACAGCCTTCCCAGAAGAGTTGAAGCTGTTATAGCGGCAAACGGTGGGGCAACTCAATATCCCTATGGACTAAGACTGGAATGCCATTAAAGTTCATGTGCGTGTAAAGGCAGGCGTCCCAATACTTTTGACAATATAGTGTAGTTATCCCTACTGGTGTACTAGTGTTCCAGCTGTCCTTTGGTTTTGCTCCTCTCTGGCTGAAAAAGTGCCATGTTTGAATTTTCCTCCTGCCGACATCCTCAACCCTGTTTCTGCCCTTTATGAGCATAATAATAGCAATCTCACGCTGGCACAGTGAAGGCTCTTTGAAAAGGGCAGCCGAGGGGAGTAAAAAAAAAGAAGCAGCTAAGTCACAGCTTTACTGCCCCCCCTGGCCCCCCACCCAAATCCTAACAATATAGCCTGGCAGGCTTCGTGGCTGCAAAAATTTTAACTAAACAATTTGTTCACAGTTGCGGAGCAGTTCTGCAATGTAAAATTACCGTTCTGCGATGAAAAAAAAAAGTGAAAAAAATTAGCAAAAAAGGAGGCATAAATGTTAGTCAGACGCTGCTATACCGCCCTCTGGAAAGCAATCCTTTTTTAGAGGGCAAAAAGCATTACTGCAAGTTAGAAAGAAGCCTAAGAAATACCTTCTACTTCCCTCATCAGTTCATCCCTCACAGTTACTACCTTTTGTTCCACCAGTCCCTCCCCATTAGATTGTAAGCTCGCAGGAGCAGGGCCCTCCTAACCCTCTTGTATTGAATTGTATTATTACTGTATTGTCTCCCATTATATTGCAAAGCCCTGAAAAAACTGTTGGCGCTATATAAATCCTGTATAATAAATAATAATAATAATAATTTAGCTATTATGGTTGCCTTGCATGATTGAGCTCCTGTGCCGGGCCCTGGGGATTACATAATCAGGGTATGGCGCTCTCTGCGGTCACGGCACACTGAACAATAAATTGCACATGCACGAGTCATGTCATTGACCAGAGCAGACAGCAATATCTTCTCAATGGCACAGCTTTAGAATATACAGTATGGAAGGTATATACAAGGGATTATTATTTTTATTATTATACAGGACTTATATAGCGCCAACAGTTTGCACAGTGCTTTACAATATAAAGGGAGACTTTACAGTTACAATACAATAAAATACAAGAGGGTTAAAAGGGCCCTGCTCATAAGAGCTTACAATCTAATAGGGTGGGCAAGAGGTACAAAGGATTATAACTGTGGGGGATGAGCAGATGGAAGTGATAATTATAACTGAGGGGGATGAGCGGATGGAAGTGATAAAAATTCAGTCAGTTGGAGGTGTGATAGGCTTCCCTGAAGAGATGGGTTTTCAGGGATCGCCTAAAGGCAGATAGAGTAGGAGATAGCTGGGCAGATTGAGGTAGAGAGTTCTAGAGGATGGGAGAGGCTCTGGAGAAGTCCAACAGATGTGCATGGGAGGAGGAGGAGGCAAGGGAGCTAGAGAACAGGAGTTCTTGAGAGGAGCAGAGAGGATGGCTTGGGTGATACTTGGAGACAAGATTGGAGATGTACTGTATCTCAAGGTAGCGTTATAAATGGCTTTGTATGTTGTTGTTAGTATTTTTAATTTAATTCGCTGGGCAGTCGAAAGCCAGTGGAGGGTTTGGCATAGAGGAGTGGTAGACACTGAGTGGTTGGTAAGGTAGATGAGTCTGGCAGCAGCATTCATGATAGACTGAAAAGGGAATAGCCTGCAGCCTACGAGAAGGGAGTTGCAAAAGTCAAGGCGAGAGATAACAAGAGAATAAATGAGTAGCTTGGTGGTTTCATCAGTTTAAAAAGGGTGAATTTTAGAGATGTTAGAGAGGTGAAGACTACAAGTTTTTGACAGCGATTGGATTTGGGGCATTTTATATGTTTTATGATGGGTAAAGTGAAAATGTTGGGGTTATCTCACTTTAAAAAGAAAAAGGACATTTCGACAAAAGCAATCACATAACGATTACTAATACCTCACACCCGTTTTTTCACAGATCAATGTTTCTCTCGCTCAATGACTGTGTTTTCCTAAGATCAGTGGGATTTTTTTACACAGACGTGGTGAGAAAGGTTTTTTTCCAAGATGAGAAAGACAAACTTCAGACCACTGACTAATCAATTTCCTGAGCACCGGAATTACAGTCAGAAGGTCAGCTGGTGGTGTCCACATGCCTTCCTACAGGGGCTTCTTATAAACAGTCTTTTCTTTCACCCGTCCTGATGACAAAACCACATTACGACTTCTTCCCTGTGTAGGGGTTGTGGTTGTGGAAGGAGGGGGACGTACATTTTCACAGCGGTAGTTGTGCAAACACTACAAAAACACACATTGTTTAATATGTGTACATATGTACGGCGAGCTTTCCTTGGCCCATTTTCAAACAGTGCTTTTGTGTGCTAAAGCCTGACATCTGCTTGTCGCACCCACCCTACACTGCAAAATTCCCCAACTTTAAAGTGGAGAAAGTTCTCTAGAAACCCTTTCAGCGCCAGCTGATGAAGAGTATAGCTTCGAGTAAGGCTGTGCCTGTTTTTAGTTATGATTAGGAGTTGGATGTTCAGAACACTTTTTAGAAGCTGTTTATGCAGAAATATATTACAAATTGTTCAGGGACCATTTAAAAAGCAACTGCTTCAAAAAAGAAAAAAGCTTTGTACGTTTATACGCTATAGAGTGTATTTATAAAAATATTTGCACAGCTATTTCGCCTGCGAAACTGCATGCATGTTCATTCTATGTCGGTGTCATCTATATATTGAATGCTATTAGGTTATTTTCTCTCCAGGGCAGACGCTCTTCATTCATAAGGAAAGTGTGAATTTGGAAAATACCATATTATAGCAACTAAATGGAGCAGACAATCATAGTGAACAAGTATATATTTCCTATGATCATCAGCTCCATCTTGTGGCCATAATGCTGTATTCCCTGATTCATCCACCCCGAAGAGAAAATAGCCTAGTGATATTTGACGTTGCTGGCATTCACACAGAACAAACCCACATGCAGTTTCACATAAGGATAGCTCTGATTTTTTTTATTTTTTATACTGTATATACACCCCTTACAAAAACTCTATAGGATACCACAAGCTTTACACCTCAGTCTGCTTTTTATGAATGGGCTGCAGAATGCAGTATCCCTGAAAAGTATAATGGAGAGTGGATAGTGATAGCTTTGCTCCATTATTATTGTACCCCAAAGTTTCCTTGTTATGGGGCTTAATAAGCTTTAATAAGGCAATGCAAAGCATTTTGAATCTCATGATATTTTCTTGGAGTGGTAGGCTTCATGCACACTGGATGTTTAACACTTCTGTTAGGGGTGTCTCTAAATGCCCCTGTATGTTAGCCTATGTGTCCATGCACACATATGAATTTAGCATCAGGAGCGTTTAGGAGCAGAAAAGAAAACGCACTACCAGCGCATCCAGGAGCAGCAGCGTTTTGTCAGAAAAAAAACTGCTTGACCTGTGCAAGTGCGTTTAAACGAACGTTAACGTTAGGTGCATCAAGTGATTGAGCGTTAATTAATTTCAATGGCCAGAAAAAAATATTAATCTGGCCAATGAAATTAATTAACGCCCAAGCGTTGGACGTGCCTAAATGCGTTAACAGGGGTCAATCGTTTTTTCTGCTAAAACGCTGCTGCCGGTGGAAAGGCGTCTAGGAGAGATGGGCAAACACCCTATGTGCGTGAGGCCTAAAAGAATGATGGGAACACATTTTTCAGAGCAAAAATCTATTCTGCAAAAAACGTGATGACAATAATATGGTTTTATACAGAACAGGTTCAAACAGAGGACACAAAGTTATATAAAGAGCACTATGACAAATGAGAAAAGTATTATAGAAGTATCTTATCTGACTTGTAGAATTTTTGGCAATCATTGCATTCTATGGTGTTTGCAATTTCCTCATTAGAAGAAACATTATAACTTACAAGCTACAAAGGCAAAGTTCAGTCATGTTTCTACAGGCCAGATATATTTCTGCATATCTATATAATCTGCATCTGGGATTTCCTTTCTGTAAGACAGGAATGTCTTTTGTTCAATGGCATGCAAGAGCATTCTATACATTTCCTGGGACCACTACAGAGTAACCCCAATGGAAACTCTACTAAAAACGTAAAAAAGGGTTTTACTGTGCAGTGAAAAATTTAAATGTTTACAGTAAAACTATAGTCAATCTATAAAATTACACATGCTATGCTTCCTGATGAGCCAGGAAAGCCCAAGAACCACTGGAAAGCGGTGGTGGGGGCTATGGGGGCTGCAACCCCTCCCACCGCTTCTAAAAGTGATCCAGCGGCTAATCAGCCACTTGGCTTACTTTTATCGGAAAGCGCAGCGGCTGAGGAAAATTTCAGTGCTGAAGCATTAAGCTGCAGCCATAGCCCCGGTTTACCATAAAATTGTGACATATTTTCCCAGTTAGGCAGTCAGAAAGTGGTATTTTTTAAAGACATCTAACATGCCGTCTCACATGCATAATATATCACTATATGAAAAAACAAATGCTTTTGATGGACTATATTATGTTTTCACAGGTCAGTTAGGAGGCACTTCTGAGCAGATATGTGAGTAATTTGATATTTGCTTGACTTACTCTGTCATCAACTTTAGCAGATGGCAACATAAGCTGGAATCACAGGACTTATATTGATTTGTGCACTGGCAAAGGCACTTTAGAGGTATGAATTACAAACTTGCATCCTTCTGATATTGTCCCACTGTGAAGCAGAACAGTGAACTATTCAATACTACACATTACCTGTCGTCTTGTTTCCTTAAATTGACACATTGTCTTGAAACATTCTTTGCACCCAGTAGGAATTGTTCAAATTCTGCCTGGTGCTATGACAGAACCATAGACACAGCTGTGTCTACAAGATTCAGCTGTATTTACGCATGCTGAGAGCCATTAGGAGGGCATTGTGTAGTGTTTTCTCCATAAACACAGATGTGGCTTTAGTTTCTTTGTGGCAATAAGAAACACTTGGACCTTTCTCATTGGGTGCAATGGGTAAATTAGGAGTCCAATTATGCATTGGAGAAAAAATAGGGTACTTGTTTTAAACTTGCTTGTTTTTCCTACTTTACTTACAGCAGGAGAACATGTTTGAGTTTTCAGATATTGCCTTTGTTCTTGAAGTAACTGAAATATTGTTTTCTATCTTTCCTTTCTCCCACGCACATTTTGGATTCAGTGCGATGTGGCGTGAAAACCAAATTACAATAGAAGCATTGTCCTGAATTTTACTGCATTTTCCTGCACAGGTTAAAATGCACAAATATTCTTTATTTAGGTTTTTACAGTCATACGTAGATGTGCAGGATCACAAAAGCGTAATAGCGTAACTTTGGGTTATTGCAAGTACCTCAATACGGATAAAATCTGAATGAACTCTTTGTGCATTTTGAGTGTTTTGGCTTGTGATTTGTCATTCAAATCAATTCAGATGCAGTCTTTCAAAAATGCAAAATCACAGACAATGCATGTGGTGTGAATGGGCCCTAATTCGGCTGCAATAGGTAAACCTAACATGGCACTAAAATAAAGTATAATAAATATTAAAAATATGCTAAAAAGTTGCATATAGACATTGATAAATAGATATACATGTATTCATGCAATGCAATATCTGATATACAATAATAAAGTACCTCTTTCACACTGAGGTCCCGTAAAACCATAGACACAGGCACATCTATTGGGTCCAATGCAACGACCTCCATTCTGACAACCATTTTCACAGACCGCTGTAAAGTCAAAAGAAGTTGTTGTTCATTTTGCAAAAAGGGTAGCACTTAAACATCAAGTTTTGGTAGGACTTAAACTTCAGATTTTACACAATGAAATAAAAACCTCAGTGTAACCAACTAGATGTATTAATAAAAAATGAATTGTGGGATTAGCATACAATGCATCAGAAATGCATCCACCATACATTTATCATGTATTGGCCATGTGTTCACGACTCATGAAAGATCAAAAGAAAAGCCCAAACTGATCTCAAACTCAAAAGCCTGTGTAAACTAGACCTTATCTATAGGTGTGCGCAGCATTTTGCATTAAGGTGTGCACCCAAGGCTCAAACAAATTCTTGTGGCTGTAGGTATACAGTGTCAGAAGAGCAGTGGAAGGTGTCAGTAGAGCAGTGGACGTATCAGTAGGGCAGATGTTGGTGTCAGTAGGACAGTGGATGGTGTCAGTCATTAGGGCAGCGTTCGGTGTCAGTAGGGCAGAGATTGGTGTCAGTAGGGAAGTGGACAGGGTCAGTGTTTTTTTTAGGAGTGGAGGGGTAGCCGGCAGCTCTTCGGGGAGAGGGGGAGACCAGAGGAGCACACAGGGGGGCCAGGGCAGCAGAAAGTAGAGGAACAGGGTCAGGAGGGCAGCGGGGATGCATATACTGTACTGGTTCTGATCCCCTGCATTTTCCTGCTGTGGCAGCTGAATGCTGGTGGGAGGGAGAGCAGGAGAAGCCTACTTTCAGCTGCTGCAGGAAGAAAATACAGATGGGTTCCAGTAAATGCTGCCCCTCCTGTTCAGGTTCCAGGGGTGGGCAAAGAAGGATCAAGGTCTATGCGTCACCTGCCCCTGATCGCCAGGTGGATTGTGATTGATGGGTTGCTGACCCCCGAATTAGGGAGGGCCCAGGCACACCTGGCACACCGCTTGCGCACGCCTATGACCTTATCACAGAACACAAAACATTGTGGAAATACATCTGATTCATCTAAAATGGATACAAAATCATATAACTAAAACATACAGTTATACTTTAGATCTTTGCTAGCTGTTTCAAGCAAAAGGGCAACACTATGTTTTAATTGGGAGGCACACAAAGACAAATATTAGATTTTAGCAGGCAAAAGCTGGGATAAACAGATAGGATAAAGATTTTGAAATAGAAATTATTCAGAGATGCATACAGCAGGCACGCATCAGAAGGGACACAAACCATGAAGCTATTAGAACAGACAGGTGTCAGAAGAGAATAAAATCAAAAGGGTCATAGTGCCTTCAAGAAAATGAAGAAATATGGAGCATACAAGCAAAGGAGAGGCAAGGAGCAGGCACATAGTGGCCCACATTAGGCATGCATTTTGGGAGACATGGAACAAGCAAAAATTGAGAGAGACATAAAATAACAACTGGCAGACACAGGAAAAACATTAACTGAGAGAGGCACAGTGGATTTGGGAATGCTCAAACCATAGGCGGAGAGAGAACATGAACAGAAGCTGAATAATGGAGGCATCACATGGTGCTGGCATGTCATGGTTAGCCCAGCATTTGGACAGCAAAGATCTTGATTTCATAATGAAGCCTGATATTTTATTAGTAGAACATTTAAATAGCATTTGCAGTGCCCAAATCTTTTTGACTTTTGTGTGACACATCTAACTGCGGTTCAAAGAGTCTCATCGCAACACAGCCACATGTGAAACAAGGTTATTGGTGTAACTAAGGTAAAAACTCAAAACAGCTTAAATGCAATTTACAACAGATTTGCTTTTACCTTATGCGCAGCTTTGCACTAAAATGACCATGTGTTAGTTACTGTGGGAAACCATTGCTTCCTATGTAGTTGTGATGAGTTTCTTTTAAAGCAAGGAGACATGCCACAGCTGAACAGAGGTTAATGCAAGCCAGATGCTTGTCTGTGGAAGCCATAAATCCAAACATGTTAAATAATGGCACTGACTGATTGAATGGAAGTAATGCTTTTAAATATGGTTTAAAGGGAACCCCTTTCTAATATTACAAGTTGCCTGGTTGACTTGCTCACTTAACAGTTTAATGCATGGGTGCTCAGGTTGAAGACCCATGGTTCAAAGCATATCTGAAACCACTTTTTTTTTCATTTTGAGTATTGAGGGGGTTTGAAGGTCTGTCACTTTTTATTGCTGTCTGTGTCTCCTGTTGGGGAGATTCATTCCCTGTATTTGTTCTGGTGACTATGAGTTGTTACTGGGTCTAAAATTGAGGGAAAATACCAAAATTGGAAAATCTCACTGCAAAAAAACAAATAAAATCAAAAACCCATAAAATATAGGGATTTTATGCATTGTCCAAAATTTAAAAATAGGAATTTGTATTTACCTGTAAATTTCATATCTTTGAGTACCGTACAGGACACAGAAATTGATTCCTAAATGGACAAGGATTTCTGTGTAGGATTTGGAAAGTCATTGTAACTCTTCCAAAATGTAAAGAAATGATCATCCCTCGTGACTATATAGCAGCAACGAGTTATAGGGAAACTGTCTGCAGTTTGTGAAGGAAAGGGCAGTAATAAGGAACAGAAATAGAACAGCAATCGAGACCCTTTGTGTGCCTCCCCGAAAGACAGAGGAAAATAGAAGTTGAGACATCACTGTTCTAACCAGAAGCAATTGTCAGTCAACGTCTCCCCAACTTTAGGGGTTAAGGTGAACCCTTCGAAGTGAAGGGTCTGCCACATGCATGTCCACAGAAAGTACGAACATTCTGGAGATTTGACAAATTACAATCTCCATGGCATATACACAGAACAGTATGGTTCACGGAAAGAGCTGTAATCTTGCAGAGAGGATATGATTATCTATTTCAGAAGACAGTTCACTATTGAGTTCTCCAGTCCAGTTTTCCATAGTCTGGGCAAGAGATAAGGTGGCATTAGCTGACTCCAGGGTTGGGCCTGACAGAGCAAAGGATGACTTGAAAAGGGTCTACTATCAACTGAAACTCTAAAGGAGTAAATGCCCTCAATAATAACAGTAGATTGATTATTCAGTGCAAAAATGGCTGGGTTCACAGTGGGAACAGTTCATTTCTTTTTGAATTCCTCTCCCATAGGGTTTTCCTGGCAGCAAAAATTACAGAAGGGGTGAATAACCTCTTAGAGTTAGGGTAGTCATTATATAGGATAAAAGGATACAACGTAGTGTTTACTACAAATCCAAGCAATGATCTAATAACATGACATGACATGTGCGGCCAGGACCCAGTATGTAAAGGTACAGGAAAATGAGTTACCTTGTGCTGGTCCCTTCTAGGATCAATGCTTCACCTAACACAGTGGGCATACACTGGAGGGGTCTTCAGGGTCTGTATGCCATAGGAATGAATCATGGTACTGGACATTTATAGCACCTTGTGGCTAACCCACTTGTTTCCCCATGTACCAAGGTAAGTGCCAAGCGTAAGATCCAGTGCCAGAAGCAAACATTACAAGCCAACCTCATAACTGCAGAGTTTGGATACAGTTCCCATGATGTACATCAAAGCTAAGCGATCCGGAAACTGCTAAAGAGCCATAAGACATTAAGCAGTCAGATCTTGATTGAAGTGTCAGTCGAAAAAAAAAAAAAGGAAAAATTGAGAAAAATAGAAAAAAATATTCTCTAACAAGGAGGGAGCCTCATGGAGTTGGGAGTTATTTGGATATACTGGGGGTAGTCCCAGCAAAGCTTTTGCCAGTGTCTCCTGAATGTAGCGGCATGCAACTCATGGTCTAATAATCAATTACTGTGTCCTGTATGGTATGATTAAGATCAAAATGATAAAACCATGTATTTTCAAGGAGAGGGTGAGGGGTGTCCGGACTGTGTATCTAAACATATTATCTCCACATTGATATATATAGGCAAGCACACGCTTATTAAATATGGTATTTTCAAAATTATAATAAGTGTAATGGTGATTTTTTTTTTCTTTTAATTCAGCAGGATCTACGTTGCTAAGATGTAGCACCGAAAGCTAAAACAAGATAAAAGATGTTTAAGCAGACTAAAGATCAGGAATATTTATAATTAAAGAGAAAACTTTTTTTATATGTTAGTTTCTGATAAATCAAAACCACGTGACTTTAATAAACTATAATTTCAATATAAACAAATGTATTATCTGATTTCTTGTGTCATTCACCACCTTTTAAATGCCAAGGTTGCTAGGATTCAGACATAGAGTAGTTAATTCTCGTGCTTCATAAAGTTCAAGTATGTCATCATTTATCACATAGCCATTTTGTCAAACAACACAAGAAAATGTCCTAATCTTTCTGTATGTGGGAAATATAACATTTAGTAAAGTCTCTGGTCATGGGAAATTGGTATGGAAATTTTCCCAGCCCTTCCCGCCTCTTGGTCATGAGAATTTTCCCCCTAAATTATTTTGTGGTACTTTCTAACAAATGGTTTCCTTTTTATAAGGATTTAAAATTTGACAACACCCCTAAAAAAAAAAAAAAACCCAAGATGAACCTAGAAAAGTGCAGCGAACGAGACAGACTTGGACAGCGCGACAGTATGAAGATGCAGACAAATTGAATGCCTGAAGCTGGCAGTCATCCAAAGCTATGAGGACCGAGTTCAAATCCCCCAGAGCATCATATGTCTAGTCAATCGAAAACTGTAAAATATTACGCTGAGGTATAAAAAAATAATAAAAACCTAAATTATGCTAGAGAAACAAAGAATGTCAGTTTGTTTAGGCTTGTGTGCTATAGAAATAGTAGACGTAATGAGATCTTAGGAATTTGCAGCGATCCAGTGAACTGGAAACAGGTGCATAAACATTAAATCTATTAACCAGACATGTACATTACTTCACTGGAAGCAGCTTTAATTACCGGATGCTGCACTCTTTCACATTTTGCATTCAGGGACATATTGCAGGACCCTGGATGTAGACAGACTGCATCCAGGGGCCTATATTATTTCCTGTACGGATGTAAGCACTTGGACATGTGGGAAGATCCCTACAGCCGCTGCTGCAAAAAAGAAACCTACCTGCCAGCTTGCAGTCTTCTTTGGAATGTACAATGAGCTGTGCAAATGCAGCTTAGTTTACGTCCCGTCACAGTGCCTGTGTGCTGTGATCATTAACCTTTGCTGGCCAATGCAGATGGCTGCAGCCTGGCACCTGGAAGAAACCAGGTAGAGGATGCCAGCCCAGCAAGAACCTTTGACTCAATTTCAATCTGTCTATAGCCAGCATTAAGTGGACATAAATACAGTAGACTATACAAAAAAGCTAAATCAATTTAAATCTGACTCTAACATGTTCTAAGTAGTTACAGGAAAAAATGTTTTATTTGATAAAAAGCTTTAGGCCCCTTTCACACGGGTGGACACCCACTGCTCCATAGAGGGCTGTAGATCAGGGGTCTCAAACTGGCGGCCCTCCAGCTGTTGCAAAACTACAAGTCCCATGAGGCATTGCAAGGCTGACAGTTACAAGTGTAGCGGGGGTCTCTAAATTTAGGTGGGGTACACCTGGGTGGAAGTCCAGGTGTGTAAGTATGGGAGTAATGACCATTTGTATTCGTGGAGGATTGGGCGGTGTAATAATCTCCTTGGCCGGTGGGTGGCAGGTGCCCGCAGGTTCAAGGTAGATTCACTGCCACAGTGCTGTCCTTTTTGTCCCTTCTCGGAGATGGTACGGGGTCTTGCTCTTCTGGAGGTTCTTCATCACGCGCCCAGGCACCTTAGGCCTGGGTGCGGGCGGGTCCGGATTCCGGTTCAGGTGCCCTAGGCCTGACCGGAATGGAGTTGGAGTCCATCCCAGGCACCTTTAGCCTGGGGTGAGGTACTAAACCAGGAGGCCTGGGGCCCAGTGACTTTGACTGGGTCCCGCGAGGGTGGAGAAGTCCGAGGGTCCCTGAGGTGGATGGGGCCCATGTCTGAGGTGAGGAGGCCGGGGAGGTTACCCATTCGGAGAGTCTGGAGCAGCATCAACCCAGTGACGGATGGGCCTCTGGTAACTCCCTTGAAGGGACATCTTCCCCTGACAGGGGCCGCAACGCAGCAAAGGTACTCCTATCTATGTTCTCTTGAGTCGCTGGTAGAGATTCTCAAGTTCTAAGTCCTTTCTAGCTAAGGCTATAGTAACCGCTGGCGAGATCGCAGTGGTTTAGCTGATAATTAGGACAGTGCCTTGACCTGCTCATTCCCTGTATAAATATGTTATCAAGTCGCAACCAGTTGGCTACTGAAGCACTGTTTATTGTGAGATATGCAATAAAACAAGAGTTGGACTGTGATCGGTGTGTGGAACTCTGGTTAATGGGAGCAAAGGGAAGTGTTGGCACAGCAGGACTTGATCCTTTACAGAAACACACAGGCCCGAGGAAATATCTGGTACTGGCCTTCACCTCACCCACAGCTATGGGGAGGACATGGGCCGTAGCGCATCTCACCCTGTCGTGTGTGATACCCCTAGAAGAAAGAGATGGGGTGAGGTCGCTACACAAGCATGACTCTATCAGGCAGAGGCATGATGGGACTTGTAGTTTCGCAACAGCTGGAGGGCCGCCAGTTGTAGATGGTCCAATCGGGTCCACCTAAAAAAAACTCACAAGCAGACCCGATCAGACCATCTGCTGACCTCTATGGAGAAGGGGGTGTCAACGTACCAACGTACATGTATGCATTTACACCTGGCAACATCCTATCTGATCCTATACTCCAAAAACAGACAGATGGGCGATCCCATCCATCTGGCGGATTGGATCGTATGGTCGTCGGGTGTAAACGAACAGGCGGTCCGTTTACATCGACTGCCCATAGAAGACAGCAGGCTGTGTCCGTGTCCGCTCTGCATAAGTGGACACAGACAAGCCATCCATCTGCTCAGCGAGGATCAGCAGATTCCCCACCTAGCAGTTGTACTCCTGGCGGAGTCGGCATCATGTGAAATGGGCCTTAAAATACATGATGACTGCTGTATGAACCCCCTGCAATGGTTCATGGATTGTGTCAACCCCTGTATCTGTAAATTTTAAGGGACACCTTGGTCTGCACATAAATGTGTATACTAAATACTATTACCTATATTAACTGCATAAAAATACCAAAATATGTTTTTTTTTGCCACGGGGGCAGTTAAATAATTGCTTAGAGCTCAACTCCAACTAAAACCTATTTTTGAAAGTTTTGGACACAATGAGGAAGTGTTGAAACGTCTTTTTTTCTGCTAACTGTGTCTTTACTGAAGAGATTTTTACCCATGACACGTGTCAGGAAAAGGAAGTGATAAAAAAAAAACACTTTCTCTAAAGTGGGGAACATTCTATTGAGTTTGTAATGCTGCCTATTTCTTTCTGTCCTGGTATACCCATTTCCATCATACCTAGTACTGGTGTCACAGGAACATGAAGTGAAGGGAAATTTGACCAATGGGGTTAACAACCGGGAGTTAGCACTTAACAAAAGTTCTGACTCCTCCCTGCCCTCTGCAAATTGAAAACAAAAAAAAATTTGTCTTTCTCATGGACTAATTACTGGTAGGAAAGGATTAGTTAGAAGAAAAGTTCTTGGTAAAGAAATTGAGGACACTACTCTAATATGCTATATGAAGATAGGGCTCATTTACAATGCCATTTATTTAGAATAGCACCCTAACACACTTCCATAACTGACCTGCGTTGCAGCGCACCACAGAACACAATAATACATTACCATATGTTGCGGTTTGTTGCTAAAATAATGGACAGTACTTTTTTGTGTTTTATGGTACATTAGTAGTCCATTCAAATGAATGGCCTGCCTTCACAAAATGCACATTAATGAACAATGTAAGGCAACAAAATGTAAGGGTGAGAATGGGCCCTATGCTAACTTAAGGCCCGTACACATGATCGGATTTTCCAACGGGAATTGTGTGATGGCAGGCTTTTGTCGGAAAATCTGACTGTTTGTATGCTCCATCGGACAAATGTTGCCGGATTTTCCGACAACAAATGTTGGATAGCATGCTTTAAAATTTTCTGACAACAAATGTGTGATGTCGGATTATACGATTGTGTGTACACAAGTCCGTCGGAAAAAAATCCAACGTATAAATGCTAACATAAGACAACATTAGCAGAAGTTGCCCAAAGGGTGGCGCTAAAGAGCTGAAAAACCACGTAGTTTCGTGCTTGTTGGACGACAATTCTTTGCCGTTTGTATGCAAGACAAGTTCGCGGCCAACGCCCTTCGGACAAAAGTCCTACGCTTTGTCCGCGGAAAATCCGATCGTGTGTACCAGGCTTTAGTGTAAGGGCAGGGCTCTGAGGAAGAAGGTTGTCCTTCGAAACGCGTCAACTATGTGGTCCTCATCACATCCTCTATGACCATTTGGAGTGTTTCTGGGTTTGACTCTTTGCTGCTTCCTGTGAGAACTTTATACATTGTGAACAGTTTTCATTTTATCTTTTTTAATAAAATCCATCCAAAGGATAATGCACTAGGCTGGTGCGCCCTTTTTTTCTTTTTCTCGTGTAAGTGTATCCCAACAGGAACACCCATGTAGAATTTGTGTGCTCTTTAAAAGTGTATGTAGGAAAAGAGACATACAATTAGTTTTGAAAAAAAAAAAGGGACAAGTAATGTCTTTAATTGCAACCAATTTGTTTTACCTTTCATCAGATCGGAAGAGTCATTGCTTTTGATTCATTACTGTACTGTACTTTTTACATTACTGACAGATGTACTAAATAAGGTCAAATGTTCTAAATATAACTGAATGAAAAGAGCATTTAGTAAGTTCTTACGTTGTCCACAGTGAGTTCCACTATATCCTTTTTGACAAGCACATGCATCTTCGTTGCAGGTTCCTCCATTCATGCAGCGAACATTACAGTTGAGAACTTTGGGGAAAAATGAAAAGAAAAATTATATTGATTAAAAAGTAGTTAACACAGTAAAAGTGTATGCAATGTATTACATTTTAGCATTTGCATAAAACTTTGGTATGTCAGTGAGTGTCTCTATTTTATACTTGTCTCTCTGGGGTTGATTTACTAAAGCTGGAGAGTGCAAAATCTGGTGCAGCTCTGCATGATAGCCAATCAGCTTCTAATTTCATCTTGTTTAGTTTAGGCTTTGACAAAAAAAAAAAACAACCTGGAAGGTGATTGGTTTCTATGCAGAGCTGCACCAGATTTTGCACTTTCCATTTTTAGTATTCTATTAGCTTTTTACTGCAGGACTAAAGATTTTGAAGGCAAGATTGTACCCTGCGCTAGAAAAGTGAAATAGTTCCATCCTCTTGATCTTACATTAAGAATGCAGGAAAATATGAGGTATCAGAGTTCACCTACACCGTGTTCTAACGACAAAGTCCATCCGAAGACGCCAATGGCTCTATGTGTTCCTGAACAAGAAAGGAATTGTGTCCCAGGTTTTCTATATTAAAATATATATATTTTTAACTTTCCTTTTGTGCAACATGTGTTGTTCTTTGAATAAAGCCTCCTTCTCTTAGATGACTGTTCTGTACTCCAGAGACAGCCAAGACACGGGGGGGGGGGGGCATACACAGATGAATTCCATTATGATATCAGTTACAAAGAAGGGATAGGATTTATCCTCGATTCTAGAAATGCTCTAAGAGAAGGTAAAGAAAGCTAAAGAAACATAGTGGTTTGGCTCCAAGCAAAGGGTCCTGTTAAAGACATGCAGACTGGAATATATCATGGATATATTATAGTTGTTACATTTGACCTTTATATGTTTAACTTTTTTTTTAAGAATATTTCCAGGCATCGGCATGTCACACATATTTAAATTGGTCCAGCTTGGACCAATGTAACTATGTATATAACATACCTGGCTGATGCCGTTGGAAGCTGGAATTACTAAGGTCGACACTGATACTCCAATGATCTCCACTTCCAGCTGCGGGCACAGGTATCATTCAGAGAATGTTTTGTAATTTCTGAATAAATGCAAAGTGTTCTCTGATTGGACGAGGTGGCGCAGGGCAGTGATGTCATAGTCTGCTTCACTGATTTCCAGCCTCCAGGGGCATCAGCCAGGTATGTGATATACATAGTTACATTGGTCCAAGTTGTACCACTGTAACAATGTATAACACCCCCGATGCCTGGGATTGTTCTTTTTTTTCTTTATTTAGTCTTTCTACAAATTATACGATACACATATGCACCAAAAACATATGAATGCACAATTACACTAAGGCGTATGTGCATCCTGAATCGGGTTTATCACTTCTAGAACCTGGGACAATTGCAACATAACAAGACATATAAATTCATTCAGAATATTGCCTAATTGACAAGTGAACATAGCGAAAGCACATCTGACATACAAGAAGAAAACATGGACTTTGTGTCTTATATTAACTGGAACGGGAAATGTATATAGTTATATCGGAGAGGCGGGCTGATGATGTCACAATCTCCAACTCAGCCAATCACACTAAGCTTTGTATTCAATGATAGAATACAAATCTGCCTATGAATGGCTGAGAGCTGCTCAGCCCAATGCTATTTTGTTCCGGGTGTGAGACAGGAAGATCTCTTGCATTCGTAACACAGTGCTGTATACTGTATGTAGCCTCAGCTACATACAGTTTGTACAGCACACTCATTGGCCGCACATGTTAGTGAGGGAAATAGTTTGTTTGGGCCAGCTTGGCCAAAACTATTTAAAATAGCTTTAATGCATTCCCTGCATTTATGTAACAAATGTTCCAGTTGTTGTATTGCCCCCCCTCCCCCCACCTCCCTATATACTTACCTGAGTGACCAATGTAACTATGTATAAAATATCCATACCTGCAATTGATCTTTAAGTCACTGGGGGAAGGAATATGTAATCTGATTCAAATTTGAAATGCAGTTATGGTTAAATCTTATACCATTCTGTCAGACAAAGCTCAGGCACTTTCTGATGCTGAAGCTTGTTCGCTCCTTTCTTCCTCCCCAATGACTATGTACAGCATGCCTCAACACAGCATAAGCGGTGGCAATAAGAAGAGTGTGATGTGCAAATCTGCAGTGTATGCATTTGTAGTTAATAGGGAAGAGTAAAGAGAACCTGTTAAAAACCAAAAAGTTTACCGGAAAGTATAGTTATCCATTAATTCTATGAATGTCCTTTTTTCTTAAACTCAGAAAGTTAAACACAGAGTAAGTGCCAGATCAAGGCAGTGGCAGGAGAGGCTCTCATTTCAGCTGCTGTTCTGTTAAACGGTTGCAGCCTCTTCTGCCTCTGCAACCCCTCACTGTTCTCTTGCACTGTATGGGACCAGGCTGTCAAACCGACAGCTCAGTCGTTCAGATTGCACTGATGTAACCAGTGGAGCTTCCCTTTCTGTGCAACAAGACACATTAGACCAGACCTCCTGAAAAACTGAGCACAGCAGACCACCTTTCAGAATGACAGCAGAACTGCCCTGGTTACACTGGGAAAGCTACTTAACCTGTATGACAGCTTAGTCCTGCTCTTTATTCATGTATGAATGATGTATGAATGAAAGCTGCTGTTGCAGCTTTCATGGGGGGCACAGGCATCTTTGCCTGTCCATGCCTTGACACTGTACAAAGGTACCACGACAAGGCATGAAGCCTCCCCATGCACTATATTACCAAAAGTATTGGGACACCTGCCTTTACACGCACATAAACTCTACTGGCATTCCAGTCTTGAGTTGGCCCACTCTTTATAGCTATAACAGCTTCAACTCTTCTGGGAAGGCTGTCCATAAAGCAAGGTCCATAAAGACAAGGATGAGCGAGTTAGGGGTGGAGAAACTTGACTGGCCTGCACAGAGTACTGACCTCAACCAGATAGAACACCTTTGGGATGAATTAGACTGGAGGCTGCGAGTCAGGTCTTCTCGTCCAACATCAGTGCCTGACCTCTCAAATGCGCTTCTGGAAGAATGGTCAAACATTCCCATAGACACACTCCTAAACCTTGTTGACAGCCTTCCCAGAAGAGCTGAAGCTGTTATAGCTGCAAAGGGTGGGCCAACTCAATGTTGAACCCTACGGACTAAGACTGGGATGCCATTAAAGTTCATGTGTGTATAAAGGTAGGTGTTCCAATACTTTTGACAATATAGTGTATATTTGGAAGTCTATGCAGCTGAGAACTTTGTTTTTTAGTAGATTAGACTTGCCTAAAAAATTGGTTAAGTATTGCATTGCACACTGGGTGAGTTGCGAAAATCTGTAGGCTTAAAAGTGTTTGGTTAAGTGTCACAGGATCTGAACAATTAAAAGGTATTGTCAGGCACCTTGACTTTATATGCCATGTGTAGTACCAACTGCACTGGAAACTTTTGATGACCACTGGAAACTTTCGGTGACCACTGGAGACTTTTGGAAGACCTTCTTTTTGATGAAGCATAGATACACTGGAGCTACTCATCTAACTGTGTGGAGAGTTTGCTACATATGTAAGATGCACCTAATGGATATCAGATGAAAAGGCTCTGTTCCAAGCGTCATGTGATAGAATGATCAAAAGCCTTCATGTACGAATACTGTAGGAGATACTCCTTTGTAGGGGATACAAGGGGGAGCTCAGCAGATTCGAAAAAAACTTGTTTCAATCATAGGAACTCCCAGGATCAATTGTCAGTGGAAAAAGTACAAAAGGTTTGTAAGGATAAGAAAGAAAAAAAGATCCCAGGAGTTTGTGAACAGGTTGTTGGTTCAGCTGTAGCTCAATACTTTCCCTAGGACTAAAATAATCTCTTTCTTTTTATATGTTCCAAAAAATACATATATATTAAAAACGCTGGATGGTGTAGGTGGAAACATTCCGAGCCAAACTTTTCTTGAATCATTGTGAATACATCCAGCAATCTCCATGCATTAACTCTTTAACTGCTTTAATACCAGCACCAGATGCAAAAAGGAATAGTAATAAAATATAACTTCAATCGTTTTCACATTTCCTGGAATATAATTCACACGGAAAATGGAAAAAAAAATGGATATATTGATCTCCCATCATTTTCTTTCATGCTGAAAATAGTATATCATTTAATGAGTATCTCCACATTACTTATTGGATACTGTTAAGGAGATTAGTGAAAAATACTTAACTTTGTCAACTGTATTTATAACCGATCTTGTTGCCTTGTTCTTGTTTTCTGATTGTAAACTATTTACCAAACTCAATGAAAATATTCAAACTGTCCTTGTTTAAATAGGGGAAATGTGACTACAGATTGCCTGTACTAGCAGAAAAGAATGGCCCTTCCTTCCTGTCTTTAAAAAAATCAATCTTTCGGTTGAGACCCATGTGTCATGTAAAACAAATGTTCCATTCAATAATACTGGGCCAGATTTAACATCCAGGGATGCTGATAAACTGCCAACATTTTTTTAATGGTAAAATGTTTTACTTTACTCCACAAAGGACTTTAGGAAAAATCAAATATTAATTATTTTACTCCAAATTTAAATACGCCCTAAATAACCTGTCCTTATAAATTGTACAAGACCTAGACATGCTATAAATTGAAAAAGTTGGTGTGCTAAAGAAATCAAGAAAGACATTTATTCAAACCCTCACTAAACTATCTGTGTGTATTTTTTAAGTTTTCCAAAGAAGACATTGGACCACCCAAGGATCTCCCTGCCCTTGAGGTGCCAGGTCTACCCATCTTCTGTGGCCTTCAAAAGAGTGGCTTGACCTTCTGAAAGCATTTGTATTTTTTTTAATGGTAAAATGTTTTACTTTACTCCACAAAGGACTTTAGGAAAAATCAAATATTAATTATTTTACTCCAATTTTAAATACGCCCTAAACAACCTGTCCTCATAAATTGTACAAGTCCTAGACATGCTATAAATTGAAAAAGTTGGTGTTCTAAAGAAACCAAGAAAGACATTTATTCAAACCCTCACTAAACTATCTGTGTGTATTTTTTCAGTTTTCCAAAGAAGACATTGGACCACCCAAGGATCTCCCTGCCCTTGAGGTGCCAGGTCTACCTATCTTCTGTGGCCTTCAAAATAGTGGCTTGACCTTTTGAAGTCATTTGTATTTATTTTATATGCAAATGTGGCAAGCAGAGCCAGGCTACCCCAGTAGAGTCAAGTTGCCTAGTAGAGACTTTTCAACAGAAACAAGATGAGTTGATGGGTTGTTTGCCCTACAAAAGTCCATTCATAAGTGAATCGACATTGGGTAGGCTGAATCTTTAATAAGGTAAATCCATTTTCTCATAGTAAAAATTGCCGCACTGATGCTATTTTTAAGATTTTTATGTGTCATAGCAGTGGACAGCAGGACCTGTCAATTTATTTGCTAAGTTATTAACAGGTTGACAAAATGAATAATTATTTCTTCTACAAATACAAAAGAAAATTCTGAAGGCGTTTAAACAAAAATGCTTTGGTATGTTACCACTGAGTTCTGTAGACTGCTTTTTGAGGACATCCTCATCCAAAAGTTTTTATATAATGCTGTCTGGTTAGTGCCAAAAGTATGAAAGCTAAAGAAAAATTACTATAAGGTTAAATGTAGAACTATAAATAATACCGCCATTTAACCCAGTTATATATATACTGACAAACATGTATTAAATAAAATACATAATAAAATAGTTCAAGTGAAATGGTGGCCTTAAAACAAAGAATTATGAGCAGAACATATTTTATTACAGAAGAGACATGCTACCGTATCTCACAAAAGTGAGTATACCCCTCACATTTTTGTAAATATTTTATTATATCTTTTCATGTGACAACACTGAAGAAATGACAATTTGCTACAATGTAAAGTAGTGAGTGCACAGCTTGTATAATAGTGTAAATTTGCTGTCCTCTCAAAATAACTCACACAGCCATTAATGTTAAAACTGCTGGCAACAAAAGTGAGTACACCCCTAAGTGAAAATGTCCGAATTGGGCCCAAATTGTCAATTCTTTGTGTGGCCACCATTATTTTCCAACGAGTCACATGACACCAGGAAGGGAAAATGGCTAATTGGGCCCAATTTGTAAATTTTTACTTAGGGGTGTACTCACTTTTGTTGCCAGCGGTTTAGACATTAATGGCTGTGTGTTGAGTTACTTTGAAGGGGACATTAATTTTACACTGTTAGACAAGCTGTACACTCACTACTTTACATTGTAGCAAAGTGTAATTTCTTCAGTGTTGTCACATGAAAAGTTATAATAAAATATTTACAAAAATGTGAGGAGTGTACTTACTTTTGTGAGACACTGTATGACTTTTCTGAAATAAAGGCTTCTTACCTTCCTCATTGCAATGTTCTTTAGAATGTACACTGAGCGGCACACGCACATGTGCAGGAGTTACGCCATCAGGTGCTGGTCAATCAAGATGGCCTAAGATCCCACACTGGGAAGAAGCCGGAGAGAAGGTGCCAGCATTTTTAAGGCAGATTGTGGATGTTGCCTTGCTGGAGCAGAGGTACCGGTAATTATTTTTAAACTTTAGCGCTGCTTTCAGTCTGTCTTTATATTACCCTTCTGTAGTTCCTTGCACAGCAGGATTCAAAATAGGAGCAAAAGGGGCAGCAAATAAGGATTACTATACTGCACAGTAGGAGTAGGAACAGTACAGGAAACGGGCTAAAGCTTAGTACACACAATGAGATTATGGGACGAATGATAGTCCGTTTTTTTGTTTGCATGCTAGTCTCCATATCGAAAATGAAGAGGTTGCTAAAGTACGAAAATTCTCGTACGACAGAATAAAAAATCGGAAGTGATGTGATGCATTGTATTGTATATGTATTGTATTTTCGGACGAAAACTGTACTGGTTGAACAATAATCTGGTATCGTACGAGAAAAGTTTTCGTGTTTGTCCCTTCGGATAATTTTGGATGAAAGCTGTGTACTAAAAATCAGATTATCGTACGACCGATTCGAAAGCGGTATTTTTTGTTTGATTTTCTGATTGTGTGTACAGGGCTTTATTGGAAAGAAGAACTACTCCTTTAGGCTCAATTCACATCTATGCATGTTGCTTTTGAGTGTCTCTCCAGTGCTTTTTGCTGTGCTTTCTGTGCTTTTGTAACCGTGCCTTTACCGCGATTTAGCTGTGATTTGCGTTTTGCGATTTATGTCTTTTTTTTACATTTGCTGCATATAGCTGGTTGCTAAGGAGCGGGACACGAAAGCCGGAAAGCCGGAAAGCTGTCAGAGGGCTTCCCTCTGACAGCTGAATGTAAAAAAAAAATCGCTGGCTAAAGAAATTCATTAAAAAAACGGCGTGGAGTCCCCCCCCCCTCAGTCCATACCAGGCCCTTCGGCCTGCTGACAGCTGATGACTCATCTATTGCTAAGGACGCGGTGGCCAGCTTCCCGACCCACTCCTTAGCAACCAGCTATATACAGTGAATGTAAAAAAAAGACACAAATCGCAAAACGCAAATCGCGGTAAAAACAAAGTAAAAACGCAGTACTTGCGTTTTGTATTTGGGTCCATTGAAGTCTATTACATGCAAAAAGCTGCAATTTGCAGGAAAACAAGTCCCCGGCGCTTTTCAAAAACGCAGAGGCACAAAAATGCATTGATGTGAATGTGTTTCATTGGAACCAATGTTAAAAAATTCCCTGCATCTCTGCAAAAAGCATCAAAAAACGCATTAGTGTGAATCAAGCCTAAATATGCAATTACAGCCCGGGATCGATTCGACTGCATTGCTCTAGCTGCAATAGAGAAAAGTGCTGCCTGACAGGGGTGCATGGACTAGAAAACAGACTGAACAGAATTAAACTCTTTCTTACAGTTAGGACTTATTCATTTTAATTGTGAATTTAACTGTCTGCCTACACTTCGGCTTTAAATAAGTTTGAAAACCTGAATATTAGATTTTTTTTTTTAAATGGACACACACATTGTTTTAAGACTTAATTTTTTTAAACTTGAACAAATACTATCTCTAAACGTTAACTTCCAAATTCCTTTCCTTTTCTTTTTTAAACAATGTTTAAGCAAGTTGCTATGTTTAATGTATAAATATTGAGTAACCATAGATGTATGTGACAAACCTAGTGGAACGTCTATTGAAGCTATAACAAACATAAGGCATCGAAAAACATGAATCACAAACTGACAGATTTTCCCCTGGTGATTAAAGCCTTCTCCTGTGCGAAATTATGTATAACATGAAAAACTAAGATAACGTGAATGTAACTAATACTTAACAAGTCCTACAAATGCCAGAGCAGTCTAGTTATTAGGGATCCGTAAAATAGCATATAATTAGCATATACACTTTTTTCAGTCACTTGTTCATTTACCTATTACATCTGTGCTTATCTAAACATCAAGTCAGGTCTGATGTTACTCATTACAGTCTGAAATTGTGCAGCCCTGTTGTACAAATACAAATTAAGCAGGGGGGTCTAAAAATCTAAGGATCAAAAAATCAGAATAGGGAATATGAAAATGTTTATGGCAGTGCTGTGATTTTTGATATCCTTATAAGTGGCATAACTTGTCCCTTCGCATGATGTATTTCAGTTATGTCTAATGCCACGTACACACGACCGTTTTTCATGACGAGAAAAATGCAATGGTCATTAAAAACGTGGGCTCCAGAGCATTCTTCACGACGTTAAAAATGGCCATTAAAAATTTGGAACATGCTCTAATTTTTCTCGTCGTTTTTATTCACGTCGTCGTTTTTCTCGTCATGAAAAACGGCCGTGTGTAGGCTTTAACGACGTGAAAAAAACACGCATGCTCAGACCAAGTGATGAGACGGGAGCGCTCGTTCTGGTAAAACTAGCGTTCGTAATAGAGATAGCACATTCGTCACACTGTAACGGACTGAAGAGCACGAGGCTGAAAAGCGCGAATCGTCTCTCACCAAACTTTACTAACACAAGGACCAGCAAAAGCAGCCCAAAGGGTGGCGCCATCCGAATAAACCTTACCCTTTATAGTGCCGTCGTACATTTTTTACGTCACCGCGCTTTGCTCGAGCATTTTTTTTCATGATAGTGTGTAGGCAAGGCAGGCTTGAGAAGAATCACGTCGAGAAAAACTTAGTTTTTTTCAATGACATTAAAAACGGTTGTGTGTACGCGGCATAACTTTTATGACTTGTTGCATCTATAAGCACCATATTGGTTTATACAGTTTTTTAGAGTAACCCAGTGTGAAACTTTGCCTCTATGCAGGAAGTTTCTGTAAGGGCTCATTTACACTTGCTTTTGGCTTCAACACACATTAACGGCTAGTTTACACTTGCTTCAAAACAAGGCTTTGGGCAGGCTTTGTTAAAGCTCTCTTAACACCAGTCAAAGCTCATGTCACTAAATAAAATGGTTAGCTTACAGTCCTGTTAACACTTTGCTTTTGCGTTGCTTTGCTTCAGCTTCGCTATAAAAATGATACCCCATGTCGCTTTAGTGGTGCTTCAAAGCATCTTCAAAGCCTCCATAGAAGTCTATGGCAAAGCTCGATTAAAGGCCCCATCGAAGCTCCACCAAAGCCTCATCAAAGCCCCATGAAGCCTCACCGAAGCCCCACCAAAGGCTCATCGAAGCCCCATTGAAGCCTCATCGAAGCTCCACCAAAGCCTCATCGAAGCCCCACCAAAGCCTCATCGAAGTACCAAGCAAAAGCAAGGTGTAAACAGGACTGTAGGCTAACCATTTTATTTAGTGACAGGATCTTTGACTGCATTCAGAGAGCTTTAGGAATGCGTGTCCGAAGCCATGTTTTGAAGCAAGTGTAAACTAGCCCAAATAAACCAGTTCTTCTGCTCTCCCTTCTTGAGCAGGGTGACTGGTCTTGTCTCCGCCCCTTCCCCTTGTCTCCGCCCCTTTTCTGTGGAAAACCTGTAGTGGGTGTGGCCTGATGGACCCCTCCCACAGCTCTACTCTCTAAATAGTGTATGTAGTGCACAGTGATAATGCCACTACTACTATGACAAGGTAATACATGGGTTTTCAAAGGCATTTGGTGCACACAAAGTGGATTTAAATCCTTTGTGGCTATTGAGGCATGTATTTAAATGAAAGTTTTGGTGCCTGGAGTTCACCTTTAAATGGTCAGTACGAATGTTACAAAGTACTTCTATAAATTCTAAATGATTGGTATAACAGAAGACTAAAAGATTAAAATAGTTTGAAATTTGGCACCAAGGACCACTCCAGACAAAGAATTGGCTATTTTACTTTTGTACAGGGTTAAATTCTTCCCGGCTTAGAAATTTTA
This sequence comes from Rana muscosa, assembly GCA_029206835.1. NCBI lineage: Eukaryota > Metazoa > Chordata > Amphibia > Anura > Ranidae > Rana > Rana muscosa. The sequence continues at coordinate 487,912,832 of CM055116.1, read as the reverse complement.
GTGATTTCCCCTTGATATCCAAGAAATACAAATTAGCTAAATCCCTCCTGCTTTACTTTCTAACATTCCTGATAGTACATGGGGGACCCTTTTCTCTGAATCCAGCCTAGAGGCACGCTCTGCGTTTCCTGGAGGCTCCTATTGCCCAGTGCCAAAAGAAACACTCATTTAATTAGTGCAGCCTGGAGACTGAGCCCAGACTGGGAGAGAAAAAAAAAATACTTTCACAAAACAAGATTCAATTAGAAGTCTTAAGATACCCCTTAAAAACACTGCAGTTGTTTGTTTTCAAGGGGGAATATCTGAAAATAAACTTTTTTTGGGGAGTGCACAAATCTAAAATTTATGAAATGTACAGCAACAAACTGATCAGAGCTGTTATTTGTGGAATTTTTTTGTTTATGTGGAAATATCGGAGGATCAATACAGCTGTCTTTTAGTTATTAGTGTTGTACAACATATACTGTATAATTATGCAGTAATGCATAATTAAAAAAAAAACAAAGGTCCATTAAATTCAGTTCTCCATAAATTCTAGCTGTGTGTAACCAGAGGAAGGCCAAATAAAATAACATGCTTGACCAATGGAAAACCTCGGCAGTGAAAATACATTCCATCTCTCAAAAAAAAAAGGCAGACGTTAATTCTTTGGATCAAGATATCCCAAATTACTATCTCTAATGCCGTGTACACACGATCGGTTTTACCGATGAAAACAGTCCGATGGACTTTTCTCATCGGACAAACCGATTGTGTATGGGCCCCATCGGTCTTTTTTCCATCGGTGAGAAAAAATAGAACATTTTAAATTTATCCGATGGGAAAAAAAACGATAGCAAATTCCGATCGTCTGTGTGTAACTTCATCGGACAAAAAACCCACGCATGCTCAGAATCAAGTCGACGCATGCTCAGAAGCATTGAACTTAATTTTTCTCGGCTTGTCGGAGTGTTTTACGTCACGGCGTTTGGGACGGTCGGATTTTTGACTGATGGTGTGTAGGCAAGACTGATGGAAGTCAGCTTCATCGGAATTACGATTGGATTAGAATCCATAGGAAATCCGATCGTGTGTACAGGGCTTTAGGCTCCGTTCACATCTGGGTGTTTTTGGGTGTTTTTCTGCTTTAAGACCTCAGCTCTAAAAATGCCCAACCAGACAAATCCCATTCATTTCAATGGCCCCTATTCACATCTGAGCGTTCTGTCTCCTGAAACAAAACGCCCGTCGCTCAAAACAGGAGCATCTTTTTTGGCAGATTACAGGTGTTTTAATGCTTTTACATTGGTGACCTATAACTTTTGAAAACATCTGTACAAAAACGCTGTAAAAACTGCAAAAATGCCCGAAAATCGCCAGTGGAATAGCAACGCCTAGATGTGAACAGAGCCTCAGGCTGCATTTACACTACAGCATTTTGAATCATGGGAGATCTGCCACGGATCTGCCTGTGATTTGACGCTGATGTGTGAATGACAAAACGCGGAACTCGCATTTGAGATGCCATTAATTTGAATGGCGGCACAATCGCGGGACCCATGTCACTACAAAGTAGCTCTATTTTTGGGCAGCATGAGTCCCGCGATGCGGGTTGCCACAATTGCAGCACGTTTTATCGCACTACAATCGCAGCAGACCCGCACCGCAATTTGAGGTTTCATTCACATGAATGGCATCTCAAATGCGAGTTCCACATTTTGTCATTCACACATCACACTGCCAGCGATGTCAAATCATGGGCAGATCCGTGGCAGATCTGTCCATGATTCAAAAGGCTGTAGTGTGAATGCAGCCTAAGTAATTATAACCATTGGTTTTATTGAATGCAAGAGGAGTATATCGTTTTTATCAATTCAGTTTGGTTTTTGCTACTGCTGCTACTGTAAAGCAACTCTAATGCTGCGTAAACACGACCGTTTTTAATGTCGTGATTCTTCTCAAGCCTGCCTTGCATACACACTATTGTGAAAAAAAAAATGCTCGAGCAAAGCGCGGTGACGTACAACACGTACGACAACACGTACGATGGCACTATAAAAGGGAAGTTCCATTCGGATGGCGCCACCCTTTGGGCTGCTTTTGCTGATTTCGTTAGTAAAAGTTTGGTGTTAGCCGATTCGCGCTTTTCAGTTTCTGTGCTTTTCAGTCCGTTACAGCATGACAAATGTGCTATCTCCATTACGAACGAGCGCTCCCATCTCATAACTTGCTTCTGAGCATGCACGGTTTTTTCCCGTCGTTAAAGCGTACACACGACCGTTTTTCACGACGAGAAAAACGACGACGTGAAAAATGCCAAGAAAAAATAGAGCAGGTTCTAAATTTTTAATGCCAATTTTTCTCGTCGAGAAAAAATCCTCTGGAGCTCGCACACGACCATTTTTCACGTCAAAGTAAAAAAATGGCATGTTTCTCGTCATGAAAAACGGTCGTGTGTACGCGGCATTACTCTAAAAAGTTTCTAGTTTCTAGTGTCTAGACATATTATAAACTGACCCCTCAAACCAGCTCTTATTTACAGCCTAATGCCAGTAAAAAAAATTTATAATGCTGGGGGTTATCTCTAGCACAGAAAGATACAGACAACAAGATAAACACTGTCAAATTTATTAGTCTTTACACACAGGTGTAATTGAGTGCCCACGTTTTTGCATGATTTCATGCAGTTTTGCATAATGCATTTAGGGTCGCCCATTCATTTTAATAGGCTGACCTATGCATGAAAAATGCACAGTGCATGACCCTTTAAAAAAATCGCACTGCACCAAAATGCATGATACTTTCTTAGAGTGCATGCTATGTGCGTGGGATTTCCATTAAAGTGGTTCTAAACCTAAACAGTTTTTTACCCTAATGTATTCTCTGCGTTTAGGTAAAAAAACACCTCCCTACCTGTCCTAGTCCCCCCTGCCCTTAAAGCGTAACTCCACTTTTGTTGAGAAAAAAATATTCCACTTTGGGTGCTCTATGTACATTACAAGGATTCTAACAAACTTTGTTGCAGATTCCTACCTTTTGTTATTCTGAGAAAATCACGGTTTGTTCCTCTGTGCCACTGTGTCGAGTGAGTCTAATGGGAGTGGTTTCATAATTATCAATCAGCTGTGCAGCTGCAGGGCACTAATGAGGAAAGCTGCTGGGTCTGCATTTCTTTAGCCGTGATTTCCGATTGGTAGTATCTCACCAAAAACGACATTTTTGTTGCAGGGGATGCCGGAAATATGACTTGTATTTTAGTGTAGACTTCTGGGAAATATTGTGAGCCAATCACATAAGCAGGAAATTATGTTTCTGGGGGGCATCTGTACACATTCTGTGTTCAGAACAACTCCATGTAGCCATATTGCATTTCATTTTCTAAAAATTACAGATCCGCATATTGAAAAGGAGAGCTCATTTTTAATAACATTCAATTACAATATGACTTGTGTCGCAATTGTATACGCTATACTTTTTTTTCTTTATTTGCTAATTTTTTCCCCCATGAAAGTGGAGTTACCCTTTAAACATTTACCTGGAACCTCTCACCAATCCAGCGCTCAGCCCCGCTCCTCTCTCTTCCTAGTCTCACAGGAGGCTCTGAAAGCAGCTGAAGCCATAGACTCCGCTGCCATCAGTCAAATCTTGTGAAGAGGGCAATGCATTTGCACAGAACAGGTAAGTTCAACTTATTTTTAATTTTAATAATGAAATAACATTTATTGTCACTTTAGGCATTAAAGGCACCGATGTGCACCTGCTAAAGGGCTGCGTGTTTTTGTGCATTGCGGGAATGCGTACAATTTTGCGCATGTTTCCGCAGCATAAAAATTTTAAGCTAGTCTAACAATGTGTTGTTTCCACATTGGAGAGTTTTCCCAGCATTTCCTGTCCTGACAGTAAGAGAGAGGAAATGTTCCCAATAGGTCACAAATGGCAACAGAACCCTGTGCCCCACTGTATCCAAAACTAAGTAAAACAATTTGGCTGGATTTGGGCTTTAAAGGAGAAGTACAGCCAGTTTGGCTGTACTTCTTTTTTTTTTTTTATAAATTTTTATTTAAACATATAAACATATCACAAAACTGGCCTCACATAACCAAATAGATGTTCCAAATAAGCCAGGGGGAGGGTAACAAAGCATATATATATCAATACCAGGGGAGTTATTAAATCCCCTCCATTTAGCCTTCTTAATTTTAAAGCCTAGAAACAGAAAGGAAAAAAAGAAAAGGAGCAATGCTCCTCTCGGCCCCAAATTAATAATCAAGCATCTCCTCTCCCTGCCCCCCTCTTTTCAATCTTATCTATCCCCAGATCCATCTCCATCTCTTAGTTATATTTATAGTCTATTAATTCAGCGAGACAAAACTAACAACAATTGAACAAAACCCCAAACAAAAAAAAAACAAAAAAAAAAAAAAAGGACCTATTATGGGGAAACTTCCCCTTAGGAGACCCCCTGGTGCTTCCCCCGATGCCATCGGATCAACTAAATAAGAACTTCCATGCTTCCCCCCTGATTATCCTAATTTTTATCAAGGAGGGTTCTTCCCTCTTCTGAAGCTAGGAAAGCATTCCAAGAAGACCAAGTCCTGGAATAGCATTCCTGCTGGTGACGTGCAGTAAGCACTAGGTCCTCTAATTGGCTTATTTCTTTAACTTTACGTATCCACATTCCTATCGTCGGCGGTATTAATGATTTCCATTTCAAGGGTACGCACGCTTTAGCGGCATCTAACAAGTGGCCTATGCTAGATTCTCTGTATTCCTTCCCTGTTATCTGGTTCGCATGTAATAAGAAGAACGCTGGGTCCTCCGGTATGCTTTGGTCTGAACAGATTTGAAGAATTCGTCTAACCTCCCTCCAGAAATCTCTCAGTTTGGGACAGCTCCAGAAAATATGTAGCATAGTACCTTTGTCCACCTGGCATCTCCAGCACAAGTCTGAAGTGTCAGGATAGATTTTTTTTAAACTCACTGGTGTTCTATACCACCTGGTAAGGATCTTAAAATTCGTTTGTTGTACTTTAACACATATAGAGGATTCATGTGTAAACCTAAAAATATGCTGTAGCTGTTCCAAACTGAAGGACTCTCCCAATTCCCTTTCCCAGTCCCGAACACATTTCAGAGACTGGGTTTCGGGCAATATCGTCAGTATTTCATAGGTAGTCGATAGGGTATGTGACATTTTCCCTTCCTCTACACATAATTTCTCAAATCTGTTAAATGATCTATCAAATAGTCCCGGAGGTGAGAGAGTGCTAAGGAAATGGGGGATCTGTACAGCATTCCAGAACTTTAATCTAAAGTCCCCTCTTTGTTCAATTAATTCTCCAATTGTCAACCAAACTCCTCCCTTTATAAAATTAAATGCTTGTATACTTCCCTTATTCACCAGGTGTCTAAATGCCACATCCTCATAGCCTGGTGTAAACAAAGGATTCCCCAATATTGGATATAGGGGGGACGTGGTAGGAGTTATGCCAACCATAGGGAGAATTTTAGAACAAAGTTTTGCTGTGTTTCCTATTAAGGGGTGATTAGTCACCTCTCTAGGTACAAAGGGAAAGCACCATGGAATTCTACCTAGCGGTATTGATATTTGACTCTGCTCAATCTGGACCCACATCTTAAAATCTCTATGTCTGTTCCAATCAATGACTCTACTCAAGTGTATTGCTTGATAGTATCTCTTTAACTCTGGTACCGCCAATCCCCCATTTCTTTTAGGAAGCATTAATTGCTTCCTTTGCAACCGGGGATGTTTGCTTGCCCAAATAAAGTCAAAAATTAATCTCTGGCTCTGTTTAAAATAAATGGGCGGGATATACACCGGTAGGGCTTGTAATAAATATAAAAATTTAGGGAGAATGCTCATCTTAATGATGTTACAACGTCCTAACCATGTGTATAAACCAGCATTCCACTTATTTAGTAGTGTCTTAATTTTTTGCAACAGTGGGGGAAAGTTTAGCTCGTAAATCTTAGCTGTATTCAACGGGATAAGAGTGCCCAAATATGTTAGTGCTTTATTAGTCCACTTAAACTTAAAATTTTGCTCCAATTGCGCAGCCAACGTTTGTGGTAAATTAAGTCCCATTGCCTCTGATTTATCGAAGTTAATACGAAGGTTGGACAGGCCACCAAATTTCTCAAATTCCCTCATTAAATTAGGGATCGTAATCAAAGGGTTCGTCAATGAAAATAATATATCATCGGCATAAGCCGAGATTTTACTTTCCAAGTTACCTATATGCACTCCGGCAACGTCCTGATTTGAACGTATTGTACACAGAAGCGGTTCCAGTGACAGGGCAAATAGGAGTGGCGACAGGGGGCACCCCTGTCGTGTCCCATTTAAGATTGGAAAGGTCTCCGATAATATGCCATTAGCCCGCACCTGGGCCCTTGGGCACGAATAAATAGAAGAGATCCATTGTAGCATCTTACTTCCGAAACCTCCATGTCGTAAAACCGATAACATAAAACTCCAACTTACCCTGTCAAAGGCCTTCTCCGCGTCCGTGTTCAAAAAGACACATTGTAGCTGCGTTGCGTTTACTATCTGTAATAGGTTGATAACTTTTGTGGTATTATCCCGTGCTTCTCGTGTAGGCACAAATCCCACCTGATCCAAATGTATCAAATTAGGGATGTACTTTTGAATCCTATTTGCTAAAATTTTTGTGAAAAGCTTAAGATCAAGATTCAGCAACGAGATCGGTCTATAGCTTCCACAGGAAGTTGGGTCTTTTCCCTCTTTTAAAATAACCGAGATATGGGCTAGCAAAGTATCTTGGGCCAATCTTGCTGATGATCCTAGTGCGTTAAATAACTTAAGCATATATTGAGCTAAGGATGGAAGGAGTATTTTGTAATATTGGGCCGTCAGGCCATCCGGTCCTGGTGCTTTACCTAATTTAGTAGAGCTTACTACTTTTTGTAATTCTTCCATAGTTATGGGTTTTTCAAGATCATCCCTATCTTCCTCTGTTAGATGGGGCATGGCTGATGATACAAGATATGAGTCTATCTGCTCCTGTGTGGAAGGCTTTCTCTTTATGTTATAAAGAGACTCATAGAATTCCTGAAATTTCTGTGCTATTTCTTTTGGTTTCGTAGCCCTACCTTGGTTAGGTGAGATGATACATGGGATATAATTAGTTAGTTTCTGCTCCCGTAGAGTCCTAGCCAATAATCTCCCGCATTTGTCTCCAGACTCATATGAGAATCTCTTACAGACCTGTATTGTCGCCTTGGCTTTAAAAAAAAGGAGTTCTGAAATTTGTGTTCGTTTATTACCAAGATCCCTCTCTAGAGAGGGAGATTGTATCCGTTTATGTCGAGCCTCCAATATGGCTAATTCTTCAAGAAGTAGCTTTAGCTGTTCTGTACGTTTCCTTTTTATCCTGGCCCCCTGCTTAATTAATACCTCACGAATGACCGCCTTATGAGCTTCCCAAACAATGCCTGGGTCGCAATCTAGGGTATCATTTGTGGCAAAGTAGAATCCTAATTCCTTAATAACCTCCTGCAGGATACTTTGATCCTGTAGGAGGCTTTTGTTCAATCTCCACTGTTTTGACCGAGTCATCATGGGGTCCCCTAGGACATATGACATTATTATAGGTGCGTGGTCTGACCACGTAATTAAGCCTATGTCAGCCTTCTGTATTGAATGCAATTGGGCATGTGGGACAAGGAAATAATATATTCGTGAATATGATTTATGAGGATTAGAATAGAAAGTATAGTCTCTTTCCGTAGGATGGAGCAGGCGCCAAATGTCCACCAGTTGATTTCTATGGAGAATTTGAAAAATATGATTTCGCCTACTGAGGGAGATTGATGATGACCCTAGGGTAGTATCTACTGTTGGATCTAGTGATATATTAAAATCTCCTCCTAAGATCAAGTGTCCTTCAGAGAACTCCATCAGTCGCTTAAGCACTTTACCTAAAAAAATCTCCTGATGCTCATTAGGAGCATTTAGGGTTGCTAACGTTACCCCTACCTCTCCCACCTTGCCTTTTACAAACAAAAAACGACCTGTCACGTCCCTAACTACATCTATACAGGACCAGGGTATTCTCCCTGAGATCAGAATGGAAACCCCCTTAGATCTATCCAATTGATTCGTAGAGTGATAGACCGTTGGGAATAGATGACTTTTTAAGATTGGTATTTTATCATCTCTAAAATGTGTCTCTTGTATGAATGCAACGTCCGTTTTCAGACGCTGAAAATCATGTAAGAGTACCCGTCTTTTCTCCGGCGTATTTAGCCCTTTGGCATTAAGCGAAAGCACCTCCAGGGTCTCCATATCCTACAGATGGAGGGAAAAAAAAAAAAAACCCTGTATCTACAATTAATAGTTGTTTATCACTATAAAACAAGACGCTCACCGAATAAACAGTATTTGAGCGTCAATCTATTTGGGAATATAGGCCAGACATGGACAGAACTAGAGCTCTCCAAAGACCCCCATCCCTCCCCAAATTCCCAATATCTGGGAGGGGAAGAAGGGAAAAAGGGAGGGGGGTACGATGAGAAGGGAGAGGCAAATGCCATCAGTAACTTCATTATTAATTATATTCATCAATCATCATTCATCATTCCATTTCTGACTCAATGATATTACATACGGATATAAACTTCATAGTACTTCATAGTATTTACAGTCAATATATGATATCTCCTCAAGATCCCTACTTTGTAAAATACAATCCTCAATAAAGTCCCTCTACACTGGGGGAAAATTCTTTCTTCCCTCTGCTAGTTGCCTCTCCCCCTCCTCCCCCTCCCCTACCCCCAACCCCCAATCTACTACACAGCCAACACATTCTCCCTCCCTCCCCCCCTCCCCCCCTTGCTCCCTCCCCTCTTCTAAGGACTACCAAATTAATCATAATAAGTCATAAAGGATCCCCTTCAACCTTCCCCTTTCTCTCCTCCCCTCCCTCCTCCACTCCTCCCCCACTCCGAGTAGACTGTTAATGTTGCTCATTTCCAAGCTTCTACTCTTACCCCTCTCTCCCCCCTCCTCTCCCTAGGGAGGCTGGGGGAGAGATGGGGGAACCCCCTCTAGGGGAAAAAAAAACAACCCAATACTTTCCAAATAGGTAGTGCATCCCCATCCCCACCCACACCCACTCCTCTATGTAGTGTTACCTGTGATAAAGAAAAAAAAGAAAATGTATACTATATTGTTCCTCCCAAAAAAAAAGGAACACCACACTGATCTCTTCCTTACAGATAAGTGCTTCCAATGTGTCATGTCCATATTACATAGGACCAAACCAAAGAAAACAAAAAAAAAAAAAAAGAAACAATCTGAGAAGGGGGTTCCAAAGAAAAATATGGAGGGAACCCCTACTTGTATGAACCTGTGCATATTATATCGTGGTGAATATATGTAAAAATATGTATATATAAAAAAAAAAAAAAGGGGGAAAATTTCCCCGAAAAGGGGCTCAACCATCAGATTCCAAGCTCCCAAATTTGCCTCCCTTAAAGGAGGCCTAACAATCCTATATTCTAGGGAGGTAAATACTCCCCCATCCTCTCTTCCCCCCTTCTCCTCCCCTCCCCCCCCCTCTTTATCTCGATGGTACATGGTAGGGGAATAGAGAAAGAATTCATATCTCCAAGAGGGGGAAAAAAAAAGGAAAGGGGGGGAAGGGGAAAAAAAAGAGAAAGGAATCCAAAAACCTGATTGAATTCCGTATATCAACCCTCCACAATCCCCAAGCTTTATTACTAAAGGCTGTACCTCCAATCTAACTACTCTAAATGTCTCCCCTACCTGTTCCACCTTACTTCTATATTAACATACTACCAACAACCTCAATGCGCCCTATAGCGCTACAGCCCAACTTCTTCCTCTCCAATATCCACATATGTGTATCATAGTGCATATCTTAATGTCTTAATGTGGGAGTTTCTTAAACTAATAGAGAAGGAGAAAAGTACAGTCTTATCAAGTTTCATAGACCCTGAGGTTGCTCATAGTGAACCAATAGTGTCCATTCCGGTGCCTTTATCAGCTATCTTGTCCTTAATTCCAGGGCTAGATCCCTTCTGTTGATTTAGATCTCCCTCTTGGGGCTGGGATCGCCGTCTAGGAGGTTGCTGTTGGACTATTTGCGGATTCCTCCTTTGTCCTTGTTTAAATGTAAGTGAAGTTCCTAAATAGCCCCCTGTATATGTAATAGGCAGTAACCAATTTTGAATTTTGATAGGTGGTTCATTCAAGAAAGCAAAGAAATCCGGCAAATCATCTGGTGTCCGTAATGTAAATAAAGCTGATGCTTTACGAAACGTAACCGTTAAAGGGTATCCCCACCTATATGTGAACCCCTTATCTCTTGCTAAGTTCAGGATCGGGCGCAACCAAGTTCTACGCTGTAAGGTGGCTCTGGATAAGTCTGATAGTATTTTGATCTGGGTTCCCTCATGTTCAATATCACCCAACTCCCATGCTGCTTTTAATATCTGCTCCTTTTGCTGAAAATTATGTAGGCGGCATACTACGTCCCTAGGTCTCGCCGAGTTTTTAGGTCTGGGGCCCAGAGCTCTATGTACACTGTCTAGCTCCACTGTCAACTGAGGAAGCTTCATAATCTTCCGGAATATTAGTTCCACCAATTTCCCAAGATCTTCTGTATCCGTCTCTGCTGTTTCCAAAAGGCCCCTGAGCCGTAAATTATTCCGGCGACTTCTATCTTCTAAAACTTCTATGTGAAGTTGAAAATCCACCATTATATCTGTCTGCACCAACAGTTTTTTTTCTATGGCCCCGACCCGCTGCTCCAGAGAAACCACTGCACCCTCTCTCTCATCCACCCTCTCCGTCAAGACTTTAATATCTGTCCTTACCACATCCATCTCCTTGCGATGTGCTTCCTCCACTCGCATAATCAAAGCCTCGATATCCTGGCGTGTGGGGAGTGCTTCCATGTCCTGGCGTGTGGGGAGTGCTTTCAGCAGGGTACGTATGTCCCCCTCGATATCATTCCCGTCTCCCTCCTTCGGGGGGGCGGCTCTCAGCATAGCCGTATCTTGTATCGCACTCCCCGCTCTGCTATCTGATCCGGAAGTACTCGAGAGAGGGGTTGATCTCGCGGCAGCGGTATTCCCTGTGCTGCGTGATGTTATCCTGGCCGGAGCTTGCGTCCTCGAGGTAAAATACTGCTGAATATCGGTTTGAGGGCTGCCGGTGGTGGTCTTCTTCAGTGCGGATCTTGTCCCATATTTACTGCCTATATTCATGCCGTGCTATGAGCTATCAGTTAGCCGCTGCTAATCGGGGCAGGGATGGAGGTCCGGGAGCTCAAAACAGAGTGTCCTCACTCAGCCATGTCTGGACCACGCCCCCGTTTGGCTGTACTTCTGTGGATCACAGGAGTGCAGTTCGTTCTGCCCTCCTGTGACCTGTTTTCAGCTGACAGCGGGCTGAAGCCTGCTGTTAGCTGACGTCACAGTGCCGGTCCAGGCTGGGGAAAGTTCACGACCATATAGTTGGATCCACCCAGCAGCCTAAACCGGCACATGGCTCACCCTCTCAGCGAGCCATTGAGAGACTGAGCCAGCCATAACACCCCCTACAGCGCAGCGCTCCAGTGACCAGCAGACAGCGGTGACTGATAGTCACCAGCTCTCTAAGAACTGAGTGATTGGTGGTGTTTTATCGCTCGGTTCTCAGTCCTAGCGCAGGCGGGTGACAGATGCAGCATTGAACCAATGCTGAATCGACCTAGGTAAGTATGATTTCCAAAAAAACAACAACTTCTCTTTTAAGTAAAATAGTGCCATTGTGACCACTCTAGAGATATTGTGATTAGGATTGCAATTACAAACAATACTGCTTTATTCACACGGAGAAAGGTTGCAGGTGCAGCCATTGGAAGAAGAGACCCACCAGACCCAAGCCCATTTCTTGATTTGGGCAAGCTATCATTGGTCTGAGGGCACCAGGTACAGGAGGTCAGTAAGAGCACTTGGGTGATCTAGCTGTACATACTGTACATACATGCTGTTACCTTTCAGAATGAGGAGTAACATCAATTTCTTATTCAGAAAGAAGGAAACATAGCATAAAACTCTTGCATCTACGTGTGGCCAGTGTTACTTGGTTTCCTGTATACCAGGTTACTGAGATCTCAGATCAGCTAAAGTAAGGTATTGTTTTAGCAGAATATGTAATTGGCCGAATATCACATATAGGAGTTTGAATTACTAACTGGGAAGTGCAAAACCTGGTGCAGCTCTGCTTAGAAACCAACCAGCTTCCAGGTTGTATTGTCAAAGCTTAATTGAACAAGATGAAGTTAGAAGCTGATTGGCTACCATGCACAGCTGCACCAAATTCTGAGTGCTCCAGTTTTAGTAAATATCCCTCATAGCATAACTGTAACTTGCAGTTTACTAAATAGGTGCAAAGTAAAAAATAAAAACCGGTTCAGAATGGCAAAATACACATATATACAGTAGAATAATACAAAGTAGAATACAAAAGTTGCACAGGAATAGACTCTTCACAGCAATATATTTGTGGCTCAATCAGGGTAACATATGGCTGCATAGCCATAGTCTCTATGAGACTGTGTAACAGACAGTCTAGCTGTGAATAACTACTTTAGTAAAACAATGCAGAACTCAAACAGAGAATTATGATTATCCACATAAATAGCGTCTCTCACAGTGAAGTCTAGGGTGGCACTGGTAGCACAGGAGAGCAGTTGGAGGGATCCAAGATCCATGGATAATGGGCCACCCTACTGGAATTGGGAGTAGCAACTGGAGAGGTGCTTCCCATGCTCGCTTCTAAGAGAAGCTGCATGCTATAAGGCTCTGGCCTTGCTGCCTGCATGCCAATTCTGAAATTTTGACAGTGAAGGGCCAATTAAATTAGCTGCAGATCACTTGGCCAAATACCTTTGTGTCACAAGGTGTGGCCTCTCTAAGCTACTGAGGGAGGGAAGCTGAAAAAATAATCTTCCCTGGACGTGTCAAGGAACTCAGGGAGTTGCCTGCATCTCAGCATGGTGATAAATGGGCATTCCGTTACATTATTATCCATTATCCACACTAGACCACCAAGGTATGAAGTAAAGTATTTTTGTTGCACTAGTTAGGTGATTATACAATGCACATTGTTAGACAACTTCATAAAAATTATTTGAATGTATTTACTTTTTGTTGTACTGTTGTTATTTGTCCATGTCAATGTGGACTAAAATCTTTGAGGAATGTTTCCAACACCTTTTTCTATGAATCTATGCCACGAAGAATTAAGGCAGTTATGAAGGCAAAAGGGGGTCCTACCAGTTACAAGCAAAGAGTACCTAATAAAGTGGCCGGTGAGTGTATAACTTTTAGTGGTCTGCAGGCAGTGAGGAGGAAGAAGATGCCACCTGGGGCCTGGACCTAGTTTAGTTTCACAGCTCTGTTTGTCATTTAATAAAGTCTGTCCCATGTGAGCTGAAGTATAGAATGATCGATTTTTTAAAAGGCATTTGGGCAGCATGAATATAAAGTAACCTTTAAGGCACAACACTCCCCCACCAGTGGAACCCTTAGGCCAGGGGTCTCAAACTGGCGGCCCTCCAACTGTTGCGGAACTACAAGTCTCATCATGCCTCTGCCTGTTAGCCTTGCAATGCCTTATGGGACTTGTAGTTTCACAACAGCTGGAGGGCTGCCAGTTTGAGATCCCTGCCTTAGGCAGTCCTAACGGTGAGCCCCCTAGAGGCAGAGAGGAGGAAGAGGAGATGACCACCATCCCATCTTAGGAGGATTATCATGTACAAGCTATATGAAACCAACCTGGAGCTGAGAGTTCTGTGAGCACAGAGGTTGCACATAGTGTGTGAAGTTTCAGGCACCTATTTTGAGACATGGGGTGTTGGTTGATTCACGGAACTCTATTTCACGGAACGCTATATGCATTACTAGCATTGTGTAAATCAGAAATGGTTGAACTCACGACTTTATATTTATTGTATTGGACTCACTGATGTTATATGTGTATGTTATTCATCAAGTCATAATTTCGGTATAAGGAGCACATATGCACATCAGTTTGAGTTAATTTTATTAATATTAACTCAAATATTCACAATATTTATTGGTGATTCATTTATTTAATGGCCTTTATTGAAAGGCTGTAATATAGTTTAGCATCCAATATATCTCCTGTTTTTCATATATCCTGTGTGGGAACACACCTTTATGCTAGAGGCATTATTGCAATTTATTTATTCATTTATGATTGGATTATAAATATAAATTTTACACTCCTAGACATAATCTCACAGGTAGAGCAGGAGCAACACTTTTTATAAAGGTTCCTGTAACTAATTCCTCCTCTGCTGGATCACAACTAAACCAAATGTCAGCAAAACTGATTTATGAAAACTGGCACAAGGTAGCTGTAGCAGTAGCTATTATCTATATCAGCCAATTGGTTGTGTCACCTTTGGTTCTCTTTACCAGTGCAGTCACATGTGTTCATGTAGACCATGAGGATTCAATTCTGTGAACTGCACAATCTTTTTAATGCATGAATGTGTTGAGAGCCTGTAACTGATGTAAGTATCAGGTTTATGGTCTCCTCCATGAGAAACAGAGACAAAATTGTTATCTTGCCTTATGGTCCTTATGTATAACATCAAGTTTTTGTTGTTACAATCCATTTACTAATGAAAGTTTACCTATATTTGTACATCTTGCTTATGTGTGTTCTCTTTAACTCACCTGCACCAGCCCCACAAGTAGGAGAAAGCTGTCCATTTAAACATGTACACATGTTTGGTCGCGAGCAAAATCCATCTCCACATGAATTCCGACAGATTGCTGGGGAAAAAAATGTATATATCAGTATATTACTATAGGCACAGAATTACATTTTGTGGTTTTTATTTTTTTTAAAGACCACCTTGCAGACACATGTTATTAAGTCTATCCTGGGTTATTAAACTAAGCTGGCACTGGTTATACCTATTCTACTCTCTCTTCTACTAGGCAACCTTCCATACACAAGACTAAACGTTGAGCTCTAGAAATAAGAGAGCTTATGGGCCAGATATTTAATATTCTCATACACGTGAAGATGAAAAAGGATTAAAAGTTCCAGGTGAAAGCTTGAGCTGATCCAATCTTTAGCTGTTGTTTCAGTTGTGTGGATACTTGTTGAAACTTGGGGAACATAACTTTTTGAACGTAACGTAACGGAAAGAAAACACACTTACGAACAATGCACTGGTTTCCCCCTGGTAACGTTTTCCATCCTGGGCAACAGTAGGAATGGAACCGAGATCCACAAACATTTGGTCTGAAAAAAAAAAAGTTCCTTTTAAGTTTACAAGCTTTCATACTCTACACAATGTAATCTCTTCAAAAGATAAGGAAAACCTTATTTACGCAGCCATAAAAAACTAGGCTCTAAAATACTGTCACCTCCAGACATGAGAGTGTGACCTGATTATTACAGAAAGGAGGTTAATGGTGCCCTGGCACAAAATCATCTTCAGCATGCCAAAAGCAAACCAGTGGCTGTGCTTTATATCACTACACTGTAGAGTGCTGTAAGGGCAAAGGATGTCCTGCCAACATCATGACATCATAAAGACCTAAGTCAGCAGATAACACTTCCAAAACTCCTAGAATGAATGTCTGCATCTGCTCACTATGCACTTATACTTTGACGGTTCATGCCTAGAAGGAGATGGAAATTTGTCAAGTGAATGTACAGTCTTAACTATTAAATATGTTTGAGGAATATCTGCATAATCAAAATTACTTTTGTATTCATTTTATTTTTTTACCAGTAATGTATTGTTTGATTGTTTGTTGAACAAACAGTTTGTTGAATATATAACTTTTTTGAAAACCTAAAGTGGGACGGATGCTAGCAACAGCAATCTCATACAAAATAAACTCCTGCAAATGTATTTTATACACAAGTTCAAAGCATATTTACATACCTCCCAACCGCCCCAGATTGCCCGGGAAAGTCCTGCATTTGGCAGGTCTGTCCCCCTTCCCTAGCACCTTCATTCCGGGACAATACAATTTATGCTATACATGTGTTTTAAATACCTAGGAGTTGTTGAATTCAACACTCCTTACTTAATTCAATTGATATGATGGTGTCTTAAACTTCACAGACGCTGGTTCAATGCCAGTGACACTACTTACAAGTGTGTTTCGCTACTGAGGGAGGTAAAAGTACATGTTCTATAATATGAGGAGGAGACTGAGGCAGAAGAGATGACTAAACTTTTGGTATTTATTAGACAGAAAATGAATTACCTAGTATTAGATTTTCCCACATCCTGCAAATACAGAAAATGGACTGATAAAGTTAAAAGTGTCTTCATGTTTTAGTTTTAGATAAAGTAGAGACAGATTGAAACAGATTCTGAGTGGTCATCAGAACAGGAATAGAGGGGAAATCTTCCAATAGGGACATTAGTTATGGTAATTACCAGGGATTTCTCTCACTTATGGCTACGGGACAGGATGTGAAGGAAAATCTTCCCAATGTAACACAGATGGGGTATAATCCTCCCTTATCCTATGCAAAATAAATAATGCCTTAAGTTCTGATTTAAGCTTGACAGATATTGGAACGATATCAGTGCCACTACTCACAAGTGTGACTGATAGAGTTAAAGTGCATCTAAACTTGCCACATAAAAATTGGCCAGCAAGTAGAGACTTTATAAATCCCCTCTGCCACAAAGCTATTTTCCTTACCTGCTAGCCAATTTTTTTAAATGCACACAGACTATGGCATATGCACAGTGGAGCGTACAGCCTTGATCCATACCCAGCATCTGTAAAATAGCAAGAATGGAGTCGGGTGCCCAAATAATGTAACTTTAGTGTGCATGCACAGGAGTTACATCATCAGTGACCGCTCAATGGGTACGGTAAGAACACCCCGGACCCAGAAGAAGAGGAGAGGAAAATTTGCAGTGGTGGTGATTGAGTGGCAGTGGGGACCTATCACCTCTCATGGCTGGAGGAGAGCACACTGCACATTATAGTAAATGTTGCCCAGCCACCCACCTAGGTAGGTTGCACAGCATGATAAGATTTCAAAAACAAACAGACCACTGGCACCTAAATAATAATTTGCATAATGTGTTAATGAACAAATAAAGCACTATAGCCGGGGTATTGCATTAAAATTCACGAAGGTCCAGTCAGTAAAATTTTGCTTTTAGCCGAGGTCCAAATCATATGTTAGACTCTCAATGGCATCTCTGCACAATGGGAGACGTGGCGCGTTTTTGTAAGTGCCACACCGCATGGTGCCATAGTACCATGCAGCTCAGTACGGCGCAATAAAAAAAAAGGTCAGAGACTTTTTTTCTGCGTTTCTGCTTATAAGGCAGCCTACTGAAATAACTGGGCCGCCTACACGCAGAACGCAGTACACATTAATGTGAACCTAGCTTCAGATCAATCACATCACAAAATTATTTTATTACATCAGTGTTCTTAGTCCCCCCTGCACATCATCCCTCCCTTCACATTACAGTCCTTAGCCCCCCTTCACATTCTTGTCTCCCTTTATATCACCCCCTACTTCAAATTGCAGTTCCCAGCCTCCTTCATATCATACCCCTTCACATTCCTGTCCTCGCCCCCTTAATAGTGCCCCTCCTTCCCATTGTAGTCCCCAGCCCCCCTTCACATTCCTTTTCTCACCCCCTTTATATCACCTTCCTACTTCAAATTGCAGTTCCCAGCCCCTTTCATATCACCCCCCTTCACATTCCTGTCCTCGCCCCCTTTATAGCTCCCGCTTCACATTCCTGTCCTCATCCCCTTTATAGCACCCCTTCACATAACTGTCCTCACCTCCTTTATAGCACCCCCTCACATAACTGTCCTCACCCCATTTATAGCACCCCCTTTACATTCCTGTCCTCACCCACTTTATAGCACCCCCTTCACATTCCTGTCCTCATCCCCTTTATAGCACCCCCCTTCACATTCCTGTCCTCACCCACTTTATAGCACCCCCTTCACATTCCTGTCCTCAACCCCTTCACATAACTGTCCTCACCCCCTTTATAGCACCCCCTTTCACATAACTGTCCTCACCCCCTTCATAGCACCCCCCTTCACATAACTGTCCTCACCCTCTTTATAGCATCCCTCATCACATAACTATCCTCATCCCCTTTATAGCACCCCTATCACATAACTGTCCTCACCCCCTTTATAGCACCCCCATCACATTCCTGTCCTCCCCCCTTTATAGCACCCCCATCACATTCCTGTCCTCACCCATTTTATAGCACCCCCTTTCACATAACTGCCCTCACCCCCTTTAAAACACCCATCACATACCTGTCCTCCCTCATTTTATAGCACCCCTTCACATTGCAGTCCCCAGCCTCCCTTCACATTCCTGTCCTCACTCCCTTTATAGCACCCCCCTTGACATTCCTGTGCTCACCCCCTTTTTTAGAACAGCAGTCCCCAGCCCCCCTTGCACAGCAGCTGGCTAAGCGATGGACGGAGGGCGGGACCTGCCCCAATTAACTGATTGGTTGCTAGAATGCAGGGAGCTTCTAGCATCCAATCAGTTTACTGGTCCAGCCCCCACCCTCCGTCCATCGCTGTGCTGCTTCTCCAATGTCAGATCTGCAAAGACAACAGAGCTAGCGGCGGCTGAGGTAAAAAAGCAGAACCTAAATTACGCGACCGCGGCGGGGCTGGACAGAACATTGACTCGGCCTGGACTCGGCCCGCAGTCCGCCATTTAGTAATGCCTGCACTAGAGTATGCTTACTATTTTACCCCTGACTATATATATATATATATATATATATATATATAAATATATATATATATTATATATATATATATATATATATATATATATATATATATATTGTGAGGGGGTTAGCTCGGCAGCGGGTGTGTGTGACCCCCGGGATGGGCTCCCCACACAAAAACAGGCCCAGCAAACGGAGGTTGTGGTTTTCAAAATCAAAAAGGTGCGGTTTATTTTCTATTTACAGTGACAAAACACAGCAAAGCAAAAGAAACATAAATAAAATAAATCCTGGTCAACTTGACCTCTGACTAAACATACAGGTTTCCTGACTAACAACTGGGATCAGCCTAGTGCTGTCCTAGTCCCTAAGTCCCTGGTTTTAAATGTCCAAGCAAATAGCCACACAGGCTTTGTCTCACCGCACAGGGGTTCACTCTCCCTAGACAGTCCACACAGGTCTGGGTCCAGGCATGAGCAAACACCTAATGAATCTGGGAGTTCTTATAGAGGCCTAAATGAGCTGACAAGCTTCAGCTGGTCTCATCAACTCCCTGTCTGCACGACGCCCCACACTCTCCCTAGAGGTATGAGTCATCCATGAGCCCACTAGCCTCAGCTGGGCTTATACAACTCTCCACCTAGTTGTATAAGTCGGCGTAAAGCCTGAATCTGGGCGAAATATATCTACCCCCCTGGATGCAACCAGGTGACTTTACCTTCCTGCTGTCACATACCCCCCCCCTCTTGTTTTAACCTCAGGGTTGGAACACCAGCAATCAGGCATTCATGTACTCGAGACAAAGCATCCACATTCCCCATTTGAACGCCAGGGCGATGCTTTACTGTGAAGTTGAATTCCTGGAGGGCCAGGAACCACCTATTCACTCTTCTATTTGTTTCCTTGTTTTGAGCCATCCACTTTAACGGAGCGTGATCCGTAACCATGTCAAAGTGCCTACCTAGCAGGTAGTACCGAAGGGAATCTAGAGCCCACTTCACAGCTAAACACTCCTTTTCAACGGTGGCGTAATTTACCTCATGGGACTTCAACTTCCTGCTGAGGTAAATGACTGGGTGCTCTTCCCCGTTCCAGACCTGGGACAATACTGCTCCTAACCCCACATCTGACGCATCACTTTGTACGACAAAGTCTTTAGAGAAGTCGGGTGAGTACAACACTGGCTGGCTACATAAGGCTTGTTTCAAGAATTGGAATGCTGCCTCAGCCTCGGGGGTCCATTTAATCATGACCGACCCTTTCCCCTTCGTCAGGTTGGTTAGGGGCACAGCCTTAGAAGCAAAGTGGGGAATGAATCGCCGATAATACCCAGCGATTCCCAGAAAGGCTCGTACCTGCTTCTTGCTGTTGGGACGTGGCCAACTCTGGATGGCCTCGACTTTGTTGAGTTGGGGTTTTATTACTCCCCTCCCAATGGTGTACCCAAGATATTTGGCCTCCTCCTGCCCAATGGTACACTTCTTGGGGTTAGCCGTAAACCCCGCTTCCCGAACAGAGTCCAGGACTGCTTGCACTTTTGGCAGATGTGAGGCCCAATCTGTGCTATGGACAATTACGTCATCCAGGTAAGCCGCAGCATACTTCCGATGGGGCCTCAGCATCTGGTCCATTTTCCGCTGGAATGTGGCCGGCGCATTCTGTAACCCGAACGGCATTCTTTTATATTGGAACGCCCCGTCTGGGGTTACAAATGCGGTTTTCTCTTTGGCCGACTTGGCCAGGGGGATTTGCCAATACCCTTTTGTGAGGTCAAGAGTCGTCATGTATCGGGCTGTTCCCAGCCGGTCGATCAACTCATCTATACGTGGCATGGGGTAGGTGTCAAATTTTGTAACTTTGTTCAACTGACGAAAATCGTTACAAAATCGCCAGCTCCCATCCGGTTTAGGCACCAACACAATGGGACTAGACCAATCACTTTGGGACTCCTCTATCACCCCTAAGTTCAGCATTTTCTGTACTTCCTCCCGTATTGCCTCCCGTCGGGCCTCTGGGATCCGATAGGGTTTTAACTTCACCCTTTCACTGGGCGGGGTAATGATGTCATGCTCTACCCCAGATGTTTGTCCCGGCAGCTCAGAGAATACCTCCTTGTTGCGAAGCACAAACTCCTTAACCTCCTGTTGTTGGGGTTGTGACAAGGTGGCTGCTATTCCAACCTCAGGAATCACGCAACCAGTTTGAGCTGGTGACCAAGTGTCTGCGACTAGGGACTCTCTATCCCTCCAGGCTTTCAACAGATTAACGTGATAGATCTGTTCGGGCTTTCGCCTTCCTGGTTGTCTGACCTTGTAATTCACTTCGCTCACTTTTAACATTATCTCATAGGGGCCTTGCCATTTGGCAAGGAATTTACTTTCAACCGTAGGGACAAGTACCAGTATCCTATCCCCCGGGGAAAAGGTACGGGTCTTGGCTCCACGGTTGTACACTCTCTGCTGTGCTAACTGCGCTTGGGCCAAATGTTCCTTCACGATGGGCATTACCTGTGCAATTCGGTCTTGCATCAGGGCGACATGCTCAATCACACTCCTGTGGGGAGAACTCTCACTTTCCCAAGTTTCCTTGGCAATATCCAACAGCCCTCTTGGGTGTCTCCCATACAGTAACTCAAAGGGGGAGAATCCCGTAGAGGATTGGGGCACCTCCCTAATAGCAAACATCAGATAAGGAAGTAGACAGTCCCAATCCTTTCCATCTCTATCCACCACTTTCTTCAACATTTGTTTTAGGGTTTTGTTGAATCTTTCAACCAGCCCATCGGTTTGGGGGTGATACACAGATGTACGTAATTGCGTCACTTTGAACAATTTACACAGCTCCTTCATAACCCGGGACATAAAGGGTGTACCTTGGTCCGTAAGCAGTTCTTTACAAATACCCACCCGGCTAAACACAAGAGATAGCTCTTTGGCTATGGTTTTGGCCGAGGTATTTCGGAGAGGGATCGCTTCTGGATAACGGGTGGCATAGTCCATTATAACTAATATGTACTGGTGCCCCCTAGCGGACTTGATTATAGGCCCTACCAAATCCATGGCGATCCTCTCAAACGGGACCTCAATGATGGGTAGAGGGACCAGCGGGCTACGGAAATGTGGCATTGGGGCCGACCTCTGACACACAGGGCAGGAGGAACAATAATTTTCTATGTCCTTCATCACCCCCGGCCAATAGAATCTCTGTAATACCCTCTCTCGGGTTTTCTCTGTCCCCAGATGACCTCCAAGAATGTGCCCATGGGCCAACTCCAACACCAACTTCCTGTAAGGTTTGGGCACCACAAGCTGCTCAACGGTTTCTTCTGCCCTTTTTGCCACCCGATACAGTAGGTCCTTCTCTACGCTGAAGTATGGGTAAGTGCAGGTATTATCTGGGTTCACTAACTCGCCATCTATTTTCAATACGTTTTCCCGTGCCTTTATTAGGGCGGGGTCTTTCAACTGTTCTGTGGCAAAGTTTTCCCTGTGAACCTCAAGATCAGAAAACTCCACAGACGGTAGGTTTTCGTCTGAGGAGGTGGGCTCCTCTCCAGTTTCTTGAGTCTCCCCTGCCAATACTGATAAGGGAAATTCCGGAGAGTCCTCACCACTCTCAGGGGAGTTCTGGCTATCACATTCCTGGTACATAGGGGCACCAGTGGGGGGCTCAGGATCATCCCACAGTTCCCAGAACTTCGGAAAATCCCTTCCCACAATGGCGTCATGCGGTAACTGAGATACTAAGCCCACTGGATGAGAGAGGGTACCTTTGGGGGTCTCGAAACACACTGTAGTCACTGGATACTCTCGGGTGTCCCCATGCACACAAATAACAGCTACCTTGCTATTCCCAAAGACCTCTGTTTTAACTAACTCAGCCTTTATCAGGGTCACAAGGCTACCTGAATCCAGCAATACCACAACATTTCTACCATTAACACACATTTTGCATAAATGTTTCTCAGTTCCTCGAATGGCAGTGCATGCGACTGTCGCACACAGCGACTGACGTCTGCCCGTCAGAAAGTCACACTGCATGGGTTCCTCCACAACCGGGCAATTGGCTGCAATATGTCCCGCTTGCCGGCAGCGGTAGCAAACGATCCTTCTTGCCGCCTCTTGAGCCGCTGATTTCCCAGGCTGTTCTCGCCAAACTTGGGGTAGAGCTCCCACCCTCTCACTCTCTCCACCCTCACCCCTTGGAATCCTCTTATCCGCCCCTGGGGATGGTCTGGTCTTAGGGTGGAAAGTCCGAGTGTCTCTGGAAGAGGCCGTCAGGTTCTCTGTAGCCAAGTATTTCTCCACACGATCCACAAGACCATCGGCCGTCTCTGGGTCTCCATGGCTTACCCACTTTTGGATGGCAGTAGGAAGAGCTCTCAAAAACCGATCCATTACAACACGTTCCACAATCTTTGGTGCGGACAAAGTCTCTGGCTGTAGCCACTTTCTGCTCAGGTGAATGAGATCATACATTTGAGACCTGGGGGGTTTTCCAAGCTGGAAAGTCCAGTTATGCACACGCTGAGCCCGGACAGCCTGGGTGACACCCAGCCTTGCCAAAATTTCAGCTTTTAGCATCACATAGTCTTTTGGTTAGGCTCTAGGTCATAGTAAGCTTTCTGCGATTCACCAGTTAACAGAGGAGCCACCAGTCCAGCCCACTGCTCCTCAGGCCACTTTTCTCTTTCAGCGGTCCTTTCAAATGTGGTCAAAAATACCTCTGGATCATCCTCTCCAGTCATTTTTGTCAATAAACGACTCACCCCAAAGGACGCGGTATTAGTGGGACGGCTTTCCTCACTGGTCTGCGGACGTTGCTGCATTACTGCTTCCATCTGTTGTTGTAGTCTCTGCTCTTGCTTCTGCAACAGGTCTATGAAGCGGGCCTCAGATTGCTGCTGGGCTTGTTGCTGAGCCTCCAGACTCTGTTGCAAAGTTGCGTTTGTCTGCTGCTGGGCTGCAAGGCTCTGTTGATGAGCTTGCTGCTGGGCTGCGAAGTTCTGTTGTTGAGCTGCAAGGCTCTGTTGATGAGCTGCAAGGCTCTTTTGCAAACCTGCATTTGTCTGCTGTTGATTGGCATTTGCTAGAGCCAGCTGCTTCAGTATCTCCTCCATGCTGGCTTAAAAAAAAACTGCCACTGGTTCTCCACCAACTGTGAGGGGGTTAGCTCGGCAGCGGGTGTGTGTGACCCCCGGGATGGGCTCCCCACACAAAAACAGGCCCAGCAAACGGAGGTTGTGGTTTTCAAAATCAAAAAGGTGCGGTTTATTTTCTATTTACAGTGACAAAACACAGCAAAGCAAAAGAAACATAAATAAAATAAATCCTGGTCAACTTGACCTCTGACTAAACATACAGGTTTCCTGACTAACAACTGGGATCAGCCTAGTGCTGTCCTAGTCCCTAAGTCCCTGGTTTTAAATGTCCAAGCAAATAGCCACACAGGCTTTGTCTCACCGCACAGGGGTTCACTCTCCCTAGACAGTCCACACAGGTCTGGGTCCAGGCACGAGCAAACACCTAATGAATCTGGGAGTTCTTATAGAGGCCTAAATGAGCTGACAAGCTTCAGCTGGTCTCATCAACTCCCTGTCTGCACGACGCCCCACACTCTCCCTAGAGGTATGAGTCATCCATGAGCCCACTAGCCTCAGCTGGGCTTATACAACTCTCCACCTAGTTGTATAAGTCGGCGTAAAGCCTGAATCTGGGCGAAATATATCTACCCCCCTGGATGCAACCAGGTGACTTTACCTTCCTGCTGTCACAATATATATACACACACTATATTACCAAAAGTATTGGGAAGCCTGCCTTTACACGCACATGAACTTGAATGGCATCCCAGTCTTAGTCCGTAGGCTTCAATATTGAGTTGGCCTAACATTTGCAGCTATAACAGCGTCAACTCTTCTGGGAAGGTTTAGAAGTGTGTCTATGGGAATGTTTGACCATTTTTCCAGAAGCGTATTTGTGAGGTCAGGCACTGATGTGGACGAGAAGGCCTGGCTCGCAGTCTCCGCTCTAATTCATCCCAAAGATGTTGAGGGGTTGAGGTCAGGACTTAGTCAAGTTCCTACACTCCAAACTCGCTCATCCATGTCTTTTCAAATTTTGCTTATTTGAGAAAAAATTTCCAACCCTTATCTTCAAATATTCCTGCCATTACAGTAAAAAACGATCATTGAATTTACTCCACTAATCATTTGAAAACTGGATGACTGTTCCAAAAGGAAAATTTACCAACAGAGTTCTGCTGGTGTATGGCCAGCTTAAAGTGGTTCTAAAAGTAAAAGGTGTGTACCTTAATGCATTCCCTGCATTAAATCCTTCCAATATTTGTGTCTCCCCACCCTCCCTAAACACTTACCTGTCACCTCTCTTGATCCAGTGCTGTCCCCACCAGCAGCCCCACTTTCCTCTCTTCCTGCATTCCCAGGCTTTACTGACAGCAGCAGGAGCCATTGGCCCCTGCTGCTGTCAATAAAATATTGTTAAAAAGAGTGGAGGGTGTGGCTGAGCAGTGCTGTGTGTGTCTATGGATGCACACAGCCCAGCTCGGGAGCAAGCCTGCTGGTGTGCTCCCATAGGAAGCGGCTTGCTATGGGGACACACACAGAAGAAGATAAGTGGACAGCACTGGCGGGGGACCCAGAGGAGGAGTTAAGGCACAGCATTGTGCAATACCATTGTACAGAGCAGGTAGTTAAAACGTGTTTATTAATCTATTTAAAAAATAAATAAAAAAAATGAAGGTTTACAACCGCTTTAAGTGTCAGAGATCAATCACAAGGACAGCTACCCTGGTACTACATAATAGAGTAGTAAAAGATTTTTCAAAATGTATGAGCTAAATTTCTCCACAGAACCCAAAATCTTTGGGAGAAGTGCTCCTGTAATATGTTAGCTTTAAAATCAGATCGGCAATTACAGGATGACAAATAATGACATCAACTGTTTCTGGCTTTTAAATAAGTGCCCTCATCATCAATCGGAAATAAATCAAATAAAAATACATTTGAATTTTATAATGAAGTCTGTTCATTACACCTCTCCCTTTAGTCCTGCCTGGTATTCTGATAAAAGGGTGCTGCTTAAAGTGGAGTTCCACCCTAAAAAAAAAAAAAATCATAAAAAACCTGCAAAAAAAATAGGAAAAAAAATGGAAACATTTTTTTTACTCACCAGAAATACCGGTTGCTATGCGGAAGTCCCTAATCTGCCTCTTCCTTATCCGCGGCTGGTCTTCTTCCGCATCCTCCTCATGTTGTCTTCTGGTAAATGGGGCGCACTGCTTTCTGGGAACTGTGTGTATCCCAGAGAGCAAGCCGCCCATTCAGAAAACAATGCGAGACTCGCGCATGTGCAGTAGGAAACGGGCAGTGAAGCCGCACAGCTTCACTGCCTGTTTCCCTTACTGAGGATGGCGGCGCCGGGAGCTGCCAGGATCTAGGGATCGGCCTTGGGGGGCTGACATCGCGGGCGAGTAGGACAGGTAAGTGTCCTTATTAAAAAAGTCAACAGCTACAGTGTTTGTAGCTGCTGACTTAAAAAAAATAAAAAAATGAAGTGAGGTTTGGCAAACAAGGAGCAGCTTTGCCTATGTCAGGAACAAGTTCACACCACAGACCCCGGAATAAAAAATAAAAAACACCAGCAAAATAAAATAAAGCAAAATATAACTCCCTCCAAAAAACAAACACTGGGGCACTAAACACCAACCTATGCATTTTTGGAGAAATTGAAAAAAAAAACAACCTATAAGCACGGAGATAATAAAAAGAGAATAAAAAAAAAAGAGAATATTTCAAGGAATCAGGGTTAGCAGCTAAATAGCAACTTTTGTTGTTCTCCCTATCTGCTCCAACACACACTGACAAATGGGTGATGGTAACCCAGTCGTTTATACTGAGAGTGCTGCCATTATTGGCCCTTCTAAGCCAACTCGCTATAGTTCAAAAGCCAGGAAGTGCATTATTGGTAGATGGTTGCTATGCCAATGGGTGAACAGCCACATTAGTGCACCAAGAACCTATGCTCAACCCTAATCTCATCCCTAGAAAGAGGAGGTGGTGGAATGCAAGTTATAGCACCTGCCAGCAGAAGTTAAACATTTAGAAGATTGCTAAACTGCTATACCTGCATGTATGTTCGCCTAACTTGCTGAGCACCCTGGAAGCCCTAAAACCTTGGGGGTCCTAACATGTAAACAGTGATTTCAGGAACGTTGGTTATGCTTGGCACTGCCCCTCTCAGATGCCTTACTTCATTATGAGGGACAGCTTCACTAACTAATGAAGGTGCAGGAGATAAGTTTGAGCCCATGTCCACCTAATGTTTCTGCACACTCTAAGCAGAGGCAGTCTCCCATAGAAGCGACAAGACCTACAGAATATTACACCTGACTTTATAGCTGTATATTGGAGCTGCACGATTCTGGAAAAATGAGAATCAGAATTTTTTTTTGCTTAGAATAAAGATCACGATTCTCGGCGTAACATAATCTTTCACATTATACAAAAAAAAATTGGGCTAATTTAACTGCTTCATTTTTTTTTCCACTGAAGTGTATTTTTTCCCAAAAAAGTTGCATTTGAAAGAACGCTGCGCAAATACAGTGTAACATAAAATATTGCAATGACTGACATTTTATTCTCTAGGATCTTTGCTAAAAATATAGATATAATGTTTGGAGGTTCTAGGTAATTTTTTAGCAAAGAATACTGATTTTAACTTGTAAGCAACATATGTCAGAAAAAAGCTGTCTTTACTTGGTTATCTGACCTCGTTTTACAGACCTACGTTCATCCCTTTGATCTCTAAATGAACAGAAAGATACAATGTTTCTTTTTATCTCTGTTTCAGCACTAAGCAATGTTATTGATAAACATTGTCAGCTGCTTTTTTTTTGACAGCTGTGAGCAGAGAACTGCTCTGCACTTGTTACATGAATCGTGGAAATGCTGGATTAAGATCGTGTGGGGGGGTTGAATTGAGATCACAATTTTTTAACGATTAATCCTGCAGCTCTACTGTATATTCATTTGTTGTGTTTGTGAACTCAGTTATTGTTCATGATGTGAAATACGGATCTGTGTGTATTTATTTACCTTACCACTCATTTGATAACTGAACAGTTATTGCTAACCGGAGTCTCTGTCACCCCATTCATTGTAAATTATATGGAGATTTATAAAATAGCCAAATCTTTATGGTCATTTTTTCACTGATTTTTTTCTAAGATATCCATGCATTTCTCTACCACTCACAATACTCTACTCTAGCTTTCACAAGATCCACCAGAGAGTAGGCTTGTGCAATTCGTTTCGTAACGAATCAAAATTCGTCCGAATTTAGCAACTTTCGGACATTCGGAAGCATTCGATTTTCCGAACAAAGCAATTACGAATAAAACCGAATCCGAAACAAATTATACCGCATGTATGCCCGAATGTCTTTGGCATAATTCGTTATGAAAAAAGTTACGAATGTACGAATCCATACGAAGCACAATAACACTCACTCTGCTCTGCTCTCTGCTTCTCCCTCACCGTGCTGAACTCCCTCTCAAAATGGTGTACAGGGGCGGAGGCTATAGCCGCATGTAAAAAACTAAAGTAAAATATGAGATTTCTAATCCATTCGAAGCACAATAACACTCTGCTCTGCTCTCTGCTTCTCCCTCACCGTGCTGAACCCTCTCAAAATGGTGTACAGGGGCGGAGGCTATAGCCGCATGTAAAAAACTAAAGTAAAATATGAGATTTCTAATCCATTCGAAGCACAATAACACTCTGCTCTGCTCTCTGCTTCTCCCTCACCATGCTGAACCCTCTCAAAATGGTGTACAGGGGCGGAGGCTATAGCCGCATGTAAAAAACGAAAGTAAAATACGAGATTTCGAATCGTTACAAATAACCGCAATGTATTTAGAAAAGTACAAATCCATTCGAAGCACATTAGGCATAATAGGCAGCGTCGTTGTGAGAGAGACACGGAAAATTACGAATCAACGAACCCAAAAAAAGTTACGAAAGTAGGAGTTGTGTCCAGAATCAACGAAAAACAATGTACCCTACCGAAAGTACGAATTATAAAGCAACGAAAAATTCAACGAAAAATGTCGCTTGCGAAAATACGAATTAGTCCGAACACGAAAAATCCCGTCTAGCAAAATTACGAATGATTAAGAATCAACAGGACCGAAAAGAAACGAACCGAAACTAACCAAATTTTTCCGTTGTGCACAAGAAACGAACCAAAACTAAACAAATTTTTCCGTTGTGCACAAGTCTACCAGAGAGAACTCAGATCACTGTTTACTCAGAGTATTGTTAAAAAATAATAGCTCAATTTGTTCAGTCTAATGTTTTCCATTTGGCTTTCATATTATGCTCCTGGCATCCACAAAGAAAGATGTTTTTTAAGACATTGGCCTCTTATTTTTATGACATGTACAGATATATTTCATGTCAATTCCTAACCAATACGCATTCAATTCCAAAAGTTTTTTTTTTTCTATACAGTACATTACTTCTATTTTTTGATATTGGCAAAAAGTAAAATTAAGTTGCAAAATAAAATAAAAATGAATTGCCCTGAATCGTCCACCTTATGACCAAAATAGATGTGTAGCTAGTAATACGTTAGACTTTTAATATAGGCTGGATAATGTCACATCTGGTGGCCATTACAGAAATGAAGCTTGGTGATTTTCTTTGACGGCATTTAATCTACCAGGAGAATATCGAACTGAAATCCATTCTCATGAGCTCACATATTTGTAATCTTCAAGGCTTTATAAACTAGGGTCATGGAAAGAGTAAAATGAATATTGTTCTGCTAGCCCTTAACTCCCAAACGGAATGAACCTCGGCAGCAGAAGTGAAAATTATAATATGGAAATTAGCAGTCTGTTAGATAGATTTAGACGAATTAGGGATTTTACAAATTAAAGCCCAACTAAACTTTTAGTTTAAATCTGCTAAACACATTCCAGATGCATCAAAACAAAAGGTTTGCAAAGTCTTACAAGCTGTTTTCTTTAGTAATCAACCACAGCCTGAGTAGAAAAGCCTGTCTCCTGCCAGTATGCAACAGAGAATGACCCTTGCTCTCCGTGTGAAAGCAGTCGTCTCTCTGAAGAGGTCTGACTTGGCTACTACTGAGTCAGAGCTAGAGATTCCCAATCAGCAGGGAGCATGTACTTTGCTGCTTGCAGAGCTATCATGTCAGTTCTCTGCAGAGAGGTCACTGCTTCCACAAGGGTACTTCTATGCAGCATGCTGGCAGGGTAGAGGCGTTTTACTCAAAAAATAAAATAAAAAAATAAATCAATATTGAGACTTTGGACACCTTTTGTTTTTATGCACCTGGCATGAACAGTATTAAAGTATAACTAAAGGCAAAACATTTTTTTTCACTTAGATAGGGATTAGAATGCTTGTCAGTTTGTATTGCTGTCTGTGACCCCCGTTAAGGAGATTCACCCTCTCTATTTGTCCTGTTTACCATTAACATCGAAAGTAAAAGTAAAAGAAAATCCCACATTTTGGGATGTCCTCGGAAAAGTAATGGGAGGGGGAAATCTTCCAATGGGGACACTAGTTCTGGTGACCTGGGGATCCCCAAGGAATTCCCTTAATTTTCAGGGATTTCCTCTCACTTCCTGTTTGGCTATGGGACAGGAAGTGAAGGGAAATCTCAGTAATGGGAGACAGATGGCGAAAAAAAATCTGACAGGAGTTATAACTGATAGACTCACCCGGGACAGAGGCTTTTGGAGGGGACTAAATGCTAACCTCTTGCCTACCGACTATGGGCCCTGGCAGTTGAGGGAGCTACAAGCATTTAGTAAGATATTCTGTTATGTAATGCAAGAGGCCAATATTAAGGAGGCCCCTTCCTTACTCTATCCAAAAGGAAAAAAAAAAAGTTTTGCCTATAATTCTACTTTAAGCTGATTTTAAATGAGGGTTAAGTGGGGCTTTGAAGTGGTGCTAAACCCAGGTATTTACCCCCTTGTATGGGTAGAGCACACTGTCAGCCACAGATTTATACACAGAGACTTTAAAAATTAAGTTGTTTGAACCTTTTTTTTTTTTTTTTACTTTTTCTTTCTAGTTCACAGGATAGCCAATCTTACTTACGCCGGGTTAGCCACATCACATGTCCTGTGATGTCACTTTAGCCATTACATGCCTTCCCTTCCAGTTCATTAAGAATGAAGTGTGCTGTCAGTCAGGCATGTGCCTTGCCCCGTAGGCAGATCAGATGCTTGCCTAACAGCGCACTCCACTGTAAACGGCCTGGAAGGGAGGGCGTTTAATAGTCAAAGTGATATTACAGAACATGTGGCACTCTGTGGATTGGGCCCACACCCAACTCGGACCATGCTGTGGTAATAGTAGGAACAATGATCACGTTAAACTTGAATGTAAGCCATGACCTTGTGGGGCATGCACACTGTGGTGGCAATGCTGCAGAAGCAAGCAGATGGTTGCCACCAAGGAGGAAAGCCTAAAGAATTGCAGCATCAACACATAATCTCTTTTAGAGGAAAACTTCATGGGAAAAACTAAAGGCACTGATAGATAAAAGATATAATTACACGTAAATACATTTTTTTTTTGGGGGGGGGTATAGAGTTATTAGGCTGATAAATGAAAGAGTACTCTATAAGCACAATATAATATTTCATAATTGCAAAAGGTAACAATACAACTGTAAGAAAACTTTTTTTTTTATACTTTGCCATGTACAGCTTGCATTAATTAACCCTTCATAAACAAGAAAACATTTTTACTTCTACAGTATTTCAACTTGGGTTCAATAAAATCCTAACACAAACACACATTATGTTAACAGAAAGCATTCTGAGCCCTGATTTACAGACCGGAAAAGTACAATATGCCATTGTATGCTAATTGTTTTTCCAAGTATGACCATTTTTTTTATTGGACCACCATGAAAGTCATTTGTAGACCAAATATTTCAAGACCACCAAGGTATCTCCACATTACCATGAGGGAAGGAAAGGTAATCACTGATATGATTCTCGATGTATTTTACAAAGCTCCATATACATTTCTACCTATAAAATGTATCTGTGAATGATGCTTGTATTTGCTGTTGCTGGTTCTGTTCCTACGTCACTGTCTAATCTTTAATCTATCATCTATCATTTGACTTTAAAAATTTATAGACCTTGAAATACTTCTGATTGGCTAAAACAGCTAACCAATGCCCTTCATTGTATATTATTAGTGCAGCCTCCAACTCTCCAGCATTATACTATAGCATCAGTGCACGCAAAACGAATGACCTTAAAGTGGAACTACACTGTACCTAAGCACCACAAACCAAAAATACTATTCAATTCACTTCTAATATTCAAAGCAAACTGCCCCATCCATTCATGTCTCCATGCTTTATTTTGTTGAGATTTCACTTTGAAAAACAACCGCCTAGCATTTCTGGCCGTGGTCATCTTGAGTAGGGGCAGATGATTCATGTAGCATTTACTTCCTGGAATCCATCTGCCCTTAGGTCAAGCATGAATGCAGGAGAGTGTGCTTAGCTGAGAAAACCCCTCCTTCTCTCCTCCCCTCCTAAAGACTCCTGGGATGTATGAAATAATTTGCAATAATTTGCTAGGCAAGAAAACAGGAATTAGCTAAAGAAATTTAAAAACAAATTAAAACAAGTAATTATGATATACGTTTCTATCTATTTCTATCTCTAGCAGCATGAGGATTAAGATAATTAAAGCGGGGTTCCGGGCATAATATTTTTAATTTTTTTTTTTGCAATCTCAACTAAATTACATTGAATATTCTTTAAAACATATCAATAAATCCAGATCGGTACATAAATCAGTGCAGACACTTACCTGATATCTTCTCAGCAATCTTGTGGCCGTTTCCATGATAGTTGTGGGCATGTGAAGTCCAGTTCATGTGTCTTCCTGGTGTAGCGCTACCCCCAGTTAAGAGAGCCGCTGATATTGATTTGGGCCCTGTAGTGCACTGCTGTCAACCCCTGGCAATCGGCTCTAACCTCCCGTGGCACAGCTGGCGATAGAGGGATAGGACCGCGTGACCGCAACTGTTGGTGACGCAGTCCTATAACAAACATACACAGAATATACTTTAAAACTCCTATTAAAGTAAGCGGAACTGACACCAAATGTACTTTACCCAGATATTTTACTGAGGCTAATGGGCAAGTAATAAACAACAGTATAACAAGTTGCAGATCCCTGCAATAAACAGTAATAAAGATAAACAGAGTAATCAGAATAATAAAGTATTGCTATGCAACTCTAGCGCTGCCCTTTTACAGCTACTTCCCCTCATGGGTAGACTAACACCCAGCAATGTCTACCTATGCAGTCAGGCCTGACTGATCTAGATGGAAGTTCAGTGAAACAATATTCGCTAGCAATCTTTTCGGTGGTGCACTTGAAGAACAACTTTGTAATCCCAACGAATAGTAAAGATAAAGGTATCTGTCTTTAAACAGCTCTCACCACCCGGGCAAGTCAAAGTCCGTTTCCTCCATCGATTCGTCTAGGAACAGGAATCCACCGACATCCAAGTCTTCAATCCTTCTGGTGTACTGCAGCAAGGAGGATTAGATGTCTCTAAGGCTCTGCTAGGCTGGCAGAGGGCTCTTTGGAAAGGAGCACACGGCCCAGGCTTCAGGCCTTGTGCCCACAGCAGTTCAGCACAGACATCCTCTTGCTAGGAGAGGGGTGTCCAAAAAGACCGACCAAAACTCCGCCTCCCCTTTATAAAGTCTCCCCCAGCAGTCTCTGTTCTGGAGCAATGCACCCTGGGTGCTGCAAGATGTACTGGGAGATGTAGTCTCTCTCTCCTCTGCTTTCACTTCCATAATGTCTCTTTACTTCCTCCCGACTCACCTCTCACCTGGAACTTCTTGTCTCTCTGCATTAAAGGGGAACACCCCGCTACACACTCCCCCCACTTGAACTCTTTGGTCCCCAAAGATAAACTTCAACAAATACTGTTTACCATTTTGGACAATGTCGAGCATGATGTTGGCATAGGGAATTCCCACCAAAACTTTGGGATGGAACTCTCTTGCCCACAGGTCACACTACCATGAGTGGCCTGCCTAACTGTGCCAGAGAGTGAGCTGGGGTTGCCCTCCACCAAATGGACGGTGGAAGGATCAGGTTGTTCAACACTTCTCCTAGCCGTTACAACGGAGTCCTCTGAGCTCGTCCCCATTTGGGGGTAAGTTAGTTTCTTGGGAGGCCTGATGACTCTGCGAGCCCTCTGCTCTCTTGGTGCTTCTGACTCTGGCACCACAGGCTCTTCTTCAGGAGTAAGTTCAGGTAACATTGCTGGTTCTGGAACCTCTGATTCAGAAGTCGACTGACGTATGGAATCTCTAGAGTCCTCCTCTGCGCAAGTGTCAGGAACATCTTCCCAGTAATCAGCTGAGGGACTGAAGGGTATGAATTCAGTAGCCTCCGGATTCAGCGTTGCATCTGGGGTATCCCCTCCATTTGGGAGATCTATGGCGGACGTTCCCAGAGTCGAGGGAGGCCACAGCCAGTCCAGTTCTCCACCTTCTTCTGTACTCAATTGGGAGGCCTCCCCATCTTTGGCTCGAGAGGTCTGGGACCGAGTGTTCGGCCTAGGAATATCCAGGATAGAGGCCGGTTCAGGGGAGTCTCTCACGGGAGGTATTCTGACTGCCTCAGCAAGTGGGAGCAGGTGGTTCCGATGCCACGTCTTCAGTGGACCCACCTTTCCTTCTGGCTTTAGTTTGTAGACAGGCAAACCGGGCAACTTCCTACAGACAACATAGGGCTCAGATCTCCACCTGTCGGCAAGCTTGTGTTTTCCAGGGACCCCCAGATTGCGTAGCAGTACTCGGTCCCCGGGCTGCAGATCTTGCACTCGAACCTTCAGATCAAAATTTCTCTTGTTGCGGGCCCCCCTTTGATCCGAAGCCGCCTGGGCTTGTTCATAGGCCACCTGCAAGCTACGTCTAAGTCTGTCCACGTATCCCTTGTGGGATGTAGCTGAGGTATTGTCTATAGAAGTGCCAAAGGCCAGGTCCACAGGTAGCCTTGCTTCTCTCCCAAACATAAGTCGATAAGGGGAGTAGCCAGTGGCGTCACTTGTGGTACAGTTATAGGCATGTACTAGGGCTGATATGTGCTGACTCCAGTGTTGCTTCTTCTCTGTTTCTAAGGTTCCCAACATGTTGAGCAGGGTCCGGTTAAATCTCTCCGGCTGAGCATCTCCTTGTGGGTGGTAAGGCGTGGTTCTGGTCTTCTTTATTCCTAATGAATCCAAAAGTCTTCGGATCAACCGACTCTCAAAGTCCCTTCCTTGATCTGAGTGGAGTCTCTGTGGTAGTCCGTAATGGACAAAATACTTCTCCATAAGTATCTTGGCCACGGTGGATGCCTTCTGGTCTTTGGTTGGGAAAGCTTGAGCATAGCGGGTGAAATGGTCGGTTATTACCTGAACATTCCCCAATCCACTCAGGTCGGGTTCGAGGCAGAGAAAGTCAATGCATACCAGATCCATTGGGCCTTGACTCTGTAAGTGGCCCATTGGGGCAGCTTGATGGGGTAGGGTCTTTCTCTGAATGCATCGTGCACAGGAATGGCAATACTCCTCTACTTCTGCCCTCATGCAGGGCCAATAGAACCGATTTCTGACGAGCTGGAAGGTCCTTTCTGCCCCGAGGTGACCATGATGGTCATGCAGGGCAATTAGTACAGTCTCTCGGTGCTTCTCTGGAAGAAATAACTGCCACTTATCTTCTGAGTCATCAGAGGGGCCCCTTCGGTAGACCACTCCCTGATGTACCTGTAGCCTGTCCAATTCCTTCCTCAACAGGCGAGCCTCCTTTGAGGGGTGATGTAGGAATTTGTTGGGATCCTGATTCTCCAGGGCTTCGAGGACCAATCTCCCCATGGGGTCTTCCAATTGGTAGGTTGTCTTCCTCCAGTTGAGTTACCCCACAATAGTGTTTGGGGACTCCTACCATGGTAACCCCTATTTCTTCTGCTCTGGAGCCTCCTCTGGCTTGGAATTCAGCCCCTTGACAAAGGGCCCGCACCCCGTCCGGTGCCACTTGGGTCCAATCTTCCCAGTCATTTGTCGTGGCATGAGACCTCCGGGACAGGGCATCTGCATCCCTATTTCCGGCTCCTGGTCTGTACTTCAGACTGAAGTTGAATCCAGACAATGCGGCCAACCACCTGTGTCCGATGGCATCTAGTTTCGCGGTGGTGAAGAGGTAGGTCAGGGGGTTGTTGTCTGTCTTCACAGTAAACTCTGCCCCATACAAGTAGTCTTTTAGCTTGTCTACTACCGCCCATTTGAGGGCCAGGAATTCCAGCTTATGAGTGGGGTAATTCTTTTCTGAGGGGGTCAGGCTCCTGCTCACATAGGCCACTGGTCGCAGTTGTCCTTCATGTTCTTGGTAGAGTACACCACCTAGACCCTCATGGCTGGCATCCACATGTAATTCATAAGGTCTGGTAGGGTCGGCGTAGGCCAGGACTGGGGCAGTGGTTAAGCTCCTCTTCAGAGCATGAAAGGCCTCTTCACACCTTGGGTTCCACTGATCTTGAACTGACTCACCAGGCCTCCTGGGCCCTGAGTCATCCTCTTCCCCTTCTGCCTTTAGCAATTCATTCAACGGGCGGGCAATCCGAGCAAACCCCTCCACAAACCTCCTATAATAGGAGCAGAACCCCAGGAAGGATCTGAGCTCTGTTACTGTGGTGGGTCGTGGCCAGGAAGTGACTGCTTCCAACTTCTCAGGATCTGTGGCCACCCCTTCTTCAGACACTATGTGCCCCAGATAGTTCACAGAAGACTGGTAGAACCGACACTTCTCGGGGGAAAGCTTAAGTCCCTCTTCGCTGAGTCTTCTCAATACTTTCTCCAACCTGGCTTCATGTTCTTCCAAGGTTCTTCCAAAGACAATGACATCGTCCAAGTACACAAGGACTTCTATAAGATTCATGTCTCCAACAGTCTTCTCCATAAGGCGTTGAAAGGTAGCAGGAGCTCCAGACAGACCCTGAGGCATCCTATTGAATTCTAAGAATCCCACCGGGGTTATGAAGGCTGTCTTCTCCCTGTCTTCTGGGTGCATAGGGATTTGATAGTACCCACTCTTGAGGTCCATCACACTAAACCATTTGGCTCCAGACAAACTTTGTAGGGCATCTTCTATCCTTGGCGTGGTGTATTGGTCAGGGATGGTTCTCCTGTTGAGAGTCCTGTAATCGATACAAAGCCTCAACGACCCATTCTTCTTTCTGACCACCACGATTGGGGAGGCATAGGGACTTCTAGACTCACGGATAACACCAGTCTTCTTTAGTTCTACAAGTTGTTCCCTCAGATCCTCCAGATCTGCCAGGGGGACCCGCCTGACCCTCTCTCGGAAGGGCTTATCTTCTTGGAGGCGGATCCGATGGGTGGCACTTCTTGCACACCCCACATCGAATTCATCTTCGGAAAAGATCTTCTCCCACCTGGTCAGCTGGGCCTTGGCTCTTTCTTTCCAAGCCCTGGGTAGGTTCGGGTTTTCCACGGACAGTTTCTCCCAAACATCTCCTCCGTCACCCGTCCCCTTGACTTCGGACCAAGTGACCGGGGCAGCAGGGCTCACCTGACCAAGCAACACTCTGGCAGGGATCTCCATGGGTCCTCCCGTAGTGTTCCTAACACTCACCGGAACTCTGCCATGGGCCTTCTTCAGGGCCTTGAACGGAATCACTTCTGGTATCACTTCCAGGCCTGAGGACTCTTCCCTTGGGTCTGATTCCAGCATGACAAAGGGGCCAGGTTGTTCCCACGAAAGCTTCACAGTGGCCCTAAGACAGGTTACTTCTCCGGGCTGTAGCACTACTCCTTCTCTGCCAAGTCTCCACACCTTCCCTATCCCCTCTCCCGGGGTCTTCTGCTCTAAGACCAGTCGTTGGTAGGCCGTCTTTAGCATGGGATGGATTTTGGTGGCTGAATGGTTTCTCTCTTTCACTAGAGGGGTCAGGAGTCTCCTGACTAGATCCGTGTTTGTCCCAATGATCAGGGAAATCTTGCTGGCTCCAGGCGGCCGGGGACACACAACTGCCAGGGTGTCAAACACTTCAGCCTTCCCAGCCACGGATGGGTCGAAAGTCATCTTTATGGGCAGGTACCCATCATAAGGGAAACTCTGGGTTCCAAGTCCCCATATCTCCAGCTCTTCTATCTTCTGGATAGGCAGATGACTCAAGTGCCTATCATAGAAGTCCCGGTATAGTAAAGTCACCTGTGCTCCGGTGTCCAAAAGAGCTTTAGTATAGACTCCTTCCACTTGAATGGGCACAGTAGGAGACGGGCCCACCAGTTCCTTTGGGTATGGCCGGACTGGGGTCACCTCTTTTTTTTTGCTTTCGACCCTTGCCCTGCTCCTTTTGGACTTTAATTTTTCCTGAGCCTGGCATGCATTGACTTTCTCCCTCTCAATGGGGGCACAAACCCGCTGAGGGATGTTATTGTTCCTTTTAGGTGGATGTTCCTTCTTTGGGGTGCTGTACTTCCACTGAGGGGTCTTGCCCCCTCCCTCTGGGGTACATCTTGGTGGGGGTGTACTATACCTCCTCCTAGGAGTTTTGTCTCCTCCATTCTTGGCCTTTTTTTTTAGTTTGGAGCGCACTGAAGATGATGGGCACCCGGTTGACTCCTTCACCGGGGCCCCTTTGGAGTTTCCCGCCGGCTTGCAATTATCTGTTCTCTTCTTCTTTGGGCTGGAGCATACGTTAGCAAAGTGGCCACTCCCTCCGCAGTTATAGCAAATCACCTCTTCTCGGTCCTGTAGGGAGGCCGGTGCTGAGGTGTTCGGGAACAACTCCTTTCTTGGGCTTGGTTTCTCTCGTCTTCTCTGATCTTTCTCCATCAAAGAGGTCAGCATCTCCAACACTTGGGCCATTTGCGATTTCAGAGTGTCAACCTCCGCATCTCTTTCTGGGCTCTTGACCGAATGGACCAACACTGGTACAGGTGTGACATTTGCCTTGGCCACCTGCTGATCTTCCTCCAGCGCCTCTTCGTCCCTAATAATTTTTATTAGATCAGAGTAGGTTAGTGACATTCCTCCTCCTGAGGTTTTCAGGTGCAGCCAGACCGGGTCTGAGCGCCGCGCTCCCCTCATGATCTGCTTCATGCGTGCTTCATCTGCATCTTTGGGCAGCATTCCCTTCTTCAGTACAATCTTGCATAACTGCCTGTTCAGCCTTCTAACATATTCTGACAGTTTCTCATTCGGCTGCTGGAGAGTGTGTTCAATTTGATAAATCATCTCTGACACCTTCTCCAGCTGACCAAACTCTTCCTGCAGCATGGCCAGGCAATCTTGAGCTGTACAGTTTTCATTTCCAAACCGGAAGCTCTTCACCGCTTCTGCCGCGGCACCTTTCAGACTTTCTAAGACTCGCTGTCTCTTCTGTGCCTCAGGCACCTCCCATGCTTCTACTGCCTGCAATGCCTGTTCCACCCAAGTGTCAAAATCTTCCTCCCCCGCAGGGACGGGGAGCTTCCCTGATAAGGTGCTAAGCTTCCGGTAACCGGCCTCCACATGCACCGTACTGCTTTTCTGGCACTTAATTACAAGGTCTCCTAGAGCATTCAACAATTCAGGCCCTATAGCGGCCAGCGGTGATCCCGGGCTTAATAGTTCCTTAAGCTTTTCTGCTTTAGGGGATAGTGGTGGAGATAATTGTGGGAGTGATGGCTTTGGTGTCTGAAACCATTCTTCCTTCACTGGCAGCGTATGTATCAAGTGATAGATCTGATTATCTATGGCTTGTATACTCTGACTTTTAAAATGCTCTGGGATTTCGTTTTTCCATTCTACCAGTGCGTATGTAAACGAGATCACTGGATCTGGCCTAAAATCCATCACCCATGCTTTGTGGCTCGGAGACAGTAACAATACGAGCTGTTTTATCTCCTCTTCCTTCCATCTTTCCCCCGGGAGTACAATGACTACCGCCACGGTTGGATCGGCGCCAATCGCTGCGCACCACTGTGACATTGCCAGCGGGTCCATGCTGGTACTTCTGACCGGCTTGATTGCAGCGTGCAACGTACAAGGATCCCGGACTCGAGCCCCCACGTGTAGCGCTACCCCCAGTTAAGAGAGCCGCTGATATTGATTTGGGCCCTGTAGTGCACTGCTGTCAACCCCTGGCAATCGGCTCTAACCTCCCGTGGCACAGCTGGTGATAGAGGGATAGGACCGCGTGACCGCAACTGTTGGTGACGCAGTCCTATAACAAACATACACAGAATATACTTTAAAACTCCTATTAAAGTAAGCGGAACTGACACCAAATGTACTTTACCCAGATATTTTACTGAGGCTAATGGGCAAGTAATAAACAACAGTATAACAAGTTGCAGATCCCTGCAATAAACAGTAATAAAGATAAACAGAGTAATCAGAATAATAAAGTATTGCTATGCAACTCTAGCGCTGCCCTTTTACAGCTACTTCCCCTCATGGGTAGACTAACACCCAGCAATGTCTACCTATGCAGTCAGGCCTGACTGATCTAGATGGAAGTTCAGTGAAACAATATTCGCTAGCAATCTTTTCGGTGGTGCACTTGAAGAACAACTTTGTAATCCCAACGAATAGTAAAGATAAAGGTATCTGTCTTTAAACAGCTCTCACCACCCGGGCAAGTCAAAGTCCGTTTCCTCCATCGATTCGTCTAGGAACAGGAATCCACCGACATCCAAGTCTTCAATCCTTCTGGTGTACTGCAGCAAGGAGGATTAGATGTCTCTAAGGCTCTGCTAGGCTGGCAGAGGGCTCTTTGGAAAGGAGCACACGGCCCAGGCTTCAGGCCTTGTGCCCACAGCAGTTCAGCACAGACATCCTCTTGCTAGGAGAGGGGTGTCCAAAAAGACCGACCAAAACTCCGCCTCCCCTTTATAAAGTCTCCCCCAGCAGTCTC
The DNA here is from genome assembly GCA_029206835.1 of Rana muscosa. Taxonomy (NCBI): domain Eukaryota; kingdom Metazoa; phylum Chordata; class Amphibia; order Anura; family Ranidae; genus Rana; species Rana muscosa. The sequence continues at coordinate 487,872,030 of CM055116.1, read as the reverse complement.
TGTTCTGGAGCAATGCACCCTGGGTGCTGCAAGATGTACTGGGAGATGTAGTCTCTCTCTCCTCTGCTTTCACTTCCATAATGTCTCTTTACTTCCTCCCGACTCACCTCTCACCTGGAACTTCTTGTCTCTCTGCATTAAAGGGGAACACCCCGCTACACTGGTTTTCCAGAGAGAGGCGCATGCTGGGTAACCAGCATGCACCTCTCGATCTCGCACATGCACAGTATAACGGTGCTCGTAGCGCTGTGATCCCCCTTAATGGCGTCATTTCCTGTATGGAAATAACGCGATTGTTCGGCAAAGTAAAGCCCACAGACTCCTGGGAAATTATGACACTCATTTCCCAGGAGGCCAGGCGGGTTAGGAAGGGAAGAAGATACACCGCGGACCAGGAACTAGGCAGATTAGGAAATCTGCCTAATAACAGCTATTTACAGGCAAGAATTTTTATTTATTTTTTTACAAAATTATTTTTTTTAGATTACAGGGAACCTGTTAATATGAAGTTTATTTCTAGGGTGGACCTCTGCTTTAATGTTGATTGGAAGAGTGTTTAAGGGACTGTAGGGGTTCATTTACCCTTTAGTTAGTTTATCATTTTTATGACTAGAGAACCCCTAGATTCTGGCTCTGCATCCCTCACCATGATATTATGCATTATGTCATGCAATGATTTCCACCTGCACCTTGACTACTGAAATGCATGGAAAATCCAGCATAATCCAGGTGACCACATTTCAGACAGTCTTCTGGCAGCAGTTCCCTTCTACCTGCGCTTAATTCAGGCAAATATTTGCATCAATATTGGTAACATTACTGACACGTATAAGCTCAGGTACTTCTTACTACAGTCACTTAAGGAACTTGCTGCTGTAGCAGTGACAGATTCTTAATGGATAGACCTTTGTAAAAAAATAAATAAAAAAATGCACATTTTTAACAGGTAAAAAAATGTACATTTTTTTTTCTGTAGCAGCCTGCATTGCACATCTGATCAGCAGATCGCGGGTGAAATCTCAGGTTCCTGGAGACTGTCAGTGTAGCTCCCTGGTAGTTCATTGAGAACTACAAGCGGTCAACCGCAAAGGCTGTCGATGGCCGCATTCTTTTTTCAATTGTGACAGCGGGTGCGGGGAGAAAATCACCAGCCCGCTGTAACAATTTTAGAAGGGGGATCAGGGAGAGCCTGCAGGAACATGTTACACGATTTACTCTAAAAACGGGTGGAACATGTTACATCTTCCCAAAGGAGAACTTTTCGTTTAAAGATTTACAGCCAGCCAGTATGCAGATTAGAAAACTGATGGTAACTAAAACCAGCTCTTAGCTGATGTACAGAGGTATGCTATTGCTCAGAGTAGGCCATGTCTGTGCTGGGAAGCTGTCATGAATGTGGGGTATTCCCAAGCTGAAAGCTAAATATAAATACTAGTAATTTCATTATCAAAATACGGCAATGTCTATATGTGGGAAATTACAGAAAAGACGGACCTGATGGGGAACTATCCACAGCACAGTGTGTTTTGGGTGGGTGGATGTCTCTACAGCACAGTGTGCTTTGGGTGGGTGGATCCTTGATTGACAACAGACAGCAGTGTGCAGATTAAATAGCTATTATGGGACTGAATAGTGTATGGATCTGCATGTGTTGTTAATCCATAGCAATGCAGACCTGATGAGAAGCTAATCTCTCAGTTGCCCACCCCACTACAAAACGCCTCTACCATGAGCCTGTCTGTGCGGTGGGCACAGTGGCTTGGGAGTGAGCACACTGAGGAAAGAGTGTCCAGTATGGACTCTTCACACTCGACAGATTCATGTTCCTGGTTCTGACAGATACATGAATGATGAAACATTGACATTGATTCTGGTGCGAAGGCCTGACAGAATTCTAAATGGTGTCAACAACACAGTTTATGAATTCCCCCCAGTATGACATGATGTAGATGGAGGCAGTAGGCAAGATTAAATGTTACTGTTATACTGTATGTTTTCCTGTAGCTGTTTTTAGTATTTCCAGCTCTTCACAACGGCCAGCATGGGGGCTGATACATGCTCGAGTACTCATTAAATGTGCATTTTTCAGGGAGGTTGCTGGCCACTTTCTAGTCTACTCCTCTGTTGCTTAATTATGCTTTGTCAGACCTGCTTCCAGAACAGTAATCAAGCAACTGATCGGCACAGCACAGCTAAAATCTGCAACATTCCGTGGCCAGCAGGGAGGAATATGGTTATTTCGGCATCTTGCACATGGTACTGATGCTGGAATATCAGCATTTCTGGATGTAATTTCAGGTGTTTATGTTGGGCATATTTGCGTGCATGCATTTGCACATATTTGCTTGTATTTATTGACCAGAAACACAGGTTTTTCTATAAATTTTACTGATCCATACACAGCGCTTGTTTATGCTTATGCGTGCACTGGCATGAATGTTATTCTTCCACGTTCAGGAGAGGGAGGTTGAAGCTCCCCTAACTGCAGCAGCCCCTAAACTTTGGTAAAAGCCTATGTGTACATGGGCACATAGGCTTTTATGGAGTTGAGTTTAGAACCTTTGGCAAAAAAACTGCAAACGCTCCTAAACTCAAATTTAGGAGATGCTAGTGTACATGGAGCCTTAAAGGGTTGCTGGGGGTGTGTTTCACTCAGACTCATCACTTACACTCTCTGCTCTCAGTGCATATAAATGGGTGGCTACAAAGGATTATGTTGAAAAAGCAGAACAAATTGTAGACACAGGCATAAAGGAAATTAATGCAGATGAGGATTTCTGGTATTTATGGGGACTAATAGTATCGAAAAATTTTAAGAAACAACTAAGAATTGAAATTTGAAGCATATATGTGATATTTGTTTTTTTAGACTTTAGTTACGCTTTAACTGTCAATGTCTTGCTTATACATTGTTGCAAAAGGTTAGACATTCACTGGTCCTCACTGATAAATTTTAGTAGTGGAAAAACATTTGGTCGCAACCCAACCACATATTTATATGAATTGTTTAAGCAAGCATAAAGCAAAAATCATAACACTATGATATAAAAGGGGACAGCTTGGGGATAAAATGCACATGGCACATATGGTACATTAGAACACAAATCTTGCATACCTCCAGGCCAGATTTGTGTTCTACAGGTACGGTAGGTAATTTATCTCTGCATTCTATTTGTTTTCTTGTTCTTCACACAAACTGGTCTTAAATATGAATACTGTAAAGTATTATACTTGTTATCACAATAATTTGCCATATTACTTCATTAGCTATCCAGTGTATAGCTGGATGACTGAATTTTCAATATCTGGACTGCAGACCAAGAGACTTTCAAAAAGACAGAGGCAGCTGAACGTCAGAACTCAAATCTTAAAGCTGTTTACTAAAATACACAGTATCTCACAAAAGTTAGTACATCCCTCACATTTTTGTAACTATTTTATTATATCTTTTCATGTGACAACACTGAAGAAATGACACTTTGCTACAATATAAAGTAGTGAGTGTACAGCTTGTATAACAGTGTAAATTTGCTGTCCCCTCAAAATAACTCAACACACAGCCATTAATGTCTAAACCGCTGGCAATAAAAGTGAGTACACCCCTAAGTGAAAATGTCCAAATTGGTCCAATTAGCCATTTTCCCTCCCCGCTGTCATGTGACTCATTAGTGTTACAAGGTCTCAAGTGTGAATGGGAAGCAGTTGTGTTAAATTTGGTGTTATCGCTCTCACTCTCTCATACTGGTCACTGGAAGTTCAACATGGCACCTCATGGCAAAGGACTCTCTGAGGATGTGAAAAAAAGAATTGTTGCTCTACACAAAGATGGTCTAGTCTATAAGAAGATTGCCAAGACCCTGAAACTGAGCTGCAGCACGGTGGCCAAGACCATACAGCGGTTTAACAGGACAAGTTCCACTCAGAACAGGCTTTGCCATGGTCAACCAAAGAAGTTGAGTGTACATGCTCAGCGTATCCAGAGGTTGTCTTTGAGAAATAGATGTATGAGTGCTGCCAGCATTGCTGCAGAGGTTGAAGAGGTGGGAGTCAGCCTGTCAGTGCTCAGACCATACGCTGCACACTGCATCAAATTGGTCTGCATGGCTGTTGTCCCAGAAGGAAGCCTCTTCTAAAGATGATGCACAAGGAAGCATGCAAACAGTTTGCTGAAGACAAGCAGACTAAGGACGTGGATTACTGGAACCCTGTCCTGTGGTCTGATGAGACCAAGATAAACGTATTTGGTTCAGATGGTGACAAGTGTGTGTGGTGGCAACCAGGTGAGGCGTAGAAAGTCAAGAGTGTCTTGCCTACAGTCAAGCATGGTGGTGGGAGTGTCATGTTCTGGGGCTGCATGAGTGCTGCCGGCACTGGGGAGCTACAGTTCATTGCCTTGCTAAAGAAGCTGTGGGTAAAGGTGGTGGACTGGCCAAGCATGTCTCCAGACCTAAACCCTATTGAGCATCTGTGGGGCATCCTAAAATGGAAGGTGGAGGAGCGCAAGGTCTCTAACATCCACCAGCTCTGTGATATCGCCATGGAGGAGTGGAAGAGGACTCCAGTGGCAACCTGCGAAGCTCGGGGGAACTCAATTTCCAAGAGGGTTAAGGCAGTGCTGGAGAATAATGGTGGCCACACAAAACATTGACACTTTGGGCCCAATTTGGACATTTTCACTTAGGGGTGTACTCACTTTTGTTGCCAGCGGTTTAGACATTAATGGCTGTGTGTTTAATTATATTGAAGGGACGGCAAATTTACACTGTTATACAAGCTGTACACTCACTACTTTATATTGCAGCAAAGTTTCATTTCTTCAGTGTTGTCACATGAAAAGATATAATAAAATATTTACAAAAATGTGAGGGGTGTACTCACTTTTGTGAGATACTGTATATGCAATCAGGACACAAAGGGGTTGATTTACTAAAATCAGAGGGTCAAAATCTGGTGCAGCTATACATGGTAGCCAATCAGCTTCTAACTTCAGCTTGTTAAATTAAGCTTTGACAATAAAACCTGGAAGCTGAACTGCGCCAGATTTTGCACTCTCCAGTTTTAGTAAATCAACCCGAATATCTTACAAATGTCAAATAAGTTACAGTATATCAGGCTTTGAAAATAGATATCCATAGATAGCTGCAAAGTTTCACAAGATTTGACATAACTTGAAAATGAGTCACTATCTCCTGCTATGCTCTAATAAGCTGATATGTACAAGTGCATTAGGGAATTGGCTTAATGTCATGACATCCTACATTTTAAAAACATAACTGCATGCTACCCTGTATGTAATGAATTAAGAGATGTTTTTCTGGGAAAGTTGATGGAAAAACATCTAACTACGTCTTTTTACTTACTTTGAAGTAATTGTGTTAAAACATTCTACAAACAGGCAGGAGGGCATAATACCGAGCTTCAAAGACTCACAGGGTGTTGATCTCTCACCCACATCTCCTTAGACCGATTATATCAGGGACACAGCCGCACATCTGTGTACCAACATCCAGACGACCCACACTCAAGATAAACCACCTTCTGACTTTTCTGAAGTTCTGAAGTGCACATATTTTCATTACAAACATCCTGCTGTTCAGAAAAAAATGTTTTGTCCTGTTGATGGTATCCTTATGCCGTGTACACATGATCGATTTTCTCGACGGTGAAAACACAGTCGAGAAAATTGACGGAAAAAACGAGGAACGGCTTGTTCCCCTACACACGGACGTTTTTCCTGACATTTTTTCTCTTGGTCGAGAAAGACGACCGTGTGTAGGCTCCCCGGAAGTGTTTCCCTATGGGAAAACTGCCGCGGAAAAAAATGCAGTGAATCACGACGAGAAAAATTAGAGCATGTTCTAATTTTTCTTGTCGTGATTAATGCCATTTTTCTCGTCGGGAAAAATGACCAAAAGCCCACACACGGACGTTTTTCTCGTCAAAGAGAAAAAATTTAATTTTTCGCGACGAGAAAAATGGTCGTGTGTACGCGGCATAAGGTTCCTTTCCTTCATTTAACCATTAAATGATTGTGCTATTGTAAAACATTGATTGTGTTTTGGTACGGTTGGTCTATCTATCTATCTATCTATCTGGCTGCTGTTTGTTTACTTTACAGATATGGTAACCATTGCTCATCCTTCAACTGGATGACCATTAACTAGAGAATTGTGAATAGCTAGGCAACCCACATGCACTGACAACTGCTTAAAGTGGTTGATACACATCCTCCTACGTAAGTTGTACCTGCTTATTTGCAGTCTTCTCTTATCTACATCTGTTCAAAGTACTGCATTTATAAAGCTTGTCTGAGAGTTCATAAAAAGGAGGCAGAGGTACACTCTGGTTTTATAATTCTACATTTATTTTATCTCCTTTTTCTTTGTGATTTCCACATTTTAGGACTAGAGATTGTGCTAAAAAATATTGCAGTGTATTGGACTCTGCGTGTCCTGTTTCCCTAAAGCCCTGTACACACGATCGGATATCCTATGGATTTTCGTCCGATGGATTTGTCCATCGGATATCCGATGAAACTGTTTTCCATCAGTCTTGCCCACACACCATCAGTCAAAAAACCGACCGTTCCAAATGCGGTGACGTAAAACACTCCGATGAGCCGAGAAAAATGAAGTTCAATGCTTCTGAGCATGTGTCGACTTGATTCTGAGCATGCGTGGGTTTTTTATCCAATGGACTTGCCCATAGACGATCGGAGTTTTCGATCGGTTTTTTATCCATCGGAAAATTTTAAAACAAGTTCTATTTTTTAAATCCGATGTAAAAAAGACCGATGGGTACCATACACGATCGGTTGGTCTGATGAAAACCATCCATCGGACGGTTTTCATCAATCAAACCGATCGTGTGTACGGGGCTTTACACGGTTTGCCAGGATACATATTCTGTAAGATCTTATATGTACTATTGTTATTATGTTACATGTGATCTCAATTTCTGTGGTGGATCTTTGTTTTGTCTGAGGACACCATGTAAAATGTATGTACCCTTGTTCATGCAGGTGTGCATATTTTCAAGAAAACAAGTTTTCAAAAAAGAAGTTACACTCTGCAGAGCTCAGTGAGGAGAGCTCTGAGAGCTGATTGGAAGGAAGATACACCCCCCTCCCTTAGCTTTGACTAAGCACTGTTGAGTGTGAAACGCGTCAGTTTTTTAACCTGTACCCTACTGTGGTGTGTACTTTTGTTTTTTTGCACAATAAAGGTGTTTTTATTGGAGTGCAGCTGTCCAGACCTTCCCTCTTCTAACACCCCCCCCCTCCACACAGCTTACAGGAACAGAGCTGAGGCTGTCAATCTGCTGGAGCTCCCTCCCCTCTTACCATTTTTCTCCTGATGTCAGGAAAATTTGTCAGAAGTCATTAATGCTGATAGCAGAGGAACAAAGCGACAGACAGAAATGACATTTGATCTTAATTGAGACAAGTACACACTATAGAGCAGGGATATGCAATTAGCGGACCTCCAGCTGTTGCAAAACTCCCATCATGCCTCTGCCTCTGGGTGTCATGCTTGCTGCTGTCAGAGTTTCGCTATGCCTCATGGGACTTGTAGTTTGGCAACAGCTGGAGGTCCGCTAATTGCATATCCCTGCTATAGAGGGATATGCTTTGCTCACATTTCATGTCTGAGGTTTACAACTACTTTAAGCCATATCTATGAAAAAAAAAAATGTGAACAGCGCTCAGTGGTTCCTCCATGGCACCACGGTGTTCTGTGTATGTGCAGAGGTTAGCAGTAGGAATGATTGAGTGCTGCAAGGACACAGGAGATGGCGTCTCCCAGAAACCACTCCACATAAAGATTTATAAAAGGAGTAGCTTTTTGACATCATGGACAGAGGGAAAGGTAAGTGAAAGGTATTTACAATCTTCAGGTATGGCTGGCTAGACATTTTATGATTTAATCACAGGGTAGTTTTGAAGTGGACCTAAAAGTGGAGATCTGCCATCCTAGGGAACATCTAGAAATGTGAATTGTTTCTAGGCAATACCCTGGAATATTCACCTTTTATTATTTTTCCGTCTGTAAAATAGCAGTGCACTTCTAATGCCTAGACGGCCCTGTGCTTTGATCCTTAAACAGTTTATCTGTGGTGTGAGATCATCTAAGGCACTGTAGACCTTGACTTCTAGTTTCATAAGATTTTGAGTAAGATTTGGCAATGTTCAAACATGGGTCTTCTTGGCATTTTGGAACTTTCCTGGAGCCATCTGTGACAGCAGAGAGCACTGACACTGCAGTGCTGGAGGGGTTCGCTTGTCAGGTCAATCCACCATAATATGCTAATATGCAGTGCATACTAGTATGTTTTAGCATAATACTCCTGGTAGCCATTTTTAAATTTCCTTAACAGGTTTAATCTGCTTTATGAACTATTTGCTTTTTCCTGCAAACATTCACTTTAAAATCCATTCTGACATTTATTGCTTAAAAAAAATTACACTTTATTATCATATCTAACAGTCCACAAATATAAATCAGTTAATAAAAGGGAGAAATCTAATTGCCATTTATGGACTTGGTGTATTTCTCACAACATTGCTCTAGCTAATGTATAAATTACCGTATATACTCGAGTATAAGCCGATCCAAATATAAGCCGAGGCACCTAATTTTACCACAAAAAAATGGGAAAACATATTGACTCGAGTATAAGCCTAGGGTGTCCATCTGCATGCCTCACTGTGCCCATGCCTCACTGTGCCCATGCCTAGACTGACGTTTAACATGGGAGTCTATGAAAGGGGTGCCCGGCTTTGAAAAATCGGTGCTCCCTGACCGTAGGTCCCCCAGACAACAAACTTTGCACACTCGTAGAGGAGAAATGGGGCTACATGTGTGCCAAGTTCGGGGTCCAGGGGACCTACGGTCGGCCGGTACCGGGTCCCCAAAGTCCGGGAGATCAGGCATTTTCAGCACAAAAAAATGTGTTTAAAAACTCGGCTTATACTCGAGTATATATGGTAATAAATTACGTAATTGTTACTATATATATAATTTTGAGCACTGTATTTTAAATGTTCAGGAAGTACGGTAAGCTGCAAGAGGCAATTCACAGCACAGCAGCATAAATGTATAGTTTTTTCTTTTATACATGTAGCACCCTCACCTCTCCCCCTACCTGCCCTTTTGTATGTGTTTTCGGCTCCTTGCAGGGAGGGGAGAGGCACGCCGCACCACAAGCCCGTACCCTCGTGAGTAAGGAGGTTGAGCGGTGTTACTTTTTGGGCCTGCCTGCGGCTGGAGTTGAATCCTCCCAAGGATGATTCTCACCTCTACCTTAGATAGATGCAAGTCCTTATGTTTCCCCAGGAATATAACTGTCCACACCAACTGAAAGTCCAACTTCTATATTTATTTCACACGGATAATAAATATGCCTCTTTGAAAGCAGACAGGTTTGGACAAGACACAGGACAGCTTAGGTGGGAGGAGGTCCAGGCACAAACTTGAATCATGTTCTTTTACTGTTTAGATTTCACAAACAGTTATGGCGCACGATCTCTGCCACAGACCGTGAGGTTGGTCTCTGCCACAGACCAGGTGAATAGAAAGTCACTGCCACTGACTTGGAGAACTGGTCACTGCCACTGACTTGGAGAACTGGTCACTGCCACTGACCTGGTGAATAGGGCCTTGCCCTATGAAGTCACTGCCACTGACTTGAAGCGAGTAGGGTCACTGACAATGACCTGGTGAACTTCCTTCTTAAAGTATTGGCCCATGTCAAGGAGAAAACCATCCCTCCGGAGAGTTACCAGAGGCCCTCACCTTCACCACGACTATGCGCTGGGTCTTCGGAAAGGGTTACCTCCCTGGCCTCCTCATCTCAGATACGGGTCCCCTCGCAAGGCGGCACCCTGGGAGCTCTCGATCCCTAGCAGATCCCAGCCGAAGGTTGCTGGGCCCCGGGCCTTCAAAATAGTACCTCACCCCAGACTGAAGGTGTCTGAGATGGAACAGGAACTCGGCCTCCGGGCCTAGGGCACCCGGAGATAACAACCCACACACCCAGGCCGAAGGTGCCTGGGCGTGGGTGAAGACGAACGACGACGACAATGGAAGATGGCAGCCACTTTTTATACCCTCTCCCGACAGGCACAGCAGGTTCCCCGCCCCGCCGTACTGCTGCCGAAAGGGGACAAGAAAAGGAGCAAACCTGTATTGCGGTTCAACCCGGACCCAGGGCGACAGCGCCACCTGTAGGTCTCAGGGAACTACACGCCAATACCAACTCCCATGATACACAAATGGTCCCTTAACCCTAACAATAGTGTGTCTGAGCCCAACTACCACTCAGACACTCCCCTAAATTGTGCACCCCCGCTACATACATTTTTCTGAATTATTTTCAGGACTAAAAATTACAAATGTAAATACCCATATGTACTCGAGTATAAGCTGACCCGAATATAAGCCGAGGCATCTAATTTTACCACAAAAAACTGGGAAAACATATTGACTCGAATATAAGCCTAGGGTGTCCATCTGCATGCCTCACTGTGCCTCACTTTGCCTCACTGTGTCCATGGCAATGCCTCACTGTGTCCATGCCTCACTGTGTCCATGCCTCACTGTGTCCATGCCTCACTGTGCCCATGCCTCACTGTGCCCATGCCTCACTGTGCCCATGCCTCACTGTGTCCATGCCTCACTGTGCCCATGCCTCACTGTGCCCATGCCTCACTGTGTCCATGCCTCACTGTGTCCATGCCTCACTGTGCCCATGCCTCACTGTGCCCATGCCTCACTGTGTCCATGACTAGACTGACGTTTAATATGGGAGTCTATGGAAGGGGTGCACAGCTTTGAAAAATTGGTGCTCCCCGGCTGTAAGTCCCCAAGACAACAAACTTTGCACACTTATAGAGGGCTATATGTGTGCCAAGTTTCGGGTCCAGAGGACCTACGACCGGCTGGTACCGGGTCCCCAAAATCACTGGAGAAATTACCATTTAACATGGGAGTCTATGGAAGGGGTGCCCGGTTTTGAAAAATCGGTGCTCCCCGGCCATAGGTCCCCCGGACAACAAACTTTGCACACTTGTAGAGGAAGAGTGGGGCTATATGTGAGCCGGGGGCTGGTACCGGGGCCGGGGGCCGGTACCGGGTCCCCAAAGTCCGGGAGATCAGGCACAAAAAGGTGACTAGAGTAAAAGCTGAGGTGGGCATTTTCAGCACAAAAAATTGTGCCTAAAAACTCGGCTTATACTCGAGTATGTACGGTATATTTTTCATTGTTTGGTTAGATTATATTGTCTTTAAATATTTGATATTTATTATTTCAAATGAAACATCTAAATTGCTCAGGTTTGATCATTTTTTTTGTATAATTGAAGAGCTTCCAATATTACTTGTTTTATGTCTTTAACACATTATTGATATTGATATCCACATTCCATTTCTAAAAAAATTAAGGCTTGTGAGATCTGACAATTTTTTTTTTTTACAGATTATGATAATCCTCTAATAAGAAAGAAAGCTAATCTGTCTGGTAAGCATGGAATTGGGATACTAAATAAAGATCCATTGTTCTACAAAAATGTTTTGCTAATCATGTCCCAAAAGCTTCTCCGTGCTTTGAAGTTAGTAAGCAAGCCTGGACGAGTTCAACATTCATGCCCACGGGCAATTGGAGAAGCAGGTCAGACACAGCTGTTTGAGGCAGACCCTTCATTTCCACTGAAAAAACGTCGTGAGCTGATATTCGTAAGTGCTCATAAAGTCCTTAGTCACATAAGAATCACCCATTACTAGAAATTATATTTTTTATATCTCACTGGAAAGGGAAGAAGGGAAGCTTCACAGTAACCACAATTGTTTGTGGTCTTGTGGAATGTTGTACAGATCCCGACTCCAAATTTCCGTGTTTGCAAAATGAAGAGTTTTAGCAGAGGAATAAGGGAGTAACATTAGCTAGGATCCTTAGCAAAAGTCCAAGAATAGCTCATTTTCACAAACCTGTTAAGAATTTGGAGTGGGCATCATGGTATTTGCGACAGAGAGTGGTTCATCAGCCAACTGAAAAAAAATTGTCTTTCCTTTATCAGTTCTTGCTTAATCTGAATGGTTATTTTAAGGGAATAGTGATTAAAGTGGAACTATAGGCAAATAAAAAAATACATACCGTATATAAGGCTAGTCTCCTACTAGCATTAGCATGGCATTTTTATCTGATTCATATGCATTGACAATTCCTCTTACTCCCCATGCAAAGTCCCACAAACACCTGTTGATTCTGCCAGTGAGGCCCACTAACTATAGCTTCCTGTGATGGGGTGGCAACACTGCTGCACTGCTCTTAAGAGCCCATTCACACAGGGGCAACACGACTTCCAGCGCGATTTTATGAGGCAACTCAGACAGGACCTGAGTATGAATCACAGTGCGACATGGAGCTACTTACAAGGCAACTCCAAGTTGCCTGCAGGACAGGAGACATTCCAGTGGCCAATCAAACAAGAATCAGCTCTGTGGGAGGGAGGGGGGAGAGAGAGGTTTGCCTGATAAATGTATGTTTTCTTCCTGGAGAGTTGCTCCTATTAAGACAGTGAGAGGCGACTCCCATTGAAATGAATGGTTACAGGTCGCCTAGGAGTCGGATTGAAGTAGTACAGGGACCTTTTTTGAAGTCGGAGCGACTGCAGTAGTGTGCATAAGGACGGCTCCATTAACTTACATTGATTTCTTCAGCCAGCGCGACCTGAGGCGACTAGGGGCGACCTGGGGCGATTTGGAGTCGGATCCAAAGACGCCCCTGTGTGAATGGGCTCTTAATTCAGAGCAGATTTGCTACTTTAATGTAGGTTGTGCCTGGGTTGATACATTGTAAAATGTTACAGGGAATGTGGCTATCCCCTTGTTAATTAGCCATTGGCCACACCTAGTCCTACTTGTTGATCTTTTAGTATATTTATTATTTTTCCACTTCCTCTAACAGGGTGACAACACTGTTCATTCTGCATTGAAATCACGCAGCATGGTTGTCACTCTGTGGACAGAGTAGCCTTAAGCCTCATACACACAATCGGATTATCCAACGGGAATTGTGTGATGGCAGGCTGTTGTCGGAAAATCCGACCGTTTGTATGCTCCATCGGACAATTATTGTCGGATTTTTGGAATAGCATGCTTTAAAATTGTCCGTCAACAAATGTGTGTTGGCGGATTATCCGATCGTGTGTACAGAAGTCCATTGGACTTTAGTCCAAAGTACAAGCAAGCATGCTCAGAACCAATCAGCCAACAATAGCAGAAGTTGACCAAAGGGTGGCAGTAAAGAGCAGAAAAGAGCTGAAAAAACACATGATTTTGGGAAAGTATGTTGAAAAAGTGCTGCCGTGTGTATGCATACCAAGTTCACGGCCAACGCCCTTCAAACAAAAATCCACGGAAAAGTTTGTTTGAAGTCCGACCGTGTGTATGAGGCTTAACACAACATTAGCAGAAGTTGCCTAAAGGGTGGCGCTAAAGAGCTGAAAAAACACGTTGTTTCGTGTTTGTTGGCCGACAATTCTTTGCCTTTTGTATGCAATACAATTTCACGGCCAACGCCCTTCGGACAAAAGTTTGTTTGATGAAAATCCAATCGTGTTTACGAGGCTTAAGATTGACATGTATTTTTACCTAGTTTTAAAGGAAGTTAAAATAAGCAACAAACAAATTAAAGGCTAATTCTAGTCTAGTAAATGCTTTAAGCCTTGGTTCACACTATTGCGATGCGAGAACCAGCGCGATTCCAGTGCAGGTTCCCACATCGCATCTCCCTCCCAGGCAGTTCACACTGCCCCATGAGAACCGATGCGAGTGTCAATACAAAGTTAATGACACCCCCAGATTGGTTCGCAGATCGCATGGCGAACTGTGAATTCGGACAGGAATCGGATCGCATGGGTGTGAACACCCATGCGATCCGATTCCAGTGCAGGGAAAAAAAAGATTTCTGTACCATTTTCGTGCGAATCCAATACGAGCTCAGCCAAACAACTGTATGGATGAATTCGCATTGCACAAGCATCGCATGTGATCTACACAGCAATGCCGTGTAGGTCACAGGCAATGTCTGACATCGCAATAGTGTGAACCCAGGCTAAAAGAAGTTACAGCAACAGTTATTAACCAATTATTAACCACATACAGTTACCAGAATACAGTATTTTTTGCTATAGCGGTATTCTACCTTGACCTGCAACCCTTTGATAAATGCTAGATCAAGTAAAAACAGCTCTGGCATAATGAATACACACCAGCCTATATTTACATATGTCACTAATGTTTGCCAAGCCTGTTGGAGTTATAATGCTTGGTACAACTGCTAACTTAGTACAGGTGCCAAGTGCAAGATGGTGCATGAGTTATTAAAGTATAGCTATAGGCAAAACTTTTTTTTTAGGCCTCATGCCCACGGGCGTTTTTTCAGCCGCGTTTTTGAGCGTTTTTTACAGCTTAAAAACGCCTGTCCATGTTAGTCTATAGCTTCATGCCCACCTAGGCGTTTTTGAGCTGTAAAGAGCATAGGCGTTTGTAAGCTGTAAAAAAAACCCAGGGCCAGTGCGTTCCTCAGCGTCAGAACTAGGCAGAAAAAAACGCGAGCGTCAAAAAACGCGCACTAACGCGCACTAACGCGCAAAAAACGCGCACTAACGCGCGGTCGCGTTTTTAGCTCCGACGTTTTTTTTTTTTTTGTTTTTTTTTTTTTTTTTCAAAAAAATAAAAAAATAAAAAAAAAAAATATTTACAATAACATGGACAGGCGTTTTTAAGCTGTAAAAAACGCTCAAAAACGCAGCTGTAAAAACGCCAGTGGGCATGAGGCCTTAGTTTCGGATAGAGTGCAGAGGGATTCAATGTTTTTATTGCTGTCTGTGACCTCGTTAAAAAGATACAACCAGTGGCAGCTGGTGCGCAATATTTGGGGGGGGGGGGGTGGGAGCGGCAAAGTAACACCACTCCCCCCACCCCACGCGGGAGGTGGACGGTGGCAATCAGCCTCCCCATGCGTGAGTCAGACGGCTGCGATTCAACCACTGCGGGAGGCGGATGTTACTGTGCCAATCAGATGCCTTACCTTAGGAGGCAGTGTGAAGGAAGAGTCGCTCTGACCACTTCTCCCGATCGGACTTCAAAGACATAATTTGCAGCACACAGAGAAACATTCTCCTAAGACTCTCTGGCCAATCGGGGCTTCCTGATTGGCTGGAAGGAGAATCAGGAAGACAATAGCAAATATTAATTCACTATTGTCACACAAGTAGGTGGGCTTGGGGCACAGTGCCCACCCTCATTTGAAGTCAGTTAGAGCCTCGGACTCTAATCATGTGCTTAAAAAAAAAGCCTATTGTAATTCATGCGCCCGGCGCTCTGCATGTAGATTAGGGGCTGGGCACATGGATTGGGGGGGCGGCGCTCTGCATGGACGGGCCACCACTGGGCCACCACTGGATGCAGCCCTTTCTATTTGTCCTGTTTACCATTATAATCAAAGGTTTTAGGGTTGTGCCCTAAAAAGTAATAGAGGGGAAATCTTGCAATGGGGACACGAGTTCTGGTGAGTTGGGGGTCCCCAAGGAATTCCCTTTTTTTGCAAGGATTTATTCCCACTTCCTGTTTGGCTATGGGACAGGAAGTGAAGGGCAATCTCCACAATGGGACACAGCTGGCAGAAAAAAATCTGACAGGGGTTGTAACCCTCCCTTACTCTATCCAAAATGGAAAAAAAGTTTTGCTTATAGTTCTACTTTATGGTATTTTATTAAAACAAGTAGTTTTGAACCTGAACATTACATATTAATGCACTTCATCACACATTCAACCAGATACCAGCCTGCTATGTGTCTGCATTTGATACATGCTTATTTATAGAATCAGTATAATTAAAATAAAACTATGGCCTCCCATTTACAGAATGTGCTGTGCTGCATATGCATTATAAATGCATATGCATTGACAATTCCTCTTACTCCCCTTGCAAAGTCCCACAAACACCTGTTGATTCTGCCAGTGAGGCCCACTAACTATAGCTTCCTGTGATGGGGTGGCAACACTGCTGCACTGCTCTTAAATTCAGAGCAGATTTGCTACTTTAATGTAGGCTGTGCCTGGGTTGATACATTGTAAAATGTTACAGGGAATGCGGCTATCCCCTTGTTAATTAACCCTTGGTCACACCTAGTCCTGCCCATTACTTTCTGAATTGACAGCACTACTTCTGTTGCTGAAACCTTCACACTTTAGGCTGCAGTGTCTAGGAGAAGAACATATGAGACACAAATAAAAGCGGCTTTAGCTTATTCAGGGAAGGTAAAAGATCTTTTCTGTTGACTATACCTCCAGCTATGGTACTCCAGGCAGTCCCTCAGCATCATCATGTACAGTGTGGGACTATTAGCATTGTATTGTACATGGAAGAGGCAGGAGTGTGACTGTGGCCAGGAGTGCCTTAAGCTGGACACTGATAGTTTTTTTTTTCCGTTCATCTCAGTGGGAAAAAACCCCAACAGACCACCGCACCAACACAAGGGATATTGGTGTGGAGATCTGCCCTGTTGTTTTTTTAAATTCTGATAGTGGGAAGGGCTCTCTTGTCTGTCCGTCCCGCCAGAATTCACAGGTCAACACTCGCAACCGAACGCTGAACGGATGCTGGTTTTCCAGCATGTCTCTTCTGTTGGAAAGACAGCTGTAAGCACTGATCGAAAGTCGTCCAGTTCCTGCTTAACTGGCTTATTTTCGGTCAGTGTGTACCTAGCTTTAGAGAAGAGATAGCACAGGACTGGTCGGACAAATTTCTTTCAATCCCTGTACCCAAAGATTTAATGAGCAGTTAACATTTACAGCGGGGGGAGGGGGGAGGCAGGGGGGTTCAGGTATAACACTTTATGGTGCACTAACAGAAGACCTCTACCCTGAAAAATCCAGGCTTTCCACCACAAGCTTTAGATCGATATTTCTACTAGAATTACGGTTTTCTTAACCCAATTATGTTTCCATGTGCATTGCCTAGAAAACGGTTCCCAGGTAATGATCACTGTAAAATATCAAATAAAATCCTTTGTGAACTAATCAAACAGTGTGAGACATGTGGCTATCCTAAGCACTGTGTATAACAATAAATAACACAGTCCGATGGATTTTTTTTATTGGACAAACCGATCGTGTATGGGCCCCATCGGTCTTTTTTCCATCGGTGTCAAAAAATAGAACATGTTTTAAATTTTTCCGATGGATAAAAAACCGATAACAAATTAATATCGTCTGTGGGGAACTCCATCAGATAAAAAACCCATGCATGCTCAGAATCAAGTCGACGCATGCTCAGAAGCATTGAACTTCATTTTTCTCGGCTCATCGGATTGTTTTACGTCACCGCGTTTGAAACGGTCGGTTTTTTGACTGATGGTGTGTGGACAAGACTGATGGAAGACAGTTTCATCGGATTTCTGATGGAAAAAACCATCGGATTAGAATCCATAGGATATCCGATCGTGTGTACAGGGCTTAATGGGAAGACTTTTTCTGAAATAAATGGTCTGGCGACACACTGGTGGAAAGCAAGCAATCATTATATGTGTCTATTGCTCCAACTTTCTGTAATGCTAATTTTTATATATAAACAAAATAAAGAAAACTGTTTGCCGTTACTGATATATGTTGAGATAATATTCTTGTGCCTCTATGCCTTTTATAGTATGTAAAAAGTTACATTAAATGATGCAACCAAATACAGATGATATAAAATGCATATGCCAAGATTTCAGGACTTTTGATGGATTTCAGCTCTTTTGGAAATTTCTGAGAATTTCCTGAAAAAATATGAAGCCTGAACAGCATGACATCATTTTATTAATAAGAGGCAGCTGCAGGCATGCAGCTATAGCGTATATGTAAAGTTCTGCTTTGTGGTTTAATATGGAAAAAAGATACAATTAGGAGAGCACATTGCAAACTTCTATTATATTATCATAGATTTAGATGTTCACTCATGGGCTATACTAACATAGAATATATCCCTAAAGTAAGTGTAATTTGCCTTTTGGTCCCAATGGCTTAATGATTATTACAAGTAAAATTCCACTTTTCAAAATGACCCATTTCCACAATGGTCACCTGCTTCCTGTTCTTGCTCATTTTCCAACTACACAAATCTGCACCTTAGATAATCCAGGGTAATTTTGTGTCAATTATTGCATTTAGACGAGTTTGCCTTATCTGGAATACAAGGAAGGAACGTAGTAATAACAACAATAGCATACTATTGCATATTAGAGGTATGTTCTATTTAGATCTCCATGTTTTTACTTGGAATAAAGTCCTGCTATCAGTAGGGTGCAATTTGCTTCTAAAATAAACAAGAACAACCCTTTAAGTTTTCCTATGTCTTTAATTAGCTGCCCACTTTACAGCTGCCCCTATTTTCAGATAGGAACTAAAAATTGATGGATGTGATTTTTCATTAGACAAGCAGAGATATAGCTTTGCTATGGGCCTCTAATTTTGGAAAAGTCTCCAGGTTTGTTTAAAAATGATTAAAGAACATAGTTAATGTTAACAGGAGGCATTGTTTCCAGAGTCAGCCTTTACTATCAAGCTTCTTAACCTATAGCTGCCCTTTGCCATATATCCTAAAAATAAATAAATCTTGCCTTGATATAATTTAGGGTACCACATGTATGTGTTAAAAGAGCAGGCTAAGTTTGTGATCCTGCAATGTGTGCCTTCTCCCATTTTAAGGTCAATTAATGTGTGTTTCCCTGCTAAATAAGTACCATATATACTTGAGTATAAGCCGAGTTTTTCAGCACATTTTGTTGTGCTGAAAATGCCCCCTCGGCTTATACTCGAGTCACCTTTTTGCGCCTGATCTCCCGGACTTTGGGGACCCGGTACGGCCGGCCGTAGGTCCCCTGGACCCAAAACTTGGCACAGATGTAGCCCCACTCTTCCTCTATAAGGTTTTTTGTCCAGGGGACCTACGGTCGGGGAGCACCGATTTTTCAAAGCCGGGCACCCCTTCCATAGACTCCCATGTTAAACTGTAATTTCTCTGGTGATTTTGGGGACCCGGTACTGGCCGGTCGTAGGTCCCCTGGACCCGAATCTTGGCACACATGTAGCCCCATTTCTCCTCTACAAGTGTGCAAAGTTTGTTGTCTGGGGGACCTACAGCCGGGGAGCACCGATTTTTCAAAGCTGGGCACCCCTTCTATAGACTCCCATGTTAAACGTCAGTCTAGTCATGGACACAGTGAGGCATGGACACAGTGAGGCATGGACACAATGAGGCATGGACACAGTGAGGCATGGACACAGTGAGGCATGGGTACAGTGAGGCATGGGCACAGTGAGGTATGGGCACAATGAGGCATGGACACAGTGAGGCATGGACACAGTGAGGCATGGGTACAGTGAGGCATGGGCACAGTGAGGCATGGACACAGTGTGGCATGGGTACAGTGAGGCATACACATGGACACAGTGAGGCAAAGTGAGGCACAGTGAGGCATGCAGATGGACACCCTAGGCTTATACTCGAGTCAATAAGTTTTCCCATTTTTTTGTGGTAAAATTAGGTGTCTCGGCTTATATTCGGGTCAGCTTATACTCGAGTATATACGGTATGCAGGTCTATATATGTTTAAGTCGCTGTATTGGATTTTTTTATTAGACATCCCTTCTGGGATTATTGTTTTAGTGATCTCTGTTAGCTTTTTTTATGCTAGAGATTCTATAGACGCCATACTTAGAGGTATCTCATTAATATTTGTATTTTCCATGACTTTATACACAAAATAAAGGAATTACAAAAAAAAAAAAGAGCAGGCTAAGTGCTCATTCCTCTATTACCTCTAATCCTGGGCCTAAACTGTAAATTGAGCCAAATATACATGCCTTTCCTGCTCTACTGTACACAGAACCTGTTAAAAGTGATGTGTATAGGACTCATATATGGGATAAAGGTCTATCAGCATATAATCATCTCAACAAAAAATGGTGCAGGCACCATCAAATGTAAGGTCAATCAGCCACATCTCAAAGAACTCCTAGCAAGGTCTGGAGGAAACCTAGGGTTCTACAGAACCCTCGTTGAGAATAATGGGTTATACCCTTCAATTTATGTTCACCAAAGCCATGCTAACTCTCTGCAAGCCCTGCATCTCTTGGGAGTCCAATATTTATGAATTCCCTTACAAAAATAATATATGTGTTTTCCATAAGATACGCTGAATACTCTTATCTTAGTTATCTTCATTCCTATGACTACGAAACTTACCAGTGTGTTAAAGGCTAAGCATTTAAAGAGTTAGACTGGGTTTTAGTATGTCAATGCTTGACATTTAACTGTAACATGTTAAAGCTCTAGACTCTTCCATAAAAAACATGATTTAGTTAAATCCAAAGAGTTATTTTACTGGATTGGCTTTCAGACCATGCACAAACAGTACAAATTAAAGTCATTATACATGCACTTTAGACCATATGCCAATGCCCTACCCCTGCTGTATCACATGAAAGGACCAAGAAGCATTAAGCAAATTTGTATTTACCCACCGCATACAGTATTAATCAGAAGTTGTAATGTCAATTTTCTCTAAGACACAGCTCATATGCCTTGGGAAACTACAAGCGAAGTAAGCTGATCTACAAGCAAAGTAGCCTGAAGCTGCATGATGGTTGTAGTTTTGCAGTCTAGGGTCTAAACTGAGATATGATAATTCCGTCACTATTTTTACATTCTTAAAGGAGAGTAAACATTTATCAGGCATCTGATTCCATATTCTATTTCATTTCTCAGCTTAGGAGTGCAAACAGTGGTCAAAAACTCATGAGTGTCAAACCCAGAATATCTGACAGTACTATAGCAGATAAGCAACACTGTCAAAACTAAGCTGGATCAAATTTCCAAACCTCAGAAACATAAACCAAACCATATTCAAAGTACACCAGCAGCACATCTCGGCGTATTCAAGAAAAATTGCAATAACAGCCTGAAGACACTTTGCAAACCACTGAAATTGAGACACACAACTGAGTTTTCCCACTGTGAGGGCCAGTTGTAGCTGGTAAGTCTCATTATACAATAAGAAAACTTGGTTACCATTTCACCCCTGGTAGTGTTTAGCTTCAGAAAACAATTAAAGCCTAACCTCTCAAGAGGTGTTTTGCTAAACCAATTTAAATATGCTTCCGGTTGCATATTTTAATTTTTTTAATAAGACTTACATTTACAAGCTCAACTGGCAATCTGAAATCCAAGCCACAAATCAGAGATGGAAGCAAGGACCCCAGTTCTATAGGCAATACCCCATTCAAGAATCAACAAAGTTACAAAAAGTATTCCCATAGGCTCAAGTTAAGCATAGGCAAACTTTATTAGGCCCACACTTATTTAAATGCACCAAATACACTATAATTTCTATACATTATACACTATATACACTATAATTTCTGGAAATAATATTCTGAATATGAAGCACAACAATAATTAATAAACTATTGGTTTGTGTAGGCAAATATTGCATATTGTAATTTTTTAACCCTAAATACTGTGATAGAACATATTTCCCACAGTGCTAAATTGCAAAGAGTTATAGAGAATTTGCAATCTCATTTATCAATAATACCCCATTAATTGCAAAGAGTTATAGAGAATTTGCAATCTCATTTATCAATAATACCCCATTAATTGCAAAGAGTTATAGAGAATTTGCAATCTCATTTATCAATAATACCCGATTAATTGTATATTTTAAATGCAAAAAAGCAGTGTAAGTACCTGAATCTGGCCTGGTTCCAGCCTCTTGCAGTCCCTGTACAACCGGGCTGGAGTGTTAGAGACAGAAGCAGTACAAGGAACCAATCAATTCAAGACTGACAAAGAGCATGCTAATAGGAAAAGAGAGCAGAGTGACAAAGAGATGAGTTCATCACTATATGGCGTTTCCCTTTTCACTGTCCAATCACAGGCTAGGGCGAGTCCAACTAGCTTCATAGAAAGTAGGATAAATTATGCGGGCCACCAGACTGAGGACATCTAGTGGCAGAAAACAAGGACTTTAGGGAAATCTTTGGACTGAAAGTGACTATTGTAGCAAAAACAGTTTTTGCTATTTTATCTTCCAATGGGATATTCATTTTTTCTTGTTAGTTTTGACTGCAGTTCTGCTTTAACTGTTCCAGGACTGCAATAAGAAGTGAAAAGACTACATGTGGCCCAAACACACCAATTTGACATACATAGATTAGTGGGAGATCCTCAAGGTGATTACCCTAAAATGAGTGATCTGATCTTGCTGTATGGCAGCCATTGCAATTCTTTGACTCCTCTGAGATATGCCACTTTTTAGAATTTGACTTTTATTACTAACATGTCTGGTCTAATAAAAATAAGGGCTGGTCAAACCAAAATGTGTGTCAGGAACACTGAAAATGCAGCAATAGGATAAACCACATCAGAGGCCAGAATTCATATGGGAAGGTTTTTTGTGAAGTAAGCTGGATCTTAACATAAATACATAAATTCAGCAATGCTTCTCGAATTCTTTGCACAATTTCCTTGAAGTCTTTGATGTCCAAAACCAAGTAAAACAGTGCATTTCTGATAATTTACTGAATGTGCAGTTTCTAGTATGAACAGAGCTGGGTGCTGTACAACATAAACACTGTCCAACTGCAGATTCTACTTTGGCAAACAGAATCTGACAAGGAAGGCTTGGGAACATTCAGAGGTCGTGAATGTGCGAACTAGACACTCGTCTATGCTTGACTGCTGACTAACAAGTTGAAAAGTTTATTGCTGACTGCTAAGTGACATAGACACATAGACATATTCTCTGTAATTCATTACCTTTCAGTAAAAGGTTACAAGTAGATCGGAAGCATTCCCGTATATCACTTAACGTGGATCAATTATCCAGACGTGTAATCACAGTAAAACAAGCACAATAAGCTCTGATTCATCTAGCTGAAAAGGCAAGATGCCATAAATTTTAAATCCAAACTCTGGGAACAGTCAAAACCCTCCTTTGCAGTAGCGCTGCCCCCACACTGCAAGTGTTAAATGCTCAATTATGCCTAGGGATAGAAATGCAGTTTTACTTACCCGATCCTCCGCTCCCCTGGTACCCCTATGATCTAGCAGCGGATTATCCCCTCTGCATCCCCACGTCCAATGCAAATCTATGGGCCCTGCATCAGTTTTGATGATGTCAAAGGGCATCTGACTGCTACATCATAGGGAAGAGACGCTGTGGGTAACAGTCTTGAAGCAAGGAGGAGCCTGCGCAGGAGAGGATCAGGTAAGTATATCTATTTTACCCATCCCCTTTACATAGATGAGCATTTAATCCTTGCAGTGCAGGGGCAGTCCCACTGCAAGTGATGATTTTTACTTTCCTGGAATTCAGCTTTAAAGGAGAAGTACAGCCAAAGCTTCTGTGGATCACAGAAGTGCAGTCTGTTCTGCACTCCTGTGACCCATTTTCAATAGACAGCGGGCTGAAGCTTACTGTCGGCTGATGTCACAGAACCGGTCCAGGCTGGGAAAACCTTGCAACCATATGGTTGGAGTCCACCCATATGCCCAGCTCAGCCTCTTAGTGAGAGCCTGAGCCAACCGCTCCCGTCCCATCCACAGCCTAGCTCTCCAGTGAGTGCAGGGGGGAGAACAGAAAGCAGGTGACTGACAGTACACGGAGTGATCAGTGGTCTTTGATCGCTCAGTTTTCAGTCTTATAGCCTGCTGGGAACAGATGCAGAATCGAACCGATGCAGCATCCACCTAGGTAAGTATGATTTAAAAAACAAAACACAAACTCTCAAAACAATATTATTATAGTCAATTTAGTATGCCTTAACTTGACTCGGTCATGCGAAAGGTATGGTGGTTGCCATTGCAGGCCTCTTTTTGAAAATATGTAGAGCTACTCTGCAACTGTACAAAACACCAAACAACAGAAATGTGGGAAAACTTCAAGTTTTCCTGAACAATAAAGGGCCTTCTGACTATTTTGAACATCCCCTGCATTCCTACAGTCCTCAAAAGAGGGAAACAAAATAAAGAAAAAATATTCCTTACTATTCTGATCACGGCTCAGTGCCACATGAGAAATACTCACACAGAGCTTATAACCATTGATTGCATTATTGCAAGCTGGATTCTTCCAAGTTCTTTTCAGGGTGCTTCCCCGTAGATTGTACACCTTATGATTGTTCAGATTCTGCACTCTGCCATTCCCAAATGTATTGATCTTCACTCTTTGGCTTTCCTATTTTTTGTTGCCCTGGCCAGACTTCTCCTGAGTCTGGTTGTTTGCCCATGAGCATCCCAGCACTACTACTTCTGCTAGCCCCTTCCATGGTGAATCAAAATTTATAGTCTTTTTTTTTTAAATGCCCCCTTCCAAACTACATAACATGCGTTACCTTGAGAACCTGGTCTGGGCAGGCTAATCATACTGGCATGTTGTCTTTTTCCCATCCTGTCACCTATTGCCTGATGCCATGGCTGAGACACAGTTCCTAGCAGAGCACATTCCAGGGAACATGCAGCCGAGCCAACACATGATGAGCACATGCAACACGTTGCCAGAGGTGGCAGTAATTAGTCAGATTTGTCACACTAGCACACTTACAAGCACCCTGCATTTACCATAAACTGCCCCTCCCCCAGATTTGTTAATGGATTGCTCATGTATGTCCAGTGGCAAGGAAAATTTTTTACTGTGAAATAAAATATTGCTCATATGGTGCCCCTCCCTCAATGTGCCACTCTCCCCCACCCCTCCCTCAACGTGCCACCCCTTGCATGGCATATAACCAAAAATATTTTACAGAAATAGATTTTTAGAATAGTAGATCCTCCTCAGATCTTGTGTGCTGTATAAGTATATGTTTGCACGCAAGAATATACCTGTGCTCTATGGGGTCCAAGAGAGTATACAGCCCGCACGCATAGCGTAGCATGGGATACAGCTACTATTATTTTGGCAAGTATGTTAAAAAAAATTAAATAAAAAATATATACATTTTTAAATGTAAAAATTGTAAAGCAACATAGGATACTGAAAATACATAATACATTATGCTTTATTGCATTAACCCTATTGCATTTTCTAAATGCAGCTTGAAAAACACTGTAACTGAACTGTTGGCAGCTGTGATACCTCCCAGGGGTTACCGACCTAAAATATATTTTTATTGACAAGCACCAAAAAGACAAAGAGCACAATTATTTTCACTGCTATATTATGACTGAACTACACCATTAGAATAGAATGATCCAATTTTGGCAGGAGGCGGTATAGCAGCAGTTGACATGCGTTCAGGAGGCACTACTGCCACCTCCTGATGGCTTTTTTTTCATACTTCTTTTTCAAATGCTGAATAGCAATTTAACATTGCGGGACCGCGCCACAACTGCAAGCTAAGCGATTGGCTCACGGTTGTGGTGAGGCCTCATTGGTCTCAGTGGGCAAGTATCACAGGCGGTGCCGGCTGTCAAACTCTGCAGGCTGAGTTAAAATTGCATGCTATGAGGAAGGCTCCGGCTGAAACATGTTAGCACTTTAGATGTCGCACTGCTGTTAGTGCTCCATAAAGATTTAAGAAGAAGCTGGCATCGGCCGACATTGGTCGGTTCAATAGAAACCGGCCGACATTCGGCCCGTGTGTATAGCCGCTGATCCAATAGAAGCCAGCCATTTAGCCGGCTTCTGTCGAAGGCTCATGACCAAAAAAGATCTGCCGACCGGCTCCCTTTTCGGCGCTCTTAGCCAATGGCTGAGAGCACTGACCGGAGTGTTCTGGCAGTGGGGGGGGGGGGGGCGTCCCCTTGTCAGAACACAATAGCACAGCTAGGGAGATCACTGTACTAACATCGGATTGAATGAAAAAAAAAATAGTAGTGTGTACCAGGATTAAAGCCCCGTACACACGATCGGATAACTTATGGATTTTCGTCTGATGGATTTGTCCATCGGAAATCCGATTAAACTGTTTTCATCAGTCTTGGCCACACACCATCAGTCAAAAAACCGACCGTTCCAAACGCGGTGACGTAAAACACTCAGATGAGCCGAGAAAAATGAAGTTTAATGCTTCTGAGCATGCGTCGACTTGATTCTGAGCATGCGTGGGTTTTTTAACCGATGGACTTGCCCATAGACGATCGGAAATTCCCATCGGTTTTTTATCCATCGGAAAATTTTAAAACAAGTTCTATTTTTTACAACCGATGGAAAAAAGACCGATGGGTACCATACACGATCGGTTGGTCTGATGAAAACCATCCATCGGACGGTTTTCATCAGTCAAACCGATCGTGTGTACGGGGCTTAAGTCTGCAAAGCGTAAGCAGATCATATTTTCTGATGATTTTGAAGTGTTTTTCTCAGGCGTTTTTCAGAGGTTTTACAGATGTTTTTTTGCATGTGTATCAAGCTTCAGGAGTTTGCTTCCCAGGCTGGGCAATGGGAGGAGAGGAGTTCGTAAATAGAAGACGTAAAAATGCGTGCAAAAACATGCATATTTGCCAGCACACCATGGATCAACAAGGTAGCGTCCACACGTTTTTTCTGCATGATCACAACACAAAGCAGTGCAATGTTTCGAAGCCACGCAGGGCCCCTTCACCAGGCTCGAAACGTTGCACTGCTTTGTGTTGTGATCATGCAATAAAATCCGTTTGGACGCTACCTTGTCGAACAATGGTGTGGTGGCAAATATCTCCATTGTGACTTTCTGAACCAGTTCCCAGCTGGTTGTTGCTGCAGCACCAAAATCTTTTAGAGCTTATCCAGGAATGTGTGTAATGGGAATATTGAGTATTTCAAAAACATGCATATAGCGCATTTACAAGCATTCCTATTACCAGTTGATCAAAAATGCCTGAATATGCACAGAGCGTAGGGTGCAGTGGCGGCTGGTGGTATATTTTTTGGGGGGGAGGCGGCAAATCACAAGCCCCGCACTTCCCTTATCTAGGGCACGGGCAGCACTTCCTCTGGGCGGTGGGCGGCGTCTCCTCCTGCTGCTGCACGGCGGCTTCCCCGTGTCTCCTCCACCTCCTCCTCGGCGGCCAATAGGATCGCTTCTCCTCTCGGCCAATCGGGTGATTGGCTGGGAGGAGAATCAGGAAGACAATTGTCACACAACTGGGTGGGCTCGGGGCGCAGTGCTCTGCCCCCCCGAGCCCACCCTTTTTTGAAGCCTATTAAAACCTCTGACTCTAATCACGTGCTTCAAAAAAAGAAAACCCATTGGAATCCATGCGTCCAGCTCCCCGCATGTAGATTAGGGGACCGGACACATGGATTAGAGTGGTGCCCTGCATGACCGGGGTGCCCTGCATTATGGGCCAGGCGACTGATTATACAAGTGTGAACAGTTACACTAAAGCCTAGTACACACTGCTAGTTTCTTTTTGTTCAACCCAGCTTAGGCTAGAGCTGATGTACTAACAATCTGATGTTAGTACAGCAATCTCCCCTGCTGTTCCTTTGTGTTTTGACAGGGAGGCGGCCCCCCAGCGGGAGCCGGTCAGCAGACCCTTTTCAGGTCATGCCCCTTTGACAGAAGCCAGCTGAACGGCCAGTTTCTGTTGAACCGGCTGCAGTACACACGACCTGAAAGACAGCCGGTTTCTATTGAACCGGCCGATGCCACCCGACATTCGGTCCGTGTGTACAGGGCTTTAGAAAGAATTGGATTCTGCATACTCAGGAGTAATAAGTAGTAGTCAGGAGTAGGGAAACAAGCAGAAAAATGCTCTAGTGTGAATGGGGGTTAAAGGACATTGTACAGAAATTGTCAGGTTGGAAAATGTGAAGCTTACTTAAGTTTTGTGACTACATTATAGTGTTTTACTGGTAAATGTAGTGGAATTTCACAGCTGTTCACAGTGTGTTGTAAAAGCCCTCCATGTGCGTGTAGTAAAAAAACGAAAGCTGTGGATTGTGGAGCACCCGATGAGCCTTCTATTTGTTTACACACATTGCTGGGTGGCCTTCCCATTTATACAAGTAGTTGTCCTTTAATGCCTAACAAAAAACAACATTGTTACTTTCTTTTCACAAACTCCTCATGTCCCATCTGCATGCCTTTTCGCCCCCTCATCACTGCAGTTTCCTGTAATGCTAGACAGAATGGCTTTTAGTTTTACAGAAAAGATTTCAGCCGTCATCAATCAGCCCAAAGGGGAACACTCCATCCTAACATGGCGTTTCAGCTTTCTCAGGTATCAGCTCGTGAATATCTTGGAAGGTGTTAGAAACAAAGGCAAGTGAAGTAATAACGTGCTGAAAAGTGGAGCCCATGAGGAAAATGGAAAGTTTTAGTATATTGCTAATGTAAGGTCACATGCATGCATACAGGTCTTCGCCCTATTGTGGTGTAATAAAACTCAACAAATCTTAACCACACTTGAAATAAGAGCTTATTATTACACATAGCCAAAGGGGCCAGAAAAGATAAAAAAATGTGATGTCTGATAGCCATGTACCCATTTATTTAGCTTGAGTTGCTTTTAATGACAATGTGTACAGCCTGTGTGATTTTAAAAAAAGGTCAATAACCACTTCATTTAGGTCTTTCTGAGTGCTCATTTATTTTCAACAGCTTTTGTTTGTATAGCAACTAATCCCAGGAGTGGGGTAGGGCAAATGCCCAAGCACGTGCTGCCTAAGGCTTTAGCCAGCAGCTTGAGCAAAATTAATACATTCTTGCATCCACGCTAAACAGCGAGCATTCGGGATTCTCCATTACTGGCTTTGGTAGTGAAGCGGCTGCGACTGCCTGAACACCTAAACAGTGCCTGTTTTTTTCCTGATCTAGTCTAAAGCTGGCCATGCAATGATCAAAATTCATCTGGTTCCGCACAGACCGGACAAATTTTGATCAGTGTTTGGCTGTCTGCTCAATAGAAGTCAATCATTTGAGCGACTTCAGTTGAAGGGACAGGTTGGAAATTATTCTCGATCAGTGGCTGCAGCCAAATTACTTGAGGTGCTGGTCTATGTAATCTGATAGCAGGGGGTGCCCTTGTCAGAGTACAATGTTCCAGCAGTGGGATCCCTCCATCCATCTCGTCTGTGTAAACCTGTCCATTTTTTATTCAGTCCACTTCCTCCTCTCTGTAACTGATGGTGGCATCTACACAAGTAATGTATTTCAAAGCCTTTCTAAGCCAAGGTTCTATGGTACCCTAGGGTTCCTCACAAGGTTGCTCAGGGTTCCCCCCCCAGCAGAGAGCAGTGGTGACTTCATATTCTACCTACACTTAAATGTTCCACCGAATACCAATGTAAGGGGTAATTTCTACACTGACCATTAATGTCAGGAGAAAGTACATTTGATACTTTCCTCAAACCATTATTTCATAAATTTTAAGATTATTAATTGTATACAGCTGGTGGTGTTGAAAAATTATCTGCCCTGGGTGTCAAATGCTCAGGAAAATGGACACTGTACCATCTAAAGTGTACACATATATTTTTAAAGGTACCTTTCTTATGAATTAATTCAGCCTAATGTTTCAATTTTTCCGTTAACAGGACAGGCCATTATTGCTAACTCTGAATCAGGATCTACTTTGTGTTCCTTGTTTTTTCCTTCTTAGTGCAAATGAAATACTCCTATTGTTACAATAAGCAGATAACAAGGTAAGGGTCTTAGGTAAGAATGTTTAATTAATGCTTCTTTAGCAATTCTAAATCATTTACAGGGGGTCCCCGAGTTACGAACACAATAGGGACTGTAGGTTTGTTCGTAAGTCGAAGTTGTTCGTAAGTCGCAACACTGCATTCGTAAGTGTTCGTAAGTGTAACTGCCGCCTGTGCATGGATGTGGGATGTTCCAGGCGCTTGTTATGTTATCTGGGGCGTAGTACGGCAGTGTAGAATGTGTCGGAGCTGCTCGAAAGTTATCGTAGAGCACAAGTGGCCGGCATTTGAGGCAGTTCGTAAGTAGGAGTCGTTCGTAACTCGGGTGTTCGTAACTCGGGGACCCCCTGTATTTTATTCATGTCTTTTTGAGATAGAGTCATTGGTTAAAGTACATATTTGTGTCTTAATGTACTGATTAAGAACTGTTGGTCAAGCATTATTTGGCCTACTTAGAACTTGCTTTGTATGCTGCATGACCAATGCAAAGGCAAAATTGCCTTATAGAAGTCTACAATGCCATGAGGGCAGACCAAATCGTTCATTTGACAAACATGCCTTTGAGTGTTTAGCAAATAAAGCTGCTGGTGGTATGTGCAAATACTAGTAGTTGAACTGCATTTTATAACACTGGCAGTTTTTTGGTAAGTCAGTCAACCACTTTAACCACTTAAGCCCCGGACCTTTATGCAGCTAAAGGACCAGGCCCCTTTTTGCGATTCGGCACTGCGTCGCTTTAACTGAGAATTGCGCAGTCGTGCGACGTGGCTCCCGAACAAAATTGGCGTCCTTTTTTCCCCACAAATAGAGCTTTTTTTTGGTGGTATTTGATCACCTCTGCGATTTTTATTTTTTGCGCTATAAACAAAAATAGAGCGACAATTTTTAAAAAAATTCAATATTTTTTACTTTTTGCTATAATAAATATCCCCCAAAAATATATAAAAAAACATTTTTTTTCCCACAGTTTAGTCCGATACGTATTCTTCTACATATTTTTGGTAAAAAAAACACAATAGGCGTTTATTGATTGGTTTGCGCAAATATTATAGCTTCTACAAATAGGGGACTGTTTTATGCCATTTTTAATAATATTTTTTTTTTTACTAGTTATGGCGGCGATCAGCGATTTTTATCGTGACTGCGACATTATGGCGGACACATCCGACACTTTTGACACCATTTTGGGGCCATTGTCATTTTTACAGCGAGCAGTGCTATAAAAATGCACTGATTACTGTAAAAATGACACTGGCAGTGAAGGGCTTAACCTCTAGGTGGCGCTGTAGGGGTTAAGTGTTCCCTAGGAAGTGATTCTTACTGTAGGGGGGCGTGGCTACACGTTACATGTCACTGATCGTCTGTTCCGATGACAGGGAACAGACGATCACTGACATGCCACGGAGAAGAACGGGGAAAAGTTTGTTTACACTCACCTCTCCGCGTTCTTCAGCTCTGTGACCCGATCGCGGGACACCGGCTGCGGTCGGGTCCGCGAGTCCCACGGGCGCAGTCACGGAGCTCAGGACCGGGTCGCGAGTGCGCCGCCTGCGCGACCCACGGCTGGGCTCTTAAAGGGCAACGTACCTGTACGTTGATGTGCCCAGCCGTGCCATTCTGCCGACGTATATTGGCGTGAGGCGGTCCTTAAGTGGTTAAAGGGGTTGTAAAGGTTCGTTTTTGTTCCAGCGTCTTCCCGCAGGGATGTAGTCCCAAGGGAGGGGGCGAGCACGCTGACTAACCCCCAGCCAGAACGGCTCGGATGATGGGGGAAAGCTTACTGAGGAGGAACAGGAAGTAAGAAATTCAGACAAAGAAAAAAAACATTTAGAAGGGAAATCGAAGGAAAAGGTAAGTGAACCAACAATGCACTAGCTTAAAGGAACCTATTTAGAAAATAAAAAACTAACCTTTACAACCCCTTTAAGGACTGTAATTTGAACAGTAAAGATTTATGTTTTTTTGTAATAATACATCTAATATTAATTAACAATTTTAACACCACAATGTGTTGACATTTATTTTTTAAATATCTAAAGGTTATTACAGAAAACACGGTTTTGCAGGTTAGGTAAAACTAAAAGCAGTCAGGATTATTAGATAAAGGAAGAATTTTAGGATCATACACATCCTGAAGAATAAATGCACTGGAATTTATAAGCCTTTAGGTTTTTCCCATGATCTGAGAATAGGAGCATCTGGTCATGCACAACAGCCCCAGGAGAAACATCAGTTAACCAAAAATGAACAGTCTAGAGGCTAGTGAGAGGTGAGCCCCTCCCGTGTGACACATTATGTTACATCTGGGGATAAAAGAATGAGTGAAGAATGGGCAAACTGATCATCACACAAGGACTCTGGAATGTCTTCTACCACCTCTTAGAAGTTCAACATAACCATCTAAGTAGCTTTTTAATTAAAACGGAAATAGTTTCTCCATGGTTGTAATTATGCAGGTTCTCAGACAAAATATAATGTTACATCAAACAATATGATAAAGTGATAAGTTAGAAGTATGAGGGAAACATATCTCTAGAGCAAACCAAATATCTCAAACATAAAACAACAGAGGAAATGATTAAATAAAGGAAGGAAGTTATACAGCTAGGGTTAGGTGTCAAATTCAAAGATTCACGGTGATATAAAAATATACAGTTTTGCCAATAGACTTATTGTAATTTTTAGTTTATTTTTAATTTTTTCCAAACAACTTAATTCAGGTTTCAAGGATGAGAAATAGACATTAACATTACAGTTGTATGGTCTGTCAATTTGGTACAAAAAGTTTATTAGTTTTTTTATATGGGTCATTTTTTACATCGTAAAAGTCATACTTATTATACTAGGTGGATGCAGCATTGGATACAGCATTTTTTTACATCGTAAGAGTCATACTTATTATACTAGGTGGATGCAGCATTGGATACAGCATTTTTTTACATCGTAAGAGTCATACTTATTATACTAGGTGGATGCAGCATTGGATACAGCATTTTTTTACATTGTAAGAGTCATACTTATTATACTAGGTGGATGCAGCATTGGATACAGCATTTTTTTACATCGTAAGAGTCATACTTATTATACTAGGTGGATGCAGCATTGGATACAGCATTTTTTTACATTGTAAGAGTCATACTTATTATACTAGGTGGATGCAGCATTGGATACAGCATTTTTTTACATCGTAAGAGTCATACTTATTATACTAGGTGGATGCAGCATTGGATACAACATTTTTTTACATCGTAAGAGTCATACTTATTATACTAGGTGGATGCAGCATTGGATACAGCATTTTTTTACATCGTAAGAGTCATACTTATTATACTAGGTGGATGCAGCATTGGATACAGCATTTTTTACATCGTAAGAGTCATACTTATTATACTAGGTGGATGCAGCATTGGTCCGATACTGCATCTGTCCCCTGGTGCCTCTAAGACTCAGAACCGAGCAATCAAACACGCCAACCGCTCGGTTCTCAAAGCTTCCTGAGCAGAGAGCTGGTGACTGTCAGTCAGCAACTCTCTGCTCTGCCCCCCGCCCTCACTGGAGTGCTGGGCTGTGGAGGGGGCGGGAGCGACCAGCTTAGGCTCTCATTGGCTCGATGGGAGGCTGAGCCAGGTGGCGGTTCAGGCATGTGGGTGGATCCCGACCATATGGTAGTGATCCTTCCCGATCCGGGACTGGCTTTGTGTAGTCAGCCGACAGCAGGCTTCAGCCCGCTGTCTGCTAAAAACAGGTCACAGGAGAGCAGAAGAAACTGGATTAGCTTTTGCTGTACTTTTCCTGAGGCAGTATACACAGCAGTGGTGATGGGCACATTTTGCATTTATGAAACAGAAAATTCCAATTGGTTGGTAAAGGATTAAACAATTTTGCCTTATTTAGATTACATCAGCTCATTGCTGTTAAATAAGATCCAAAGTCAATTGGTAGAATTTCACATAAACTTTAAAATGGTATTGTCAATTCAACAGTTATTTTCAATCTTTTTAAATAAAACAAATAATAAATAATACAATATTATCCAATGACGTTGTTTAAAGGTTCTTGTAATGGGGTGAAAACTGTCTCCCTATAATGCTCCTGTTCTATCACAATGTCATACCGCTTCCAGTCAAGAATACAAGCTGCCATGACTGCACCGACATGGTCCACCATTTTCGCTATCAAGAAACTGGTTCTGTGCAGCCAGTGCTGGAGTCAATACATGTAGTTAGCAAGAGTCTGAAAGGGGCTATAGTAGATCAACAGAATTAATGCCCTGTACACACGATCGGATTTCCAATGGAATAAAATCCGATGGATTTTTCCATCGGAAATCCGATGAAGCTGACTTTCATCAGTCTTGCCTACACACCATCAGTCAAAATTCCGACCGTCCAAAACGCCGTGATGTAAAACACTCCGACAAGCCAAGAAAAATGAAGTTCAATGCTTCTGAGCATGCGTCGACTTGATTCTGAGCAGACGAGACGTAATTTGCTATCGTTTTTTTTTAAAAACAAGTTCTATTTTTTATACCGATGGAAAAAAGACCGATGGGGCCCACACACAATCGATTTGTCCGATGAAAAAAGTCCATCGGTCTTTTTTCATCAGAAAAAACGATCGTGTGTACACGGCATAAGACGCAAAAAGATAAAAAATGAAATTTATGGAAAAAAAAGGCAGTTGTTTATGATACACAGAGTTCTAGCAAACAAAGAGGTTGATTTAGCCAATCGGCTTCTAACTTCAGCTTTTTCAATTAAGATTTGACCAAAAACCTGGAAGCTGATTGGATTTAGTAAATCAACCCCTAAACATCATCCAGTTGGTTTAGATGTGCTTTATTTTGAAAAATTTACTTTCTCTTTTCCAGTTTGAAATCTTTACCTTTAAAAATCTAATTTCTTACTTACTAGCTGACTTGAAAATAAGGCCAGAGCCGTCATCTGTTTTCTTGACTATATATCAGGAAACTTTTCTACATGTTGATGTTAATTTGTGTACAGTGGCTTTTTGCTGTCAGTTTCAGATGACTGGATGTAAGTACAATAAAAGCATTGACATTCTCAGATCTTAAAACACACCCTGGACCCAACAGAAGGCCCTAGAAAGTCTACCAATATATGGAACTAAACATTGTACATTCAACAATAACTTCTTTGTAAATGTAGACATTTGCCCTGCAGAATAGGACTCATGGTGAGACAACAGTTCTTTAAGTGTAAACCAATATTTGAAATTGCAAAGCAATCCAAGAAAATGGCTTTTCTGTTAAAAGGCACTGAAAGAAGCAGACCACTTTATCCCACTACCCCACCCAGCCTGATGTTCAGCAGAAAAATTTTTTATACACATGTAACTCTTTCCAGGTGTGATGACCGCATAGAGCAGTACTGTTTTAACAGCCTCGCTGGGGATCACCATGCTTATGGAACAAAAATCTTTTGGCATCGTTGCTGGAAACTGCAATGCATTTGTGTGATTTTTTTTATTTTATTTTTTATTTTTTAACACCAGAGTCTGCAAAGAACAGACAAGGCTTTAGAAAGGTGTAGACCTGACTGCTCTCTGTAGTCTTGTGATGTAATGAGACTCCTATATTTCGTCTGTTTTATTTTAGAAGTGGAAATTTAGACACAAGTGTGACATGGAGTCTCACACTAAAAGTGTCCAATGACTGCAAAAACAACCCTAAAAAAGTGTTTTAAGTTCATTTTTAAATTAATGCGAAGTCTACTTTTTTTTCTACACCTTTTATTGGTAAGATGCCTTTACCCCATTCACACAGGGGCGACTCGTCAGGCCTCTCAGCCGCCTGACGAGTCGCGTCCCATTCTGTACAATGGAACCGTTCTAAGCGAAGCGACTGAAGTCGCTCCGACTTAGAAAAAGGTTCCTGTACTACTTCAAGACGACTTCAAGGCGACTTCCATTGACTTCAATACAGAAGTCATTTTGGAAGTCTCCTTTGAAGTCGTCTTCAGATCGCCAGCACGAGTCGTGCCGCCCCTGTGTGAATGGGCTCTATTTGGTCATGCACACTGCATTTTTACATCAGGCCCACTAATTTTAGAAACAAAAACATTGAGTGTCTTTTCTATTTTCTATTCCCTCTATTCCTAGTCATAAATAAATTGGAACATAAACGCTTATTTTTAAATTTTGCTAGTTTTAGAAAAAAATAACAATGTTTAAAGAAGCACAAGCAACATATCATAGGGGAGTTGATACAAAAGAAATTGAGTTGCTACTCTACTTTGTCCAAAAGGTAAACCAGGTATAGGATAAAGCCCCGTACACACGATCCGAAAATCGTATGAAAAATGCCGCTTTCGAATCGATCGTACGATAATCGGATCGTTAGTACAGAGCTTTCGAGAGCTGATCAGGACAGTTCCTCCGATGTTATTCTATTGGACGTGCACGTAAAAAAAATTCGTACGATGCCAGATCGTACGATTTTCGTTTAATCAGTACAACTGTCGTTCGAAAATGCAATACAAATGCAATACAACACATGACATCACTTCCGATTTTTTATTCTGCCGTACGAGAATTTTCGTGACTTTAGTAAACTCATCAGATTTGACGTGAGATTAGCATGCAAAAAAAAACGGATGATCATTCTTTCAATAATCGGATCGTGTGTACTGAGCATTAGTTATGCTTTAGTTCAGAGACCCATATGTGAATTTAAATCTTGTCCACTTTGGACCTCATGTAGGTACATCATATTCTCATTCTTCCACCAAATGCCTTCATAAACCACAACATGGACCACCAGGGCCTTAAAGTGTCACTAAATTCACATCATGAAAAACTATCAATAAATGCATGCTGTTCATGCTCACTCCATCACTATGGGATTCATTTTCTGTATTCTGCAAAAAACTTGGTTGATCCTGCTGTTCTCTATCTCCACCTTCTGTTCATGCCCCCAATTCAGCTAAGGATTTTGCAGCTGTGGTGGCAACTCTGTACATGCTCAGTTTTCAGGGAGTTTCTATGCTGAGCATTTTTTCCCTATCACATTTGATCAGCCCTTGTGACTATAGCGTGGGCTAAACACAATGGGGGTGGGATATACATGTAAAATAATGGAGGCATCAACTCTCTCTTATTTTTTGACACAGGCAGGACGGGGCGTGACAAAGCCTGTGACTGGAAGAAATCTGCCCACACCATGTATTTCCACAAAATAATAAATATTTGATTTAAAATATATATTTGTATGCCAATTTAACCACTTCAGCCCCGGAACATTTGGCTGGCCAAAGACCAGGCCACTTTTTGCAATTCGGCACTGCGTCGCTTTAACTGACAATTGCGCGGTCGTGCGAAGTGGCTCCCAAACAAAATTTACGTCCTTTTTTTCCCACAAATAGAGCTTTCTTTTGGTTGTATTTGATCACCCCTGCGGTTTTTATTTTTTGCGCTATAAACAAAAATAGAGTGACAATTTTGAAAAAAATTCAATATTTTTTACTTTTTGCTATAATAAATATCCCCAAAAAATATATAATTTTTATTTTTCCTCAGTTCAGGCCGATACGTATTCTTCAACATATTTTTGGTAAAAAAAATCGCAATAAGCATTTATTGATTGGTTTGCGCAAAAGTTATAGCGTCTACAAAATAGGGGGTAGTTTGATGGCATTTTTATTAATATTTTTTTTTACTAGTAATGGCGGCGATCAGCGATTTTTATCATGACTGCGACATTATGGCAGACACATCGGACACTTTTGACACCATTTTGGGACCATTGTCATTTTTACAGCGATCAGTACTATAAAAATGCACTGATTACTGTAAAAATTACACTGGCAGTGAAGGGGTTAACCTGTAGGGGGCACTGAAGGGGTTTAGTGTGTCCTAGGGAGTAATTCTAACTGTTAGGGGGCGTGGCTACGAGTGACACGTCACTGATCGCTGTTCCCGATGAGAGGGAACAGACGATCAGTGACATGTCACTAGGAAGAACAGGGAGATGTTGTGTTTACACTGACATCTCCCCGTTCTTCAGCTCCGTGACACGATCGTGGGACACTGGTGGACATCGAGTCCGCGGGTCCCGCAGGCACGGTCACGGAGCTCGCGACAGGGTCGTGAGCGCGTGCAACAGGGTCGCGAGCGCGTGCGACCACACGGCGGCAAATTAAAAGGGACGTATATATACGCCCATTTGCGCAGCCATGCCATTCTGTCGACGTATACGTTTGTGTGGCGGTCGGCAAGCGGTTAAAACAGTTTATTGATATTATTGATTTATTTTTACTCTGTATTTCAAATACTTTTTTTTATTTTGGAAATGTGACCAGCAGCAGAGGACTAGAAGCTGCTTATGTTTCCCTGCAGACAGGATGGGAAAGAGCTGGGTCATGTGACAGCTGTATATCGATTGGGAAAAGGGTATTTAGAGTTTTTTTTAATTAAAATAATTACAGTGCCATCATTTACATACAGAAATAGAAGGGACAATGTAAATCAAACAGTGTGTGTTTAGTATCACTTTAAGGAAATAATATTTTTTTTACAAGAAGAAGGAAATAATATTTAGTTTGTATGTTTTAAGTGGCATAGCGGAGTACTCTTGTATAAAACTTTGGACAAAATATACATTAAAGCACTGCTGGACAACTGTGGTTTACCACATATATTTCTATATATCACATAGGATACCGGGGTGCAATTTTTTTAAAGACCAGAAACCAGGGCTTCCAGCGTATCCCTCTATTTACTGTCATATGAAGATTCATTTACTGTTCAATCTTTTTATTGTTTTTCGCATGTACAGAAGCAATAAAGGCTTAAAGGTAAATGTTGGGTTACAAAATATTAAGGACAAAATCAGTGTACGTAGTACAGTCATCAGCGTAAGCACTGAATTAGCGTACAAATATGGTAGAACAAGAATATGAAAATTCGAACCAAAGAGCTGAGATGGGAAGGAAAGTAGAAGAAAGCAGGGGTAGAGTAATAAGGTAAGGAAAGAGGTGTGGCATAGGAGTCATTGGAAGAAACAGGGACAATGGGGGAGCAACACCAGGCCTGCAGCCCCTTAAAACTTAGGTAGTCTTGATTGAATCCTGCAGGTAAGAATTGTGATGTCTATGGGCACCAAATAGAGGGAATTAGTCCATTTTGTCATGAAGTTTAGCGTCCATTTTATTGTGTAAAATAACTGAGTTGAACCTAGATTCCACAAAGGAGGTAGATATTAAGAAATGCACTAGCAGTTTAAAGCCACATTTGGAAATGGAAATGTGGAAATGGGTTATGGATTTTCGAAGAGCTTGCTGAGATAAGAAAGGGACTGGGGAATCCACTAGTTCTGAAATCATTTGGAAAACATTTTTCAAAACTCGTGAACTGCAGGACAGGTCCTGGAGTAGCCTGGAACGTAGTTGGTGAGGTGACTCTAATTGTGAATAGATACCATCTTATCATAACTTAAAGTTGATTTAAACAGTATATCAATATTCATTTAATACATTTCATAAAAACATTTTCATAATTTCATTAATTCAGATGTGTCAGAGACTAAAGGAGTAAGACGGCAACCCTGCCATAAAGTCTAGAATTTTTGTTTTTACACACTTTGATTTGTTAAAGGTGGAGCATAATAAAGCGAAGCAGTCAGTTTTCCAATATGTACAGTACCGTATATACTCGAGTATAAGCCGACCAGAATATAAGCCGAGGCACCTAATTTTACCACAAAAAAATGGGAAAACGTATTGACTCGAGTATAAGCCTAGGGTTTCCATCTGCATGCCTCACTGTGCCTCACTTTGCCTCACTGTGTCCATGCCTCACTGTGCCCATGCCTCACTCGCCCATGACTAGACTGACGTTTAACATTGGAGTCTATGGAAGGGGTGCCCGGCTTTGAAAAATCTGTGATTCCCGGCCGTAGGTCCCCCAAACAACAAACAATGCACACTTGTAGAGGAGAAATGGGGCTACATGTGTGCCAAGTTATGGGTTCAGGGGACCTACGACCGGCCGGAACCCTGTCCCCAAATTCACCGGACAAATGACCGTTTAACATGGGAGTCTATGGAACGGGTGCCCGGATTTGAAAAATCGGTGCTCCCCGGCCGTAGGTCCCCCAGACAACAAACTTTGCACACTTATAAAGGAAGAGTGGGGCTACATGTGTGCCAAGTTTGGCCGGTACCAGGTCGCCAAAGTCCGGGAGATCAGGTGCAAAATTGTGACTCGAGTATAAGCCGAGGGGGGCATTTTCAGCACAAAAAAATGTGCTGAAAAACTCGGCTTATACTCGAGTATATACGGTATATATATTATATTTCTTACATAATAAAAGCTAACACTTGCCTGATGTTTTCTTTCCTAATAATATTTTATGAACATATTATTCATCGTATAAATGTATGGTTCACATGCAATGTAAATTTTTAAGACTATAAATATTTACACTATATGGCAGATACATTTTAAATTTCAGCTTATATATCATTGTAAGGTCTCATGTACACTGCTGCTTCTAAAAGTGAGTTTAGGCGCTTTCGGCATTTGTTTGCCAAAGCCCCTGAACTCAACTCAATAAAAGCCTATGTGTCAATGTACACAAATGCCCTGTACACACAATCGTTTTTTCAGATGAAAAAAGTCTGATGGACTTTTTTCACCGGAAAAAACGATCGTGTGTGTGCCCCATCTGACTTTTTTCCATCGGTGTTTTGAAAAAAGAGAACATGTTTTCAATTTTTCAGATGGAGAAAAATCCGATAGGAAATTCCAATCATCTGTGTGGAACTCCAACGGAGAAAAAACCCATGCATGCTCAGAATCAAGTCGACGCATGCTCAGAAGCATTGAACTTAATTTTTCTCGGCTCGTCAGAGTGTTTTACGTCACTGCGTTTTGGACGGTCGGAATTTTGTCTGATGGTGCGTATGCAAGACTGATGGAAGTCCGCATCATCGGAATTCTGACGGAAAATTCCATGGGATTTTATTCCATTGGAAATCCGATTGTGTGTACTCATGTGTAGGCTTTTATTAGAGTTTAGGAGCAGCTGAATTTAGGGTCAGTAAATGTCCCTCTCCTGCTTTTTTAACATTTAACGTTTTTCTGCTGTCAGGGGGGTTACATTCAGGGGTGGCCAGTGTACATGTAGCCTTAGGATCCACTCCATCAATAGACATCCACCTTGGCATTCCCTTTCTTTGCATATGTACCTATTCTTCTCTAGGTTCTTCGATTACCATCCAATGGACCACTGTGGTTGGAGTGGAGTCAGAAAGGAAAGAAATCTCTCTGATCTTTCCTGTATGACTGATTACAGCTATGTATAAGAGGAATAATAGAAAACATTTTTTAATTATTGTCGTTATATTTTCCAAGAGGGACGAAAAGGATGGACAGGTTAAATAAATTTTGTCTATTATACTTTGCAATGCTACTATTGTAATTTTTTCTTATCGAAAATTAATAAAAATAATTGAAAATAGGATGGACAGAGTTTACCTTTCAAAACGTACTAGGAAAGGCACTACTCCTCTGGCCATGGTGGCTGTAAACACTTTGAGGTCAAGAGTACCCTCAATATTTTAAATACTTTTCTGTAGCAGAAGATTTTTCCCTCATATTTAAATCTGTAGTTACCTAGCCCTTTAAACTCTCGCTATGTGCTGGCATTTTGCCCTCAAGCCCTTCTTCAAAAAGTTTTGGCCAATTATGTTACATTTCCTTACTTCCTTTTCCTTCCAACATACTAAACTTGCATATGCATTTATAGTTTTCAGTGTATATATATCACTCTTCTCATGCCTTGCTTAACTCACTGCAATCAGGCTTTTGCCCTCTACACTCTACAGGAACAGCACTTACCAATGTCTCAAGTTACCTGCCTGTTGCTGAAAGCCAAGGTTAACACTTGTTCATAAAAATGAAAAGGCGACAGGAAATGCTTACTACTGTTGCTAAAAAAAACAAAACAATTGCCTTGAAACTGTACCATTTCAGCACGTGATCTCTTCTAAAATACAAGATAAAAGTTCAAAATGGCTTCTCTGCCTCCAGAGCTTATGCAATAAAATACCTAAGCATCTGTATAGGTGACCAGTTGATTTGCTCATGTGGTTTTCTGGAGCGTAGGTAAGTATTTAATCTTCTATTAGCTATTTTGACTTTAGGAAGCAGTGTCAGCATTGTAGCAGGGGGTCGTATTTTAATCATAGTCCTGCTTTAAGGATTATACAGTGTGTTATATCTATGTCTAGAATATTGTAGCACATTGGTTTGCAGTTTTGTGGAAGAAAAGCCTAACTATGTTTATTCTTAACAATATTCCCTCCCCCTCCTGCCTAATATTTTTACCCTGTATAAGAAAGGTTCTGTATAATTACCTATTTTTAATTAGTGATCCCCCCAGCTTCAGTTCCCATGTGTCAGGGTTGAGCAGCTGCTGCAGGGGAGAGGAAGGAGCACTGACAATGGCTGGGCCATGGAAGCCTATGGGTGACATAACAGGTCTCAGGTCTCCCAGCTGTTGTTGAGCACTCCCTGAGATATAGCTGCAAGACCACGTGACTGGCCTGAATTAAAAACAGGTAAGTATACAGATCT
Source organism: Rana muscosa (assembly GCA_029206835.1). NCBI lineage: Eukaryota > Metazoa > Chordata > Amphibia > Anura > Ranidae > Rana > Rana muscosa. Next base: position 487,829,756 of record CM055116.1, on the reverse strand, counting down.
TTTTTATACAGGTTAGGCAGGATAGGTAGGTGGAGGGGGGTAGTAACATTTTTAAGAATACTTATAGTTAGGCTTTTCTTGCACTTTAAGACCATGAGCTTATGTAAGACGTTTAGTCATGTTTTTAAATCTATATTACCTAGTTTAGAGGTTGAGGCAGATACCGGGCCCAGTTGTGTTCCTCCACTGTGTCAGGAAGGGGGCATGCTCATGCTCCCGGGGCCCGTGCAGCCCCCCTGCCCAGCACATTGTGTCAGTCCTAGGATAGATTGCTCCTGGAAGGATGAGTGCCGGGACTTCTCTGGGTCAGATGGGGTTTGCTGAAATGGAGGGAAGATGGTACAGGATGTGGACTGCACTCTTCGGGACACTCCGGTGGACGATGGCAGTGCGGACACCGCTCCTTTATTGTGATGGTAATACTGTGCAAGGGGCCAGTCCTAGAGGAAGAAATGTCTGCAAGTCTCCGGGGTAAGTGAGACACACTCACTTCTCTGTCTAGGGAGGATGGTGTGCTGAATACACACTGGGATGGCCCAGAAAGGAAAGGGGCAGGCGTTGTCTCTACCAACCATCTTATCCCTGTATCTCAGCAATTACACTGCCAATCTGATTGTTCTCCACAGGCAATAACACCACTTTATAGAATACTCTGCTCACTCTGACCTTATTGGGGGAATGCTGATGTTTTGCTGAAATTGATCAAACTATTGCCTAAAAATATGTACAGTACAGCGCTTTGGCCCACTGTCGGTTGAAAGTGGGCCACAGGAGAGCAGAAAAAATTGCAGTCCTGTGATCCATAAAAGAAGTACAGCCCAATAAATCTTTGGTTTTACTTCTCCTTTAAAGCTGTCAATTAACATAGCCTTTCATTTTCTTTTATGTAATCCTGACAGCAATTTTGTTATATGACAGTTTTTGGTGTCTGATAACAGCAGTGAGCACGGGTAGCTCATAGACTGAGCATGCCACACAGACTGAAACTACTTCTCTGACAAGGATTACACAAACAATAAAATATGAAGAGAGGAGATTTGGATTATTCCAAAGGCCAATTATCGAGTTGTTCTTTTTAAATTCTGATGCTTTTAAAACTAAGAAAAACATACAATGAATATATCGCATCATACCCTCTTAGTGTGTCCTGTCCTCTTCTTCTCACTCTCAGTGCTTGTCTTTCTTCATAGCCTGCAAATCTGTCCACTTGATGGTCCCCAACTTCCATCTGGCCTTGAGCTTGCTCCGCATACCATAGTGCTGTACATCCCAGCATGAACTTGGCCAGCCATACCACCCCCATGATGGCAGGGGTTGAAGAATTGCTTTGTCTCCCTTAATACTCTCCTGGGCTGCTTCTGAATGTTAGGCTGATGGAAGATTGAAAATAGTCCTAACCATAGAGATCTCCAGTCCTGTTGCCCTCTCGTAGAGGCTGTAGTGAAATTAAAGAACAATGAAACTTATTATTATCTCCAAATGTCAATGATGTGCATACAGAGAAAACAACAACATAAAAAATAATGGTAAAATGTGCCATATTATTATTGTTGTCATCATCACTAGTAGTTGTACTAAAAGTAATGACGTTTTTTTTTTTGTGAGAATCTGCATCAAAAGAGTACAACTGGGGGAATGGTTGAGAAGGATCTGGGTGTTCTGGTAAATCATAAACTAGCATGCAATGCCAAGCTGCGGTTTCCAAAGCAAGCAAAATCATTTTGCCCCTGTACAAATCATTAGTAAAACCTCATCTATAATATGCATTTAAGTTTTGGGTACCAGTTCACCAAAACAATATTGCAAAACGCAGAGAAGGGCAACCAAAATGATTAGAGTCATGGAGGAGCTCAGCAATGAGGAAAGATTAGAAAAACTGAATTCATTCTCTCCTGAGAAGAGGAGAATAAAGGGGGATATAATCAACATGTACAAATACATAAGGGGTCCATATAGTGAACTTGGTGTAGAGTTATTCACTTTAAGGTCATCACCGAGGACATAGGGGCACTCTCTACATCTTTACATCTGGAGGAAAAGAGATTTAATCTCTAAATATGGAAAGGCTTCTTCACAGTAAGAGCTGTGAAAATGTGAAATAGACTCCCTCAAGAGGTGGTTCTGTCCAGCTCATAAAAATAACAAACATGTCATATTTACCTGCTCTGTTGCAGTGGATTTGTACAGAGCAGCCTCCTCTTCTCGGGTCCCTCTTCAGCTCTCCTTGCCCCTCCCTCCTGTTCAGTGTCCCCCACAGCAAGCAGCTTGCAATGGGGGCACTCGAGCCAAGTCACAGCTCCCTGTGTCTATTCAAAAATGGAGCCCCGACCTGTCCCCATCCCTCTCTCCCCTGATTGGCTAGCTGACTTTGATTGACAGCATCAACAACCACTACTGTGTCTCAGCCAATCAAGAGGGATAATCTCAGACAACTGAGACATTCCTGGACATCACTGGACAGAGAGAGACCTCAGGTAAGTATTAGGGGCGCTGAAGGGGGCATTAAGATAAAAAACCTTCTGCCTTTACAACCTCAATGTAACTATCACCAAAAGATGAATATGCCAGCAGACTCTGACTCTGCTTTGGAGGAAATAAACATATACAGTAAAACATTCTTTTAATAAAGTTAAAGTGGATGTAAACCCTCACATATACCCAGTGAATTGAACAGCCTCAGATGATACACAGGGATGAAACAAATCTCCCTACATACGTTTTACATGTATATCTGCGGTCTTCAGCTTAATATACTGTTTAGAAAGTGCACGTCCTGTTAGAATTTTCTCTTCCTGATTCACCTGTGGGTGTCGATTCTTTGCTTACCCTGTGAGACAGCTGAATGGAGGAAAGACACACACCCCCTCTCTACATAGGCAGATACTTTCAGAGCTGTGCTGTGAATAGACCAACTCTCTTCTAATCTAGTTATAGCACCCACCCTGACACAAAATTCAGCCTGGTTTTATCACAGTTGACAGAGAATTGTCAGAAGGTATCATGCTGATAATAGAAGAACTGAGCAAGGAGAAAGCCAGGGGACTTAGGGCTTTGAAGAGAGATAAGAAAACACTGCAGATATATGTGCCCAGCTCAAATTTCATGAATTGGGTTTACATCCACTTTAAGTCTAGATAGATTGGTATTTTTTCATTTCCACAAATGGTGCAATAATTCTTCATAATAGTTTTTATATCTGTCCTTCTAATAAAAATCAGTTATAAAAACACTGCCTGCGTATATGTGTCTATCTTTTTCATATTGTTTTTTGTATTATATTTGTATAGGTGGGGCTGAATCTGGAGAAAATATTTTACTGCCCTTTATATTTCTGAATGAATGAATGAATGACTTGTATAGCGCTGTTGTCAAACCATTAAGCTTTGATTTGTGCTTAAAAAAAAAGGGTAAGCCTTATGTTTAAACTTATACACTAAGGCCCGGTTCTCACAGGGGCGGCACGACTTTGGGGGCGACTTGGCGGCGCAATCTCAAGACAACTTGAGACGCCCGCCTGAGGCGATTTGCATAATGACTTCTGTATAGAAGTCAATGCAAGTCGCCCTGCGTCGCCCCCAAAAGAAGTACAGGAACCTTTTTCTAAGTCGGAGCGACCTGAGTTGCTCCTATTAGAACGGTTCCATAGTACAGAGCGGGACGCGACTCGTCAGGCGACCGAGCCGCCTGACGAGTCGCCCCTATGTGAACTGGGCTATAGGGAATGGTGATTGCTATAAACTCCTAAAGCAGTTGTAAAGGTTCATTTTTTTTTCTAAAATAATAAACATGTTATACTTACCTGCCCTGTGCAATGGTAAGAGAAGAGGGTGTTATGTAGTCCTAAAACACTCTCTTTACTAGGATGACAACATTGCTGAACATGGTAGTCAGGAAGTGTATTAATAGCAGGATAACCAGGTTAAAATAAAAGAAAAAAGTGTGAAAAAGGAAAAATAATGCAGTAATCAGGTTGAAGGCCTGGTAAGTTGCAATACTATGAATTTTTGTTCTTGGGGTTGGATATACTTCAATACCCCCTTTTCACAATTTGCTTTGCAGTAAAAATATTTTTAAAACTCAAGCAAGTATCATGTCCTCAACCTAAACTGGCCCCTAGCCCCCCCTTACACACACACTAAGGGGTTGATTTACTAAAGGCAAATAAGCTGTGCCGTTGCACTCTGCAAGAGCAGTTCTCCAGAGCTAGGTAAATGAGCAGAAGCCCTGCTGCCATCCATCATCCAATCATGTGCAAGAAAAATACAGTTTTGTTTTTTTTTCCTTGGACGTGATTGGGTATTCTTTGCAAAGTGAAGCTTTACCTCATTTACTAAGCTTTGTAGCAAATGCACTTGCAGAATGCAACTGCACTTTACAACGAGCACAGCCTATTTGCCTTTAGTGAATCAACCCCTAAATGCCTACTTACATTTAGCCCTGTGGCTGCAGCCACTGGCATTTGTTTAGATCAGTGCTGAAAACCTGCTGTGCACCGGATAATATTGTCCAATAGATGTGTATTGGAAGCCAATGTGCTGCTTAGCCAGATCACAGAACATTTTGGGCAAGGATTTAAAGAAATCATGTTTAAAACAAAGGGATTGATGTAAGTTTGTATCTGGTGGTAGATTGTGGGTGTGGGAGGGTGGGGGGGTTGTTAGCTTTTAGAGGCATTTTTCATTGTTTATGCCTCTGAAGCAACTCTATTTGACCCAAATATGCCCGTGCACATTGTGGCATTTTTATTTTTATTTGAGAGCATCGTTAAAGTGCATGAAAAAAGTCCCAAACCTGCATTCAGAGAGGAGCTTACTGGCATAATTTACACACATATGCACATAAACGCATGTATGTATGTAAATTCAATCTAGTGGCTAGAATAGATGAATAGTCCAGCTAAAAAAAATGAGCTTATGCACATACTGTACTGTAAACTTTCAAGCATGCCAATGTCAGAAAGATCCAGCCTAGATAGGAGTATTTTGGCTTCTTTCATGGCTGTGTGCTACTGTACCCATGTATATGGTGGTGCGATTGTAAACACAGCGAGTACAGCGTAGGGGCGTATGCAAAAAACAAAACATTCTCAATTTTTTGCTTGCACCCATAGTCAGGCTATACTTCTGTACTCTTGTTTATGATAACACAATGATAGTATCAATGACAGACTGCACACTGAACCTGGGCTGTCTGGGCAGAGGAAAAATGCCAGGAATTACTCTGAATAGGCTCAGTCGGCTCATGAGCAAAAGCCCTAAGAGCCTTTTCACACTGGGGCAACACGACTTCCAGCGCGACTTTACAAGGCAACTTCAAGGCAACTTCTAGGGAACTTCGAGGCAACTTCAAGGCAACTTCGAGGCAACTTCAAGGCAACTTCAAGGCAACTTCGAGGCAACTTCGAGGCAACTTCGAGGCAACTTCGAGTTTCCTCCAGGACAGGCGACTTTGCCAGTGGCCAATCAAACAATAATCAGCTCTGTGGAAGGGAGGGGTTTGCCTGAGAAAACTATTTTCTCTTCCTGTAAAGTTGCTTCAGTTAAGACACTGATCCGACTTTGGAGGCGACTTCCATTGAAATCAATGGGTACAAGTCGCCTAGAAGTCATTTTCAAGTAGTACAGGAACCTTTTTTGAAGTCGGAGCGACTTCTGTAGTGTGCATAAAGATGGCTCCATAGACTAACATTACAGCGCGACTTGGGGCGACTTAGGGCGTCTCGGGCGACCTGAAGTCGGATCCTAAGTCGCCCTGGTGTGAACCGGCTCTAAAGGAGGCTGGAGGTGGTTGCACTTACTGTTTATATCTGTGCAAGTAAAGAAATGCCAGCTTCCACCAACCTCCCATGACCAACCAATGAACCTCAACCAATGGACCTCTGCAGGGAGGTCTGCTTCTAGTCTCTTTCCTCTGTTCATGCTAGCATTTAGAGATACTGCTGCTAAAAGAAGACACACTGGAATATGATATGCCTTCATATTTGCTCTCCTGTTTTTTGTAGCTTTCCTGTTATGACTTCAGTCCGTCTCCTGGTCTCTGTCTAATGCCGCGTACACATGATTGAAAAATCCGACAAGAAAACCGCGGATTTTTTTCCAATGGAATGTTGGCTCAAACTTGTGTTGCATACACACGGTCACACAAAATTCAGACCGTCAAGAACGCAGTGACGTACAACACTACAACGAGCCCAGAAAAATTAAGTTCAATGATTCTGAGCATGCGTCAAATTGATTCAGAGCATGCGTGTTTTTTGTGCTTCGGAATTGCATACAGACGATCGAAATTTCCGACAAGAACTGTTCTTGGCGGAAAAATTGAGAACCAGCTCTCAAATTTTTGTTGTCGGAAATTCCGACAGAAAAAGTCAGATGGAGCATACACACGGTCGGAATTTCTGACCAAAAGCTCACATTGCACTTTTCTTGTCGGAAATTCTGACCGTGTGTATGCGGTTATGGTTCAGGCTAAATAATTCTACCTTTGTCTGTCTACTTGAACTCTACTATCCCTAGCCACAGACTGTTTATGGGCTGTGGTCTTACCAGTTGATTGGCTGGTATGCTTCAGCTATAAACTTACAGCCAGGGCTGCACAGCGCCATCACCACAGTGACAATTGTAGTAAACAAATACTAATATACCTGCCGCCCTAGTACATCTTGAAATCAGAGGAAAGTGGCATGCATCATTCACTGCTTTGTCTTTACCGGCAGATAAATGAGCTAGTCAACGTTTAAAATAATTGCAAAAATTTACAGATAGCTTTTTTTTCACTATTTGATCTCCTCCCCACCTGTTACCTGTCACTGAAGGCACTTGTGATCTTTTAACTGGAAATCTCTGATCCTAATTCCACTCATATCACTACAGATTACATTTTCCTGGTTTCACTCCTTCAACTGAAGGATGTACCCAAATGGAGGAGTTTTGTAGCCTTATGCCGCGTACACGCAGTCAGAATTTCCGACAAGAAAAGTTTGATGTGAGCTTTTCGTTGGAAATTCCGACTGTGTGTAGGCTCCATCGGTCATTTGCTGTCAGAATTTCCGACAACAAAAATTTGAGAGCTGGTTCTCAAATTTTCCGACAACAAAAGTTCTTGTCGGAAATTCCGATCATCTGTATTCAATTTCGACGCACAAAAAAACATGCATGCTCAGAATCAAGCAGAAGAGCCAAACTGCTTATTGAACTTCATTGATCGTGGCTCGTTGTATGTGTTGTACATCACCGCGTTCTTGACGGTCGGAATTTCCAACAACATTTGTGTGACAGTGTGTATGCAACACAAGTTTGAGCCAAAATTCTGTCAGAAAAAAAGCCACGGTTTTGTTGTCGGAATTTCAGATCGTGTGTACGCGGCATTACAGGTTTCCAAATTCCAAGTTTGCGGGGGACCAAAAAGTTCACAAAACTGTTAAATTAAATTTGAAGGTTTATTGTCAGCTTCCTATCAATCAGGGTTTAAAGATTTTATTTCAGCCTCTACAACTGTTACTCCAAAAAAACTCCAAGGCAAGCTCCACACAGCTGGAGGAGGATACCTTAAGGAATTGGTGTCTCCTTCTCAGGTCCTAGTCTTCCATCCCTTCAACTAGTGCCAACACAGTTTCCAGGTGTGCCTTTGCACGTGTATATGATACTTCAGTGGACGCATCTTTACGTGTGTCCATTATGGCAAAAGAGGATACGTTAGGGATTGCCAATTCTTTCTCAGGTCCTAGTCTTCTGTCCTTGCTACCAGTGCCATTCAAAAACTTTTTCCAGGCATGCCTTTGCACACATAATCAACTGTGCTGATTATGTCACTAAGCTCGAAATATAGATTGTAATTAGACTACTGGGACAGAGCAAGTGGTTCTTCCTGGTGGCTTTTTGTGTTTGCTTGTAGGACACTATGCTCCTCACAGCCAATAATTGAACCCCAATCTAAAGATGCCTCTTGCAGACAAAGATTGGGCATGCATCTGGGTAGTTATTATACATCTGCTTACAATGTAGCATGCTTTCATGCATTACTGTACCTAAGTAGTTAAAGAAACTCTAACTTGGTTCCTCTTTATTGCACAAAGACTGAGCAGTAACCTACTACAAGTATTCAGTAAAAGTCCAGGTTGTTTATACATTTTTAACCACACAATTGGGTAACCAGATTTTGTTTGACTATAATATACTGTATATACAGTATATGTGCTCAGGGGAAATTGAATGTAAAGTGTGTCTATTTAGTGTCCATTTAGATCTATTATTCATGCCAAAAGATCGACTGGGTGCTGACATACAACTTTGATATGTCTGTGTGTGCTAGATAACACATTCCACTACATTCATTACATTTATGCCGCATCCAGATAGCCTTCTATGACATGATGCCTGCATGAGAGCATGAAGGAGCACAAGAAATTATGTAAACATCATTTTTCATGAGTTTTTATGCTTCACATACCTAGGACAAACAGCTTCAAAGAAGATTTAAAGTGTACCTGTCAGGATAGAAAAATGGGATCTGCTATTGGCAAACCATCCTTAAAAGTGCAAGGTGTGTGGTTGTCAAACCCTAGTCAGTGATCCAACACAGGTATGCAGGTTCAAAAGTTCCAAACTGCATTAGTTAGTTTAGGGTATGAAAAAGGGTGACAGTCACAAAGCTTACAGCTTTATTTTGAGAAATCTCATATATTTCTATGGTGAAAGTTGCTTTCATTAAAACAGGTGTTTTCAGTTTTGTTTTATTTATTTATTGCTATTTTGTTTTATTTATTTATTGCTATAGTTTTTATAATTTTAATTTTTTTATGTATTTATTAGCACGTTAAATTACATGTTTTGTTTTAATCAGATTAGCCACTAGACAGAGATCACAGTGGCATAATTCAATTATATTTTACCTCTCTTACGGTAGGTTTACACGTATGTGTGTGGCTGCGGGTGCGGGAATTGCATCTATTTAGGCACCCGAAACCACCCGCAACACAAATTGCGCTTCTCTTAGGATGGCACACCCATACATCTCAGCCTGCAGCAAATCGTATGGTCAAAAAGACCATGCGATTTCCCTGTGGCTGCGCTTTTGAAAAGGTCCATGCACTTTTTTTTCGTGGAATCACAGGCACAGCAAATGCGGGCCCGCACAAAACGTGGAATTGTGAACCTAGATAGTCACCCATGGGGTGATTGTGATCAATGAATCAGCTGACTAATAGACTTAAGCATTTGATGAGCAATGAAGCAAAGCCATTGTGAAAAGCCTAGTTCACACAGCCAAGATTCTCGTCAGGAAAAAAACTGTTGTTTGTCCCTGACGAGATTCTTGACAATAATCTTGTCCCGGCCGAGTGTACACACGCTCTATTGTAAAGAACCGCTGTTCTTTTGAATGGAACGAACGCAGTGACGTCATCGACTATGACGAGCGTGCGCTCGTCACATTCGATGCCGTCACCGCCATCTTTCTACACCCTACCTATGCCTAGGAAGCTACCGCGCATGCGTCAAAGTCATTTCGAGCATGCGCAGGTTTCCACGGCGACAGGTAAGTGTACACACTCTCAGGTTTCTCGTCGGGAAACAGGCCGACGAGAATCCCGACGAGAAAAACGAGAATCCTGACGAGAAAATAGAGAGCAGGTTCTCTATTTTTCTCATCGAGATTCCCAGCAATTTTCCAGACGAAAAACGATACACACGAACGGTTTTCTCGGAAAGAAAGCTCTCCCAGCAGTTTTCTTGTCGTTTCTTGACGAGAAAACCGGCCGTGTGTACGAGGCCTAACACTGCAAACAAGAAATATGAGCCCCTATCCCTGTAATACAAAAAAACGAAGTACACGTAGAAGCAATGTTTTTTTAAAACAGTAACAAATTGATATGATTATTTACACCAAGCCGATATCTTTTACACATTTATCTAATAAAGAATAAGGCCTTAAACGAACAGGACATTTTTTTTTTCCTCCCCTGGATGCCTGCTTCAGGGGAGAGAAAAATAAACTTTTGCAAGCGCATTTATGTGCGTCAAGTGTCTGGGTGTTCATTCATTCTTTTGGCCAGAATATTCATTTATTCTGGTCATTGGAAAGAATGAACTCTGAAATGCTAAATGCGGGTTTAGACACGTTTATGCAAGCAGGTCTTTTTTTTCTTTGTTGCAGCAAAACATTCCTCTCCTGAACGCGCTGGCACTGTTTTTTTATTCTGTCTCTAAATGTTTCTGCCTATAAATGTCTATGTGTGCAAGGACATATAGGCTAATGCAGTGGGGCAGTTGGAGGCAGAAAAAAAAGTCAAACGCTCTTAAAAGTGGCGTTTTTGACACCCAGTGTGCATGAGGCCTAAAAAAACAATATACAGTATATTCCCTGAACAATGCAAAGAATGGCTGCCCCAAGTTTCAAAATCAATAGGTTTGTTGTCACATTGAATATATTTTTGAATATGCTTTTCTTAGTGATTGGTTAAAACTAGGGATGAGCCGAACACCCGAACATTCGTTCGAACATCCGAACACCGTTAAAGTCTATAGGACTCGAACATGAAAAATCTAAAGTGCTAATTTTAAAGGCTTATATGCAAGTTATTGTCATAAAAAGTGTTTGAGGACCCGGGTCCTGCCCCAGGGGACATGTATCAATGCAAAAAAAAGTTTTAAAAGACTGCCGTTTTTTTGGGAGCAGTGATTTTAATAATGCTTAAAGTCAAACAATAAAAGTGAAATATTCCTTTAAATTTCGTACCCGGGGGGGGGGGGGGGGGTGTATAGTATGCCTGTAAAGTAGCGCTTGTTTACCGTGCTTGGAACTGTCCTTGCACAAAGTGTAATTTCTGAAGGAAAAAAAGTCATTTAAAAGCACTCGCGGCTATAATGAATTGTCGGCTCCTGGCAATACAGAGAAAAGTCATTGATGAAAAAAAAAAATGCGTGGGGGTCCCCCCAAATTCAATTACCAGGCCCTTCAGGTCTGGTATGGATATTAAGGGGAACTCTGTGTCAAATTTTTAAAAAAATGACGTGGGGTTCCCCCCAAATATCCATACCAGGCCCTTCAGGTCTGGTATTGATTTTAAGGGGAACTGCAAGCCAAAAAAAAAATGGCGTGGAGTTCCCCCCAGAAAACCATACCAGACCATTTATCCGAGCCCACAACCTGGCAGGTCGCAGGAAAAGAGGGGGGGACGACAGAGTGCCCCCCTCCTGAACCGTACCAGGCCACATGCCCTCAACATGGGGAGGATGCTTTGGGGTCTGTGACCCCTCAAGGCACCATGTCCCCATGTTGATGGGGACAAGGGCCTCATCCCCACAACCCTTGTCCGGTGGCTGTGGGGGTCTGCGGGCGGGTGGCTTATCAGAATCTGGAAGCCCCCTTTAACAAAGGAGACCCCCAGATTAGGCCCCCCCATGTGAATTGGTAACGGGGTACATTGTACCCCTACCATTTCACAAACGAAAGTGTCAAAAGTTTTAAAAACCACACAGACATCGTTGTGAAAAGTCCTTTATTAAAAAAAAAAAAAAAGCCATTCCAGCGTTGTAATGCAGTCTGTCCAGCGACGATCCATGAATCATTCTCCAGCGATGCGGCGAGTCTCCAGCAATGAACGACGCACATCTTCCCTGCATCGCTAATGACGCGCAAGCAGTGTTGACAGTTCTTTTATAACCGAGGTCGGAAACCCGCATGATGCGTTAGAGGGGGTGGGGTTCCCCTTAATATCCATACCAGACCTGAAGGGCCTGGTAATTGAATTTGGGGGGGACCCCCAAGCATTTATTTATTTTTTATTCAGTGACTTTCAATGACTTTTCTTCGTATTGCCGGGACCGACAATTCATTACAGCTGCGAGTGCTTTTAAATTACTTTTTTTCCTTCAGAAATGACATTTTGTGCAGAGACTGTTATAAACAAGGGAAACATGCGCTACTTTACAGGCATACTTTAGACACCCCCCAGGTACGAAATTTAAAGGAATATTTCACTTTTATTGTTTCACTTTAAGCATTATTAAAATCTCTGCTCCCGAAAAAACTGCAGTTTTTAAAACTTTTTCTTGCATTGATACATGTCCCCTGGGGCAGGACCCGGGTCCCCAAACACTTTTTATGACAATAACTTGCATATTAACCTTTAAAATTAGCACTTTAGATTTCTCCCATAGACTTTTAAAGGGTGTTCCGCGGCTTATCGAATTTGCCGCGAACACCCCAAATTGTTCGCTGTTCGCCGTCGAACATGAGTTCGACTCGAACATAAAGCTCATCCCTAGTTAAAACTGTAACAGACCCGAGGTGGTTCTGGGTTGTGCTAAAGTGGTCCTTAGTATTTAACAGATACGGTCATGCGACCACTGTTACAGCCAATCACAGAAATTAGATAGTCAGCCTCCTGGTGTTAAGATCCCCTCCAGAGCAGGTAAGTATAACATGTTTTTTTTTTTTAACTATAACCTTTACAATCACTTTACTAGCTTTAGATTATTTTATGAGATGCAGTGAAAAAGGTTTGATGGGGACCTGCCCCCTCCTCCCCTCCCATCCATTAAAGTGGTTCTAAAGTTAAAATATTTTTACTATAATGCATTCCCTGCATTGAGGTAAAACACCTTTTACCATTTGTTGTGATCCCCACCCCCTCCCCAAAACACCTACCTGAGTCCTTTGTTGATCCAACACTGTCCCCAGCTGAACCTCTTCCAGGTCTCACAGGAGACTCAGGCAGCAGCAGGAGCCAGTGGTTCCTGCTGCTGTCAGCCAAATCCAGTGAGGTAGCAGGGGGTGGGGCAGAGCTGCACTGTGTGAGTCTATGGACATGTGTGCCCCATAGCAAAGGCAGGAGAGGACAGTCTGGGGACTCCAGAAGAGGAGGTAAGGGACCCTTCTGTGCAACACCATTGCACAGAGCAGGTAAGTATAACTTATTTTTTAATTTACTTTAAAACAATCTAGTCTTTAGAATCAGTTTTAAGAAAAGCATGTGCATAGTTTACACTGCATGTAACATGATCTCTGAATTAAAAAAAGCCTGTGCATAGTTTACACTGCATGTAACATGATCTCTGAATTAAAAAAAGCCTGTGCATAGTTTACACTGCATGTAACATGATCTCTGAAAAAAAAAAAGCCTGTGCATAGTTTACACTGCATGTAACATGATTTCTGAATAAAAAAAAGCCTGTGCATAGTTTACACTGCATGTAACACGATCTCTGAATAAAAAAAAGCCTGTGCATAGTTTACACTGCATGTAACATGATCTCTGAAAAAAAAAAAGCCTGTGCATAGTTTACACTGCATGTAACATGATTTCTGAATAAAAAAAAGCCTGTGCATAGTTTACACTGCATGTAACACGATCTCTGAATAAAAAAAAGCCTGTGCATAGTTTACACTGCATGTAACATGATCTCTGAATAAAAAAAAGCCTGTGCATAGTTTACACTGCATGTAACATGATCTCTGAAAAAAAAAAGCCTGTGCATAGTTTACACTGCATGTAACATGATCTCTGAATTAAAAAAAGCCTGTGCATAGTTTACACTGCATGTAACATGATCTCTGAATTAAAAAAAGCCTGTGCATAGTTTACACTGCATGTAACATGATCTCTGAATTAAAAAAAGCCTGTGCATAGTTTACACTGCATGTAACATGATCTCTGAATTAAAAAAAGCCTGTGCATAGTTTACACTGCATGTAACATGATCTCTGAATTAAAAAAAGCCTGTGCATAGTTTACACTGCATGTAACACGATCTCTGAATAAAAAAAAGCCTGTGCATAGTTTACACTGCATGTAACATGATCTCTGAATAAAAAAAAGCCTGTGCATAGTTTACACTGCATGTAACATGATCTCTGAAAAAAAAAAAAGCCTGTGCATAGTTTACACTGCATGTAACACGATCTCTGAATAAAAAAAAGCCTGTGCATAGTTTACACTGCATGTAACATGATCTCTGAATAAAAAAAAAAGCCTGTGCATAGTTTACACTGCATGTAACATGATCTGTGAATAAAAAAAAAAGCCTGTGCATAGTTTACACTGCATGTAACATGATCTCTGAAAAAAAAAAAAAGCCTGTGCATAGTTTACACTGCATGTAACATGATCTCTGAATAAAAAAAAAAGCCTGTGCATAGTTTACACTGCATGCAACATGATCTGTGAATCGGGAAGAGAATTGTGTCATTCATCCGATTATCCCCCATTCAGAGATCATGTTACATTCAGTGTAAACAATGCAGGGGCTTTCCTCAATGGATGAGAGGGGAGGGAGGGCAGGTCATTGTCAAACCTTTTTCACTGCAGCTCACAGAAGACCAAAGATATCCACTCCCTCAGTGCCGGAAGTTTAGTGCCAGGAAGAGGACCGAGCATCACTGCACAAATGATTTCTACAGAATCCAGCTGTCTGCACGATGTGGGACATACTTTATACTTCATCAGGTAAGCAATGTGACTGCAACACAGCTCAGCACAGCTCATCTGATATATCTGAATAAGCCCTAAGTCTTGGGGCTCACTGAAATGCCTAAATTGATGACATAAATTAACAGCTGATAACAGCCACCAACAGGTACATTAAAGCCTAAGTTTACTAAAAAAATAAAAAAAATCTGCCCCGGGGACATTACTCACTAACAATAGAATGTGTCCTATGTGTTGCTGGCTCAGTTGAAATCTTCCCCCAAGTATCCCCCTGCCATCCCCTTTGCCGTAATCCTCAAGGGTTAATACAGCCAAGGAACCTGTCATATGCACTTATAAGAAATGCTATCCCCACCATTTTCACCCACCTCCTCCATTCACAGAAGCTGTGCTATAGCTTCTATTAATGAAACAGGATCTACAGTGCCTTAAAAAAGTATTCATACACCTTGAAAATTTTCACATTTTGGCATGTTACAACCAAAAACGTAAATGTATTTTATTGGGATTTTATGTGATATGCCAACACAAAGTGGCACATAATTACTTTGTAGAACCACCTTTCGCTGCAATTACAACTGCAAGTCTTTTTCGGGATGTCTCTACCAGCTTTGCACATCTAGAGAGAGTGAAATGTTTGCCCATCCTTCTTTGCAAAATAGCTCAAGCTCTGTCAGATTGGATGGAGAGCATCTGTGAAAAGCAATTTTCAAGTCTTGCCACAGATTCTCAATTTGATTTAGGTCTGGACTTTGACTGGGCCATTCTAACACATGAATATGCTTTGATCTAAGCCATTCCATTGTAGCTCTGGCTGTATGTTTAGGGTCGTTGTCCTGCTGGAAGGTGAACCTCCGTCCCTGAGTCTTTTGCAGACTTCTAAGATCACCCTATATTTGGCTCCATCCATCTTCCCATCAACTCTGACCAGCTTCCCTGTCCCTGCTGAAGAAAAGCATACCCACAAAATGATGCTGCCACCACCATGTTTCACAGTGGATGGATGGTGTGTTCAGGGTGATGTGCAGTGTTCGTTTTCCGCCACAAATACAGTAGGTGCCTCCGATTTTGTATATCCAGCGCGATGGGATCGCGCTGGATATCGCCGCTGGAGGCTGTGCTTCTCGCGCTCGCTGCCCCCTCGAGATGCCGTTCATCCATAGGAAGCCATTGGGGGCGGCGAGCGGGAGGAGCGACATAGCTCGGCGCTGGCGCCCGCGACCGGGTGGTCAATCTCGCCGCTAGCAGAGGCGAGATTGACACAAAATCAGCGGCACCTACTGTACGTTTTGCTTTTAGGCCGAACAGTTAAATTTTGGTCTTATCTGACCAGAGCACCTTCTTCCACATCTTTGCTGTGTCCCCCACATGGCTTCTCGCAAACTGCAAACTGGACTTCTTATGGCTTTCTTTCAACAATGGCTTTTTCTTTCCACTCTTCCATAAAGGCCAGATTTGTGGAGTGCACGACTAATAGTTGTCCTGTGGACAGGTTCTCCCAGCTGAGCTGTGGGTCTCTGCAGCTCCTCCAGAGTTACCATGGGCCTCTTGGCTGCTTCTCTGATTAATGCTCTCCTTGCCCAGCCTCTCAGTTTAGGTGGATCGCCATGTCTTGATAGGTTTGCAGTTGTACCCTACCCTTTCCACTTTCAGATGATGGACTGAACAGTGCTCCTTGACATAGGCGTGTGCACAGGGTGTGCCGGGTGTGCCTGGGCACACCCTAATGCAATAGGCTGCGCATACCTATGCTCCTTGAGATGTTCAAAGCTTGGGATTTTTTTTTTATAACCTAACCCTGCTTTAAACTTCTCCACACCTTTATCTCTTCCCTATCTGGTGTGTACCTTGGACTTCATGATGCTGTTTGTTCACTAAGATTCTCAAACAAACCTCTGAGGGCTTCACAGAACAGCTGTATTTATACTGAATTACAGACAGCTGAGGCTCTCGTGCAACATCGCTGGATCGAGATGGGGCTCAGGTAAATATTATGGGGCTGAGAGGGGCTGCTGCACACAGAAGGTTTTTTATCTTAATGCATAGAATGCATTAAGATAGGAAAAAAAAATAACTTCTGCCTTTAGAACCACTTTAAGTAATGTCCCTTGTGTTGATTTTATTTTTTATTTTTGAGTAAACTAGGGCTTAACTTGCCACTTATGATCCCCTTCTCCGCCTTAGCTATCCAAATACTAAATGAGACATACTGAAAGTGGGTCGTACCCAAGGCAAGGTAGTGGGTGTTCACTGGTTTATGTGGATGGGACGGTGAACTTCCTCTGGAAAAAAATGGCAAATGCCTGTATTTTTTGCAGATGTTACATGACCCTGTGAAGTTCAGCTATGTCACGCATAAATACTAACAGACTTTCCATATTGTTACGCATTATTACAGATTCCAGTTGCAGCAACATACAACTGATTTTTTTTTTTCCTGGCTAGAAAAAAAGATTCATATGTCTGTGTATAGCACAACTTTCAAGATGGTTTAGTAAATGGCTTTAAAATTTGACTGTAACAAAATGAATAGAATAACTTTCACATAGCTTAGAGTTTGAGCTACTTCTGCGGCATAGCAAATGGTCCGGGTACTGTGAAAATCACGGTGGAATTCATTTTTGGAGCTATGTAAACCAGATGCATGCTTATACAACCACCTTAAGCGACTATCACACAATCAATAATATCAATAATCAATAAGTATTTAACAGCTTCCTAGATAAGAGGATCACACTTTCATCTTTAATTATATAATTTCATTAGTATTTTCAATATTTTCACAAACACAGATGTTTTCCTTCATAATTAACATGAAGCCTAACAGTTAGCTCAGAAGGAGCCCACAGCTGCAGGACAGCCCTGTCTTCCACTTTCTAGCAACATCCCTTTGCTGCCATCTCACGGAACGCGCCCTTTTTAAAAAAAATACCTTCATTCAAACAGTCATTCACAAGCGAAATAAAATGAACGTTCACAATGGTCTGCGTGAAACTCAAGTCCTATGAAAAGTTTTTAGGTGGTTTATCCTGATACATTAAAAAAAGCTGCTGGCTTCAATGCACAACACACACACACACATATATATATATATATATATATATATATATATATATATATATATATATATATGTGTGTGTGTGTGTGTGTGTGTGTGTGTGTGTATATATATATATATATATATATATAAAAAAAGCGCGTATGCATTTTATTACTCACTAAACCAATGAAAAACTTTTTAACGAATTAGCAAATATATAATATAGGACACAGAAAATAATGGAGTTGAACTTCTTTATATCACTGAGATCACTTGCCACACGTTTTCTATTATAGCTTGCAAATCTCTATGATCGATATAAAAGTAACATATATATTCATGTATCATCATACAGGGCGGGGGATTTACAAAAACTGGAGCACTCAGAATCTGATGCAGCTGAGCATTGTAGCCAATCCGCTTCTAACTTCCGCTTGTTAAATTAAGCTTTGACAATAAAACCTGGAAGCTCATTGGTTTCTATGCAGAGCTGCACAATTTTTTTTCGTTTTAGTAAATCCCCCCCCCCCACAGTACCCATGAAACTTCTTTAGGATTAGGGTTCACAAACCTAGTATAGAAACCTAATTACTAAAGCAATTACAAGACAAAAAAATGCACTGTAGTCTGTGAGCATGGAATAAAAGGCACCGCTAATTACCCTGAACCAATCAGTCCATTAACTACATTTAGTTAGAACGATCTGTAAGGCTGATGTCACACGGGTGATTTTTTTTCCCGCAGCGATTACCCGCCCCTCATTTTATCTTGCTAAGAAACTCATATAACGATTTCTATTGAATCGCTAACTTTTCTATTTTTTAAGTGATTTGCTGCTCAGCCGCCCAGCGATCGAGATTCAGCAGCTTTTTGGTGGCAAAACCACCAGCGACAATCGCTCTTTATTCGCCTATACGGTTTAGCTAGAAATCGCTGCTTGAGAGTGACTTTTAGCAGAGCCCAACCCAATGCTAAAGCGCTAGCGCAAGCGCCTCGATTTATTTGATAGCTGCAAATCGCTGTTTATCACGGGCATTAGCGATTTGTGGCAGAGATTTTTCTCTGTTAGAAAATCGCCTGTGTGACAACAGCTTTTTGGTGCCTGTACATGCTTTGATAAATTATCAGTTTCTTTTAGGATCATTTCCGATAGTAATAATTGACCTATGATTGGCAACCCAACTGATCGATATGCCACAGACGTGGAAGCAGATTATGATCAATAGTTGGAAGATACAATCGTAAGTTACCAATCACCATGCAATCTCATAATCTGATCGATAAAAACATGATTATATTCATGAGCAAAGCATCTGATCGATCCAAATTGATCAATCATTGATCAGTTTGATTGAATCCAATCTAAATAAAATCGAAATCAATCAGAAGGGAAGTTATGGCGATGTTTGCTGATTTGGTCATTTTGATCAAATCGTGCATTGATCGGTTAATAAAATCGAAGCGTGTAAAGCCCTGTACACATGATCGGGTTTCCTATAGTTTTTAAACCGATGGATTTTTCCATCGGAAATCCGATGAAGCTGACTTCCATCAGTCTTGCCTACACACCATCAGTCAAAAAACCAACCGTTCCAAACGCGGTGACGTAAAACACTCCCGATGAGCCGAGAAAAATTAAGTTCAATGCTTCTGAGCATGCGTTGACTTGATTCTGAGCATGTGTGGGTTTTTTATCCGATGGACTTGCCCATAGACGATCGGAATTTGCTATCGTTTTTTATCCATCGGAAAATTTTAAAACATGTTCTATTTTTTGACACCGATGGAAAAAAAAGACAGATGGGTCCCATACACGATCGGTTTGTCCGATGAAAAAAATCCATCGGACTGTTTTCATCGGTAAAACCGATCGTGTGTACACGGCTTAAGTCCTACAACCTCCAAAAAAAAACAAAAAAAAAAACACTAAAGCTTTTTTTTTTTTTTATTGCAGTGAAGCACAAAGGAGACTTGAAAGCTATAAAATAATGCAGAACTGTAATCCAAAACCATTTCTCCAACCGTGCAACACACATATGTCGAGGGGATGTTACCAAAGACTGGAAGAGGTGGAAAAAAATCAGGATTTTCACTAAAGCTGGCCATACACCATTAGATTATCTGCAGATTTTCTATGGTTAGATGGAAAAAGTGGGAGATTCCTCCATCCACACAGTTAATATACATGGAGAAATCTGTTGCACTTTTTCCATCTAACCATAGAAAATCTGCAGATAATCTAATGGTGTATGGGCAGCTTAAGGAGCGAGACTGAAGCAGAACTTTATCTTGATGGTCTAACTGGTCTAATAATACTGCTGACACTGCACACTTCTACTTGGAATTCACTACAGCTGACAAACTGTTGTACAACAATGAAGCCACCGCAGGACCAAAGAGCTCCTACACACAGAAAAGCCATACACAATGAGATGGAGACCTTATCCTATTGTTCCCTGCACACCCTTCAACTGCCAAGGAATTCTTAAGGATGGCAACCAGCTCGCCTCAGCGCACGGCACATCTGGACTTATAAAATTAGAACTTACACTTAGAAATTGCCCTTTTTTTTTTTTTTTTTTTACATTTCCAAACTAAGATCCTGAGCTGCATAAGGCGCATCAGTTACTTTGCGTTCATTAAAAACAAATAAACATTACTAATCAACATTGCAAACAATTACAAATAAAATTGCTACATAAAAGAAAAACACACAAACAAAACAAAATAAAACAAAAAAGCTTAAAATGCAATGAGAGCGTGCCCTGGCCAGCTAGAGCTAGGTATGTACCTTCAGGTTCTGGAGGGTGGTAAAGTGCCCAGAGCTTCTTTTGTTTAGTGGAGACTGGACAGAAGAGAAAGGAGTAAAGATGTGTTCCCTGGGAGGAAAGAAAGGTAGTGCTTCCCCCAAATTGGGCAGGGGGAGTGTCTGGTGGTGGGTGCAGAAAGAAGTCCAGCCTCTCCACATTCTTCATCCAAAAGTTTCTAACTTGAAGTAGAGGGTGATGGGAGCCAGAGAGGAAAGGGAAGGGGGGGTGTAGGGGGGGGGGGGGGCTGAGAACTGGAGACTTTATCACCTAGAAGATTCAGACTATACTCATTAGTCAGAAATCCCTAGTGCTTACTTACCCCTTGATCCAGCCCTGCACCAGCATTCCAGATCATTTTCTAGCTCTCAGGCATTGATACAATTGAGTTTTTTTTTTTCCTCTGTTCATTGAAAGAAGTAAATTGCGTGCGTAAAAGCTGAAAATGTCACATAGCCTTCCTGCAATGAATTGATTCATTTAAATACAATGTGGTTTATCGAAGAAACCTTGCAATTAATTTGCTTAGGGCCAGTTTGCACCACATGCAGTCCAGTGCGTTTTTTTTCTGCATCAAAAACGCATGGAAAGTAGGTTATATGGTTTTCAATGGTAAAAAGCCAAACAAATATTTGGAAACACTGTGCAAGATAGTGCGCTAGTGATAGAGAGCAAAAAAATATAAAATATATAACCACAAGTGAAGTGAAAAGAAGCTGCCAGTACAAAAATTCAGACACAGAATTCAAAACACATAAAATAAAAATAAAGTACGGCGCTAATAAGTGAACATGAACCTTATGTGATAAGACATATGAAAAATATGACCAATAATAATTGATTACTAAGGTGCATGTGAAATATGGTGAAAACACAAATTACTGAGAAAAAAACATATAAAAGAACCATATAAAAGAAAATAGTCCCGATCACAATAGTGAAATAAATGTATCTTGCTGGCAATCAGTAGGGATGAGCTCGGTGTTCGAGTCGAACGTACGTTCGACTCGAACATCGGCTGATCGCTCGTTCGACAAAGATCGAACGATTTGGGTCGTTCGCGCCAAATTCGAGTGACGCGAACGGCCCACAATACACTGCGCCATCGCAGTGCAATCCCGGCGCTGTGATTGGCCAAGCATGCACTGTGACCCCGCATGCTTGGCCAATCACAGCGCCGGCAGCTAGGAGAGCCATAATTGGCCACAGGCAGGTTGCCTGTGGCCAATTATAGCTATGGGGGTTTAGCACATGCCCCACACTATAAAAGGCCGCCAGCGCGGCGGCCTTGTGTAGTGTGTTCCGGCGCAGGGAAAGAGAAGGATAGGCAGGGACAGTGTCATTGTGCTATTCTTTGTGCTATTCTTGCGTGTAGGGAGAGAGAAGGATAGGCAGGGAGAGTGTCAGCGATATTCTTTGCTAAACCTTGTGTGCAGGGAGAGAGAAGGATAGGCAGGGAGAGTGTAAGTGTCATATTCTTTGCTAAACCTTGTGTGCAGGGAGAGAGGATAGGCAGGGAGAGTGTCAGTGTCATATTCTTTGCTAAACCTTGTGTGCAGGGAGAGAGAAGGATAGGCAGGGAGAGTGTCAGTGTCATATTCTTTGCTAAACCTTGTGTGCAGGGAGATAGAAGGATAGGCAGGGGACAGTGTCAGTGTCATTGTTGCTAAGCCTCCTGCACAGTATACACCTGAAGCTAGCCCGTATTGCTGTGTTTTCCTGGTGTGTTACACTAACAGGCATTTGCAGCACTTACAGCGGGCGTAGTGTGCTTCCTGCTAAATATACACCTGAAGCTAGCCCGTATTGCTGTGTTTTCCTGGTGTGTTACACCAACAGGCATTTGCAGCACTTACAGCGGGCGTAGTGTGCCTCCAGCACATTATACACCTGAAGCTAGCCCGTATTGCTAGGTTTTCCTGGTGTGTTACACTAACAGGCATTTGCAGCACTTACAGCGTGCGTAGTGTGCTTCCTGCTAAATATACACCTGAAGCTAGCCCTTATTGCTGTGTTTTCTGGTGTGTTACACTAACAGGCATTTGCAGCACTTACAGTGGGCGTAGTGTGCCTCCTGCACATTATACACCTGAAGCTACCCCTTATTGCTGGTTTTCCCATCTCCCTGCAGGCCATTAGAATGTCTGGAAGGCAAACAAGGAGAGGCAGACAGTCAGGAGCCAATAAAAGAGGGCAAGCAGGCTCTGTGTCTAGAGACAACAGTGCTGATCATGGACGCGGTGCATCGTCATCAGCACGTGGCCATGGGACACGCTTGTCCTTCTTTTCGGCAGCTGGACGTGTTGAGCCGCATCATGCCGAAGACTTGGTAGAGTGGATGAACAAGCCCTCCTCATTCTCCTCATCCTCTCTCACCCAGGCTCAGGGTACTGGCAAAGCAGCTGCCAAAGCGTCCTCTTCCCTGGTATCAATGTCATCATCAGTCACTCCTTCCCTAGACCCACCATGTCCTCCTGAGGAGTCCCCCGAACTGTTTGAGCACAGTGTTGGGTACATGCTCCAGGAGGATGCCCAGCGTTTCGAAGGGTCTGATGATGATACCCAGCTAGAGGAAGGCAGTAGCGTGAGAGCAGAGAGAGGGGATGCTCAAGAAGGACACCAATCTGGCAGTCATGTTCCAGCAGCTGCAGCATACTGCCAGATTGGCTCCAGTGATGAGGAGGGAGGGGATGATGAGGTCACTGACTCCACGTGGGTGCCTAATAGGAGAGAGGAGGAGGATGAGGAGGAGGCACATCTCCAACGAGGCAGGATGCCCTCCGCTGGCCAGCGTAAGGGCAGCACACCGACTGAATCACACCGCAGAGCTCCGCCTGTGCAGGGCGCTGCCTCTGCCCGTTATTCAAAAAGTTCTTTGGTGTGGGCCTTTTTTGAGTCGAGTGCATCAGATCGCACAGCTGCTGTTTGCAACATATGTCTCAAGCGTATATCGCGTGGCCAAAACATCTGCCGCTTGGGCACCACATGCTTGACCAGACATATGTTGACCTGCCATGCAGCTCGTTGGCAAGCCTACCTTAAAGACCCATACCAAAGAACAAAGCGGACCTCTCCTTGCACCGCATCAGCTGGGATCTCCAACCCCACTATACCTTCAGTCCTCTCTGAAACCTGCACTGAGAGGAATGAAGGTGTAGAATTAGGTGTGTCACAGCCAAGTACTTGCGGGCACTCTGCTAGCAGTACACCGACGTCCGATTCTAGCAGGCAAATTTCCCTGCCCCAGCTGCTGGACCGTCGAAAGAAGTTCACTCCCAGCCATCCACATGCCCAGCGGTTGAATGCTAGCTTGGCTAAATTGCTAGCACTTCAACTGCTGCCTTTTCAGTTGGTAGACTCTGCCCCCTTCCGTGAGTTTGTGCAATGTGCGGTTCCTCAGTGGCAGGTTCCCAAACGCCACTTTTTCTCACGGAAGGCGATTCCGGCTCTCTACCGGCATGTGGAAGGCAATGTCCATGCCTCGCTGGACAGGGCGGTCAGCGGTAAGGTGCATATTACCGCTGACTCATGGTCCAGCAGGCATGGACAGGGACGTTACCTTTCTTTCACGGTCCATTGGGTCACTCTTTTGGCAGCTGGGAAGGATGCAGGACAAGGTGCAGTAGTGTTGGAGGTTGTTCCGCCGCCACACCTCCAAAATGCTACTACTGGTTGTGACACACCTCTCTCCTCCACCCCCTCCTCTTCTTCTTCCTCCATGGCCTCTTCCTGTGCTTTGTCCTCGGAACCAGCGGTACTCCGTAGGCGTTCAAGGGGCTACGCAAGTACGCAGGCAAAAAGATGCCATGCCGTGCTTGCGCTGGTGTGTTTGGGGGACAGGAGCCACACTGGGGCAGAGGTTCTGTCTGCTCTGTAGGGGCAGGCTGAGAGGTGGTTGACGCCATGCCAGCTTAAGCCAGGAATGGTGGTTTGCGACAATGGCACCAACCTCCTCTCCGCCCTCCGACAGGGACAACTGACCCATGTGCCCTGTGTGGCTCACGTCCTTAACCTGGTGGTGCAGCGGTTCTTGGGCAGGTACCCGGGCTTACAGGATGTCCTGAGGCAGGCCAGGAAAGTCTGTGTGCATTTCCGCAGATCTTATAATGCCAGTGCTCGCCTGGCTGAGCTGCAAAAGGAGTTGAACCTGCCCAAGAACCGCCTTATATGTGACATGCCCACCAGGTGGAACTCAACGTTGGCCATGCTGCAGCGGCTGCACACACAGCAGAGGGCCATCAATGAGTACCTGTGCGACTACGGCACCAGGACAGGGTCAGGGGAGCTCGTTTTTTTTTCACCACGCCAGTGGGGCATGATCAGGGATGCATGCACTGTCCTGGCACCATTTGAGGAGGCCACGAGGATGGTGAGCAGTGACAGTGCATGCATCAGTGACACTGTACCTCTTGTCCACCTGTTGCGTGGAATAATGGACAGGGCACTTGAGGCAGAACAGAGGCAGGAAGAGGAGGACTTCCTTGCCTCTCAAGGCCCCCTTTACCCAGACAGTGTTCCTTCTGTCCCACCCATCGCACAGGAAGAGGACGAGGAGGAGGAGGAGGAGGATTGTGTCAGCATGGAGGTGGAGCCTGGCACTTAGCAGCATCAATAGCAGCAGTCTTTTAGGGATGATTTACAGTCCCAAGAAACCCGTGGACTTGTACGTGGCTGGGAGGAGGTGGCTGCGGATCATGTCGTCCTTAGTGACCCAGAGGACTCTGGACCTAATGCCTCAGCTAACCTACGCTGCATGGCCTCCCTGATCCTGAAAAGTCTGCGGAAGGATCCTCGTATTCTTCGGATCAAGGAGAGGGACCATTACTGGCTGGCCACTCTCCTTGATCCACGGTACAAGGCTAAGGTTGTGGACCTTATCTTACCGTCGCAGAGGGAGCAGAGGATGAGACAACTCCGGGAGGCCTTGCAGAAAGGTCTGTGCAACGTGTTCCCAGAGACTGGGAGGTTACAAACTCCTGGTCTGGGACAACGAGTTGCTGAGGCTTCGGTCAGTCAAAGAAGGAGCGGTGGGGAAGGTGGCCGTCTGACCGATGCGTTCAGACAATTCTTTAGTCCGCAGCCCCAAGGTATGATCGGTTCCAGCAACCATCGCCAGCGTCTGATATACATGGTGCAGGAATACCTAGGGGCAAGGTCAGATTTGGACACCTTTCCCACCGAAAATCCTCTGGCTTACTGGGTCTTAAGGATGGATCACTGGCCAGAGCTTGCACAGTATGCAATTGAGCTACTGGCCTGTCCTGCATCCAGCGTTCTTTCGGAACGCACATTCAGTGCTGCTGGAGGATTTGTCATGGATCACAGGGTGCGCCTGTCCACCGATTCGGTTGATCGACTGACCTTCCTAAAGATGAACCAGTCTTGGATCACCACCAGCTACCAAGCACCTGAAGCTGATATAACAGAATAATTTATTTTCAAATGTCACATCCCTTCAAGACTGATGCTGATGCTGACTGAGTGACTGTCCTGTTATGTTGACTGACTATCCTCCTCCTCCTCAATGGTCCGATTCATGATGATATCTTGGAAAAACATTTTTGTTTCTGGGTGCTGCCACCAGTGGCTAAGGCCCAATTTTTCAGCCCCCAGGGGCATGTAATTACAATTTTTGATGCAATGCTTTGCAGCAGGGCTCATTCCTGCACTCCAACTAGAGTATCTGGGAGAGGTTGCAGTGTCGTGACACCAGCACCAGTGCCTAAGGCCCAATTTTTCTGCCCCTGTTTAACAGGGGCGTGTAATTACAATTTTTGATGCAATACTTTGCAACAGGGCTCATTACTGTGCTCCAAGTACAGTATCTGTGAGGGGTTGCAGTGTTGTGGCACCAGTGGCTAAGGCCCAATTTTTCTGCCCCTGTTTAACAGGGGTGTGTAATTACAATTTTTGATGCAATACTTTGCAACAGGGCTCATTACTGTGCTCCAAGTACAGTATCTGTGAGGGGTTGCAGTGTTGTGGCACCAGTGGCTAAGGCCCAATTTTTCTGCCCCTGTTTAACAGGGGCGTGTAATTACAATTTTTGATGCAATACTTTGCAACAGGGCTCATTACTGTGCTCCAAGTACAATATCTGTGAGGGGTTGCAGTGTTGTGGCACCAGTGGCTAAGGCCCAATTTTTCTGCCCCTGTTTAACAGGGGCGTGTAATTACAATTTTTCATGCAATACTTTGCAACAGGGCTCATTACTGTG
The DNA here is from genome assembly GCA_029206835.1 of Rana muscosa. Classification (NCBI taxonomy): domain Eukaryota; kingdom Metazoa; phylum Chordata; class Amphibia; order Anura; family Ranidae; genus Rana; species Rana muscosa. The sequence goes on along the minus strand of CM055116.1, from coordinate 487,803,263 downwards.
CTCCAAGTACAGTATCTGTGAGGGGTTGCAGCGTTGTGGAACCAGTGGCTAAGGCCCAATTTTTCAGCCCCTGTTCTACAGGGGCATGTAATTAAAATTCTTGATCTAAAAATTCACAGTAGGGCCCATTCCTGCGCCCACCAAGAGTAACTGTGAGGGCTTACAGTGTTGTGACAACACCACCACCACCACCATCACCACCAAAGGCCCAATTTTTCAGCCCCTGTTCAACAGGGGCATTCAATTACAATTATTGATCTAATAATTCACAGCAGGGCCTATTCATGCGCCCACCAAGAGTAAATGTGAGGGCTTACAGTGTTGTGACAACACCACCACCACCAACACCACCAACACCACCACCAAAGGCCCAATTTTTCAGCCCCTGTTCAACAGGGGCATGCAATTACAATTCTTGATCTAATAATTCATAGCAGGGCCCATTCATGCACCCACCAAAAGTTACTGTGAGGGCTTACAGTGTTGTGGCACCAGCACCACCATCAAAGGTCCAATTTTTCCTACCACTGTTCAACAATGGCATGTAATTACAATTCCTGATATAATAGTTGACAGCAGGGCGTTCCAGAACCCACCAAGAGTAACTGTGAGTGCTTACAGTGTTGTGCCAACACCAACACCTAAGGGGTCAATTTCTGCAGAGTATATACGGCAGGCCCCTACTTTCAAACATCCAACTTACAAACGACTCATACTTGCAAACGGAAGGAGACAACAGGAAGTGAGAGGAAATCTTCCCCTAGGAAGGGAAATTCTCTCCTGTAAGAGTTAATATGGGAAAAAGGTGTCTCCTCTCTACTGATGCTTTATCACCAATCCTTGTTTCAATAAAAACCCCACTTTTCAAAAACAGTTGTCATTGGGACAGAAAGTGAGGTTAAATGTTCTGAACAGGGGCACAGACAGCAAAACAAATGTTACAGGGGTGATAACCCTTCCCTATGTTTTCCAAAAAGCTTAAAAATAGATTTTTTGGCTGGAGATACACTTAAACAATGTACGCGTTCAAAATTACAAACAGATTCTACTTATGAACAAACCTACAGTCCCTGTCTTGTTTGCACCGCCTGTATACTGCTGTTCAGAGTATATAGGGCCTTTTTTATTTTGTGTGCGGGGTTCCCCTTAATATCCATACAAGACCCAAAGGGGCTGGTAATGGGCTGGGGTAGGGAGGGGGGGGGGGCTGATGGGGTAGCCATGCCATTTTTCTCAAAGATTTTCATCCATATTACCAGGACCAGACATGACATTAAAGCCTAAAAAAGAGAAAATCAATGCGCAACCCTTTTGAGTGAACCAACAGAGTGTTATATCGTTCCCATGCAAACATGTGAATGGGAACACTATGAACGTGCCCTTTCAAAGTGCTGTGCCATATATATAGGAGGAAAATGAAAATAAAAAATTACTAATAAATCAACCACGAGTGCTATCCACTAAGGATAGGGCTATCAAGACATAAAGTTCATATGAATCCAAAGTTCATGCAGGTATAATCTGATAGTCTTCGGTGAAACAAGAGGCAAAAATCTTGAGAACCCAGTAACAGGAAATCCTTTAATTTGCACGAATATATAGTGAAGATAATGGAGGCTTACCCGTTCAGGTGGATCTCTATGACGGAGATCTTAAAGAGCCTCTGTGCAGATATCCACTGACATGTAGCGATCTCCCGGTATCTCGACCCTCCAGAAACCTCAGAGCGGGATGTAAGGAAGCATTCACTCTCCCGTATGGCAGAGGGTAAAAAAATTAAAAAGAAAATAATCTCATGGTGCAGTACTTCTTATGTTAAAGTAAGATACCCTTTATTGCATTCGGGCAAGAAATAAAATCACTTAACGAGAAGTTTGGCGCAGAGAAAACAGCGGCAATTTCAAAAATACAGGTCGTACTTCAGCTGCTGGTTTGCAGTCAGCTGTAGCGTAGTGACGTCCAAATCTGTAGCTCCACCCTTGATGACATTAAAGCCGCAAGCAGTTTTAAATGGCTTTTTTTCCTTTAGAAATGTCATTTTGTGCAGGGACAGTTCTAAACACGGGAAACACGTGCCACTTCACAACAGGCAAACTTTAGACACCCCGCAGGTACGATATTTAAAGGAATATTTGACTTATTTTTTTTCACTTTATGCATCATTAAAATGACTGCTCCAGAAAAATGGCAGTTTTTAAAACTTTTTTTTGCATTGATACATGTCCCCTGGGGCAGGACCCGGGTTCCCAAACCCTTTTTAGGGCAATAACATGCATATTAGCCGTTATAATTAGCACTTTAGATTGTATATAATAGGGTTCTAAAGTTTGCGTGAACTTTCGGTCCGTTCGCAGGTTCTGGTGCGAACCGAACCCGGGGGTGTTCGGCTCATCCCTAGCAATCAGCAATGGATATAAAAGAGAGGAAACATATCCTTGAAGTATGGTGTCTCGATATGAAGAGATATGAAGGAAAACTTTGAATAGGAGAAAATTCCATCCACCATTAGAGACACTGCAGGAAGTGATATCTAATCTCCTTACCAGATAGAATAGACCACTATTACGGTGGTCAATGTGAGCACAGGGATTTTAGGTCTCCCTTCAGACCCACTGCCGGTATCAGGATACAGATATGGACCGTAGTTGGCATCTTTTTGTTGCTGTTCTGAAACAAACTTTCCATCATGTGGTTTTCAATGGCATAGTTCACACCAGTGCTTGCAGTTCCAGTGCGTTCCAGTTCCAGAAAAAAAGGTAGAACGTGCTGCATTTTACCTGCACTGGACTGTACTGGAACGCTGTAAAACGCATCAAAAAACGCACTGGAATGCACCGAAACGCACCTAAATGCACCAAAAACGCACTGGAACACACTTGTCCTTATCTAAGGGCCAGTTCACACCAGACGCAGTTCCGTTCAGTTCCGTGTGCTTTTTTCCCTGCACAAAATGCATGCACAGTATTTTCCATGTATTCCAATGGCTCTAGTTGGCTCTAGTTCACACCATACAGTCAGTTTCTGCACCGGAAACTGACTGCATGGTGTAAACTAGAGCCATTGGAATACACGGAAAATACTGTGCATGCATTTTTTGTGCTGAAAAAATGCGCACGAAACTGAACGGAACTGCGTCTGGTGTGAACTGGCCCTAAGGTTAATAAAAAAGAGGGGTGAAAAAAAGCACTGGACTGCATTAAAAACGTACCGAAAACGCACTGGAACGCATCAAAAACGCGCCAAAAATGCGCATGTAAAAAAGCACCTGGAACGCATCCGGATTGCGTTTCTATGGTGTGAACTGGCCCTTAAAGTGTATGTACACTCTAACAATACATTTCTCCAATTTGTCCACTTTCAGTCTATTTAACCACTTAACGACCGCCCACCGCCGATTTACGTCGGCAGAATGGCACGGACAGGCAGAATCACGTAGATCTACGTGATCGCCTTTGTGCAGTTGGGGGGTCCATCCGGACCCCCCTTCACTGCAGTGAGCGGCCGTTAAGTGTTCGGGAGCGATCAGGCATGAGGGGGCGGCCGCTCGATTCCGCCCCCCCCCTCGCGATCGCTCCCGGCCAATGAAATTGCTTCCTCCGCCATGTGATGTAAACACAGGCTGGAGGAAGTGATGTCATCTCCCTCGCCGCGGTCTTTTCGTTCCCGGCGCCGAGGAGTGAAGACAGAGGTTAGTGCTCCAACAGTCCACTGACACGTAGGTACACATAGGCACACAAATCACCCCCCAGTCACCCCCAGATCACCCCCCAGGTCACCCCAAAGCCCCCAATCACAGTGTCACTGATTGCAGTGATCATTTATTTTACTGATCACTGCATTTAGTGTCATCTGTGATTGTAAAAAGTTGCAAGGCAGTTAGGATTAGGCCCCTTTAGGTCCAGGGTAGCCCCCTAACCCCCCCTAATAAAGGTTTAACCCCTTGATCACCCCCCAGGTAACCCTTTCACCCCCTAACTTCAGCGTCACTAAGCGATTGTTTTTCCGATCGCTGTATTCGTGTCGCTGGTGTTTTAGATAGGCAGTTATTTTTTTTTTAGGTTCGCCGCAGGTTTTTATTGGTGTCAGGTACCCCCATATTTATCCTAATAAAGGTTTTAACCCCCTGATTGCCCCTAGTTAACCCTTTCACCAGTGATCACCATATAAAGGTTACGGGTGACGCTGGTTGATTAGTTTGCTTTTTATAGCATCAGGGCACCCGCCGTATATAACCCAATAAAGGTTTAACCCCCTGATCGCCCGGCGGGTGAGATCAATTAGGTTTTAGCGCCAGAGAGGGTCTGCGTCGCCCCAGGCAGTGTTAGGTTAGTGCCAGTAACGCTAACACCCACGCGCAAAGCATACACCCCCCTTAGTGGTATAGTATCTGATCAGATCTATACTAGCATCCCCAGCGGTTTAGGGTTCCCAAAAACGCAGTGTTAGCGGGATCAGCCCAGATACCTGCTAGTACCTGCGTTTAGCCCCTCCGCCCAGCCCAGCCCAGCCCACCCAAGTGCAGTATCGATCGATCACTGTCACTTACCAAACACAACACACATAACTGCAGCGTTCGCAGAGACAGGCCTGATCCCTGCGATCGCTAACAGTTTTTTTGTAGCGTTTGATATATTTGCTGACGACAGTCAGGTGCTTTTTTTCCTGTGAATCTTACTAGTGTACCCCTAAATTTAGAGCCCAAAATGGCAAGTCGAAGGTACACTAGTAAAGAGGCCTACGAGATTCTGAGCATGACAGATAGTGAAGAGGAGGTCACGTATCTGTCAGATTCAGGCTCAGAATATCTTCCCGTAGAAGACAGTGACGTCAGCGGCCCCACGTCAGATAGCTCTGACGACGAAGTTGAGGTCCCTGCTAAGGTCAGGCGTACCCGATCCCGATCTTCTGAGGTTGTTGAGGAGCAAGAACCGCAGGTCTCTCGTATCATGGAGCAGAGTAGTACTAGCGCCGCTATTCCTTCTGGTGAACTGGCAAGCACCAGCGGCCTAGTACAGCCTGGACGTACATCCAGCACTGCAGTAACACTTGGTGACGTGGCGAGTCCCATAAGTGCAGTTCAAGCTGGCGAGGTGGCAAGCACAAGTAGTGTCCCGCTGCCACCAAGAAGACAAAGGCAGGCCCGTCGTGCCCATACTGCCCTTCCTGCAGAATTCGCCTATCCTGATTGGGTCCCCACCACTTCTGCAGAACCCGTACTTCCCCCATTCACTGCCCAACCCGGTATTCAGGTGGAAACAGCTGATTTTATGCCAATCGATTTTTATTCGCTGTTTTTCACGGAAGATCTCTATAGATCTATTGTGGACCAGAGTAATTTGTATGCTGGTCAATTTATCGCCGCTAACCCCCAGTTGCCTAAAATTGCCAGAAATTGGAAACCAATTACGGTTTCCGAATTTAAGACCTTTCTGGGCCTTTCCCTCAACATGGGCACACATAAATTTCCGTCATTGCGTGCTTATTGGTCCACGCACCCAATTGACCACATGCCCGTGTTCTCTGCCTCCATGTCCAGGGCACGATACGAGCAGATTTTGCGGTTCATGCACTTCAACGACAATGAACTTTGTCGTCCACGTGGGGACCCTGAATACGACCGGCTCTATAAAATTCGGCCCCTCATAAACCACTTCAACGAACGTTTTGCAGCCTTGTTTACTCCCGATCAAGTTGTCCCTGATTAAATTTTCTGGCCGCTTGTCTTTCAAGCAGTACCTTCCCAGCAAGCGTGCCAGATACGGGGTCAAGCTCTACAAGTTCTGTGACAGGGCAACAGGCTATGTAGTGAACTTTACGGTTTATGAGGGAAAAGACAGTCAGATTGAGTCGGTCAACTGCCCGGATTACATAGGGAGCGCTGGCAAGATAGTGTGGAACTTGGTGTCACCCTTATTCGGAAAGGGGTACCACTTGTATGTGGACAATTATTACACGAGCGTGCCACTGTTTAGTCACTTGTTTGATCATAAGATTGGAGCATGTGGCACCGTGCGACCTAATCGCCGGGGCTTTCCCCAGCGGCTTGTAGATGCCCGTCTTAGGCTGGGGGAGAGAGCCTGCTTGAAGTGTAATAACTTGCTCGCTATGAAGTGGAGGGACAATAAGAATGTTTTCCTTCTTACCTCCCTTCATGCAGACACGACAGTCCAAATTCGTACGGCGACTGGTGTTGTGGAGAAACCCCTCTGTGTCCACGAATATAACCAAAATATGGGAGGGGTGGACCTCAACGACCAGTTGATGGCGCCGTATCTAATTGACCGTAAGGCGAGACGCTGGTACAAAAAAGTGTCTCTATCATTATTCCAATTGGCTTTGCTGAACGCTCATGTGCTATACAGAGCTTCAGGCGGGACGTTATCTCTTCTAAAATTCCAGAATGAGATAGTCACAGAACTCCTGTATCCAGGCGGTTCTGCACCTCACCATCCCCAACCAAATGCAGTAAGCCGGCTGCATGAGAGGCATTATTCGTATGTCCTCCCGAGTACCCCTACCCAAAGCCACCCCCAAAAAAGATGTCGTGTCTGTAGCAAGCGCGGATTTAGGCGTGACACCCGTAGTTTTTGTCCACTCTGTCCTGACAAGCCTGGTCTTTGCCAAGGTGAATGTTTTGAACGCTACCACTCAAAAGTGAAGTTTTAGCGTAGGGTACAGCATTTCACAGACTAGGACACACTTACACAGGGTCTCCCAAGATGCCATTACATTTTGAGAGACCCGAACCATTACAGTTGTAAAGTTACAAAAAAAAGTGTAAAAAAGAAAAAAAAACGTAAAAAACAAAACACAAAAAAAATATAAAATAAAAAAACCAAAAATAGTTGTCGTTTTATTGTTCTCTCTCTCTCTATTTTCTCTCTATTGTTCTGCTCTTTTTTTACTGTATTCTATTCTGCAATGTTTTATCATGCTTGCTTTTCAGGTATGTAATTTTTTGTTTTCAGGTGCGCCATTCAACTGCAGCGCGGAATTATTTATCTTGACAGCAACAGCGTTTGCTCCCACGATACATAAAGCCGTGACTCCAGTGCTGTAGGAGGTGATTTCACCACCACAGTTAAAAAAAAGAGCATATATGCCGAAGCATGGGGGCAGCAGGGGCGGAGGAGCGATTTTGCTCCTAATGCCGCGTACATACAGTCGAAATTCCGACCGTGTGTACGCGGCATAACTTTTTTGCGGGAGGATGCCCCCATGCTTCGGCATATATATATTTTAGGCACAGGTTGCGTTAAAACATTTTTTTATTTTTTACTAGGTTTTGTTTTGGTATTTGCTTTGCAGGTATGGCATGGTAAGGTCTTACTGTTGTACTGTAATGTTACTTTGTTTTAATGTTAACCACCATTTGCTTAGCAGGTACGCCATTCAGTTGCAGCGCGGATCTATTTATCTTGACAGCAACAGCGTTTGCTCCCACGATACATAAAGCCGTGACTCCAACGCTGTAGGAGGTGATTTCACCACCACAGTTAAAAAAAAGAGCATATATGCCGAAGCATGGGGGCAGCAGGGGCGGAGGAGCGATTTTGCTCCTAATGCCGCGTACATACGGTCGAAATTCCGACCGTGTGTACGCGGCATAACTTTTTTGCGGGAGGATGCCCCCATGCTTCGGCATATATATATTTTAGGCACAGGTTGCGTTAAAACATTTTTTTATTTTTTACTAGGTTTTGTTTTGGTATTTGCTTTGCAGGTATGGCATGGTAAGGTCTTACTGTTGTACTGTAATGTTACTTTGTTTTAATGTTAACCACCATTTGCTTAGCAGGTACGCCATTCAGTTGCAGCGCGGATCTATTTATCTTGACAGCAACAGCGTTTGCTCCCACGATACATAAAGCCGTGACTCCAACGCTGTAGGAGGTGATTTCACCACCACAGTTAAAAAAAAGAGCATATATGCCGAAGCATGGGGGCAGCAGGGGCGGAGGAGCGATTTTGCTCCTAATGCCGCGTATATACGGTCGAAATTCCAACGGAGGCTTATCCGTGGAAAAGTCCGACCGTGTGTACGCGGCATAACCTTTTATGCCGCGTACATACGGTCGAAATTCCGACGAAGGCTTGACCATGTGTACGCGGCATAACTTTTTTGCGGGAGGATGCCCCCATGCTTCGGCATATATGCCCATCATTAGAAGTGGGTGGATGAAGGGAGGTATTCTAATGGTGGGCATACCCACCAATCAATCTCTTTTTTTCGTTCAGCCAATAGGCTGTATGAAAAAAAAGATTACAATACATGTCCAACAAGGACCAGCAACGTACTGGTATGTTGCTGGACTTTGAATGTTTATACCAGAATGATGCCTGCGGGTTTAGGTATCATCTTGGTATCATTCTTTTCAGCCAGCAGCCGGCTTTCATGTAAAAGCAATTCTAGCAGATAATTAGCCTCTAGACTGCTTTTACAAGCAGTGGGAGGGAATGTCCCCCCCCGGATATAAAAAGCGCCATTGGGAAATTGGGAAAGCATTTTATCACACCGATCTTGGTGTGGTCAGATGCTTTGAGGGCAGAGGAAAGATCTAGGGTCTAACCCCCCAATTTTTTTCAAAAAAAGAGTACCTGTCACTACCTATTGCTATCATAGGGGATATTTACATTCCCTGAGATAACGATAAAAATGGTAAAAAAATAAAATATGGAAGGCACAGTTTAAAAAAAAAAAAAAAAAGCCAAATAAATAATAAAAAAAAAAAAAAAAAAAAAAAGCACCGCTGTCCCCCCCTGCTATTGCGCAAAGGCGAACGCAAGCGTCGGTCTAGCGTCATATGTAAACAGCAATTGCATCATGCATGTGAGGTATCACCGCGAAGGTCAGATCGAGGGCAGTCATTTTAGCAGTAGACCTCCTCTGTAAATCTAACGTGGTAACCTGTAAAGGCTTTTAAATGCTTTTAAAAATGAATGTAGATTTGTCGCCGCTGCGCGTTTGTGCGCAATTTTAAAGCATGTCGTGTTTGGTATCCATGTACTCGGCCTATGATCATCTTTTTTATTTCATCAAACATTTGGGCAATATAGTGTTTTTTAGTGCATTAAAAATAAAAAAAGTGTGTTTTTCCCCCAAAAAATGCGTTTGAAAAATCGCTGCGCAAATACTGTGTGGAAAAAAAAAATGCAACACCCACTATTTTAATCTGTAGGGCCTTTGCTTTAAAAAAATATATAATGTTTGGGGGTTCAACATCATTTTCTTGCAAAAAAATTTTTTCTTTCATGTAAACAAAAAGTGTCAGAAAGGGCTTTGTCTTCAAGTGGTTAGAAGAGTGGATGATGTGTGACATAAGCTTCCTAATGTTGTGCATAAAATGCCAGGACAGTTCAAAACCCCCCCAAATGACCCCATTTTGGAAAGTAGACACCCCAAGCTATTTGCTGAGAGGCATGTTGAGCCCATTGAATATTTTTTTTTTTTGTCCCAAGTGATTGAATAATGACCAAAAAAAAAAATGTACAAAAAGTTGTCACTAAATTATATATTGCTCAAACATGCCATGGGCATATGTGGAATTACACCCCAAAATACATTCTGTTGCTTCTCCTAAGTACGGGGATACCACATGTGTGGGACTTTTTGGGAGCCTAGTCGCGTACGGGACCCCAAAAACCAAGCACCGCCTTCAGGATTTCTATGGGTGTAAATTTTTGATTTCACTCCTCACTGCCTATCACAGTTTCGGAGGCCATGGAATGCCCAGATGGCACAAAACCCCCCCAAATGACCCCATTTTGGAAAGTAGACACCCCAAGCTATTTGCTGAGAGGTATGTTGAGTATTTTGCAGATCTCGCTTTTTGTCACAAAGTTTTGAAAATGTAAAAAAAGAAAAAAAAAAAGAAAAAAAAATGTCTTTCTTAATTTTCAAAAACAAATGAGAGCTGTAAAATACTCACCATGCCTCTCAGCAAATAGCTTGGGGTGTCTACTTTCCAAAATGGGGTCATTTGTGGGGGTTTTGGGCTATTTTGACATTTTATGGCCTTCAAAACTGTGATAGGTAGTGAGGAGTGAAATCAAAAATTTATGCCCTTAGAAACCTTGAAGGCGGTGCTTGGTTTTTGGGGTCCCGTACGCGGCTAGGCTCCCAAAAAGTCCCACACATGTGGTATCCCCGTACTCAGGAGAAGCAGCAGAATGTATTTTGGGGTGTAATTTCACATATAACCATGGCATGTGTGAGCAATATATCATTTAGTGACAACTTTTTGTACATTTTTTTTTTTCTTTTTGTCATTATTCAATCATTTGGGACAAAAAAAAAAATATTCAATGGGCTCAACATGCCTCTCAGCAAATAGCTTGGGGTGTCTACTTTCCAAAATGGGGTCATTTGGGGGGGTTTTGTGCCATCTTGGCATTTTATGGCCTTCAAAACTGTGATAGGTAGTGAGGAGCGAAATCAAAAATGTATGCCCTTAGAAACCTTGAAGGCGGTGCTTGGTTTTTGGGGTCCCGTACGCGGCTAGGCTCCCAAAAAGTCCCACACATGTGGTATCCCCGTACTCAGGAGAAGCAGCAGAATGTATTTTGGGGTGTAATTTCACATATGCCCATGGCATGTGTGAGCAATATATCATTTAGTGACAACTTTGTGCAAAAAAAAAACAGTTTGTCATATTCCCGCAACCTGTGGCAAAATATAAAATATTCCATGGACTCAACATGCCTCTCAGCAAATAGCTTGGGGTGTCTACTTTCCAAAATGGGGTAATTTGGGGGGGTTTTGTGCTATTTTGGCATTTTATGGCCTTCAAAACTGTGATAGGTAGTGAGGAGTGAAATCAAAAAGTTACGCCCTTAGAAATCCTGAAGGCGGTGCTTGGTTTTTGGGGCCCTGTACGCGGCTAGGCTCCCAAAAAGTCCCACACATGTGGTATCCCCGTACTCAGGAAAAGCAGCAGAATGTATTTTGGGGTGCAATTCCACATATAACCATGGCATGTGTGAGCAATATATCATTTAGTGACAACTTTTTGTACATTTTTTTTTTCTTTTTGTCATTATTCAATCATTTGGGACAAAAAAAAAAAAATATTCAATGGGGTCAACATGCCTCTCAGCAAATAGCTTGGGGTGTCTACTTTCCAAAATGGGGTCATTTGGGGGGGTTTTGTGCCATCTTGGCATTTTATGGCCTTCAAAACTGTGATAGGTAGTGAGGAGTGAAATCAAAAATTTATGCCCTTAGAAACCTTGAAGGCGGTGCTTGGTTTTTGGGGTCCCGTACGCGGCTAGGCTCCCAAAAAGTCCCACACATGTGGTATCCCCGTACTCAGGAGAAGCAGCAGAATGTATTTTGGGGTGTAATTTCACATATGCCCATGGCATGTGTGAGCAATATATCATTTAGTGACAACTTTGTGCAAAAAAAAAAAAGTTTGTCATATTCCCGCAACTTGTGGCAAAATATAAAATATTCCATGGACTGAACATGCCTCTCAGTAAATAGCTTGGGGTGTCTACTTTCCAAAATGGGGTCATTTGGGGGGGTTTTGTGCTATTTTGGCATTTTATGGCCTTCGAAACTGTGATAGGTAGTGAGGAGTGAAATCAAAAATTTGCGCCCTTAGAAATCCTGAAGGCGGTGCTTGGTTTCCGGGGTCCCGTACGTGGCTAGGCTCCTAAAAAGTCCCACACATGTGGTATCCCCGTACTCAGGAGAAGCAGCAGAATGTATTTTGGGGTGCAATTCCACATATAACCATGGCATGTGTGAGCAATATATCATTTAGTGACAACTTTTTGTAATTTTTTTTTTTTTTTTTTTTTATTTGTCATTATTCAATCACTTGGGACGAAAAAAAAAATATTCAATGGGCTCAACATGCCTCTCAGCAATTTCCTTGGGGTGTCTACTTTCCAAAATGGGGTCATTTGGGGGGGTTTTGTACTGCCCTGCCATTTTAGCACCTCAAGAAATGAGATAGGCAGTCATAAATTTAAAGCTGTGTAAATTTCAGAAAATGTACCCTAGTTTGTAAACGCTATAACTTTTGCGCAAACCAATAAATATACGCTTATTGACATTTTTTTTACTAAAGACATGTGGCTGAATACATTTTGGCCTAAATGTATGACTAAAATTGAGTTTATTCGATTTTTCTTATAACAAAAAGTAGAAAATATCATTTTTTTTCAAAATTTTCGGTCTTTTTCTGTTTATATCGCAAAAAATAAAAATCGCAGAGGCAATCAAATACCATTAAAAGAAAGCTCTATTTGTGGGAAGAAAAGGACGCAAATTTCATTTGGGTACAACATTGCATGTCCGCACAATTTACAGTTAAAGCAGCGCAGTGCCGAATCCCAAAAACAGGCTTGGTCCTAATGGCCCGAAATGGTCCGGGGCTTAAGTGGTTAAAAATAGTTGTGCAAGAAAAAAAAAAAAAATAGCTGTTCATCCAGCCAAAAATCTTGGGAGCTGATCCGTTAGAATTGTTCCCTGTTTTTTCAGTGGACTACAAAACACCTCCTCCCCCCAATTATGGAGAAGAGAAGGAGGTACTCTTAACACATAGGGGGTTATTTACGAAAGGCGAATCCACTTTGCACTACAAGTGCAAAGTGCACTTGAACTTGCACTGAAAGTGCACTTGGAAGTGCAGTCGCTGTAAATCTGAGGGGTAGATCTGAAATGAGGGGAAGCTCTGCTGACTTTATCATCCAATCATATGCAAGCTAAACTGCTTTTTTTTTTTTTTCCTTGCATGTCCCCCTCGGATCTACAGCGACTGCACTTCCAAGTGCACTTTCAGTGCAATTTCAAGTGCACTTTGCACTTGTAGTTTTCACTTGTAATGCAAAGGGGATTTGCCTTTCGTAAATAACCCCCAATGTTTTAAAGTTCTAGCACACTCCCTAACACACAACGCTGCTAATGCCTGGTACACACTACAAGTTTTTTTATACTGACAACCCCAGCCAGAGCCGCTGTACCAATGATCCGAAGTTAGTACAGCGATCTCCTCCGCTGAGCTGTTGTGTTCTGACAGGGGGATGCCCCCCCCCCCCGCCAGAACACTCCAATCAACGCTCTCTGCTATTGGCTGAGAGCACTGATCGGGATTCAGTCGGCTGCTGGTTTTCCAGCATGCTCGTGCGACAGAAGCCGGCTTCTGACGGACAGACTGACATACACGCGGGCCGAATGTTGTACGGTTTTTATTGAACCGGCCAATGTCTCCTGATATTCGGTCCGTGCGTACGGGGCTTAAAGCGTTCCACCCAAAAATAGAACTTTCGCTTTAAGTGACGGTGACCCCCTGACATGACACATTTGGCAGGTCATTTTTTGGGGGGGGCAGATACCCTCTTTTTAGGGGCACCCAGCTCCAACTTCCTCCCGGGGCTCCGCGGCGCCAGAAGGAAGTTTACCTCTTCCCCCTCCCTCTGTGCAATCTTCCCTTGCAAGGTGCTAAAAGATTGCCCGGCCATTCACAGCGTGTAGCGAGGCTAGCGCATGCCCGGCTGTGAAGCCACAGCCGGGGCTTACAGTAAAAATTCCGGTGCCGTGGAGAGGAGGGGGACAGGAGCGGAGCTTCCTACACTCGCATCGCTGGACCGTAGGACAGGTGAGTGTCTGATTATTAAAAGTCAGCAGCTACACTTTTGGTAGCTGCTGACTTTTAATTATTTTTTCCGGCAGAACTCCGCTTTAAGTATGATGAGGATAAGTAGTGAGTTAAAGTGGTTCTAAACCCCCGTCCACATTGACTGTGGCTTTGAAAACCAGCGACTTCCTCTGAAATCACACGATTTCAAAGCTGCATGTCAGTGCGATTTCGGGTGAAACCTTGAAGACATATGTGCTGCTTCATGTACAGATGTCTATTTTAGTCATAACCGAAATCGCCAAAAGTAGTGTCTGTACTACTATTTTTGTTCAAATCTATGCGGCACCGCAAAGGCGGCATCGTACCAATTTAAACAGGGCAATTGCCAGCAACAGGATGTGACTTGTCATGCGATTTGACCGGTCAAATTGCATGACAAGTCACATCCTGCTGCTGGCAATCGCCCTGTTCAAATCGGTGCGACGTATTTGACAGGTCAAATCGCATTACAAGACACTCCAATGTGAATGAGGGCTAAAGGTAGAAGGTTTTTTTACTTTCATGCATGACCAGTGTAGAACAGATGTCCCCCAACTCTAACAAATGGCTGCAAGGGCATACTAAAGACTCACCCCATCCCCCTTTTACATTACCTATACAAATAAAGGAGACCATGCAAACTATTGGAGTGAAAAAAGCCATAGCAGCCTTTTATTAACAATTCAATTTAAAGCGTTTGTTACCCCAACACTTCACATTCCTGATATGTTTCTGCTGTACCATGTACTTATATGAGAAAGTCTTCCGTTTTCTTTGTATTGCTTCCTTTATGTGAAATCCCTGGTGTTCCTGCCAGTCCCTCTGCTTTCCTATTAAAAACTGACCACACTAAGCCGGAGAGCACAGCGTGATCAGTTCTCTAGTTATGCTGGGAACTCAGTGTAAATTTCTCCAATGATCAGACTTGTCCTGATACTCCCCTGCTGCACAGTCATTCACTGGGAAGCTCAGTGTGCTGCTGCTTCTCTTCCCCCCAGCTCTTATGCAGCTGAGAATAGAGGGAATGTGATCACTTATAAAAAAGGGAAAAAAGGTATTAATAATGTATTTTTATATCTATACAAAAATGTTTTGCCTTTTATTTCTATTTTAAACTGACGGATTGTTTTACAGGGTGATCACTTACAATCACTTTAAATTAACAAAAAGAAGAAACATTCCTTAAAACAGAAACAGGTCGGCCTGTTGGTCTTTGAAGGCACCTCAAAACTATGTTTCATTATACACTGCAGGATCTTTTACCATAATAGACCTTCAGCCACAACACACACCGGCTTGGAGACAACACACTATCCGCAGTGCAACCATTTCCATATTCTAGTTAAACTGTTGTTAGCGGGAACGGGAATGCACCAGAGGGACACACACCTAGGGTTGCCACCTGTCCGGGATTCACCCGGACAGTTCGGGTTTGGAATCATGCGTCCGGGTTTCAGACTGCCTGAAACCCGGACACATTATTCAGACTGGACTATGGCTTCCCAGCAGGGTTGCTGGCTGCAGTTGTCTAAGCTGATAGTGTCTGTTACACTCCCTTTCATTGTGCCCAAAGCCAGCACTAACAATACCCCCAAATACACACACTGACGGGGAGGCTTGATCTGCACCTCTTCCTCCCACCTCTACCCCTCTGTGTGTGCTCACACTCCAATCCTCAGGACTGTGCCTCAGAAGAGGAAAGTTGGGGCCAGAAATTTGAAGTCCAGCAGCCTCAGATACATCTGGATGAGAGGTGCTGACTGCCAAAGGGGTGAGTGAGCTCACCATTCATTCCTGTCTGTGACTGAAGTCTCCCCCCTTATCTCTATTGCATGAGTACACCAAGGTAAATCAGGGTTCTCAGAGCACCCCTTACATCAAAGTTCCCCTTTACACCAAAGGCCACAGTGTTCCCTTTTACATCAGAGTCCTCTCCCTACATCAGAGTTCTCAGTGTTCCCCCTTACATCAGGGTTCCCGGAGGATCCCTTATGTTTAGAGTCCCAAGAGTTCTCCCTTACATCAGAGTCTGCAGAGTCCCCCCTTACAGTGAAAGGGAACTCTGTGGATTGAGATGTAAAAGGGGAACTCTGTGGACTTTGATGTAAAGGGGGACTCTTGTAATTAACTTCATATGATTAGAAATGGTATTTATTATCCAAATGTATGTATAAAAAAAAAAATTGCTGTGCGCCGCTAAACTGTTCGGGTTTGACTTGAAGAAAAGGTGGCAACCCTACACACACCACCGATGGGTCCTGAACTATTCACTTAAATTTCCACCGCCAGCAAAGACCAACAACCGCCCAGCTGCCATGACATCCATTGATTTAACAAGTCCTCGCAATGAAAATAACAAGAACAGGGAGGGTGGGTGTGAAGATGTCTCCTACGTCCGCTGAGCTCCACTGGATGCCAGGACTAAACTACCACTCCTTAAAGAGGTTGTAAAGTTATTTTTTTTATTTATTTTTTTAAAAACATACCATACTTACAGTACCTCCACTGTACAGTTAGTTTTGCACAGAGTGGCCCCGATCCTTGTCTTCTGGGGTCCCTCGTGGCTGTCTCGGCTCCTCCCCGCAACAGCTAACCCCCATTCTGGGAAGTGCTCTCCCAAGAGGGTTAGCTTGCGGGCGCGCTCCCGTGATACAGTCGGCAGCCATAGCCGCTGACTGTATCACTCGGTCCCGTCCCCGGTGCGTCGCGTCATTGATTTGATTGACAGCAGCAGGAGCCAATGGCTGCGCTGCTATCAATCTCCAATGAAGAGCCGCCTCAAGCTGGGGGAAACCATTGCGGGATCGTGCACAAGGAGATTTTTTTATTTCTATCTGCATATGTATTGTATACATTATTGATGAAAACCTGAAATTGCCTTTTTTAATTCCTGGTAATCTCTCTTGTCTTGGAAAATTTTCAATAAAATATGGTAAAAGAAAAAAAAAAAATAAGGAAAAAATTAACCATTACAAACATTTTAATGGCAGTATTACCAGGTTAAAATAATGGAAAAAAGCGTAAAAAAAGAAAACAAATGCAGCCACCACATCTAAGCACCAGTAACCTGCAATACTTTAAGTTTATGTTCCTGAGTTTATATACACTTTAACCACTTAAGCCCCGGACCATTTGGTAGCTAAAGGACCAGAGGTGAATTCAGAATTTTGCACTGCGCTGCTTTAACTGTAAATTGTGAGGACATGCAATGTTGTACCCAAACGAAATTTGCGTCCTTTTCTTCCCACAAATAGAGCTTTCTTTTAATGGTATTTGATTGCCTCTGCGATTTTTATTTTTTGCGATATAAACGGAAAAAGACCGAATTTTTTTAAAAAAATGATATTTTCTACTTTTTGTTATAAGAAAAATCGAATAAACTCAATTTTAGTCATACATTTAGGCCAAAATGTATTCAGCCACATGTTTTTAGTAAAAAAAATGTCAATAAGCGTATATTTATTGGTTTGCGCAAAAGTTATAGAGTTTACAAACTAGGGTACATTTTCTGAAATTTACACAGCTTTAAATTTATGACTGCCTATCTCATTTCTTGAGGTGCTAAAATGACAGGGCAGTACAAAACCCCCCCAAATGACCCCATTTTGGAAAGTAGACACCCCAAGGAAATTGCTGAGAGGCATGTTGGGCCCATTGAATTTTTTATTTTTTTGTCTTAAGTGATTGAATAATGACTAAAAAAAAAAAAATTACAAAAAGTTTTCACTAAATGATATATTGCTCACACATGCCATGGTTATATGTGGAATTGCACCCCAAAATACATTTTGCTGCTTCTCCTGAGTACGGGGATACCACATTTGTGGGACTTTTTGGGAGCCTAGCCGCGTACGGGACCCCGGAAACCAAGCATCGCCTTCAGGATTTCTAAGGGCGCAAATTTTTGATTTCACTCCTCACTACCTATCACAGTTTCGAAGGCCATAAAATGCCAAAATAGCACAAAACCCCCCCAAATGACCCCATTTTAGAAAGTAGACACCCCAAGGAAATTGCTGAGAGGCCTGTTGAGCCCATTGAATATATTTTTTTTTTGTCCCAAGTGATTGAATAATGACAAAAAAAAAAAATTACAAAAAGTTGTCACTAAATGATATATTGCTCACACATGCCATGGTTATATGTGGAATTGCACCCCAAAATACATTTTGCTGCTTCTCCTGAGTACGGGGATACCACATGTGTGGGACTTTTTGGGAGCCTAGCCGCGTACGGGACCCCGGAAACCAAGCACCGCCTTCAGGATTTCTAAGGGCGCAAATTTTTGATTTCACTCCTCACTACCTATCACAGTTTCGAAGGCCATAAAATGCCAAAATAGCACAAAACCCCCCCAAATGACCCCATTTTGGAATATAGACACCCCAAGCTATTTGCTGAGAGGCATGGCGAGTATTTTACAGCTCTCATTTGTTTTTGAAAATGAAGAAAGAAAATATATATATATATATTTTTTTTTTTTCAATTTTCAAAACTTTGTGACAAAAAGCGAGATCTGCAAAATACTCACAATACCTCTCAGCAAATAGCTTGGGGTGTCTACTTTCCAAAATGGGGTCATTTGGGGGGGTTTTGTGCCATCTGGGCATTCCATGGCCTCCGAAACTGTGATAGGCAGTGAGAAGTGAAATCAAAAATTTACACCCTTAGAAAGCCTGAAGGCGGTGCTTGGTTTTTGGGGTCCCGTACGCGGCTAGGCTCCCAAAAAGTCTCACACATGTGGTATCCCCGTACTCAGGAGAAGCAACAGAATGTATTTTGGGGTGTAATTCCACATATGCCCATGGCATATTTGAGCAATATATCATTTAGTGCCCTCAAAGCATCTGACCACACCAAGATCGGTGTGATAAAATGCTTTCCCAATTTCCCAATGGCGCTTTTTATATCCGGGGGGGCATTCCCTCCCACTGCTTGTAAAAGCAGTCCAGAGGCTAATTAGCCGCTAGGATTGCTTTTACATGAAAGCCGGCCGCAGGCTGAAAAGAATGATACCAAGATGATACCTAAACCCGCAGGCATCATTCTGGTATAAACATTCAAAGTCCAGCAACATACCAGTACGTTGCTGGTCCTTGGACATGTATTGTAATCTTTTTTTTTCATGCAGCCAGTTGGCTGAACGAAAAAAGAGATTGATCGGTGGGTATGCCCACCATTAGAATACCGCCCTTCATCCACCCACTTCCAATGATGGGCCTACACGCACCATTTATATATGCCGAAGCATGGGGGCATCCTCCCGCAAAAAAGTTATGCCGCACACACATGGTCGGACTTTTCCACGGGCAAGCCTCCGTCGGAATTTCGACCGTATGTACGCGGCATTAGGAGCAAAATCGCTCCTCCGCCCCTGCTGCCCCAATGCTTCGGCATATATGCTTTTTTTATTTAACTGTGGTGGTGAAATCACCTCCTACAGCACTGGAGTCACAGGGATCAGGCCTGTCTCTGCGAACGCTGCAGTTATGTGTGTTTTTGTTTTGTAAGTGACAGTGATCGATCGATACTGCACTTGGGTGGCCTGGGCTGGACGGAGGGGCAAAACGCAGGTGCCAGCAGGTATCTGGGCTGATCCCGCTAACACTGCGTTTTTGGGAACCCTAAACTGCTGGGGACGCTACTATAGATCTGATCAGATCAGATATTGATCTGTTCAGATACTATACCACTAAGGGGGGTGTATGCTTCACGCGTGGGTGTTAGCGTTACTGGCACTAACCTGACACTGCCTGGGGTGTGACGCAGACCCTCTCTGACGCTAAAACCTAATTGATATCACCCGCCGGGCGATCAGGGGGTTAAACCTTTATTGGGTTATATACGGCGGGTGCCCTGACACTATAAAAAGCAAACTAACTAACCAGCGTCACCCGTAACACTTATATGGTGATCTAGGGGCAATCAGGGGGTTAAAACCTTTATTAGATAATATATGGGGGTACCTGACGCTATAAAAACCTGCGGCGAACCTAAAAAAAATCACTGGCTACCGATCTGCATCACCGACACTAAGACAGCGATCAGAAAAACGATCGCTTAGCGACAGTGGTGATAGGGGGTGAAAGGGTTACCTGGGGGGCGATCAAGGGGGTTAAACCTTTACTAGATAATATATTGGGGTACCTGACGCTATAAAAACCTGCGGCGAACCTAAAAAAAATTACTGGCTACCGATCTGCATCACCGACACTAAGACAGCGTTTAGAAAAACGATCGCTTAGCGACAGTGGTGATAGGGGGTGAAAGGGTTACCTGGGGGGCGATCAAGGGGGTTAAACCTTTATTAGATAATATATTGGGGTACCTGACGCTATAAAAACCTGCGGCGAACCTAAAAAAAATTACCAGCTACCGATCTGCATCACCGACACTAAGACAGCGTTTAGAAAAACGATCGCTTAGCGACAGTGGTGATAGGGGGTGAAAGGGTTACCTGGGGGGCAATCAAGGGGTTTAAACCTTTATTAGATAATATATTGGGGTACCTGACGCTATAAAAACATGCGGCGAACCTAAAAAAAATTACTGGCTACCGATCTGCATCACCGACACTAAGACAGCGTTTAGAAAAACGATCGCTTAGCGACAGTGGTGATAGGGGGTGAAAGGGTTACCTGGGGGGCGATCAAGGGGGTTAAAACTTTATTAGATAGAATATTGGGGTACCCGACGCTATAAAAACCTGTGGTGATAGGGGGTGAAAGGGTTACCTGGGGGGTGATCAGGGGGTTAAACCTTTATTAGGGGGGGTTAGGGGGCTGCACTGGACCTAAAACTGAATGTACTGACACTTTTACAGTCACAAATGTCACTGATTGCAGTGATCAGTAAATAAATGGTCACTGCAATCAGTGACACTGTGACTGGGGGCTGGGGGGTGATCTGGGGGGTGATCTGGGGGTGTCTGGGGGGGCCTGGGGGGCGATTTATGTCCCTATGTGTCCTGGTGTCAGTGTAGTGTTGTGTGCACTGACCTGATGTCTTCTCTTGTACGGCGCTCGGTATATGTGAGCGCCGCACCAGAGATGACATCACTTCCTCCTGCTTCCTCTGCCTGACACAGACAGAGGGGGCATTTCTATTCGCCGGGAGCGATCGCGAGGGGGTGGCCGGAAACGAATGGCTGCCCCCTCATCCCGGAACGCTCCCGGACACTTAGCCACCGCTCACTGTATAGGAGGGGGGTCCGATTGGACCCCCAACTATACAAAGGCAATCACGTACACTCTACGTGATTGTGCCTGTCGGTGCCATTCTGCCGACGTATATATACAGTGAGCGGTCGTTAAGTGGTTAAAGCTGAGCTCATGTAGTGCTACTTGGTTGCGACTTTGGTGCAACCTTACTCACAGAAGTCGCATTAGCTAAGAAGCATTCCTATGAGACTTTGATGAGATAAGTTTTTTTTTTAGTTTTTTAAAGCAGTAGTAAATTCTTGTTAAAAAAAAAAAAAAGTTTCCTCCTGCAAGGCAATATCATAATGTACTGGTATCAGGGGAGGGCTGCTTGCCTTAGGCCTGGGGGGCAAGTCCAGTCAAGTGGCCCACTGAAACCACCGAATCAGCTCACCATCCATGGCCCACCTGGTTTTTCAATGCAGCCTCACCAGTACTTATCAGTGCAGCCAACTCCAGTGCCCATCAATAAAGCCTGATCACTGGGGCAGGTTACATGGGGTGTATGGTGGGGGAGATGGGGGGTCAACTAGGGTTGTCAGGGTCTCTCACCTCAGCGATCTCAGCTCAGCAGGTCCTTGCACGCCACGGTCTCCTGGGGGGTAACGCTCCTG
Source organism: Rana muscosa (assembly GCA_029206835.1). NCBI lineage: Eukaryota > Metazoa > Chordata > Amphibia > Anura > Ranidae > Rana > Rana muscosa. Next base: position 487,781,822 of record CM055116.1, on the reverse strand, counting down.
ATCCTGGGGTCAAGTTGCAGCCAGCGCCCAGCCCTGCGACCCGACTCCCTGGCACGCCCTGCCTCTGTCTGCTTCCAAGAATCCGGTCCCAGGGAGTTGTAGTTTCCTCTGCGCTGCTGTGTTTTCCACCCACCGGAAGCTTGAGTGCGGACTACAACTCCTGGAATGCAACAACTAGTGGTCGGCCTTCCTAGACCAGAATAAAAAAAATGATAGCGGGCAGCGGCTGCCGGCCATTTTGAACATAAGTTAGGGTGGCCTGGGATGAAATTGCCACCCTGCCCCCTGGCCCAGACCTCCCCTGACATATTATAAAAGACTTACCTTGAAATGAAGCCCTCCAGCGGACCGCTGTCACTGCTGCAGAGGCTTCCATCTTCACCCGGTCTTCCTCCTGCGATGTCGTCAGTCCCGTGCATGCACGCAAGAGTCTTGGTCATGGCACACAGTTCTGAAGGAATGGCACGGGTATACCGTTCCTTCAGAGTGCATGCACCAGCGACGTTACCGGCTGCTGCTAAAATATCTCTTAAACTTGTCAACAATACAAATAAAAAAGAGAGTTTACTACAACTTTCTGTGAACGCAGACTAAATGTTAATGACCCCCCTAATCATGGTGCAGACATGTGTTTTTCCAATAGACAAAAACGTGCTACAAATGCGATAAAATGTACACAAAAAAACATAACCAAAAGGGTCCTTGAGATTCTTTGGGGCATTTGCAAAAACCACGAACGGGAACATACATTTTCGCTACCCTCAGGTGTAAATGGAATGTGCTGGGGAGGAGAGTTTTTTACACAGCAAGTTTGACCTGGGAGAAGAGGTGAGGGTTAAAAAAAACATTGATCTCATCAAAGTCTCATAGAACTCCTTATCTAATGCTGATGGGACTTCTGTGATTTTTAGTGGTTCTAAAGGAAGAAGATTTTTTTACCTTAGTGCATTCTATGCATTAAGGTAAAAAAACTTCCAAGCAGCTCTCTTCCTCACCTCCTTTACGTACCTGAGCCCGATCTCAGTCCAGTGATGTGCACAAGAGCAGAATTGCTGCTCTCTCTCTCCCTCCTCATTGGCACAGACACAGCAGTGGAAGCCATTGGCTCCTGCTTGCGTCAATCAAAGCCAGTGAACTGGGGGGTTGGGCCAAAATGCAGTGTGTGTCAATGGACACACAGAGCGTGGCTCAGGATCGAGCCTGCACGAGTGCCGCTATAGCAAAGTGGTTTGCTATGGGAGCACTCAGTGGGGGGGGGGGGGGTAGCCAGGAGCATTGGCAGAGGACCCCAGAAGACAGAAGAGGAGGATCAGGGCTGCTCTGTGCAAAACCATTGCACAGAGCAGGTAGGTATGAGGTGTTTGCCTTTTTTATTTTCATTTTTTTATCTTTACGATCACTTTAACACAGAAATCTATCGGGCTGAAATTGCACTAGAGTCACGCCAAAGTAGGGAAGGAACCTTTTCAAAAACGCACTGTGCTGAGTCGACCATTGAAAACAATATTGTCATATTGCATTTAAGTTAGATTTGCACATTAATGCATGTCAGTAGTGCATTTCTTTTGATTGTATTGTGATTGTGCTGCACTTTTTCAAGGAATAGTAAGAATTTACTGATGTTTATACAAAAAGATCCAGAGTAAAATGTTCCCTAAAGACCTTGCGTAAATGCACATAAAATTGTGTAAATACGTGTAAGCATATACAAGCATAAAATTCTTCTTCATTGCCATGATTGTAAAATTTGCATTTATATGCATGTGAACATTATGTATGCGCACATAAACACTCATACCCACAGAAATTATTGTACACAAACGTAAAATTTAAAATTTTTGTTTTGCAGCTCTATATTCATCCCTCTATTATTCTTTTTCACACAGCTGTGAATATGGTTCCATCGACAACAATTCATCTATATCCAGATCAGTTAACCACTTCAGCCCTGGAGGATTTGGCTGCCCAATGACCGGGCCATTTTTTGCGATTTGGCACTGCGTCCCTTTAACTGTAAAGTTGCACCCAAACAAAATTGACGTCCTTTTTTTCCCACAATTAGAGCTTTCTTTTGGTGGTATTTGATCACCTCTATAAAAAAGGGGGGTACCTATGCGCCTGCTAATATAAAGTGCTAAGTGCAAAGTGCTAAAAATAAATAACTAATGTAAGACAGCAGCTGACTTCTATAGTGCAACCAACACAAACAAGTACAATAAAAAATATTGAAGCAACGCTAAATGTCCGTGAACAATAATAGATTATCAACGTGCTGTATAAGCGCTAAAATATAAATGAACAAATCCAATGAAAGTTGGAAAAAGGCCCCTCTGGAAACGCTTGGGGGAGAATGTTCAAAATATTAAATCCGGCTTCCCCAAGCATAGTGTATCCAGGCATTTTGCTGAGTTCCATGGAAAAGATCCCAGCTCCCTCTCTTTTTGGGGCATTGAAAAATACAAGCCCCATTGGAGAGGAAGTAATAAAGTTATCACTCTCAGCCAAGCTGAGTCTCGTTGGATTTTTGAGCTACAGTCGCTTGCCCCTCTAGGTCTTAATATTGAGTTAGATTTGAACTGTTTTATTTCCAATTATTAGATATGTATGTGATGTATGATTATTGATATGTTATTTTGTTTTTTGTTTTTTTCTCTCTTTTTTCTTTTTCTTCTCTTTCTTTCTTTTTCTTTTTCTTATTCTTCTTCCTTTTTTTCTTTTCCCTTTTCTCTCTCTCCCTTTTTATTTAATTTTTCTTTTCTTTTTTGTTTCCCTTTCTTAATTCTTTATTTTTTCCTTTTCTTCCTTTTTCCTTTTTTCTTCTTTATTTTTTCCTTTTTTATTTCTTTTTTTATCTCTTTTATTATTTTACTTCTATATTATTTTTTATTATTTTTTATGTTTATTTATATATTTTTATTTATTTTTCTATAATGATTTTGATGTTATTATTTAATTAATTTATTTTTATTATTTTTTATTTATTAGTTATTTTTATTATTTATTTTTATTCATTTTTATAAATTTTTATTTTCATTTAGTTTAAATTTTGTTTATGCTTTTTTAAGTTTACCTGACGTCTTGATTGTATTGGTTTGATGTACACCCATATAGTATTGGTTTTCCTTTTAGAATGTTTAGCCTCCTTTTATACCACGGTTTTAGGAAGATGGTCTAGATTCGTGAGACTTTTGGACTGATCTGGCCAATCTCCCAGAACCCTTTGCCTGTTATGAATTTGCATATGGTCTCCATGACCACTAGGAAGTATTTAAGCTCTAACCAGTCACTTGGCTCCTACGCCCTTGATAAAGTCACGTGAGAAGTGACACAACGCGTCGGGTGGAGGAGCTTAGTGACGTTGACTTCCGGTTTACGGCCGTTAACCGGAAGTGTGTACTTTATTGACTTTTTTGGGCGTTTTTTTGCCTCATGGTTTTAATATCAGTTTTTAAGCTATTTTATTTTAAATAAACGCAGATTTTGGGCTTTTTATGCTTACTTCACCATGGAGTCCATCTTGTTTTATCCCTGAAACTCTGGAGCAAGGTATACCCTAAGAAACCACGGTTGGAAGCGGTGAAAAGGTTGCAGTAATCCCTGTTTGCACACAAGTACTGGAGTTCATCATCCGGAGCAGTGGAGATCTATTAAGGCTGCATCTGACCCTTGGGGTCCATCAGTAAGGTGAGAGGCTGGTGTCAACGGGGGAGGATTGTACATGCATATCGATTTCCTACTGATTCCCTTTTGATGTGATGAGCTGGACTCCCACGCTTGTTCTTTTCCTTTTTTCCTGCTCTTGGCTGCTGATATTTTCATTTTTTTTTGGGAAGATTAGCACTTTATGTGTGAACTTTTTACACATATATATATATTATTCCTTTGGGACACATCAACATTTGGATGTTTTTTTGTATTTTCTGTAAACTATTTTTTTGCACAGTATGCACGTTTAATAACAGTCATTTTCATTGTGTATTGACGCTATTTAGCACTTCATTGGATTTGTTCATTTATATTTTAGCGCCTTTTCAGCACGTTGATAATCTATTATTGTTCACGGACATTTAGCGCTGCTTCAATATTTTTTATTGTATTTGATCACCTCTGCGGTTTTTATTTTTTGCGCTATAAACAAAAAAAGAGCGACAATTTTGAAAAAAAAAGCAATATTTTTTACTTTTTGCTATAATAAATATCCCCAAAAATTATGTAAAAACAAATTTTTTCCTCAGTTTAGGCCGATATGTATTCTTCTACATATTATTGGTAAAAAAAATCACAATAAGCGTATATTGATTGGTTTGCGCAAGAGTTATAGCGTCTACAAAATAGGGATAGTTTTATTGCATTTTTATAATTTTTTTTTTTACTAGTGTAGCGGACCCCCAAAATTGGGGTCGCTATGCCTTAAATTTAAGGGCAGCCTGAGCAATAGTTTGGCTCAGGTTTTCTGTATTCTTAGCATTGGATTCTGCTGTGGTGTTACCTGGGTGTATAGTTCCCCTTGACCTGCCGGTGGCGCTGTCGCTCGGGTCTCGGGTTGAACCACAGGTGGCATTGTGGCGTGATTGGGTGTCCTCTCTCGGCAGCCATACAGTGGGCAAAGTCTGCCTGCTGTGCATTCCAGGAGAGGGTACATCAGGGTCAGACGCCATGATCCGGAGAGATTGGCCGGGGGATTCCAAGGTGGAACCCCTGGTGGCGAGAGTCGCGCCCATTGGCCTGCTGGCCAGGGGTGCGTGAATTGGTCGAGACGTCTCAGGCACTTTCAGCCTGAGGCTATAGTGTTCCAGGTAGGCCCAGTACCTTCAACTGGGTCTACAGCTCAACCACTGGAGTCCCAGGGAACCCGGGGGAGGGTGGCCCGCTCTGAAAGACACTTGTGAGGAAAATGGAGGTCAGGCCTGTACTGGACTTTTTCTAAACTGCGTAGTTCGTGGGCGTGCCTCAAACATAGAAAAGGCCACGAGCTACGTGCAGGAAGAAGAAAAGGGGAGGAGCCCTTGCCACTTGTGTGTTACACGTGGCGCATTGGCGCCAAAGGGACAGTGCGAGTTGGATTAGTGAAGGAGAAGCAACATGTCTGCTGCCCCATGGACTTCTGTTGCATCGGGACCTCGGATGTTCCCCACCATTTCATTTCAACCATGGACATTACTCCCCTCACTGCCCCCCTGACGGATACAGGGATCCGGCTTAAGCCTAGGGGCCGCTTCGCTCTCTATGTCTGCCGAGATGCGGAGGCCCTGGGCATGCTTTGCCCCAGATGCCAAGGACTAGCGGTGCAGCTACGGCCTTTTGGAAGGTGTGTATCCTGTGGATAGTTCCTCTTCGAGGTGGACCAGCCCACCGAGAAACCCCGGGTCTACCGGGTCAACTGCCTTACAGGTACCGTCACTTCCGAGGAAGAAACCTGTACTCCCACAGTTGAGCCCACGCGCACCGCATCGACTGCCACAGGGGTGGTCAAGGGAGATGTCTCAGCTGTTGCAGAGCCATTGGCGGATACCGTAGCGGAAGCTGCCTCCGTCACCACGAGACCTCCATTCCGCCCGCCAAGCAAAGGGTGGGCTATGTTAAGGCCTCCTGCGACCGTGGTCGAAGCCTGCCCCATCACCTACCTGAACCGGATCTTCAAGCTGGAGGGACCTCCAGGAGATCCACGTCAGGGGACGGTAAGGAGGCTGGGGGAACTGTGACATTGAGTTTGCCGGGGACGGGAAGGAAGCTCATACCCCATGCTACTGGGAATGTGTGGACAGCCAACCGGCAGGAACTTTCTGTTTTTGGGGACAATGTGTCTGTGTCCACCAAGAATTACCTGCCGGCAGAAGAGTATGACACTTCTGATCTAGATTCATCATCCGATGTGGGGGATGATTATGAGATCGACAAGGTTTTCATTAAAAAGGGATGGGACAAAGTTCCGGTGACTTCACCCCGCAGCCTTAAAGAGGGATCACCAATGGACTCTGGGGAAACTACACCCCGAGTGGAAGCCCCTGTTTTGAAGGAAGATGTTGTTCCCACACCCGCTCTGCCTGCACCTGCATTATCCGTGCCTACTGCTACAGAGGGACGTCCGCCGTTGCGGCCGCCTTTGCCACAGCTGGAACCAGTCTCATTAACAAGGTCCCCGGATGCTACCGTTCTTCCTGGAGCAGGAGATCGGGCAACCCTGCCACCCTTAGCCCGGTTGCAGCGGCTCCTAAATAGAAAGATTGCCACGGAGTACGGGTGGAAATACCCTTATGTTCCCAAAGAGCTTCTCTTTGAAATCGAGGCCTACCGGGAACGGTGGTATGCTGACTTCGTCTGGGACCATTTGGAAGTGCACAGAGGCCGCAGGTATTTAAAATGTTCTGTCACCATGGCAGATCGCTACAAAGGGTGCCGTAAAGAATGGACTTATGGTCGGCACATCCATGCGGATCGTGTGGTGATTTGCTGCAGAGAGAAAGAGGATACTGTGTATTTAATCAAGACACTAGATAAACAGTGGAAAACACTTGTTCTCCCAGATCCTCAGTATTATCTGTGAAATGGAACTTGTGTGCTGTTCTTTTTATTCCGTTTCACAGGGACCGTCTGCCCTGAGCTCATAACTTTGCCCGCTGCTCCAAGGGGGAACTCTACTCAACTGAGGCACCGGAGAACAGTTTTTTTTCTCTTTCTCCTCAGCTCCGCAAAGGAAAGAAGTGTTTTTATTTTCCTCTCCCCACTGAACAATGGGGTAGTTTAGTCAGGGCCAAAGTGAGCAACCGTTGTGGTCAAGATGGAAGATTCGTGTGAAGTAAATTCATGCCCACGCGCAATATTAGAGTGTATTGTCTTGAGTTGCCACTAGGTGGTAGTGTTTTTGCAGAAATGTTTTATTGAAGCCAGGTTTATCAAAGCAAAATTCTAGAGGGTAATCATCTCTTTCCGGAGAGATGGTTTTCTTCTGTATAGCTTAGATGTAGGATGGTTTATTGTGTGCTGTGTTTTTTTTCTTTTCTCTCCCTCTGCAGGTGACCTGCTATCAACTCTACTGGAGAATGGGTGGGGTAGATATATTAGGAGGGGTGGGATTGTAACTTGTAATACTGTGTGTTTTTGTATGTATATTTTTACATGCTCTTCTTCTTTTCTCTTCCTCTGCTATTCCAAAATTGTTTGGTTCAGGCACCATTCTAAAATAATAATGCTGTACATAGTTGTGAATAGATCAGAGCCCACTCAGGATTGAGGGGAGTCTTTCTGACCTATTCCAGCCACTGGGGACAGTGGCTTTTCAAGGGGGGTATGTGTAGCCGACCCCCAAAATTGGGGTCACTATGCCTTAAATTTAAGGGCAGCCTGAGCAATAGTTTGGCTCAGGTTTTCTGTATTCTTAGCATTGGACTCTGCTCTGCTGTGGTGTTACCTGGGTGTATAGTTCCCCTTGACCTGCGGGTGGCGCTGTCGCTCAGGTCTTGGTTTGAACCACAGGTGGCATTGTGGCGTGATTGGGTGTCCTCTCTCGGCAGCCATACAGTGGGCATGGTCTGCCTGCTGTGCATGCCGGGTGAGGGTACATAAGGGGCAGACGCCATGATCTGGAGAGATTGGCCAGGGGATTCCAAGGTGGAACCCCTGGTGGCGAGAGTCGCGCCCGTTGGCCTGCTGGCCAGGGGTGCGTGAATTGGTCGAGAAGTCTCGGGCACCTTCAGCCAGAAGCTATAGTGGAGTCCCAGGGAACCCGAGGGAGGGTGGCCCCCTCTGAAAGAGAGGAAACCAGGGGAGGACCTGTCCAGAGGATCGGTGAAGGAAGTCACTGTCTCAGGAGAGGCCTGGTTGTCTATCAGATGGAAGGATTCCTTGAGTTGCACAGTAGCACCTGTGATGTGCCCCATTGGCACCTATGGTCTCTAAAGGTTGCAAGCGTTAAAGAGTTCTAGATTCAGGAACTAAAGGATTCTGTGGCAGAGGATCTCTTGAACTTGTCTTTGAAGGGGACTAAATCTGAAGTAACTGTTCATGCTCCACTCTGGCTGCTAGAACTGTGAGAGGGATCTATCCGGGTGAGCAATACCCACTCAGGCTTGAGTGGAGAATAGGGTAACTGGGTGCCGCGTGCCTGAACCTGTCTCCCTACCCAACGCTATCTCTGTTTTCAACCTTTTCCCAATCTGTTCCAAGCAAGGAAAATAAACTCATCTGTTGGAGTTTAAACGCAGTCTGGACATTTGCCTTCTTTTGGGAGAAAGAATAGACTTTTCCCTATACTCTAGGGACGAGAACCAATGGAGGGAGGTAACTCGCTGCAGGACCCAACAATAGTATGAACACCGCTCAACCTCTTATACCAGGAGGATACAGACATGTGGCACGGTGTGCCTTACCCTGCAAGTGAAGGTAAGCAGGAAAAAGGGTCCGTGTGCTACACTAGTAACTCGTGACTGCGACATTATGGCGGACACATCGGACACTTTTGACGCTATTTTGGGACCAATGTCATTTATACAGCGATCAGTGCTATAAAAATGCACTGATTACTGTGTAAATGACACTGGCAGGGAAGGGGTTAAACATTAGGGGATGATGAAGGGGTTAAGTGTGTCCTAGGGAGTGATTCTAACTGTGAGGGGGCTGGGCTACAAGTGACATGACAGTGATCACTGCTCCCGATGACAGGGAGCAGTAGATCACTGTCCTGTCACTAGGCAGAACAGGGAAATGCCTTGTTTACATCTCCCTGTTCTGCTGCTCCGTGACACGATTGTGGGACACCGGTGGACATCGAGTCCGCAGGTCTCGCGGGCAGGGCCACGGAGCTACAGGTACATTGCTTTGCCTGCCCGTGCCATGCTGCCGACGTTTATCGGCGTTAGCCGGTCGGCAAGTGGTTAAAAAAACAGGTTACTCCTGTGTGCAAGGGGCCTAAAGCTTCATGCATGTAGGCAGGTTGAATTTTATGCTGCCCCAGCCTGGAGGGTTAGTTTTAATGTTTCCTGGTTCTTCCTTGACAGTTTTTTTTAGGTCAGACCCACTGATCCTGTGCTTTATAAAAAGGAACAGGGGTCCAACCCAGAAGGGAGAGTGAAGTGGAAGGAGAGAGAGATGCCGAGAGATATGTTGCCGTTGCCGGAGTCCAACTATACAGCCTACTTCCGAAGCTGAAGCACCCATGAATAAAGAGCCTCTACGGAGTACGGGACGTCTAAGATCTACAAAATGCCCAAAGACACTAGATCTGGAGCTCTGCCATAATGGACTTTAACGTATGCACGTATGCTGGGACAGCCATCAAGCCTGAGTTAGGGACTAGGGATGTTAGGAAGAGACTGTACACTTTGTTCTGTAGGCTGAGAGTTTTCATTAAAGCTTTTAAAACGTCATCCTTGCCTGGTCTGAAATTACTCAAGGGGTGTAATGCAAGTAACCAGCACACATAGTCTACAGCTCAGGTCAGTTAAACACATTGGGGTATGAAGACAGCAGTACAAAAGTAAATACAGTGTGAAGACACAAGTTGTTGCCATGGGTAACAAAGGTTTTACAAGCAGCCTGTTGTAAGTGTGTACATGTGACAGGTGGGATAGCCTTTCGCAGGAGGAGTTGTTGCTGGCACTCTCTCTCTGTAAGCGGTCCATCTCCAATAGCAACGGGAGCAGATCAGCACCGCAGAGGTCCTCAGCCTGTGCACAGGTACGGAGGAGGAAGAGTTAAGTAGATGCACGTATGGAGACTGCGCTAGGCACACAGTGGAGCCCCATTCAGCTACTGGGAATGAGGTTGGGGAGATATGCTGGACAGGTGGAGAGGGCATTCACTCAACGTGTCCCTCCTAAATGTATTGGGGAAGTAGTATGGTACTGTATACTAACATCGAGAGAGTTAGCTAGAGTTCAAGTTACTTTTTCAACAAAAGTACCCCATGTATAAGACAGTGACCCTATCCCCAAGTGCCTCGCGTTGCCTAGAATAACCCACCCCGGAGTAGGCCTCATATGTGACCCACACTTGGCGTCCAATGAGGGTAACATGGAGGATGTGTCAACCATTCAAACCCCTACCCCTGCATGTACACAGGCGTATAAAAAAACTTCTATCTGCACTTATTCTTTCTACTGGTAGCTGGCAGAAAAATCCAACATACAAAATACTTGTTTTGACACGTAATGTGTTTTTGCTCATTTACAGTCCTATGGCATTTAGACGCGAATGCACAAAAACAAATTCTAGTGATTGGAATATTAATTTATTTTGCCCACTAGAATTAATTTATGCCCATACACACGTTTATGCGCTTATATGTGTTAATTATGCCAATCAGCTTCCCCCTGAACGCAGGTTTGGAGAATTTTTTATGCCCCTGAATGCTGCTCATGTTAGTTTTTGTGTCTGGGACATTGATCGTCATTCCCTAATACAACTAAATGCAAGGCCTATACTTATATATTTTTTTATAGTTTGTACACAGTTCTTTGTGATGCTGAGCACTGTGGATGAGATGTCTATGAAAATAAGTGGCTGTTGTTCTTGTTTAATTTTGTCATGCTTGTGTCATAGTTGACAACCCACTTATAGAACCCTTTGATACCTGTGGTTGTCAGCGTTGACAGATCAGCATCTATAAACATCACCTAATAGTAGTGCAACAGCTGTACTGTCCTGCTATGTAAACTTGGAATGTGACTTAGGGTGGTCATAGAAAGCCACATGTGACAGATTCAAGAATAGTTTTAGAAAATCAGGTTGGGAAAGGGTACCCTGGATGATGGTTAGAAATAGTTCCAGGCTCATTGAACAGGAGATTACTTTGAGTGACTATGTGATCTTTTGTGGAGGAATAAAGAACAGGACAAAAAATGGAGACTATGGAGAAAAAAAAGCACTGCCAGTGTGTCTTATTCACCCTTTGAAGCTGGCAGTTTAGCAACGAGATTAAAGTTGAACCCCAGGCACAAAAATTGCTGATGGATGGCTCCCCTGATTCCAGAAGACAACAACCAGTCTGGCAATGCCACACCCTCAAAAACATCAAGGCTAATGAGAGAGGTTTTATTTAGGGAAATACCCCCCCAAAAAGTAACACATGGAATAGCAATAAGCAATGACAGATAACAATTTTGTACTGTGACAGCAGGAAGGTAAAGTCACCTGGTTGCATCCAGGGGGGGTAGGTATATTTCTCCCAGATTCAGGCTTTATGCCGACTTATACAACTAGGGAGAGAGTTGATGAAGCCCAGCTGAGGCTAGTGGGCTCATGGATGATTCATACCTCTAGGGAGAGTGCTGGGCGTCGTGCAGGCAGGGAGTTGATGAGACCAGCTGAAGCTTGTCAGCTCGTTTAAGGCCTCTATAAAAACTCCCAGCTTCATTAGGTGTTTGCTCATGCCTGGAACCAGACCTGTGTGGACTGTCTAGGGAGAGTGAACCCCTGTGCGGTGAGACAAAGCCTGTGTGGCTATTTTCTTTGGACATTTACTAAACCAGGGACTTAGGGACTAGGACAGCACCAGGCTGATCCCAGTTGTTAGTTAGGAAACCTGCATGTTTAGTCAGAGGTCAAGCGGACCAGGGTTTATTTTGTTTATGTTTCTTTTTGCTTTGCTGTGTTTTTTGTCACTGTAAATAGAGAAATAAACCGCACCTTTTTGATCTTGAAAACCACAACCTCCGTCTGCTGGGCCTGTTTTTGTGTGGGGAGCCCATCCAGGGGATCACACACACCCGCTGCCGAGCTAACCCCCTCACAGTTGGTGGAGAACCAGTGGCAGTTTTTTTTTAAGCCAGCATGGAGGAGATACTGAAACAGCTGGCTCTAGCAAATGCCAATCAACAGCAGACAAATGCAGGTTTGCAAAAGAGCCTTGCAGCTCAACAACAGAGCTTCGCAGCCCAGCAGCAAGCTCATCAACAGAGCCTTGCAGCCCAGCAGCAATCTGAGGCCCGCTTCATAGACCTGTTACAGAAGCAAGAGCAGAGACTACAACAAATGGAAGCAGTAATGCAGCAACGTCCGCAGACCAGTGAGGAAAGCCGTCCCACTAATACCGCGTCCTTTGGGGTGAGTCGTTTATTGACAAAAATGACTGGAGAGGATGATCCAGAGGTATTTTTGACCACATTTGAAAGGACTGCTGAAAGAGAAAAGTGGCCTGAGGAGCAGTGGGCTGGACTGGTGGCTCCTCTGTTAACTGGTGAATCGCAGAAGGCTTACTATGACCTAGAGCCTGACCAAGCAAAAGACTATGTGATGCTAAAAGCTGAAATATTGGCAAGGCTGGGTGTCACCCTGGCTGTCCGGGCTCAGCGTGTGCATAACTGGACTTTCCAGCTTGGAAAACCCCCCAGGTCTCAAATGTATGATCTCATTCACCTGAGCAGGAAGTGGCTACAGCCAGAGACTTTGTCCGCACCAGAGATTGTGGAACGTGTTGTAATGGATCGGTTTTTGAGAGCTCTTCCTACTGCCATCCAAAAGTGGGTAAGCCATGGAGACCCAGAGACGGCCGGTGGTCTTGTGGATCATGTAGAGAAATACTTGGCTACAGAGAACCTGACGGCCTCTTCCAGAGACTCTCGGACTTTCCACCCTAAGACCAGACCATCCCCAGGGGCGGATAAGAGGATTCCAAGGGGTGAGGGTGGAGAGAGTGAGAGGGTGGGAGCTCTACCCAAAGTTTGGCGAGAACAGCCTGGGAAGTCAGGGGCTCAAGAGGCAGCCAAATGGATTGTTTGCTACCGCTGCCGGCAAGCGGGACATATTGCAGCAAATTGCCCGGTTGTGGAGGAACCCATGCAATGTGACTTTCTGACGGACAGACGTCAGTCGCTGTGTGCGACAGTCGCATGCACTGCCATTCGGGGAACTGAGAAACATTTATGCAAAATGTGTATTAATGGTAGAAATGTTGTGGTATTACTGGATTCAGGTAGCCTTGTGACCCTGATAAAGGCTGAATTAGTTAAAACAGAGGTCTCTGGGAATAGCAAGGTAGCTGTTATTTGTGTGCATGGGGACACCCGAGAGTATCCAGTGACTACAGTGTGTTTCAAGACCCCCAAAGGTACCCTCTCTCATCCAGTGGGGTTAGTATCTCAATTACCGCATGATGCCATTGTGGGAAGGGATTTTCCGAAGTTCTGGGAACTGTGGGATGATCCTGAGCCCCCCACTGGTGCCCCTATGTACCAGGAAGGTGATAGCCAGAACTCCTCTGAGAGTGGTGAGGACTCTCCAGAATTTCCCTTGTCAGTATTGGCAGGCGAGACTCAAGAAACTGGAGAGGAGCCCACCTCCTCAGACGAAAACCTACCGTCTGTGGAGTTTTCTGATCTTGAGGTTCACAGGGAAAATTTTGCCACAGAACAGTTAAAAGACCCCGCCCTAATAAAGGCACGGGAAAACGTAGTGGAAATAGATGGCGAGTTAGTGAACCCAGATAATACCTGCACTTACCCATACTTCAGCGTAGAGAAGGACCTACTGTATCGGGTGGAAAAAAGGGCAGAAGAAACCGTTGAGCAGCTTGTGGTGCCCAAACCTTACAGGAAGTTGGTGTTGGAGTTGGCCCATGGGCACATTCTTGGAGGTCATCTGGGGACAGAGAAAACCCGAGAGAGGGTATTACAGAGATTCTATTGGCCTGGGGTGATGAAGGACATAGAAAATTATTGTTCCTCCTGCCCTGTGTGTCAGAGGTCGGCCCCGATGCCACATTTCCGTAGCCCGCTGGTCCCTCTACCCATCATTGAGGTCCCGTTTGAGAGGATCGCAATGGATTTGGTAGGCCCTATAATCAAGTCCGCTAGGGGGCACCAGTACATATTAGTTATAATGGACTATGCCACCAGTTATCCAGAAGCGATCCCTCTCCGAAATACCTCGGCCAAAACCATAGCCAAAGAGCTATCTCTTGTTTTTAGCCGGGTGGGTATTTGTAAAGAACTGCTTACGGACCAAGGTACACCCTTTATGTCCCGGGTTATGAAAGAGCTGTGTAAATTGTTCAAAGTGACGCAATTGCGTACGTCTGTGTATCACCCCGAAACCGATGGGCTGGTTGAAAGATTCAACAAAACCCTAAAACAAATGTTGAAGAAAGTGGTGGATAGAGATGGAAAGGATTGGGACTGTCTACTTCCTTATTTGATGTTTGCTATTAGGGAGGTGCCCCAATCCTCTACGGGATTCTCCCCCTTTGAGTTACTGTATGGGAGACACCCAAGAGGGCTGTTGGATATTGCCAAGGAAACTTGGGAAAGTGAGAGTTCTCCCCACAGGAGTGTGATTGAGCATGTCGCCCTGATGCAAGATCGAATTGCACAGGTAATGCCCATCGTGAAGGAACATTTGGCCCAAGCGCAGTTGGCACAGCAGAGAGTGTACAACCGTGGAGCCAAGACCCGTACCTTTTCCCCGGGGGATAGGATATTGGTACTTGTCCCTACGGTTGAAAGTAAATTCCTTGCCAAATGGCAAGGCCCCTACGAGATAATGGAAAAAGTGAGCGAAGTGAATTACAAGGTCAGACAACCAGGAAGGCGAAAGCCCGAACAGATCTATCACGTGTGACAGCAGGAAGGTGAAGTCACCTGGTTGCATCCAGGGGGGTAGATATATTTCGCCCAGATTCAGGCTTTACGCCGACTTATACAACTAGGTGGAGAGTTGTATAAGGCTAGTGGGCTCATGGATGACTCATACCTCTAGGGAGAGGGCTGGGCGTCGTACAGACAGGGAGTTGATGAGGCCAGCTGAAGCTTGTCAGCTCATTTAGGCCTCTATAAGAACTCCCAGCTTCATTAGATGTTAGCTCATGCCTGGAACCAGACCTGTGTGGACTGTCTAGGGAGAGTGAACCCCTGTGCGGTGAGGCAAAGCCTGTGTGGCTATTTGTTTGGACTTTTACTAAACCAGGGACTTAGGGACTAGGACAGCACTAGGCTGATCCCAGTTGTTAGTTAGGAAACCTGTATGTTTAGTCAGAGGTCAACTTGACCAGGATTTATTTTGGTTATGTTTCTTTTGCTTTGCTGTGTTTTGTCACTGTAAATAGAAAATAAACCGCACCTTTTTTGATTTTGAAAACCACAACCTCCGTTTGCTGGGCCTGTTTTGTGTGGGGAGCCCATCCCGGGGGTCACCCACACCCGCTGCCGAGCTAACCCCCTCACAGTTGGTGGAGAACCAGTGGCAGTTTTTTTTAAGCCAGCATGGAGGAGATACTGAAACAGCTGGCTCTAGCAAATGCCAATCAACAGCAGACAAATGCAGGTTTGCAAAAGAGCCTTGCAGCCCAGCAGCAAGCTCACCAACAGAGTCTGGAAGCTCAGCAACAAGCCCTGCAGCAATCTGAGGCCCGCTTCATAGACCTGTTACAGAAGCAAGAGCAGAGACTACAACAAATGGAAGCAGTAGTGCAGCAACGTCCGCAGACCAGTGAGGGAAGCCGTCCCACTAATACCGCGTCCTTTGGGGTGAGTCGTTTATTGACAAAAATGACTGGAGAGGATGATCCAGAGGTATTTTTGACCACATTTGAAAGGACTGCTGAAAGAGAAAAGTGGCCTGAGGAGCAGTGGGCTGGACTGGTGGCTCCTCTGTTAACTGGTGAATCGCAGAAGGCTTACTATGACCTAGAGCATGACCAAGCAAAAGACTATGTGATGCTAAAAGCTGAAATATTGGCAAGGCTGGGTGTCACCCTGGCTGTCCGGGCTCAGCGTGTGCATAACTGGACTTTCCAGCTTGGAAAACCCCCCAGGTCTCAAATGTATGATCTCATTCACCTGAGCAGAAAGTGGCTACAGCCAGAGACTTTGTCCGCACCAAAGATTGTGGAACGTGTTGTAATGGATCGGTTTTTGAGAGCTCTTCCTACTGCCATCCAAAAGTGGGTAAGCCATGGAGACCCAGAGACGGCCGATGGTCTTGTGGATCGTGTGGAGAAATACTTGGCTACAGAGAACCTGACGGCCTCTTCCAGAGACACTCGGAACTTTCCACCCTAAGACCAGACCATCCCCAGGGGCGGATAAGATGATTCCAAGGGGTAAGGGTGGAGAGAGTGAGAGGGTGGGAGCTCTACCCCAAGTTTGGCGAGAACAGCCTGGGAAATCAGCGGCTCAAGAGGCGGCAAGAAGGATCGTTTGCTACCGCTGCCGGCAAGCGGGACATATTGCAGCAAATTGCCCGGTTGTGGAGGAACCCATGCAGTGTGACTTTCTGACGGGCAGACGTCAGTCGCTGTGTGCGACAGTCGCATGCACTGCCATTCGAGGAACTGAGAAACATTTATGCAAAATGTGTGTTAATGGTAGAAATGTTGTGGTATTGCTGGATTCAGGTAGCCTTGTGACCCTGATAAAGGCTGAGTTAGTTAAAACAGAGGTCTCTGGGAATAGCAAGGTAGCTGTTATTTGTGTGCATGGGGACACCCGAGAGTATCCAGTGACTACAGTGTGTTTCGAGACCCCCAAAGGTACCCTCTCTCATCCAGTGGGCTTAGTATCTCAGTTACCGTATGACGCCATTGTGGGAAGGGATTTTCCGAAGTTCTGGGAACTGTGGGATGATCCTGAGCCCCCCACTGGTGCCCCTATGTACCAGGAATGTGATAGCCAGAACTCCCCTGAGAGTGGTGAGGACTCTCCGGAATTTCCCTTATCAGTATTGGCAGGGGAGACTCAAGAAACTGGAGAGGAGCCCACCTCCTCAGACGAAAACCTACCGTCTGTGGAGTTTTCTGATCTTGAGGTTCACAGGGAAAACTTTGCCACAGAACAGTTGAAAGACCCCGCCCTAATAAAGGCACGGGAAAACGTAGTGAAAATAGATGGCGAGTTAGTGAACCCAGATAATACCTGCACTTACCCATACTTCAGCGTAGAGAAGGACCTACTGTATCGGGTGGCAAAAAGGGCAGAAGAAACCGTTGAGCAGCTTGTGGTGCCCAAACCTTACAGGAAGTTGGTGTTGGAGTTGGCCCATGGGCACATTCTTGGAGGTCATCTGGGGACAGAGAAAACCCGAGAGAGGGTATTACAGAGATTCTATTGGCTGGGGGTGATGAAGGACATAGAAAATTATTGTTCCTCCTGCCCTGTGTGTCAGAGGTCGGCCCCGATGCCACATTTCCGTAGCCCGCTGGTCCCTCTACCCATCATTGAGGTCCCGTTTGAGAGGATCGCCATGGATTTGGTAGGTCCTATAATCAAGTCCGCTAGGGGGCACCAGTACATATTAGTTATAATGGACTATGCCACCCGTTATCCAGAAGCGATCCCTCTCCGAAATACCTCGGCCAAAACCATAGCCAAAGAGCTATCTCTTGTGTTTAGCCGGGTGGGTATTTGTAAAGAACTGCTTACGGACCAAGGTACACCCTTTATGTCCCGGGTTATGAAGGAGCTGTGTAAATTGTTCAAAGTGACGCAATTACGTACATCTGTGTATCACCCCCAGACCGATGGGCTGGTTGAAAGATTCAACAAAACCCTAAAACAAATGTTGAAGAAAGTGGTGGATAGAGATGGAAAGGATTGGGACTGTCTACTTCCTTATCTGATGTTTGCTATTAGGGAGGTGCCCCAATCCTCTACGGGATTCTCCCCCTTTGAGTTACTGTATGGGAGACACCCAAGAGGGCTGTTGGATATTGCCAAGGAAACTTGGGAAAGTGAGAGTTCTCCCCACAGGAGTGTGATTGAGCATGTCGCCCTGATGCAAGACCGAATTGCACAGGTAATGCCCATCGTGAAGGAACATTTGGCCCAAGCGCAGTTAGCACAGCAGAGAGTGTACAACCGTGGAGCCAAGACCCGTACCTTTTCCCCGGGGGATAGGATACTGGTACTTGTCCCTACGGTTGAAAGTAAATTCCTTGCCAAATGGCAAGGCCCCTACGAGATAATGGAAAAAGTGAGCGAAGTGAATTACAAGGTCAGACAACCAGGAAGGCGAAAGCCCGAACAGATCTATCACGTTAATCTGTTGAAAGCCTGGAGGGATAGAGAGTCCCTAGTCGCAGACACTTGGTCACCAGCTCAAACTGGTTGCGTCATTCCTGAGGTTGGAATAGCAGCCACCTTGTCACAACCCCAACAACAGGAGGTTAAGGAGTTTGTGCTTCGCAACAAGGAGGTATTCTCTGAGCTGCCGGGACAAACATTTGGGGTAGAGCATGACATCATTACCCCGCCCGGTGAAAGGGTGAAGTTAAAACCCTATCGGATCCCAGAGGCCCGACGGGAGGCAATACGGGAGGAAGTACAGAAAATGCTGAACTTAGGGGTGATAGAGGAGTCCCAAAGTGATTGGTCTAGTCCCATTGTGTTGGTGCCTAAACCAGATGGGAGCTGGCGATTTTGTAACGATTTTCGTCAGTTGAACAAAGTTACAAAATTTGACACCTACCCCATGCCACGTATAGATGAGTTGATCGACCGGCTGGGAACAGCCCGATACATGACGACTCTTGACCTCACAAAAGGGTATTGGCAAATCCCCCTGGCCAAATTGGCCAAAGAGAAAACCGCATTTGTAACTCCAGACGGGGCGTTCCAATATAAAAGAATGCCGTTCGGGTTACAGAATGCGCCGGCCACATTCCAGCGGAAAATGGACCAGATGCTGAGGCCCCATCGGAAGTATGCTGCGGCTTACCTGGATGACGTAATTGTCCATAGCACAGATTGGGCCTCACATCTGCCAAAAGTGCAAGCAGTCCTGGACTCTGTTCGGGAAGCGGGGTTTACGGCTAACCCCAAGAAGTGTACCATTGGGCAGGAGGAGGCCAAATATCTTGGGTACACCATTGGGAGGGGAGTAATAAAACCCCAACTCAACAAAGTCGAGGCCATCCAGAGTTGGCCACGTCCCAACAGCAAGAAGCAGGTACGAGCCTTTCTGGGAATCGCTGGGTATTATCGGCGATTCATTCCCCACTTTGCTTCTAAGGCTGTGCCCCTAACCAACCTAACGAAGGGGAAAGGGTCGGTCATGATTAAATGGACCCCCGAGGCTGAGGCAGCATTCCAATTCTTGAAACAAGCCTTATGTAGCCAGCCAGTGTTGTACTCACCCGACTTCTCTAAAGACTTTGTCGTACAAAGTGATGCGTCAGATGTGGGGTTAGGAGCAGTATTGTCCCAGGTCTGGAACGGGGAAGAGCACCCAGTCATTTACCTCAGCAGGAAGTTGAAGTCCCATGAGGTAAATTACGCCACCGTTGAAAAGGAGTGTTTAGCGGTGAAGTGGGCTCTAGATTCCCTTCGGTACTACCTGCTAGGTAGGCACTTTGACATGGTTACGGATCACGCTCCGTTAAAGTGGATGGCTCAAAACAAGGAAACAAATAGAAGAGTGAATAGGTGGTTCCTGGCCCTCCAGGAATTCAACTTCACAGTAAAGCATCGCCCTGGCGTTCAAATGGGGAATGTGGATGCTTTGTCTCGAGTACATGAATGCCTGATTGCTGGTGTTCCAACCCCGAGGTTAAAACAAGAGGGGGGGGTATGTGACAGCAGGAAGGTAAAGTCACCTGGTTGCATCCAGGGGGGTAGATATATTTCGCCCAGATTCAGGCTTTACGCCGACTTATACAACTAGGTGGAGAGTTGTATAAGGCTAGTGGGCTCATGGATGA
This sequence comes from Rana muscosa, assembly GCA_029206835.1. Taxonomy (NCBI): domain Eukaryota; kingdom Metazoa; phylum Chordata; class Amphibia; order Anura; family Ranidae; genus Rana; species Rana muscosa. Next base: position 487,762,198 of record CM055116.1, on the reverse strand, counting down.
CTCATACCTCTAGGGAGAGGGCTGGGCGTCGTACAGACAGGGAGTTGATGAGGCCAGCTGAAGCTTGTCAGCTCATTTAGGCCTCTATAAGAACTCCCAGCTTCATTAGATGTTAGCTCATGCCTGGAACCAGACCTGTGTGGACTGTCTAGGGAGAGTGAACCCCTGTGCGGTGAGGCAAAGCCTGTGTGGCTATTTGTTTGGACTTTTACTAAACCAGGGACTTAGGGACTAGGACAGCACTAGGCTGATCCCAGTTGTTAGTTAGGAAACCTGTATGTTTAGTCAGAGGTCAACTTGACCAGGATTTATTTTGGTTATGTTTCTTTTGCTTTGCTGTGTTTTGTCACTGTAAATAGAAAATAAACCGCACCTTTTTTGATTTTGAAAACCACAACCTCCGTTTGCTGGGCCTGTTTTGTGTGGGGAGCCCATCCCGGGGGTCACCCACACCCGCTGCCGAGCTAACCCCCTCACACACGTTAATCTGTTGAAAGCCTGGAGGGATAGAGAGTCCCTAGTCGCAGAAACTTGGTCACCAGCTCAAACTGGTTGCGTGATTCCGGAGGTTGGAATAGCAGCCACCTTGTCACAACCCCAACAACAGGAGGTTAAGGAGTTTGTGCTTCGCAACAAGGAGGTGTTCTCTGAGCTGCCGGGACAAACATTTGGGGTAGAGCATGATATTATTACCCCGCCCGGTGAAAGGGTGAAGTTAAAACCCTATCGGATCCCAGAGGCCCGACGGGAGGCAATACGGGAGGAAGTACAGAAAATGCTGAACTTAGGGGTGATAGAGGAGTCCCAAAGTGATTGGTCTAGTCCCATTGTGTTGGTGCCTAAACCGGATGGGAGCTGGCGATTTTGTAACGATTTTCGTCAGTTGAACAAAGTTACAAAATTTGACACCTACCCCATGCCACGTATAGATGAGTTGATCGACCGGCTGGGAACAGCCCGATACATGACGACTCTTGACCTCACAAAAGGGTATTGGCAAATTCCCCTGGCCAAGTCGGCCAAAGAGAAAACCGCATTTGTAACCCCAGACGGGGCGTTCCAATATAAGAGAATGCCGTTCGGGTTACAGAATGCGCCGGCCACATTCCAGCGGAAAATGGACCAGATACTGAGGCCCCATCGGAAGTATGCTGCGGCTTACCTGGATGACGTAATTGTCCATAGCACAGATTGGGCCTCACATCTGCCAAAAGTGCAAGCAGTCCTAGACTCTATCCGGGAAGCGGGGTTTACGGCTAACCCCAAGAAGTGTACCATTGGGCAGGAGGAGGCCAAATATCTTGGGTACACCATTGGCAGGGGAGTAATAAAACCCCAACTCAACAAAGTCGAGGCCATCCAGAGTTGGCCACGTCCCAACAGCAAGAAGCAGGTACGAGCCTTTCTGGGAATCGCGGGTTATTATCGGCGCTTCATTCCCCACTTTGCTTCTAAGGCTGTGCCCCTAACCAACCTGACGAAAGGGAAAGGGTCGGTCATGATTAAATGGACCCCCGAGGCTGAGGCAGCGTTCCAATTCTTGAAACAAGCCTTATGTAGCCAGCCAGTGTTGTACTCACCCGACTTCTCTAAAGACTTTGTCGTACAAAGTGATGCGTCAGATGTGGGGTTAGGAGCAGTATTGTCCCAGGTCTGGAACGGGGAAGAGCACCCAGTCATTTACCTCAGCAGGAAGTTGAAGTCCCATGAGGTAAATTACGCCACGGTTGAAAAGGAGTGTTTAGCGGTGAAGTGGGCTCTAGATTCCCTTCGGTACTATCTGCTAGGTAGGCACTTTGACATGGTTACGGATCACGCTCCGTTAAAGTGGATGGCTCAAAACAAGGAGACAAATAGAAGAGTAAATAGGTGGTTCCTGGCCCTACAGGAATTCAACTTCACAGTAAAGCATCGCCCTGGCGTTCAAATGGGGAATGTGGATGCTTTGTCTCGAGTACATGAATGCCTGATTGCTGGTGTTCCAACCCCAAGGTTAAAACAAGAGGGGGGGGTATGTGACAGCAGGAAGGTAAAGTCACCTGGTTGCATCCAGGGGGGGTAGGTATATTTCTCCCAGATTCAGGCTTTATGCCGACTTATACAACTAGGGAGAGAGTTGATGAAGCCCAGCTGAGGCTAGTGGGCTCATGGATGATTCATACCTCTAGGGAGAGTGCTGGGCGTCGTGCAGGCAGGGAGTTGATGAGACCAGCTGAAGCTTGTCAGCTCGTTTAAGGCCTCTATAAAAACTCCCAGCTTCATTAGGTGTTTGCTCATGCCTGGAACCAGACCTGTGTGGACTGTCTAGGGAGAGTGAACCCCTGTGCGGTGAGACAAAGCCTGTGTGGCTATTTGTTTGGACATTTACTAAACCAGGGACTTAGGGACTAGGACAGCACCAGGCTGATCCCAGTTGTTAGTTAGGAAACCTGCATGTTTAGTCAGAGGTCAAGCTGACCAGGGTTTATTTTGTTTATGTTTCTTTTTGCTTTGCTGTGTTTTTTGTCACTGTAAATAGAGAAATAAACCGCACCTTTTTGATCTTGAAAACCACAACCTCCGTCTGCTGGGCCTGTTTTTGTGTGGGGAGCCCATCCAGGGGATCACACACACCCGCTGCCGAGCTAACCCCCTCACAGTACATACACTACCAACAATGAGAGGACATCTCAAAGCATCTTTGTACCTCAACCCTGAATCTAGCTAAAAGGTCTAAGCTAAAAAGTCCTTCATTCTCTCAAAACTCCTCCCACTGGCCAGGGTAGTATTAAACATTGGGGCCCAAAGATCCTGATTTGATCTCAGGTTTAAATGGATCCCACAGTATAGGGCATGATTACCCAAATTGTATCTCAAGGCAAGGTGACACTGTCCCTTTTAAGAAGTGGTAGAGGAAGGTGTGGTTGACAGGCCTCTCACCACCATGCCATCTATGAAATGTGCAACAAAGTTGTGGCTTGCAGAAACAGGGGACAATTGCAACTCAGGGCCTAGTAGTGGCGATCTCTCATGGAAACAGTGATGCCACTTTCGTTCAGCTTGCTGAATCTCTCTAACAGCTGTGCCCTCAATGGAGATATGGCAGGGCTTTCTACGACACTGCAATGGACACTCAAGACAGGCAGCTCTCCAACTCAGCAGCCCAGTCCCTGGTCACCTCTCTCATCACTCATGAGACTGCCCCCAGCCCTGGCTTCTCTTTCCTTTTACTCCTCTTGCACTCTCTGTCCTGCTAGGATTTGTATTCCCTTCCAGCACTTGGCTTGATAGAGGCTGTCTCCCGGGGACTACATCCACCATAGTTCAAAGTGGTTTCCAGCATCTTTTTGCTTTCCTCGGCTACACAGCAGTCAATCACTCAGTCCTCTGCAACCTGGGGTGGCGGGCAGGGCTAAAAATAGCGAGCAGCCAATCAAAATTCTCCTGGCTCGGTGCTAGGGGTGGGTCCTGCCCCTTGCCTGCTCTAACAGCCAATCAATGCTCAGTCCTATGTCTTCCTCCCTGCAGCTGGCACTCAAACAGGAAGGAGGGAAAATGTCCTGCTGCTGTCTCTTCTAAACTCTGGTGGGCAGGATTTAAATAGCCCAGTGCTACAAATATATTCCTAAATAACCATAGAGGATATAAATCCACTTTGTGTGCACTGATGTATTTTAGGGCCATATTATACCCTGTAATAGTACCAATACACCAAGTAGCTTAACTATGCTTTACATTCAGCCTAATCAGATAGCAGAGTTGTGGGAGGGACACAGCAGGCCCCATCCACTACAGGCTTTCTGCAAATACCAGACCAATCACCCTGCAGAAAATACCAGACCAGTCACCCTACTAAAAGAGAGAGCAGCAGTGACTGGCCTTTATTAGCTCCTGCACAGAGGCAAAAAAAAAAAGTGTCCGATGTGTCTGCCACAATATCGCAGGCATGATAAAAATTGCTGATCGCCGCCATTACTAGTAAAAAAATAATAATAATAAAAATGCCATAAAACTATCCCCTATTTTGTAGATGCTATAACTTTTGCACAAACCAATAAATATACGCTTATTGTGATTTTTTTTTACCAAAAATATGTAGAATACATATCGGCCTAAACTGAGGAAAAAAAAAAATTTTATATATTTTTTGGGGATATTTATTATAGCAAAAGGTAAAAAGTATTACTTTTTTTCAAAATTGTCGCTCTTTTTTTGTTTGTAGCGCCAAAAATAAAAACCGCAGAGGTGATCAAATACCACCAAAAGAAAGCTCTATTTGTAGGAAAAAAAGGACGTCAATTTTGTTTGGGTACCACGTCGCACGACCGCGCAATTTTCAGTTAAAGCGACGCAGTGCCGAATCACTACAAATGGCCTGGTCATTCAGCAGCCAATTCTTCCGGGGCTGAAGTGTTAGTGGTTAATAGGTTGGAGTGGAACCTAAAAGCTAGAAAGTTGATGTGATAGATGACATGATCTTCCTTTCTCCTTAAGAAACTCGATTAATAATTTCATTGGACATCCAGTAAGGGGTGGGGGGTGACAGTAGCATGCAGAGCTCTGTGGGTAGGTGTTCACCGAATGATTCACTTTTGAGTTCTAGTTAAGATAATAATATTTCCTTTCTTAAACCGGCCATAGACGGAGGAGCGATTTTCTTTCCTGCAAAAAAAGTGCTCAATTCCCCCATCAACACAGACAGTGTTGACAGGGGAATACCTTCCTGCTGAGCCATTGTGGTCTCCTAGCGGGGGGTGGGAAGCTATAACATCCGCTAGCAATAATCACATATAAAGTCCAGCAGGCTCTGGTTGTTCCCAAGTTGATCGATTGGTCAACTTGGGTACAATCAGCCTGTCCATACATGGTTCGAATTGCGGTCAATTCCTGCTAAACTGGCCGAGATTCAAAATGTCTGTGGCTGGCTTTACTCTGTCTAAATCCTCAACCTAAAAATAACTATTCTGACTCTTTCATGCTTTATCACATAACCCTTGTGCCAGAACTGATTATAAAAGATGAGCAGAAAAATTGAAAAATAATTGATTAGCAGGGTTGTACATTTTCAGATGATTTCACACCATTGGAATGATTTTATTATGGTGTCAAATGAAGCATAATGTGTGAGGCCGGGTTCACACTTGTGCGACACGACAGCCATCCTACTTTGGATCCGACTTTGCCCTGCGACATGAAGCCGACATATGTCCGACTTTCAATGAACGGGGATCCGACTTGGATCCCCGCCAATACCAGGCACTGTGTTTGGTATGAATCTTGAGGGGGAACTCCACACCAAATTTTAAATAAAAAACCGGCATGGGTTCCCCCTCCAAGAGCATACCAGGCCCTTGGGACTGGTATGGATTTTAAGGGGAACCCCCTACGCCAAAAAAACGGTGTGGGGGTCCCCCAAAATCCAAACCAGACCCTTATCCGAGCACGCAACCTGGCAGGCCGCAGGGGAAGAGGGGGGGACAAGAGAGCGACCCCCCTCCCTCCTGAACCGTACCAGGCCGCATGCCCTCAACATGGGGGGTTTGGTGCTTTGGGGCAGAGGGGCGACCTGCGGCCCCCCCACCCCAAAGCACCCTGCCCCCATGTTGATGAGGACAGGGCCTCTTACAGACAACCCTGGCCGTTGGTTGTCGGGGTCTGCGGGCGGGGGGCTTATCGGAATCCGGGAGTCCCCCTTTAATAAGGGGGCCCCCAGATCCCGGCCCCCCACAGGAGGAGAAGAGGGAAGAAGACGGCGATGGAGAAGGAAGAAAGAAAGAACCGGAGAGCGAGGGAAGAAGGCGAAGGAGAAGACCGGGCCCCGCTAGCAAAAGAGCTGGAAGAAGATAGCAGAGGCCCGGCAGAAGGAAGGAAGAACCGGAGAGCGCGGAGACCCCCGAAGTCGGAAGAAGACCCCCCGTGCTGTAAAATAAATTGCTTTAAAAAGCTGTGTGTGTTTTTTTATTGCCATTTTTTTCCACCAGGTGAATGGGTAGGGGTACGATGTACCCCATACTCATTCACATAGGGTGGGGGGCTGGGATCTGGGGGCCCCCTTATTAAAGGGGGGCTCCCGGATTCCGATAAGCCCCCCGCCCGCAGACCCCGACAACCAACGGCCAGGGTTGTCGGGAAGAGGCCCTGTCCTCATCAACATGGGGGCAGGGTGCTTTGGGGTGGGGGGGCTGCAGGTCGCCCCCCTGCCCCAAAGCACCAAACCCCCCCATGTTGAGGGCATGCGGCCTGGTACGGTTCAGGAGGGAGGGGGGCCGCTCTCTCATCCCCCCTCTTCCCCTGCGGCCTGCCAGGTTGCGTGCTCGGATAAGGGTCTGGTTTGGATTTTGGGGGAACCCCCACGCCGTTTTTTCGGCATAGGGGTTCCCCTTAAAATCCATACCAGACCCAAGGGCCTGGTATGCTCTTGGAGGGGAACCCATGCCGGTTTTTTATTTAAAATTTGGCTTGGAGTTCCCCCTCAAGAGCAGCAGAGCACAAGTCGCATGCCAAAGTCGAATCATGCAAGACTGCGGTCCGACTTTGATCCGACTTCAATGATAGTCAATGGGCTGAAGTAGTACAGGGAGCATTTTCAAAGTTGGACCGACATGTGTCGGACCAGTTAAGATGGCTCCCATAGGGAAACATTGATTTTCACACGTCATGCGACATGAGCTCCCAATGTCGGAGCGTTTGTCGCCCCAGTGTGAACCCGGCCTGAAGCATAGTAAATTGTAGCAATTAATCCTTTTCATTGTCTTGGTTGGTGATTCAGGATGAGCCTAATTGCCCTGGGTTGGGTTCGAGCAGAGTTTGGCAAACTTTAAGTAAGTTCAAATGCCAAACCTGAACCCCAAATCAGTGTGCGCTGAATCTGTTGGAAACAGCAAGAATGAAAAAAAAAATACACCACAAAATACATACCAGGGGGTAACTTGCAAAAAAAAAAAAAAAAAGATGCAAGAGGTCCCGCGGAATAATTCAATAACAGAACCTTTGAGTCTGGTATAGATTTTAAGGAGGACTCCACGCAGAAAAAAGTATATAGCATAAGGCTCGCCCTACAAATCCATACCAGACCCTTGATCCAAGCATGCAGCCTGGCTGGCAAGGAAAGGTGGGGGGTGAAATGAAGAGGAAAGTTCAAAACGAATTATAGAAAGTATTATTTTACTGAAAGGGTAGTTGATGCTTGGAATAAACTTCTAGCAGAGGTAGTGAGCCAATCAACAGTAAATGGCTTCAAACATGCTTGGGACAAACATAGATCACAACAAAGTTAATGAAAAAAAAAAAAAAAAAAAAAACCAATAAACCCCCCCACCCCAAAAAAACACAAAACATAACCCCCCCCCCAAAAAAAAAAAAAAAAAAAGGCAGACTCGATCGACTACTTGGTCTATTTCTGCTGTCACTTTTCTATGTTTTTAAGATTTACCCACCTTCATGACCAGGCCACTTTTTGCTATACGGCACTGCGTTAATTTAACTGACAATTGCGCGGACATGCAACGCTGTACACAAATAAAATGTATGTATTTTTTTCCCCACAAATATAGCTTTCCTTTGGTGGTATTTGACCACCACTGCTTTTTTTTTTTTTTTTTTGTGCTATAAGCAAACAATACTACAACTTAAAAAAAACTAAAAAAATATATATTTTTGTCTTTTTGCTATAAAGCATATCCAATAAAAAAAAATCTAAAAAATCAAATGGATGTCCACTTGACTTTTCAGCAAAATAAACTCTTCTTGGACACAACTATTTACAGTCCATATACACTCTCCTTCTGCCTCCTGCACTAATCTTGCTTGCAGAACACTCAGGCCCAGCTGGAACACTGTTTGTGGGGATCTGACAAGACACTCAGCCAGATCCAGTAGCAGCCCTTTACAGGTAGGGACCGGAAGCCCCTTTGGTGTGTAGATAGGTCCCAGTGTCCAGCTGCCCTCTTGTGTCTACTGATCCCAGCACCACTTCTTTAGGCACTGCCAGCTAACCTAGCTGCAGCTGTCCCTTTCACTAGCCCTACTGGCTAATCTTCCACAGTCCTCCCAGACTGACTACAATCATCTCAGGCTGCCTCTCAGTACTCTCCAACTGTCTCACTCACCAGCCACCCGGCTGTCTTCCCCCTGGAGATCTCCCGGATGTGCTCGCTGGCTCCTGCTGTCCACACACCTGCTCCTGTGCCACTGAACAGGACTCCTTTGTGTGTTGTGAGAGGATCCCCCTGCACCTGAGTCCCAGGCCCGAGGCCCCCCCCCCCCCAGACTAGGGGGCTACCCTCAAGGGCCTCCAACAGCTTCCTCAGCATTCCATCTCCAGCTTCTACCTGAACTCCACTGCCCACTGCTGGCCAGAGTATTTAAGAGGTCCTTCCCCCTGCCAGCCCATTGAGCCGGGGATCGGTTGGGGCCCTCGTCAATACTCCAGGTAGCTCCTCTTAACCTCCCTCCCATTCTTCTGGAAATTTCTCCAAAGTTCCAGCAAGTAGGGGGAGGTAACAGAGATGCTGCCTGATGAGTCATTCCAGCCTCCCTGAGTAACTCACCCTGACCCAGATTCAAAACACACAGGCTTGGCTGCCAGCCAGGCCAAACTATTTACCTACACTACAGAAAAAAAAACTATGTACAATACCTAGCAGTCTACACTAGAGGGTGTTACACTCGTTTTGAAGCTTTGTTTTATCTTCAAATTAGCCTATGAACTGTTCTTCGGATTCATCAATATTACAGACAATATAACTATCCCAATTCTGACCACCACATGTGGATCCATAAATATTTTTTTATGTGACCAGACATAAAATTTGGTTGTCAGATCAATCTTATATGCAGACTGCCAAACCTTTATCAGATTTAACTATAACCACATACAACAACATTGGCCATGATGGTTGTTTCACCACTTCAATATAGGGCACTTTCACCCCCTTCCTTCCCAGGCCAATTTTCAGCGCTGTCGCACTTTGAATGATAACTGACGGTCATGCAACACTGTACCCATATGAAATTTTTATCATTTGATGAGGCAAATAAAGCTTTATTTTTGGTGGTATTTAATCACCACTGGGTTGTTCAATTGTTTTTGCTAAACAAATAAAATCAGAAAAAATTAAGTTTTTCTTAGTTTCTGTTATAAAATTTTGCAAATCAGTAATTTTTCTCCTTCACTGATGTGCGCTGATGAGTCTGCACTGAAGGACATTGATAGGCTGCACTGATGAGGTGGCATTGATGGGCACTGATGAGGAGGCACTGGTGAGGCTGCACTGAAAGGCAGTCATGATGGGCACTGATAGGTGGCACTAATAGGCACCAATAGGCAGCACTTATGGGCACTGATAGGCAGCATTGATGGGCTCTGATAGATGGCACTGATAGGCAGCACTGATCGGCACTTATAGGCTGCACTGATGGGCACTGATAGGCATCGATAAGCTGCACTGATGGCCACTCATAGGCTGCACTGATGGACACTGATTGGCACTGAATGGGCTGCACTGATAATCAGGGAACTGAAATCAGAGCCCTGATTATCAGTGTAAACAATGTGCTGACAGGCTTGCCGGTTAACAGTAATCCTTACCTCACACAGACACAGCATGTGAGAAAAAGACTGCTGATAACCAACAAGTCTGTTTACATGTGATCAGCTGTGATTGGACACAGCTAATTACATGGTAAAGGGCCGCTGTGATTGGCCCTTTATCATGATCTGTTATCCGCTGTGTCCGAAGGTCACAGAACACGCCGGGCGCGAGCCTCAAGGGGCGGTCGGGAGGTGGGGTTCTGGGAGGACATCCATGGATGCCCTCCCAGAACTAAATGACCACACTGTATCCATCTTTTGGCTATAACGTGGTCGGGAATTAGTTAATATTCAATCATGATCTTTATGTTTGCTTCACCAGTGACAGTGAAGCAGAGATCAGGGTTAATAGAATGCAGGCACTGTTACACAGGACTGTCATAGCACGTGAGACTAAATCCAGTCATACATGGATCAAATCTGACTACTTCTACCGGTACCGATCAACTTCTGTACAACAAGCCTGTCAGTATTTTCTGCTCAATCAGTGATGCAGGCTATAACCAGCAGCACTGATCAGTTTTTCCTGATGGAGTAGAAGTCTCCCCACTGTCCGAATACAATGACTCACTGGGGAATATTCTTCCATCCACCTCAAATGTGTGAATGAAGGAAGCAGGTTGAATGAAGAAAAAAAACGAATCTATGACCTGTTTCATGTGTAGCGGGTATGTACTTTCCCGGGTGTAATTCAAACTGGCAGAGACACCAGCGATGTGCAGTTCCTTGCGGTCCAGCGGGTGGCGTTGTCGCCTTGGGCTGGGGTTGAACCATTTCTGTGTGCTGCGCCTCCTTTTTGTCCTCCCTCGGCAGCGGTATGGTGGGGCGGGGAACCCGCCGTGCTTGCTGGGAGAGGGTATAAAGGGGCCGGCCATCTTGGTCACGGGGTCGAGTCCCAGGCACCTTCAGCCTGAGGGCGGTGATTCGTGTCGGTCCTCTAGGCGGCCTAGGCCTAGAGGACGTCCGGAGGTCGTGTTCCATCCCAGGCACCCTTAGCCTGGGGTGAGGTACTCGGATGGAGGTCTGGAGCTCAGTGCCCAACACTGAGTTCCGCGAGGGAAGGAGGTCCTAGGGAACCCAGGGATTGGGTACCCAAATCCGGAAGGCGTAATGGACCGGGGGGAGCTACTCACTTGAAGACCGGGTGCAGCAGATTGCCAGTGACAGGTGAGCCTCCCATCGGAGACCGCCTGGAAGGAAACCCCCCCCCGCTCGGAGACCTCCTCGGAGACCTCAGCCCACTTTCAGGGAGGAAAGTGGAGAGTTCATTGTGTCTGGGCCTACTCGCATCCACACCTCCTTGTTTGTTCTGTTCTTTAAGGGAGTCTAACTGATTGTGCTGTTCACTCGAGAAGAATAAAGGAGTGTCGGACTTTAATGGTGTGGGGCTCTTTTCTGGTGGACATTGTTCAAGGTAACTCCAGGTGCACAACACTGACCCGAAGGTAGAGAAGGAACTTTGCTTGCACCGCACGGACACATGTGGTGAGGGCTTGGCGTTGTGACCCCGCTCTCTCCCCTCTAAGGTACCCCTAGACAAGAGAAAGACAAGCTTATGCAAAGAGGGGAGTGAGGAGGCCGCTACACGTGGGGGCTCGGGTCCAGTATAGTGTTCGTGTACTACGGAATTGAACGTGTCTGCCCGGAGGAGTTACGAGTAGGCAGGCCTTCATTGGCCGAAGTGCATCCCTGCTTGAAGTCGTGGACATGACCCAATGAAGGGAAAGGCAGAAGAGAGCGAGGAAAGGGGGAAGCTCAGCCGTGTGAAGGACTACACGTGGGGGCTTCTATTTGCACTGTGCCACCAGGCACACCCCCACTGCTTAGTTCGTGGGCGTGACTCAGAAGAAAAAAGCCTGCGAACTGGAGCAAAGGGGAGGAGTCCAATACGTGTAAAGGACTACACGTGGGACGTTGGCGCAAAAACTTGGCAGTGTGCGATGGATCAGCAACAGGTCACCATGTTCAGACATACATCGTGGATTCCGGTTCACCCTTCTACCACGACACTGACTGCTGCTGCTCCGGTAACAGATACGGAGATCCGACTAAAGCCAAGGGGTCGATTCTCCCTGTTCTCATGCATGGACGTTGAGGCCCTGGGTGTGATTTGTCCCGGCTGTTCGGGACTGGTGTGCCAACTGAAGCCATTCGGGCGATGTGAGGCCTGTGGGGAGTTTCTTTTTGAAGTGGATCCAGCGGTTGAGAAGCCGAGAACCATTTACCCAGGCCGTGCTGCAGGCATCACCACTCAAGGAGGAGGAATCACTGCTTTGACAGCCATCCCTGCGCACACTGCAGCGACGCGGAGGAGGTCGTGAAAACTCAATGGGAGAAATCCGAGGATGCTGACTCGGTCACCATGATCTCGCAGCTTCCACCACCGAAGAGAAAGACCGGTATGGTAGCCCCGACCAGCGGTTGTGGTGGACCATCTCGCCCGCTTACGCCCGGCCCAGATGGATCCGTCGGCAAGAGTTCCGGACGTCCCATTTCAAGCAAAGACCGAGGTAAGCCAGGCGGAGAGATTTGGTGTGTGGGAAGAGGTGAAAACTCAGTCTCCACTACAGGGTACCTACCCGCGAAGGAGTGTGACACCTCTGACCTGGAGTCGCTCTCGGACATGGGAGACGACGTTGCTATAGACGAACTGTTTGCAAAAAAGGTCTGGGAAAAAATACCTCTCGCTTCATCCCGCAGAACTAGGGATCCACCCATGTCTACAGGGGAAAGTACACCCCGGGTGGAGGCACCAGCGCCTGAAGAGGGGTCCCGTCCCAGGCCTGCCTCTACATCCCCGGAACCATCTGTACCGAAGACCGGGGAAAAGAGACTGCTGTTGCGGGCACCAATGCCCAGATCAGATGTAATCAAGGTCCCTCGCCACCCGGACTCGATAGTTTTGCCTGGCGAAAGGGGACAGAGCTACTATGCCTCCTTTGGCCAGACTACAACGCCTATTTGGCCAGAAGGTTGCTGCAGAGTACGGATGGGAGTATCCATACTTGTCCAAGGAGCTGCTCTATGAGGTGGAAGTGTGTCGGGAGCGCTGGTACAATGACTTTGTGTGGACTCACCTTCAGATTCCACACGCCCGCAGGTACCTGGCATGCTCTCCCAAGGCCTCTCAGCGTTTTAAGGACTGCAAGGCAGAGTGGATGTTGGGACGGCACATCCATGCAGACAAAGTGCTGATCCGGCGCAAGGAAGGAGAAGATGTAGAATATCATCTGGAGACCATGGACCAGCACTTGAAGCCACTTGTTCTGCCGCATCCCCGCTTCTACCTGTAGGAGAGAAAGACTCCGTTCTTGTTGTATGCTGCTGAACTTTCTGGGGCCCGTTGTCCTTGTACCCAGAGGAATGAAGGACTGTTCCTGTTTTGTTCTTCACTTTCCAGCAAGAGATCACAGACTCTGGGGTAGATAGGGCTCAAGAGAAGAGGAAAAGTTCCACAAGTGCAGTTACCGCGATGCTGTCACCAGGTGGCAGTGTTGCGCAACGTTAAACACTTTTCACACACTCACTCCTTGGAGAAAAGGGATTTCTTTACGAAGAAGTTTATTTTCTCTCACACGAATATATGTGTCACGGTTTATGTGTGGTAATTTTCCTTCTTTTCCCTCTGCAGGAGAGCATCCCATCAAGACCACTGAGTATGGGGTGGGTCTTAGTCAGGATGGGTGGGAAAAGCATAATGTGAATATGTGATTCAAAAAGTTATGGTTAAATGTTGTTGTTTCCTTCTTTTTTTTTTATATAGGGCTCAGACACAATTGCTTTAGTTGATCAGTTTAAAAAACAAAAAAAAAAAAAGTTTTATATTTTTGTACAATTGTTAGTCAGTCTCTGGATTGGATTATGCCAGCCCTTGAGGGTATGATTTGTTCCAGACACTGGGGACCAGTGTCAAATTACCAGGGGGAGAGTGTAGCGGGTATGTACTTTCCCGGGTGTAATTCAAACTGGCAGAGACACCAGCGATGTGCAGTTCCTTGCGGTCCAGCGGGTGGCGCTGTCGCCTTGGCCTGGGGTTGAACCATTGCTGTGTGCTGCGCCTCCTTTTTGTCCTCCCTCTGTAGCGGTATGGTGGGGCGGGGAACCCGCCGTGCTTGCTGGGAGAGGGTATAAAGGGGCCGGCCATCTTGGTCACGGGGTCGAGTCCCAGGCACCTTCAGCCTGAGGGCAGTGGTTCGTGTCGGTCCTCTAGGCGGCCTAGGCCTAGAGGACGTCCGGAGGTCGTGTTCCATCCCAGGCACCCTTAGCCTGGGGTGAGGTACTCAGATGGAGGTCTGGAGCTCAGTGCCCAACACTGAGTTCCGTGAGGGAAGGAGGTCCTAGGGAACCCAGGGATTGGGTACCCGAATCCGGAAGGCCTAATGAACCGGGGGGAGCTACTCACTTGAAGACCGGGTGCAGCAGATTGCCAGTGACAGGTGAGCCTCCCATCGGAGACCGCCTGGAAGGAAAATTTCCCCTCGCTAGGAGACCTCAGCCCACTTTCAGGGAGGAAAGTGGAGAGTTCATTGTGTCTGGGCCTACTCGCATCCACACCTCCTTGTTTGTTCTGTTCTTTAAGGGAGTCTAACTGATTGTGCTGTTCACTCGAGAAGAATAAAGGAGTGTTGGACTTTAATGGTGTGGGGCTCTTTTCTGGTGGACATTGTTCAAGGTAACTCCAGGTGCACAACACTGACCCGAAGGTAGAGAAGGAACTTTGCTTGCACCACACGGACACATGTGGTGAGGGCTTGGCGTGGTGACCCCGCTCTCTCCCCTCTAAGGTACCCCTAGACAAGAGAAAGACGAGCTGATGCAAAGAGGGGAGTGAGGAGGCCGCTACACATGGAATTAGCTGTAGATTGGGTGCAAGAGGTAAGTGCTTGGTGGCAGCTAATTATTGCCCCCCCCTTTTTATTGTTATTATAATACAGGATTTATATAGCGCCAACAGTTTGCACAGTGCTTTATAATATAAAGGGGGAAAGTAAAGTTACAATACAATAAAATACAAGAGGGTTGAGCAGGCCCTGCTCATAAGAGCTTACAATCTAATAGGGGTGGGGCAAGTGGTACAAAAGGTTATAACTAGGGGGGAAGAGCTGATGGAAGTGGTAAAAGTTCAGTTAGTTGGAGGCATGTAGGCTTCCCTGAAGAGATGAGTTTTCAGGCATTGCCTAAAGGCAGCCAGAGTAGGAGGTAGCCAGACAGATTTAGGTAGTTAGTGCCAGAGGATAGGAGAGGCTCTGAAGAAGTCTTTGAGATGAGCAAGGGAAGAGGGGGCAAGGGAGCCTGAGAGCAGGAGGTCTTGGGAGGAACGGAAAGGACGGGTGATATTTGGAGACAAGATTGGTGATGTAGCTTGGGGCACAGTTGTTAATAGCTTTGTATGTTTTTGTTAGTATTTTGAATTTAATAGACTCTCATAAGTCCTTCTGGATATTTAAGAAAGGTTTAGTTGAGGGGGGAGATCTTCCTTTCATAATCTGTTTGGTAGTATTCAGCAGTGTATATATGTTCATCCTGAACCTGTTTTGCATTATTGCTTCTAACTTTGCACCTGCTTAGTGAACAGCAAGTTACAGTTAGTCCCCATCTGATTATTCCACTGACTACCTATTCGGTTAAACTTGGATCATGCACCTAACAGTCCAGTGTATATCACAATCAGACAGTTCTCTATTTCATTTGACAGCGTTGGGTGCCTAAGCACCCAGTCAGAAAGCACCAGCACTTTCATATGGGGAATGTACTCTTGGACGATGGTGTTTATTTGTCCTCACAAATTTCACAACATTGGGAACTTTCTCTCATCTTTTTCTACACAGGGAGGACTTCAATGAAGAAAATACCAGGGATCCGTGGGAGCATTTCTGACCACATAAATATGGCATCTACTGTAATGCACTATTGGTAAGGATGCTTATCTGGCTTCATGGATCCAACAGTATCCCTACAGTATTATGCCACAGGATATAACACAGCAGAGCTATATTTAAGGTTTTCCCTTTCTATGTGTACTGTGCCGATGACTGATACTATTTCAGTCCTCCATCAATGGTGAATTTGCACAACTGTTGTTTACACATGCCTAGGAATGTCTTCCTATTGATCTTGAAGTGTTTATAGGTGTTTATTTTAACAATATAGCTCATATGCTCCTCACATATACGTCAACCAGCGAATAGCTAAAAACCACTTGTACCTTGTGAAGAATGTTAAAGGGACCTTCTCATATCTCAAAGCCTTGAAACACTGTGCAGCCTTTGGAACTGTCTTTTTTTTAAATGGATTCTAGTTTTTCTTTTTAAAGTAAGCCTTTAGACCTATTGGAGAGTCAATCAGCCAATACAATAACAGAAAAAAGGGATTAGGAGGAAAGAGCTGGCAAATAAAGTGAAATGGTAGTTAAAGTTGGCCCTCTGACCTCATGGGATCATCTGAACCCACTGATGTTAAATCCTAAATGTCAACTAACTGTGTTAGCTTCTTTTACTTCTTTCAACAAAGAAAACTGAGAAAATAATGATGATTAGGCAGTCCATCTACATCTCTAGGGCTTGTTTGCTAAGAAGTCTAAATACATAAATGTTACAAATAAATGTAAAAAGGAAAAGGGTGAGGGGGTGTAGCTTTGTCATGGAAGGGTCAAACTTTGCTCTTGGTAAGCTCTTGGGCCACGCGACCAGAGCACTTAAACCTCTATTTGCGTTTCTACGTTTAATGACATTGTTTTTGTGTGATTATTTGCGCAAAATCCCTCCCAGCATCACTCCCATGCCTAACTATACCCTGAGCCACACATGTACCAGAGGCCATACGCATCGTAATGGTCAGCCTCAGTACATCCCTGATAGACTGTGCAACCTCTACATATTGTAGGTTAGGGCTCTGCTCGAAAGAAAAGAGACAGGTAAACAGACCCAGGTCAATAATTCACTGTATACCGTTATTTCTATAAACATGCTGGGGATGCTTTGATTACCAAGTTCTCACCCTCATTGATAGTTATTACATATGGTGATTGCTGTTACTAATGTTATACATTTTTAACACATCTTTGACAGTACTTGGTTAACCACTTCAGCTCCGGAAGGTTTTGCCCCCTTCATGACAGGCCATTTTTTGCTATTTAGCACTGTGCTACTTTCACAATGTGTTGTTGATATTGGATATAAACGCCCTGAATAACCTCTATCACCACTGCGCCAATGAAAAAAAATGTGCAAGTAACTATAGCTGCCACTTAGTGAATAAAAATTTAAAACAGAAAAAACTTTACTCAAAACAATCTGAGTGAGAAAAGCAAATAGTAGCGCTAAAAAACAATAAAACTATATAGTAGTGTAATAAACTCAATAACACCACGTGACAAGTGATATAAAGTCCATAACATAAATGATGAAATCGGTGAAAAAATTCCTTATTTCTGTAAAGCTTCCACCACACCACCGTGCTGTGCCAACTTCCCCTTTGAAAAACGCACTCACCAAATAAATTTGCCTTTCACTCTCGTGTCAGGCTAAATTCGCTTGTGTATGATCCCACAAATGGAAAAAGCAATCTCAGCTGAATCACCATGATAGTCCTCAATATTGCACATATAAGAATAAAGAAAGTGCTCCAATAGTGTAAAATTGTAACTCCAGTTTAATAATAAAATCACAGCAACACTTCAATCATTCAACTCACATGTAAAAAGTGAAAAAAGAGCTTCAAATGAAATTCACAGCAATCAACAGTGTAAGATTGGCTCTGCGGTGCTAAGCGGCCACGGCGGACCTGAGGTGTGTTTTATGCTGGTAAATCTCCCCACACTCCAGGTTCCTGGCTCACAATAGCGGTAGATGGTCCAAACAGCAACGGCGTCCCTAATAGGTAAAGCTAATAAAGTTGTAGCCAAGTTCCCGACATGTTTCGCAGTATATGCTTAGTCATGTGATTGGCCATTGGGATATCTCTCACTTCCTATATAGACTCCCCATGCCTGATCACGTGATCGATCATCCCGCGCATGCACGCACGTCATGTCCCCATGACCGCGAAGCACAGCAGTTTGTAAAACCTTGATGTGGTAAGCTGCATGAGGTAAGCACTACATCTAAGCAATCCCAAATCCATCTGTGTGCTGACTCACTCTGAAGAGCAGCACTGCAGTAAAGCAATTCAAGACATGGAGCATGTGAAATAAAACAATTAAGACACTTTAAAGAGAACCTATTTGTTAAAAACGAATCTGATAAAAATAATGCTATTTCTTAAAAGCGGCATAATTTATATCTATCCCACTAATGAATAATCAGTCTGCCAAGCCCATCTCAATATTAATAAGATTGACCCTATAATAATGTCATTCATATTGACCAAAAACGCACAACCTTAAGTCAACCCGAATGTTACTATCACATTCCAGGGAAAGATATGTGCAATGCAATAGATAATGAATATCATTAATGAGTTCAATAAAAGTGCAATACAAAACATGAAGCATGTAAATTAAGACATTTTAAAAAAAACTATTTGTTAAAAACGAATCTGATAAAAATAATGCTATTTCTTAAAACGGCATAATTTATATCTGTCCCACCAATGAATGATCAGTCTACCAAGCCCATCTCAACATTAATAAGATTGACCCTTCAGTCTAATGCAAACATAATTGATTAGTATAATAATGTCATTCATATTGACCAAAAACGCACAACCTTAGGTCAACCCGAATGTTTCTATCGCATTCCAGGGAAAGATATGTGCAATGGACTAGATACTGAAAATCATTAATGAGTTCAATAGAAGTGCAATAGAATTTAGATAAAAAATTTAAGTAAATAAAAATAAAATAACTAACACTAGGAGGTGGTGTGCTTCATAATATGACGAACGAATCTCACTGGAAGAGACTCTTCCGTTTGATGCACACAATCTCCCAATATATTATCAGTATGTATGATAAATCACACACCATATGAGCACACATGCTGGCATACTAGACTATCTAACAACCGTACCTTAGTGTATGTGACCTATGTACAATAGCAAATTATGCGAACACATGATGGTGGGCATATAAAGAGATCTTAAACCGGGATATAAAGATAAAGCAGTGGTATAGGTTATGTGAAAATGGAAAGTGATTATCACACCACTCCAGTTGACATAAGCCTATCAGTAATTATTATAAAAGCAGTTGAGGTCTACTTCAATATTTAACCCTCTGGGCGATAAACATTTCAACAAGAAAATCCAGCGGGCTTCCATCTGGGATAGATCTCTCACCCTATTATTGCCTCTCCAGGCCGGGTAGATGGTATCTATTCCACAGAACTGTAGAACAGAGGGGTCTTGATTATGTTTTTCCCTAAAATGAAGTGATACGCAATGGTAGCGAAAGGCTTTCCTAAT
Source organism: Rana muscosa (assembly GCA_029206835.1). Taxonomy (NCBI): domain Eukaryota; kingdom Metazoa; phylum Chordata; class Amphibia; order Anura; family Ranidae; genus Rana; species Rana muscosa. Next base: position 487,743,225 of record CM055116.1, on the reverse strand, counting down.
ATTAGCCATGTGTTCGGCAATGCGCACTTTTAATAATCTTTTAGTTCTACCCATGTATAATAACCCACACGGGCACCACATGAGATAGACAACATGGGAGGAGTTACAGGTGATGAACTCCTTGATCTCAAAAGATTCACCATCCCTGTTGCAAACTGTAGTCTTGCCTCTATTACTGGTTTTAACAGTTCTACAACATATGCATTTTCTGCAACAGAAAAAACCTTTTAAATCAATTTGTTGTCGAACCGGGGGGTCCAGAATTTCTTCACTATTTGATCTCCAAAGTTTGGGGCTCGTCTGTAAATAAACTTAGGGTAATTGGGTATAATTACCCCCAAATGTCTATCCCTACACAGTATGTGCCAATGTCTCTTATAGATATCTTCTATATCTTTATACTGACAGTGGTAATTAGATATAAAGCCCAGTTGGTGTTGATTGTTAGGACCCTGGACTTCAGACTTCTTCTTAAGGCATGACTCTCTTGGGATTTCAGATACTTCCTGAATGACTATATCCAGAGATTCCTTGGTGTAGCCTTTCTGCACAAATGTATTCTTTAACATCTGTGCTTGATGTTGATAATCTGGAACATTCGTGCAGTTCCTTCGGACCCGTAGCATTTGACCCCTTGGTATATTTTTAATCCATGATGGGTGATGGCCACTTCTGATTGACAGGTAGCTGATGCGGTCCGTTTTTCTCTTTTTCAATGGTCAAATCCAGGAAGTTAGTGCTCTTGTCGCTTATCAGATAATCTAAATTGATGTTATTATTATTCTGATTTAAATCTCTTAAAAAACCCTCGGCAGATTCCAATGATCCCTCCCAAATGAATAGGAGGTCATCTATAAATCTCCGATAGAATTTTAATTGTGGACATTGTTTACTGAACACATATCTATCCTCCCATTCTGCCATGAACAGGTTGGCTAGGCTGGGAGCATATTTGGCTCCCATAGCCACACCAACCTGTTGTGTGAAGAACTGACCATTCCACCAGAAGTAATTATGCGACATGCAATACTCCAACGCATGTCCCAGAAATCTCTTCTGTATGTATGGGATATCGTCTCTCCTACTGAGTGCCCAGTTAAGTGCCAAAGCTGCATCTTCATGTTGGATAATTGTGTATAATGAACACACATCAGCTGTAATCAAGTGTGTCTCATTGATGGTACTCAAATCAATTTCTTCCAACATCAGCAGTAAATCTGAATTATCTTTCAAATACGCTTTGGTGTCTTTCACACTCGGCTGTAGGAATTTGTCTAGGTATTCCCCTAATCTTGCTGTCACTGACCCTATACCGTTGACAATAGGGCGCGCAGGGGGGGGGGGGGTTGAGAATTCTTATGTACTTTAGGCAGGGTGTATATGATGGGTATTCGGCTAACAGAGGGTACCAGATAGCATCTTTCTTTTGAGTTAAGGGCTCAGATTCCATAGCCCCACTCCACAAGAAGATCCAACTGGGTCTTATAAGAATCCGTAGGATCTATCAACAGCTTCTTATAGGTCACCTGATCTGATTATAGCTAATTTAATTGATGTACATAAAAAGATTTTTCCAACACCACTGCCCCCCCCCTTTATAATGATATCTTTCTTGTCCTCAAGCGATTGAATACCTTTCTTGATGTATTCAGGGTTGGGTCTTTTTTTTATTGTCAAGTCTTCAATATCTTTCAATACTAAATTCTTGAAGACCTCAATGAAGTGATTGCTGGGATTCTGTGGGTTGAAGATGGATTTAAACTTCTTAGAAGATGATTCACCTGGCTGACTCAGAAAGTACTTCTTCATATTCAACGTTCTAATGAACTTATGTGTATCCATATATACTTCAAACTTGTTCAATGTTTTTCTTGGGGCACACTTTAAACCCGCATTGAGTATGTTAAGTTCATTCTTATTCAACTCGATCTTACTTAAATTGAATATTCCCGTTGTCAATTTTTTCGCATTCTCTTTTTTGGATTGTTGTCGTCTCCCTGATCTGCAGCCCCTTCTTCTCTTCGTGGTGCTGCTGGATCCCTGTTCACATACTGTGGGGGTGCATTTTTTCTCCTCCCTTGTATTTGTTTCCTTGGGGGTTCTTTCTCGGTGTGCCCCCTCCCCTTCCCCCCCTCCCCCGTTGTCCTAAAAAAGAGGAAGCGGGGTATTGATTATACTGACTTCCATAGTATTCTTCATCAGCCAATGGCTGGTATCTGTTATACAATGGTAGTTCATTTCTTAAGTCAGGATAATAATTTGGTGGAGGATATGGATGCCACTGCTGATGGTCCTGTGGATGATAGTAGAGTGTTACCTCTACCAGATCTTGGAGATTGATAAATAAAAGGGGCATTCCCCCTAAAAGATCGGGGAGATGGATATTGTTGGTATTGGTATCCACCGCTTTCTTGCACATTGGATCTAACGTTCTGTTGGTGCTGCACTGGTTGACCAGTTTTATTAATGTGTCCACCATTTCGAACTGTCCCCCCAGTTAATTGTTCATTCTTGTTAACTGCATATTTCCCCACTACTTTTCTGATGTTTGACTCCTTAGTTGGTTGTGCGTTATTACTGGTCTGTTCTCCAACTTCTTTAGAATTATCATCCTTCCCCATACTGACTCCTTGCCAAGCATAGATGTTATTGGTCTGGAAATTATCCCTAATATATATATTTTTTTCTGCGCTAGTTTAACTGGTAATTGCGTGGTCATGCCACGCTGTACCCACGCGAAATTTCAATATTTTTTTTTTCACGCAAATATAGCTTTCTTTTGTTGGTATTTGATCACCTCTCAGTTTTTTTTATTTTTTTGTGATATAAGCTGAAAAAGACCGTCAATTTTGAAAAAAAAAAATTATTTTTTGCTTTCTATTGTAAAACATATCCAAATTTTTTTTTTTAAATGTCAATTTTTTTCTTCAATTTTAGCCGAAATGTATTCTGCTAAATGTCTATTGTAATAAAAAAAAATCCCAATAAATGTATATTTAGTGGTTTGCGTGAAAGTTGTAGTGTCTACAATCTATGGTATATACTGTATACTGGATTTTCTATTTATTTTTATTTTTTTATACTAATAATAGCGGTGCTCCTCTAGGACTGCAATAGTACGGCGAGTAATCTGACATTAAAAGAGAAGTATGTTTTTTTGTTTTGCTATTCCTACTTACCTAGGTGCCTCAACTGCTCCTGCTGATGTCAGCGGAGAACAGACTTCAGACCGCTCTCTGCTGAAAACGGGTCACAGGAGTGCAAAACGAATTGCACTCCTGTGACCCCCTAGGAGAAGCCCAGCCTAAAAAGGCCGGACTTCTTCTTTAACTGACGCTGAGGGGGTTAACTGAATAACTGCCACTGACATCACCAGTGACACTAATACAGTGATCAGTAATAATAATACTATACACTGTCACTGTACTAATGACACTGGCTGGGAAGGGGTTAACATCTAGGGTGATCAAGGGGTTAAATGTGTACCTAACAGTTTGTAATGTGTGTGTAGCGTGTATTTAAATTTAAGGGAAGCATCTGGGTGGTAATGTAACCCAGATGCACTGATTATTGTTTATGGAGGACTCTGGTGGTGTGAGGTTCCCTGGGGTCCGAGGGTGGCGCTGTTGCCCTTGGCCGGGGGTTGAACCCTCACTGCAAGACTGTACTCTTTTTGTCCCTTTCCGGCAGTTGTACAGCGGGGCGGGGAACCTGCTGTGACGCTGGGGAGAGGAGATAAAGGGGGCATACGCCCTGAGCACGGGGTTCAGAGTCGGAGGACACCGCCATGCCCAGGCACCTTCAGCGTGGGTGCGGGTGTTCCGGAGTTCCGGGCACAGGGGCCCTTGACCTGGCCGGAGCGGGAGATGGAGTCCATCCTAGGCACCTTTGGACCCAGTACCTTCGACTGGGTTCCATAAGGGTGGAGGAGTCCGAGGGGCCCTAAGGTGTTGGGCGCCCGAATCTGAGACGAGGAGGCCGGGGAGTGTAACCCTTCCGAACAGCCCGTGCAGCATTTGCCGGTGACAGGGGGGCCTCCGGTAACTCTCTCGGAAGGATGTCTTCCCTCTGACTGGGGCCACAGATTAAAGAAGGTAACTCATGTTTCATGTTCATCAAAGTTGCTGGTAGAGACTCAGAAAAGGAAAGAAGTACATTCACAGCCACTGTGCGCCATAACCGTTGGTGATATCTCAATGGTTTAGTTTGATTAAGGATTGTGCCTTGACCTACTCCCCACCTATCCTGAACTGTTCGTTGGTCACAACCTGTCTGTGCTAAGTGACGATTTATTGCTGTTGAAGAATAAATAAGAGTTGGACCTTTTCAGTGGTGTGGAACTATGGTTACTGGGAGCAAAGGGGGGTCATTTAGAGGAAAGACTTGACCCTGGGTTATACACACGACCCGATGGTAAAATACGTTCGGGCCTTCACCTCTATCCAGAAGAGGACATGGGCCGTGGTGGATCTCATCCCTCCTCCCAGGTTCTCCTAGACAAGACAGCAAGCCGAGAAGAAGAAGGGGTGAGAGGGGTGAGCCCGCTACATGTGTGGGCTCGTCCGGGATGTGTCCGGGATGCCCAGTCTGAATTTGAACTTTGCTGCCCGGAGGAGTTCCGAGTAGGTCGGCCATATTGGCCAATGCGCCATGAGGCACACATTAGCTGCGCAGTTCGTGGGCGGGGAGAAGAGAAAGCCTGCGAACAAATGCAGAGTATTGAGGAGTCTGGCCATGTGGAAGGACACACGTGGAGATTCCAGCGCGGATTGGGCAGTGCGCAATGGAGCAGCAGACAGTCAGGATGACCTCAAATATTCCGTGGATTTCTGTTCCTTCTACCGCGGAGATGACTTATTTTGCTGCTCCGATTATGGACACAGGAATAAGGCTAAGGCCCCAAGGACATTTGGCTCTGTACACATGCAGAGACATAGAGGCCCTCGGTGTGATCTGTCCCGGCTGTTCGGGACTGGTGGTCCACTTGAAGCAGTTCGGACGATGGGAGGCTTGCAAGAAATTCCTTTTTGAGATGGAGCCATCCACAGAAAGGCCTCGCGCCTACCACCTCAACTTCCTCACAGGTACTGCCACTCCGGAGGGAGAGATCGAAGCCTATGCGGGCATTCCTGTGCGCACTGACCAGGGCGAAGTGAAGGCCCCAGCGGAGACTGAAAGAGAGAAATCCGAGGATGCTGCCTCGGTCACCACAAGCTCCCTGCTCCCACCACCGAAGAGGAAAGTTGGCCTGGTGATGGCATCCTATGGTCGTGGAAGAGCTTCGCCCCATTGCTTGCCTGGTCTGGATGGATCCAGAGGGAAGAGCCCTGGACGTCCCTGTTCTACTAAAGGCCCAGGTGAGCCAGGGGTTGGGACTGTGTGTGTGGTTGGAGGTGTCGGCAGCCCACAGTCGGTGGGGGCCGTTCAGGGGAGTGATTCCGTGTCTACTGGGAATTACCTTCCCGCAGAGTTTTATGACACCTCCGACCTGGAGTCATTATCTGATGTCGGTGATGACGGGGAGGTTGATGAGATCTTTCATAACAAGGGATGGGACAAGATGCCGCTACCCTCGTCCCATGCAACAAGGGACCCACCTATGTCCATTGGGGATAGTACACCCCGGATGGAGGCCTCGGAGCCTAGGGAGGAATCTGGTCCCTTGTCTGCCCTTCCACTTCCTGAATCATCAGATGTTTCACCTGCTCCTGTTGTGGGAGTGCGACGTGCATCACTGTGGGCTCCTAAGCCCAAATCAACAGAGGTAGTGAAAGTACCTCGTCATCCAAAATCCATCGTTCTGCCTGGAGAGGGAGACTGTGCCACAATGCCACTTTTGGCAGAAGAGGACATGGGCCGTGGTGGATCTCATCCCTCCTCCCAGGTTCCCCTAGACAAGACAGCAAGCCGAAAAGAAGAAGGGGTGGGAGGGGTGAGCCCACTACATGTGTAATGTGTGCTGATTTTACTAACAGATCTCTATGCTCTGTGCAAAGCAGGGATAAGAAACATAGAGATTGTTCCCTCTGTACAGAGCCCTGTGTTGATTGTCAACACATGGCTGTTGGGTGTGATTGGACACAGCCAATCAGCATGTTCTGGCTATGAATCACTGGCCAGGACTTGCTGACAGACCTCCGCTGTGTACAATCACAGCGTGCGCCCTAAACCCGGAGGTTGTGCCTGCACAGGCCACCAGTTCACAGTACATTATGGGTGGGCTGTCCTTAAGTGATTAAAGAGAAGCTTCCCTCAAACCTATCAAACTTACTAACGTGCCCCTTAGCCTGGCCTAGGGCCTTCCCCCCCACCCCCAAGTAGAACTTTATCCCATGGAGCTGGTTGGACTTCCTTAGCCTTAACACTAGGTAGACTTCTATTGTATTGCTGTAAAGATTTCCTTTAATGTTCTATACTTAAAGAAGAAGGAAAGGCTTAGGTTCAATAAACTCCCCACAATCAATGTAAGTCTATTGTTATGTGTCCGAATATTTAAACCAGTGTGTACCTTTTTTTTTTCATTATAATGCATTACAGTCACATGACTGCAATGTCTCTCCATTCACAATGACAGGGCAGCTGTTGGGCATGTCTTCTTCCTTCTGACCCTCCTCTCAGAGCACTCTTATGAATAAGGACATTTGTGTGTCATGAGAAAACATATGACATCATGGACGAGATGGGGTTGGGGCGGGATTGGGCATGTTAGGAACAGGGCCAGACACGCTGGGGACAGGGCTGGGCAGGACGGGGTCATGCTATGTTACTTGCATGGACAGCGCCAACGGTACCAGGAAGTGCTTGTGAGCAGCTATATTCAGCAGCACAGACACACTGTTGTCGGTGACGCACAGAAGAAAAGCTGACTGACTGGATTAGACTGCTGTTTCTAGTCAGATATTCAGAAATGACAATTCTGCATAATATAAAAGTTTCACATATTATACATAGAAATAAAGGGTAGTCCTTTGTAAATGTCAAGCCCCATACACACTATCAGTTTTCTTGCAGGTTTTTCTCTTCAGGTTTACCAAAACCATGTAGTGCAAGGGCCTGCCTGATTGCATACGAATTGAAACTCTTAAGGTTTGACCTCATATTAGATGGTTTTGGTAAACCTGAAGAGAAAAACCTGCAAGAAAACTGATAGTGTGTATGGGGCTTCAGTGTTAAAAATTCACTGCTCCTGGCTGCATAGAAATTAAAAAAATGTTTTGCATTCGCTCATACTCTTGTGCCGCGTACACACGATCGGTTTTTCTGTTGAAAAAAGACTGATGGACTTTTTTCAAACCGATCGTGTGTGGGCCCCATCGGTCTTTTTTCCATCGGTATAAAAAAATAGAACATGTTTTAAATTTTACCGATGGGAAAAAAAAACGATTGCAAATTCCGATCGTCTGTGGGGAACTCCATCGGATAAAAAACCCACGCATGCTCAGAATCAAGTCGACGCATGCTCAGAAGCATTGAACTTCATTTTTCTCGGCTCTTCGGAGTGTTTTACATCACAGCGTTTGGGACGGTCGGATTTTTGACTGATGGTGTGTAGGCAAGACTGATGGAAGTCAGCTTCATCGGATTTCCGATGGAAAAATCCATCGGATTTTATTCCATCGGAAATCCGATCATGTGTACAGGGCATTAGAGTCAAATTTAAAAAAATTGAGACTCCACTATATGTTTGTTCAAACAGCACACCTAAAAAAAAATTAAAATATATTTCTTATATATATATATTTATGGTTGGAGCCCTATGGCCGATAGGATATGGGTAAGATACATTGACGCGGACTTACAACATAGATAGACCTGAAGCGTGCCCTGGCCTAACGGACGGTATGCCAAAATAAGGGGGCATACCCAAGATTAGTGGTAGATATTGTGGAGAGAAATGATTTCCTGAGGATGTTATTAATAGGGGATGGGAGGGTGGGTGACGTTGCGTCGGAAACCATGTGGTGCGCACAGGAATACCGACGAGGCTTGTGGAGGAGTGGGCTGGCTATATAGCCGCCGGGCTCCTCCCATAAATTCAGGCCACCATGCTGGCCTTCCAACTTATGGTTGGAGCCCAATGGCCGATAGGATATGGGTAAGATACATTGACGCGGACTTACAACATAGATAGACCTGAAGCGTGCCCTGGCCTAACGGACAGTATGCCAAAATAAGGGGGCAAAAAAATTCAGGTAGGGATATCATTTTATTTGGATTGTTTACTGAGCAAGTTTTTGAAAAGCTTGTGCGATCTCCAGCTGAGGGTTAGGAATGTACCGGGCGAAGCAGGCGGACTTCCATCTGCCTAGTTTCTTAATGACATGATCTGGCACACCATGGTGGGAGGCGGCCGAAGCTGCCCCGATGCGAAACGAGTGAGCTGTATAGTGAGCTGGGTTGAGATGTAGACTTCGAAGAAGGATCCTCACATGCTTGACGAACTGGCAGGTGCTTAAAGGTTTGGTTGGGAAAGGGAGTAGGGGAGTAGAGTCTGTTTGTGCCGGTAGGTACGACAGTAGGCGATCCAATATGGCCACTGGGCACCAGGCATTGTTTGTTCTATATAAGCAGATATCCACGTCGGCACCCAACTGTTGAGTTTTGGACACTGCCAGGTGGAGTGTGAAGTGAGTCGGATGGCGAACTAAGTGACGTCTGCGCAAGACTTGGCCGGTGGGATTATTGCAGGTGAATTCGCTTGGCCGCAGAAACCCATAATAAGCTAAATAGATGGCCGCTTGTATGACCAGGCTAGGGAGGAGGCCAAACGGAGATGTGGCGAGGATGTTGGACATGTCCCTGAAGATGGCACCGGTTATAGGTAGACGTTTGGGGTTGATAACGGGTTGTAGTTTCTGGACTCCTCATAGGACGGCTCTGACTGCGTGGGACGTGAACAACGAGGGTTTTGCGGGATCCTGTAAGGCCAGAAAGTGCTGAATGCCTGCTAAGTACAGACGGATGGTGTTGTGGGATAAGGCCAAGCTATTATGGCAGTACGAGATAAAGGCCAGTACGTGCTTGACGTCTACGGCCGTATTATCGGAGCAGGGTGCCAGAAACTTGCTGAAAACGTCCCAGGCAGCACGGTAGGCTTTTAAGGTGTTGTAAGACAGGGACTGATTGATGAGCTGTGATGCTTGCTGTAGGTGGTGTTCTAGTCCAGGGTCAGCTGAGACCCAGGAGGGATAGGGGCTGAGGTCTGGTCGGCTCCGGGTCTCTGCTGAAAAAAGGACGTATAATTAAAGCGGGACAGAGCATCTGCGGCAAGGTTATACTTGCCCGGGAGGAAGGTGCAGTGAACATTAAACTGATGTTGTAATGAGAGTTGTACGAGCCTACGTAGGAAGGACATCGTGGTGAGCGACTTGGACCTGCCTTTGTTGACAATGTCGGCAGTGGCCTGGTTGTCAGTGGTGAAGCCTACGGTTTGTCCTGTCCAATCGTGGCCCCATAACCGGGCGGCTGCTACCACCGGGTATAACTCAAACAGGGAGGAAGACTGAGTAAAGCCTGGGATTGCTAGTATCTCTGGCGGCCATGACCCTGCGAACCAGTGGTGGCCAAAAATTGCCACAAAGCCTTTGGAGGCTGCGGCGTCTGTGATTACCTGCGGGGAGAGGGGAGACATCGTGGGTATGAACATGGATATCCCGTTCCAACTGGTGAGGAACTCTTCCCACATCAACAAGTCCGCTACAGCTGCAGTGTCTAAATTAAGGATCTGATCGGGATCCTGTGACTGGGAAAGAAAAACTAGGAGACGTGAGCGAAGGACCGTCCCTGGGGGATGATCCTTATCGTGAAATTAAGCATTCCCAGCAGGGATTGCAACTGTTTCTTAGTGCAGGTGAAAGTTTGGAGTACTGATCTAATGCGGGCCAGTTTGTCTGGGGGGAGGCTGGCTTGCATGGTGGTGGTATTCAGAATGATACCGAGGAAGGTGACCGAGTGTGCTGGACCGTCTACTTTATGCTCCGCGATGGGAACATTGAGATTTCCGAAGACGACTCTTAACTTGTCGAGGTCATTCGGGGGCGTATCAGGCTGTTCAACCAGCAAAAAGTCGTCCAAGTAGTGGATGACTTCTTGACACTGGGCTTGGTGCAGCAGTATCCAGGTGAGAGACCGTGCGAAAGTGTCGAAGAGCCAGGGGCTACTCTTGGAGCCGAAAGTCAGCTTGGTAGCAAAGTAGTAAGAGTCTCTCCATTTCATGCCGTGCCAGCACCAGAGGGACGGATGGATGGGTAGGAGCTTAAAGGCATCCGAGATATCGGCTTTGGAGAGCCAGGCGCCTGTGCCGGTTTTAATTATGGCTTGGATTGCCATGTCTACGGAGGCGTATTTAAGGGAGAACTCTTCCGAGGGGATTAAGGAATTTAGGCTGGGGATGGGGGAAGAATGAGGTGCAGACAGGTCGTACACCAAGCGAACTTTATTCGAGAACTTGCCCTTGACAAGCCCAATAGGGCTGACTCTCCAGGTGTTGAAAGGGGGCTGAGTGAAGGGGCCTATGACAAAGCCTCGCTGCAGCTCGGTGTGTAACAGCTGATCATCTGTGGCGGCTGAACGCAGGTTCTTGCATTCGTGAGACGTGTGGGGTAAGGAGATGAGGCCTGTGTGGAAGCCGGATGTGAACCCTTGGACGAGGAAGGTGGTGAGAGAGGGGGTGGGGTGTGAAATGAGGTAGTGCTCCAGCCACAGAACGTTTACTTGGCCTAGTCAAGACTTTTTCTGTTGCTTGACCTGACACAGGGTCTTGGGGTGTGCCCTGTGGCATACGAGGCAAACATGAAGCAGGCGGCACTGACTAAAGTTGCAGGATCCAAAGTTGAAGTTATTGCAGATGGCTGCTCCCCCTGCTGTCAGTACTGGGCGTCCGAACTTGTCCACCTGGGCCGTCTGCTGGGAGGCCGGTAAGCCTAGAGCTGCCCTTGAGGTGGAGGGGACTTCGTGGGGGCGAACATTGGTGGTGTTAGAGCACCAAGTGGCAGTATGGGTAGAGGACTGGCAGTTCGTGCATAGCGGTGAGCGTAGGCCAGCGAAGTGGCGGCAGAAGAGCTCGGTATCCATAAGACTCCAGTCTGTGGCTGTTTAGAACTGCAACAGCCTAGCAGCTGCTTTGGCTGAGAAGGAGCGGTGATAGTCGTAGAACGAAAATCCTCCGTACTTGTAACCTAGATCCACCAAAGTGTGGAGATATAGGTCCAACTCTTCCCGTCTGTTGGGGGAGGCCGAGCACAGGACATCCCTGAGAGTCCCTGAAGGCCAGCGCAAATTCTGGTACTGACAATTTGCGATTCAGCCTTGGGTCTTTGGCCTTGAGGACCACTGAAACGTCTCCCCATGTGTAGGCCTTGTTATCCGCTACATCGTGGACTGCGATGAGTAGGGAGGCAAGGTTAATGTCCTTGCCATCCAGGATGTCCTTCCTAATGCTGGCTGGGACCAAATGTGCTGGGAGGACAACGGGGCACTTGCCTGTAGGGATAGCTGGAGGGGGTGTCAGGACCTGGACTACGGGTAGGTCAGGAGTGACGGTCGGTGGGTGGACCTCCAGGAACGTCACTTTGGCCTGCATGGCTGTGACTGCGGTAGACAAGGAAGCTACCAGGGTGTGGAGTTGAGTGATGGCCGTGGCAACAGAGTGCAGGGATGTCCGCTGCGTGCTTGGTCCAGGTGAAGCTGGCATGGGGAGGTCGGTTGAGGCTGGTGGCGGAAATAGGAGCCTAAAGAGCTCTGCCTTCCTGGCTGTGGCCGGGAAAGGCACCTGCCGGCGTCTCAGTTCTGCGGTCAACTTGGGGATGGTCCATCCCCTGAGGGAACGTGTGCTGCCGCTCTCTGAGGCGGGAGAAGGTGAAGGAGGGGCGGTGAGATCTACACTGCCAGCCTGAGACATGGCTCTGAGTAATTCGGGCCTGGATAGGAAATCCTGTCTTCCGAGGTTGGGGTGGTGACCGGAACCTGTAGAAATGGCGTCCAACCTAGTGCAGGATGGAGCTGGATTTGACTGATCTGGGGAAGAAACAATAGATAATACGTGACGAGGGGGTACTGACTGATTCGACTGTACCTAGATGAGCGAACGAACACGGTAACGATGGTGAAAGTGAGTGACAGAAATGTCCCATGACAGAGACACGAGTCGGTGCTTTTGCAATGCGGCTAACCTACCGAGCTCTGGAGCATGTACCGAAATGGGGCCGTGCAGGACTGGTGCGTGTTTAGGGTGAAGCTGCTGCCGAGAATGCGCGTAAAACTTAGAACAGCTGTGTCCCTGCTAAATGAGTGGCCGAAATGACCCATGACAGAGACGTGAATCGGTACGTTTTGCAGTAGCGACTGAAAAACCACCGGGCTCTGGAGCATGTACAGAAATGGGGCTGAAAAACAACAGGTGTCTTGCTCTGTGGTGGGTATGCCCATCGCGTGTGGGCTAGGAAGCAGGGTGCAAGACCTCGTATTACCCTTTGCCCCCTGTACTTGTGTATATATATGTATACCGCCCCCCTAATATATATCTTCATTATTATTTTTCCTCTTTTTTTTTTTTTTCTTTTTTTTTTAACATGTTCAATAAAAAAAAAAATTTTTATTTTTTTTATTTTTTTTGACCAAAACAACAAACAAAACAACCAAAACAACAAAAAGAAAGGAGGAGAAAAATAAAATAAATAAATAAATAAATAAAAATAAAATAAATAAAATTAAAAATAAAATAAAGAATAGCTACAACCAATTAAATGTGATAAATGAATTAATGACGGCATCTTTGCAAACTCCTTCTGTACCTCAGAGCACTAGTGAACTAAGAAATTTAAGCAGTACGGTACTGAGCAGCTGGTCCCTATTTTGACATGGGCTGAAAAAGTGGGACTGCTGGTAAACTGCAGGTGCGATCGTCAGCGATTGGGCAGTTCAAACATAGACAGGCTAAGGGAAGTGGGTGCGAGCCAGTGCACAGATGCAGCCTGACTAGTACCTAACACTGTGACGGAACAAATGCAGGAACAGTGAGGGGGGGGTGCGGCAGCAAGTCCCGGATGCCCGAAAGTGATGGAAGCGGCGGCCGGGAGGGCGGAAATAACGGTGCCTGGTGACACTACCGCGACACGGTAACAAGCGGCAGTGCGGGGGTCTAAGGGGAGATTTCCGCTGGATCAAGAGCAAAAATCTCCTGCATGGCATCCATACAGCATAGAAAGTGGAGCCTACCTGTGGCCGAGACGGGCGTGCGAACGGCGCTGAGTCCCTGGATGAGAGTGGTCGAATCGTGCCGCGCTCGCTGACGGTCGCTCTGAAATGACGTAACGACGTGACGTTGCGCCGGAAACCATGTGGTGCGCACAGGAATACCGACGAGGCTTGTGGAGGAGTGGGCTGGCTATATAGCCGCCGGGCTCCTCCCATAAATTCAGGCCACCATGCTGGCCTTCCAACATATATATATATATATATATATATATATATTTTTTTTTTTTTTAATTTTTTTTTTATTTATTTTTTTTCTTCCTTGTGGCCTTTTTTTTTTGGTGTCAAGTTCTCCTAACAACATATGTTTATTTTATTTTTCCCTCAAGGAGGTTGGTGTCCCTTGTTAATTATACATTGTATTTATGAAATGTTCTTGCTACTCACACAATAAAAACACATCAGGCAAGTATTTTTGCAGAAATCAAATCTCCATTTATTCTGGCAAAACAAAAAAATAAACCAGAAGGGCAACAATTTGAAAATTAGCGGAATATATGAAGATTTTGGACCCCAAAGGCAGACATTACTATGATGAACACTAAAATAAACAACATAAGGAAATCAGAAGCAGCAGCCGAAGACATACATCATCCCAAGCTGTGGTACTCCTACAAACTGCAACTTCTGGAAGAGCAGCTTGAAGCCAGGGAATCACCTTCTGCTCTTCCCTGTAGCCTTCCCTCCACGCTTCTCTGCAGCGTTCCTTCCATGGCCCCGTCCACGCACCCTTGCAGGCTGTGCCACTGTCGGTGATAATGTGGCAGGAGGAGGAGGAGAAGGAGGAGAAGGATGGGCCAGATGGCAGAGATGAGTGGCCTCTGTCAGCTGCCCCCTCCCCCCCGTGTGAATGGCCGTGTATATAAGATGCTCACAGAGGGCACGTTGTCCCGCCTCCATTTGGGACAACTTTTCGGCCAGGTAGGCACTAAAGCCCTCAACAGGGTTGAGGGGGGCCCTCATGATGGCAGCAGCATCACGTATTATCTGAAGTGACTCCTCCTCCACCGGTGTCATCCGCCGATGTTTTTTCGGTCTGACGTGGAGGGGAGCCACTTGTGACTGTGTGCTGCCACTAGGCCTGGGGACCTGTTGAGTGCCACTTGGCCCTGCCTCCTCCTGGATGCCACTCACCCCTGCCTCCTCCTGCCTGCCACATTCCTGCGCCTCTTCCTCCTGGCTGACCTCATCCTGTGTAGAAAAAAGGGACACAGTTTGATATTTTGTTGAATCAATCACACACAATTTTTATCTCATGACTGTTGCAATTTGAATGTTCAATAAATTGAAAAGACTTTCATTCTGACCCTGTTTTTTTTAGATACTGTACCAATCATTTCTGGCCACTTTTTAAAAAATCTTTTTTTTTTTTTTTTTTAAAACCTTTTTTTTTTTTGTTGGGTTCATTTTTTCATGAGTGAAGAATAAATCTAGTTCACAATAGTACATTGAGGCCAATAAATATGTTTGAAAATACTATACCTGGCAGAAGATGCGCAGATCCGGCTCTTCGAGCTCAGGTGGCTCCTCCTCCCCCTCTGCAGGGGTGGAGGGAAGGGTGGAAGGAACGCTGGAGGGAAGGGTGGAAGGAAGGGTTGAGGGAAGGCTGGAAAGTGATTCCCTGGCCTCAATCTGGTCTTCCAGAAATTGCAGATGCTTGTAGTACCACAGCTTGGGCTGAAGTACTTTGTCTGCTCCTGCTCCTGATCTCATAGAAGCGCGGACTGCTGTGTAGCTTTTTTTGTAAGCATTCCGCATGTTGTTTATCTTATTGTTCATCATAGTGTAGTCAGCCTCTGGGACCAAGGTCTTCATATATTCCGCTAATTGGTTAATTGTTGCCCGACGTACACCACTCTTGTGGTAAGAAGGATGTTGGAGCTCCCACAGGTTGCGCAATTCTTTGTATTTCTCAATGAATAACAACATAATGTCGGGCTCCCTTAGTTTATGCATACTTATTTCTGCAAGATAAAACACAAGAAAAAAACAGTAGAGGTCAGCTTTAATTGTCATAATCTTATCCCAATATAGGCCTTTACAATCAGGAACCATTATAGGCCACTGCAGGCCCAAGTTTCTTTCTTACCTTATTTGTTTTTTTTCGTCACTTCCGGTCGTTTTTACTCCGCGCAACCATAACCTTGTTTCCCATTTATATACCCTGCGCATGCGTGTAACTCCACCCGCGTCGCCCGCCCATGACGTTCTTTTTCTGCATTTTCCCGCCCCTTCTCGTTCGGCGCACAGTGGGAGACGACGACATGTCGGTGACACAGGTGCGTGCTTTATTAGTAAGTACCGATGAGGAAAGCCCGGAGGTGGGAACGTCCTGATCCAGGAATAAAAGATACAAGGCGACTAATATGTCATTTGCTGAGATGGCGGAGATGGTGGACATCCTGCGGAGGAAGGATTACGATGGGAAGCATGGGCCATACGACACCCCTAATCTCCGGAAGTCTCAAATACTGGACAAAGTGGCGAGAAGTCTCTATCAGAAATTTGGGGTCAGGAGATCCAAGGAGCAGCTCCGTAAAAGGTGGTCTGACCTGAAGCTGAGGGAGCCAGAGCAGTACGTATAGGAAGCTTAAAAAAAGCCTTGAAAAAAGTAAGTTTATTTCCTGTGTTATTTCAAATTGTAATATTTATTCTTGCATGTTTTGCTACATGTGCTTGGATTGTCTGGTTTCACATTGTAAAATGTCAACTTTTATGTTAAGTTGAGTGTCCACTTCTTTGGTAATGTTTCGTAGTAAACAACGGTCGTCTTCAAAAGAACATGTTTTGCACATATACACGTAAACCACATGTGGTCATGCATATTTTAATGAAAACAACGTTTATAAACATTGTGGGCTAGATGATGTGTTGTAATTAAATAGAATGTGAAATGATAAACTGGATTCTGGGTAAAGGAGAGGACACTCAAGCAGCTGGTTACACAGCTTTTAAATCAGGAGCACTATAGTGTGGGCCACCTGAACAACCTTTTTAGGGTGTCACACACAGGTGCTCCAGTGGATACCTTGGGGTGTCTCCATGTGTGTTGTTTTGGTGCAAAAATAAAAGTATTCCTGCTTTGTTGAATTCACAAAATATCATGTGTTCATCTTGGAACTCAGCCATAACTAACAATTGGACCCCACTTCCAAGCAATGTTTACAATTTATGCCCTCAAATGTCTGTGTGCTAAAGGACACCTTTTGTTTGTTTCATTCTCATAGGGGAGAGGAGACTGGGAGGATACCAATGTGAGGAGCCTAGGAAGCACCCCAAGATCAGCATGTGGAGGAAGCGGAGGTGAAGGAAGCGGAGGTGGAGGAAGGAGAGGTGGAGGAAGGAGAGGTGGAGCTTATCACCACAACAGGTCAGTGCCTGTCACCACAACTTCAAGGTAAAAACAGATGTAGGCCTGCATATTTCTAAATACCCTTTTTTTTTTAGGGGAAGAACGTGGTTGTGTGTCCGAAACTCCATCTTCTCCATTCTCAAGTGCTAGTGCCAAAATACTTATTCAAGAAATAATGGAATGTAGTAGCGAAATGGCCATTATGAGGAATAGGATGAATGTGATTGAGCAAAAATATAAAAACATTATAGATATTTTGGGGCGAATAGTCCCTGTTATTTTCTATTTTTTGGCAACAAACATTTGCACTTGGTTTCCCACCAGCCAAAATTTGAAGATGCACACACAGCATGTCAACATGTGCTATCTGCCGTCACAGGAGATCTATGTCCCTGTTTTGGGGGTGCAATCTCTTCCTCGCTACTCAAGTAGGTGAGAGGAAGGGTTTGCACCCCCAAAGCACATCTATTGATCCCCCATGATGGCAGATAGCACATGTTGACTTTAGCCATGGGCTCACTTAGAAAAGACCCATTTGGCAACTGCAAAACTGTTGTGTGCATCTTCAAATTTGGGATGGTTCAGGGGTGACATCACCCCATCTCAGGTTTTGCGTTTTCATGTTGAACTTTATAAGTTCCATTGTTTTTATATGTTTGCTATTTTGACCCATGCATGTTTATGCAAAACCAAAAGAAAGCAAAAAATATTAGTATTCTCCAAAATGTGGAGCAAAACATTTCTACATTGTATTTAGTCCAAAAAAATAAAACGCACCTGTGGTGCACCGAGTAAAAAATATTTTGGACACTCAAAAATGTGTGGTTTGTTCTTTCTATGCTCAATATCAGTTCCGAAACTGCAAAATTCATGTTTTTTACTGTGGCTATTTACTAAAGACAAATACACTTGGCACTACAAGAACCTGGGAGACACATAATAAAAAAAGTAAAACAGCAATAATGACAAAACACGTTTTTCAAATATATATTTTTCATTTTTTTTTTTTTTAAAAGGTCAGATATGGGCTGGCATTGCGATGGCCCCCCTACCCGTGAAGTATTCAACATATTCATCACGTACTTCACGGGCACTTTGGGGGACCAAGCCAGTACGGGCAGTGTCCAGGCTGGTCAGAATGTTCATCTCAGATAGACCGGCCTCAGGCCCAACTGAAGATATATATGTTGCAGAGTATTGTCTCAAGAAATTGTGCAATATGCAGCAGCAGAAAATTATGTGGTTGAGTTTGTATTCCGCCATGTGGATAGCTGTCTGAAAGAGGCGGAACCGGCTGGCCATTATCCCAAAGGCATTCTCCACAACCCTCCGGGCTCTGGCCAGCCGGTAATTAAAAACCCTCCTCTCCAGGGTGAGGGTGCGTTGGGGAAACGGCCGCATCAGGTGTGGTCCCAGTCCAAAGGCTTCATCGGCGACAAAAACAAAGGGAAGTCCATCCACGTTGTCTGCATCTGGAGGCAGTGCCAGGCCACCAGACTGCAGACGGGGAGCGAACTCCGTCTGAGCGAACACTCCGCCATCGGACATCCGGCTGTTCTTCCCCACGTCCACATACAGGAACTCATACCGTGCCGACACCACCGCCATTAACACAATTAAATAATTCAACAGAAAAAAACAACCAACGTCACACAGCCAAACCAAACAGAGGAAATCAATACGAACATTATACAATTAGCAAAGATTTCGCTGTTCCCGATCACCATTGACACCACCAAAAACATCATCAGAAGCCTCAGAGACAACACATCTCCAAATGACATAATTTCTACAAAACTCCTGAAAGAATGTACCGACATTTTAGCACCTACCATAACACACATCGTAAATCAATCATTCAAAGAAGGTATGGTTCCGAACTCCCTCAAGCAAGGCATAATCAAACCCCTCCTAAAGAAACCCAACCTTGACCCCAAGGACCCAAATTACCGCAGACCGGTAACAAGCCTCAACACCATTTCCAAGATCATGGAGAAAACAGTAGTACAACAGCTACAACTCCATTTGGACACTTACAAACTCTTGGATCCACTACAATCAGGCTTCCGCCCAGGCCATGGCACAGAAATAGCACTTCTCAAAATATGGGATGACGTCCTCGAAGCCGCAGATGACGGGGAATCATGTCTCCTGGTGCTGCTGGACCTCAGTGCAGCGTTCGACACAGTAGACCACAAAACTCTACTCATTCGCCTTAAAGAAGTAGCAGGAGTCGCAGACCCTGACCTACCTTCCTTCCTTGAGAATCGTTCTCAGACAGTGAATCTAGGAGCCTTCACCTCTGAAACTCGTGCAATTTCTTGCGGAGTCCCTCAAGGATCACCCCTGTCACCACTGCTCTTTAACATCTACCTCCGCCCGCTCCTCAAAATCATCAGCAAACAGGACTTGTGCTACCACTCATATGCTGACGACACCCAACTCTACTTTTGTATCACTGGAAAAAAAGACCAATATCACGGATTGGAAAAGTGCCTCACATTGATCGATGATTGGATGACTAAGAGTTCGCTCAAACTCAACGGATCCAAAACAGAACTGCTTCTCCTCCACGCTAACCAAAAGACAAAAACTAAAACTTCTTGGACACTACCCACCATTCTCGGACAGACCATTACCCCGAGCACCAAAGTCAAAAGTCTCTGAGTCACCTTTGACTCTGAGATGTCGATGGACGCTCAAATAGGATCATTAATCAGCGGATCTCACCATCTCCTCCGCCTGCTGCGCAGACTCATTCCCTTCATCCCAGAAGAGGACACAGCAGTAGTAGTTGGATCAATTATCAACTCCCGACTCGACTACGCAAATGCCCTCTACCTCGGACTACCCAAGTACCAGATTTCACGCCTACAAGTCGTCCAGAACACGGCAGCCAGACTGATAACAGGAAAAAAAACATGGGGACCCATCACCCCTTCACTGAGGACCCTTCATTGGCTAACCGTAAAGGATCGGGTCACTTTCAAGACCCTCTGTCTCACCCACAAGTGCACACAAGAAAACGCTCCTCAATATTTATGCGAGAAGATAAAGCACTACACCCCCAATCGCACTCTCCGATCAACCAACCAAAATCTCCTTCACATTCCCAAGTTTCGCTACAAATCAAAGGGAGAACGAAGATTTGCAGTCCAAGGACCACAGCTATGGAATGCTCTACCCACGGACATCCGTATGGAAGAAAACCATCGGGCCTTCAGGAAAAAACTTAAGACCCACCTCTTCTGATGGATCATGAAGTTACTGGATGTAAAGCGCCTTGAGGCGATTTAGTTCGCATTTGTTAGCGCTATACAAGTTTTTCACTCACTCACTCACTCACTCACAAGACTATTAAAACCTTTATAGTTATAATAGAATGACCCTGAACGGGGTGGCCGCACTATGTGGACGTGCTTGTCATCAATTGCCCCTCCACAGTTGGGGAAGTCCCACCGCTGGGCAAATTGGGCAGCCACAGTCTGCCATTCCTGTGGTGTTGAAGGAAACTGTGAAGTCAAACAAAAATAATACATTAGTACTTTTGAACTTTACATTGCAGGCAGATTACACAAAGACATTCTTGGCCAACATCAGTATAACATTTATTATTTGAGGGAGTATTTAAACACAAAAATAGAAGGCCCACTTATCAGATGACTCACCCCCACTGATGGGACATTTTAAAAAATTCTAAGGGGGTTATAGCTGATTTTGTACCCCCCAAAAAAAGGCTCTACCACTCTGCTGAACTTGAATGTGAACTAAAACATTTGGACACATTTTAGGGGGGGGGGGGAGGGGTTCAAAAATACTATGGCGCTGACAAAAAACATTGTTAAGAAAAAACTAGGCTAGGTGTGTTTGGGCCCAGGATAGCATGCTGGAGAGGTTAGTGAAGGGAAATAGACATGTAGGCCAAAAAAAGAGCCATTATAAGTAAAAACATGCATGGGGAGAAAGGGGACATTCCCAGCATATTACAATCAGGGTAATTTGGGAAGGAGGAAAGAAAGACAATACATTAGCAAACATTCACAAACTAGAATGTGATGTTAAAGGAGAAAACTTACCTTCATATAGTCCTTCTGCAGGACCTGGATGATGGCAGAACACGTTTCCGGGATAATGATCCCAAGAGCCTGGGGGGAGATGCCTGTTGAGAACTTGAGGTCCTGCAAGCTTCTCCCAATCGCCAGGTATCTCAACGTGGCAATAAGCCTCTGCTCAGCAGTGATGGCCTGGCGCATCACAGTGTCCTGCCTCGTGATATAGGGGGACAGCAAATCCAACAGACGGTGAAAAACGGGGTCCGTCATCCTGAGATAATTCCTGAAATCATCAGGATTATTCTCATGGATTTCCCGCAGCAGAGACATATGAGAGAATTGGTCCCGCTGGAGCAACCAATTCTTGGTCCATGAACTCTTCCTCACCCTGTTCACGGACTGAACTCGGGTTACAGTGTTAACCGCAACACCAAGTCCATAGCCAGCACGAGCTCTACGACGAGAACGTACCTTAAACATGGTTTTAAACCGGTTGGCTGGTCAGAACGAACTCAAACAGAACGCACCGCGGAACAGCAAGGCCTGAGAAGAACGACCTGAAAAATAGTAACGAGCGGCCAAGAAGGCACTGCAAAACAGTAACGACCTGACTGCACGCACTGAATAACAAATACGAACCCACAAGCACAAACTGAACACCAGGAAATGATCTGCAAAGCACGGAGACTGAAAAGCGCGAATCGGCTCTCACCAAACTTTTACTAACACGCAGTAACACGAAATCAGCAAAAGCAGCCCAAAGGGTGGCGCCATTCGATTTGAACTTCCCCTTTATAGTGCCGTCATACGTGGTGTACGTCGCGTCGTTTTGGTGCGGTCGGTTTTTTGACTGATGGTGTGTAGGCAAGACTGATGGAAGTCAGCTTCATCGGATTTCCGATGGACAAAACCATCGGATCAGAATCCATAGGATATCCGATCGTGTGTACGAGGCTTGAAAGCTGAACTCCAGGCAGACTGGGTATATTTAACCCTAATGCATTTCCTGCATTAGGATAAAAAACACACCACTAATTATACCCCCCCCACACACACACTTACCTGAGCATGTCAGGGATCAGGCGCTGTGCCTGGCTGCAGTCTTTTCTCCCCTCTCTTCCTCTTCTCACTGGGACTTGGACAGCGGCAGGAGCAAATGGAGCAAGGACCAACGGGCATTTATTGAATATCACCAAGCCACGTATTACCAACAACTTGAAACAAACTAAACATCAAACCATAAACCAATGGTTTGCCAGGGTGAATGACATTAGGGTTGATTTACCAAATGCAAATATACTGTGCACTCTACAAGGGCATTTGCTCCAGAGTTTGTTAAATGAGGGGAATGTCTGCTGACTTCCATCATCCATTGAGTTTACATAATTTTTTGCATAATGAAGCTTCACCTCATTTGCTAAGCTCTTGGGCAAATGCCCTTGCAAAGTACACAGTCTATTTACCTTTCAACCCCATTGTGTTTATGGAAAACACACTTAACCACTTAAGGACCGCCGCACGCCGATGTACGTCGGCAGAATGGCGCGGCTGGCCACATCAACGTACAGGTACGTCCCCTTTAAGATTTCAGCTATGGGTCACGAGTGCGCCACCAGCGGCACGCTCGCGACCCAGTCCTCTTCTCCGTGACCTTCCCCGCGGGAACAGCGGACCCGATCGCCGCCGGTGTCCCGCGATCGGGTCACAGAGAGGAAGAACGGGGAGAGGTAAGTGTAAACAAACCTCTCCCCGTGCTTCCTAGTGAGCCTGTCACTGATTGTCTGTTCCCTGTCAAAGGGAACGACGATCAGTGATGTCACACGCTAAGCCACGCCCCCCCACAGTAAGAAACACACATCAGGGCACACTTAACCCCTCCAGCGCCCCCTCCTGGTTAACCCCTTCACTGCCAGTGTCATTTTTACAGTAACCAGTGCATTTTTATAGCACTGTTCGCTGTAAAAATGACAATGGTCCCAAAATAGTGTCAAAGGTGTCCGGTGTGTCCGCCATAATGTCGCAGTCACGATAAAAATCGCTGATCGCCGCCATTACTAGAAAAAAAATGTATTAATAAAAATGCAATAAAACTATCCCCTATTTGGTAGACGCTATGAATTTGGCACAAACCAATGAATAATTGCTTAATGCGATTTTTTTAATCAAAAATATGTAGAATATTTATTATAGCAAAAAGTAAAAAATATTGAATTTTTTTCAAAATTGTCGCTCTATTTTTGTTTATAGCGCACAAAATAAAAATCGCAGAGGTGATCAAATACCATCAAAGGAAAGCTCTATTTGTGGGAAAAAAAGGACGCAGTGCCGAATCGCAAAAAGTGGCCAGGTCTTTAAGCTGCATAATGGTCCAGGGCTTAAGTGGTTAAAGACTCACTTTAAGGCCTCATGCACACTGATTTATTGTAAACGCTGTTTCTCCTGACAGGAGAAAATCAGAGTTAAAAATGCATCTAAGCTGTGTTTTTTGTGTTTAGCAGAGTTTAGCAGCATTTGGTGTCTGGGTGTCTATTTATTTCATTGGCCAGAATTTTTATTCATTCTGAACATTGAAATTATTAACTGCTGAAGTGATAAACGAGCCTAGCACTTAAGCACGTTTAGGCGTGTTTAGCCGCGTTTGCCATTTTTATGCCCAAAAGCTCCTCTCTTAAATGTGATACTTCTGCTTTCATGAGAAGTAGGGATGAGCTCGGTGTTCGAGTCGAACATACGTTCGACTCGAACATCGGCTGTTCGATCGTTCGGCGAACATCGAACGATTTGCTCCAAATTCGAGTGGCGCGAACGGCCCACAATACACTGCGCCATCGCAGTGCAATCCCGGCGCTGTGATTGGCCAAGCATGCACTGTGACCCCGCATGCTTGGCCAATCACAGCGCCGGCAGCTAGGAGAGCCATAATTGGCCACAGGCAGGTTGCCTGTGGCCAATTATAGCTCATGGGGTTTAGCACACGCCCCACACTATAAAAGGCCGCCAGCGCGGCGGCCTTGTGTAGTGTGTTCCGGCGCAGGGAAAGAGAAGGATAGGCAGGGACAGTGTGATATTCTTTGTGCTATTCTTGTGTGCAGGGAGAGAGAAGGATAGGCAGGGAGAGTGTCAGTGTCATATTCTTTGCTAAACCTTGTGTGCAGGGAGAGAGAAGGATAGGCAGGGGACAGTGTCAGTGTCATATTCTTTGCTAAACCTTGTGTGCAGGGAGAGAGAAGGATAGGCAGGGAGAGTGTCAGTGTCATATTCTTTGATAAACCTTGTGTGCAGGGAGAGAGAAGGATAGGCAGGGGACAGTGTCAGTGTCATATTCTTTACTAAACCTTGTGTGCAGGGAGAGAGAAGGATAGGCAGGGAGAGTGTCAGTGTCATATTCTTTGATAAACCTTGTGTGCAGGGAGAGAGAAGGATAGGCAGGGGACAGTGTCAGTGTCATTGTTGCTAAGCCTCCTGCACAGTATACACCTGAAGCTAGCCCTTATTGCTGTGTTTTCCTGGTGTGTTACACTAACAGGCATTTGCAGCACTTACAGCGGGCGGAGTGTGCCTCCTGCACATTATACACCTGAAGCTAGCCCGTATTGCTGTGTTTTCCTGGTGTGTTACACCAACAGGCATTTGCAGCACTTACAGCAGGCGTAGTGTGATTCCTGCAAAATATGCTCCTGAAGCTAGGCCTTATTGCTGTGTTTTCCTAGTGTGTTACACCAACAGGCATTTGCAGCACTTACAGCAGGCGTAGTGTGATTCCTGCAAAATATACTCCTGAAGCTAGCCC
Source organism: Rana muscosa (assembly GCA_029206835.1). NCBI lineage: Eukaryota > Metazoa > Chordata > Amphibia > Anura > Ranidae > Rana > Rana muscosa. The sequence goes on along the minus strand of CM055116.1, from coordinate 487,718,780 downwards.
GTATTGCTGTGTTTTCCTGGTGTGCTACACCAACAGGCATTTGCAGCACTTACAGCAGGCGTAGTGTGATTCCTGCAAAATATACTCCTGAAGCTAGGCCTTATTGCTGTGTTTTCCTAGTGTGTTACACCAACAGGCATTTGCAGCACTTACAGCAGGCGTAGTGTGATTCCTGCAAAATATACACCTGAAGCTAGCCCGTATTGCTGTGTTTTCCTGGTGTGTTACACCAACAGGCATTTGCAGCACTTACAGCAGGCGTAGTGTTATTTCTGCAAAATATACTCCTGAAGCTAGGCCTTATTGCTGTGTTTTCCTAGTGTGTTACACCAACAGGCATTTGCAGCACTTACAGCAGGCGTAGTGTGATTCCTGCAAAATATACACCTGAAGCTAGCCCGTATTGCTGTGTTTTCCTGGTGTGTTACACCAACAGGCATTTGCAGCACTTACAGCGGGCGTAGTGTGCTTCCTGCAAAATATACACCTGAAGCTAGCCCGTATTGCTGTGTTTTCCTGGTGTGTTACACCAACAGGCATTTGCAGCACTTACAGCGGGCGTAGTGTGCTTCCTGCAAAATATACTCCTGAAGCTAGGCCTTATTGCTGTGTTTTCCTAGTGTGTTATACCAACAGGCATTTGCAGCACTTAAAGCAGGCGTAGTGTGATTCCTGCAAAATATACTCCTGAAGCTAGCCCGTATTGCTGTGTTTTCCTGGTGTGTTACACCAACAGGCATTTGCAGCACTTACAGCAGGCGTAGTGTGATTCCTGCAAAATATACACCTGAAGCTAGCCCGTATTGCTGTGTTTTCCTGGTGTGTTACACCAACAGGCATTTGCAGCACTTACAGCAGGCGAAGTGTGATTCCTGCAAAATATACTCCTGAAGCTAGGCCTTATTGCTGTGTTTTCCTAGTGTGTTACACCAACAGGCATTTGCAGCACTTACAGCAGGCGTAGTGTGATTCCTGCAAAATATACACCTGAAGCTAGCCCGTATTGCTGTGTTTTCCTGGTGTGTTACACCAACAGGCATTTGCAGCACTTACAGCGGGCGTAGTGTGCTTCCTGCAAAATATACACCTGAAGCTAGCCCGTATTGCTGTGTTTTCCTGGTGTGTTACACCAACAGGCATTTGCAGCACTTACAGCGGGCGTAGTGTGCTTCCTGCAAAATATACTCCTGTAGCTAGGCCTTATTGCTGGTTTTCCCATCTCCCTGCAGGCCATTAGAATGTCTGGAAGGCAAACAAGGAGAGGCAGACACTCAGTCAGGAGCCAATAAAAGAGGGCAAGCAGGCTCTGTGTCTAGAGACAACAGTGCTGGTCGTGGACGCGGTGCATCGCCATCAGCACGTGGTCATGGGACACGCTTGTCCTTCTTTTCGGCAGCTGGACGTGTTGAGCCGCATCATGCCGAAGATTTGGTAGAGTGGATGACCAAGCCCTTCTCATCCTCCTCATCCTCTCTCACCCAGGCTCAGGGTACTGGCAAAGCAGCTGCCAAAGCGTCCTCTTCCCTGGTATCAATGTCATCATCAGTCACTCCTTCCCTAGACCCACCATGTCCTCCTGAGGAGTCCCCCGAACTGTTTGAGCACAGTGTTGGGTACATGCTCCAGGAGGATGCCCAGCGTTTCGAAGGGTCTGATGATGATACCCAGCTAGAGGAAGGCAGTAGCGTGAGAGCAGAGAGAGGGGATGCTCAAGAAGGACACCAATCTGGCAGTCATGTTCCAGCAGCTGCAGCATACTGCCAGATTGGCTCCAGTGATGAGGAGGGAGGGGATGATGAGGTCACTGACTCCACGTGGGTGCCTAATAGGAGAGAGGAGGAGGAGGAGGATGAGGAGGAGGCACATCTCCAACGAGGCAGGATGCCCTCGGGGGGCCAGCGTAAGGGCAGCACACCGACGGAATCACACCGCAGAGCTCCGCCTCTGCAGGGCGCTGCCTCTGCCCGTTATTCAAAAAGTTCTTTGGTGTGGGCCTTTTTTGAGTCGAGTGCATCAGATCGCACAGCTGCTGTTTGCAACATATGTCTCAAGCGTATATCGCGTGGCCAAAACATCAGCCGCTTGGGCACCACATGCTTGACCAGACATATGTTGACCTGCCATGCAGCTCGTTGGCAAGCCTACCTTAAAGACCCACACCAAAGTACAAAGCAGACCTCTCCTTGCACCGCATCAGCTGGGATCTCCAACCCCACTATACCTTCAGTCCTCTCTGAAACCTGCACTGAGAGGAATGAAGGTGTAGAATTAGGTGTGTCACAGCCAAGTACTTGCGGGCACTCTGCTAGCAGTACACCGACGTCCGATTCTAGCAGGCAAATTTCCCTGCCCCAGCTGCTGGACCGTCGAAAGAAGTTCACTCCCAGCCATCCACATGCCCAGCGGTTGAATGCTAGCTTGGCTAAATTGCTAGCGCTTCAACTGCTGCCTTTTCAGTTGGTAGACTCGGCCCTCTTCCGTGAGTTTGTGCAATGTGCGGTTCCTCAGTGGCAGGTTCCCAAACGCCACTTTTTCTCACGGGAGGCGATTCCGGCTCTCTACCGGCATGTGGAAGGCAATGTCTTGGCCTCGCTGGACAGGGCGGTCAGCGGTAAGGTGCATATTACCGCTGACTCATGGTCCAGCAGGCATGGACAGGCACGTTACCTTTCTTTCATGGCCCATTGGGTCACTCTTTTGGCAGCTGGGAAGGATGCAGGACAAGGTGCAGTAGTGTTGGAGGTTGTTCCGCCGCCACGCCTCCAAAATGCTACTACTAGTTGTGACACACCTCTCTCCTCCACCCCCTCCTCTTCTTCCTCCATGGTCTCTTGCTGTGCTTTGTCCTCGGAACCAGCGGTGCTCCGTAGGCGTTCAAGGGGCTACGCAAGTACGCAGGCAAAAAGATGCCATGCTGTGCTTGCGCTGGTGTGTTTGGGGCAGAGGTTCTGTCTGCTCTGCAGGGGCAGGCCGAGAGGTGGTTGACGCCACGCCAGCTTAAGCCAGGAATGGTGGTTTGCGAAAATGGCACCAACCTCCTCTCCGCCCTCCGACAGGGACAACTGACCCATGTGCCCTGTGTGGCTCACGTCCTTAACCTGGTGGTGCAGCGGTTCTTGGGAAGGTACCCGGGCTTACAGGATGTCCTGAGGCAGGCCAGGAAAGTCTGTGTGCATTTCCGCAGATCTTATAATGCCAGTGCTCGCCTGGCTGAGCTTCAAAAGGAGTTGAACCTGCCCAAGAACCGCCTTATATGTGACATGCCCACCAGGTGGAACTCAACGTTGGCCATGCTGCAGCAGCTGCACACGCAGCAGAGGGCCATCAATGAGTACCTGTGCGACTACGGCACCAGGACAGGGTCAGGGGAGCTCGAGTTTTTTTCACCACGCCAGTGGGGCATGATCAGGGATGCATGCACTGTCCTGGCACCATTTGAGGAGGCCACGACGATGGTGAGCAGTGAATGTGCATGCATCAGTGACACTGTACCTCTTGTCCACCTGTTGGAACATACGCTGAGTGGAAAAATGGACAGGGCACTTGAGGCAGAACAGAGGCAGGAAGAGGAGGACTTCCTTGCCTCTCAAGGCCCCCTTTACCCAGACAGTGTTCCTTCTGTCCCACCCATCGCACAGGAAGAGGAGGAGGAGGAGGAGGAGGAGGATTGTGTCAGCATGGAGGTGGAGCCTGGCACTCAGCATCATCAGCAGCAGTCTTTTAGGGATGATTTACAGTCCCAAGAAACCCGTGGACTTGTACGTGGCTGGGAGGAGGTGGCTGCGGATCATGTCGTCCTTAGTGACCCAGAGGACTCCGGACCGAATGCCTCAGCTAACCTACGCTGCATGGCCTCCCTGATCCTGCAAAGTCTGCGGAAGGATCCTCGTATTCTTTGGATCAAGGAGAGGGACCATTACTGGCTGGCCACTCTCCTTGATCCACGGTACAAGGGTAAGGTTGCGGACCTTATCTTACCGTCGCAGAGGGAGCAGAGGATGAGACAACTCCGGGAGGCCTTGCAGAAAGGTCTGTGCAACGCGTTCCCAGAGACTGGGAGGTTACAAACTCCTGGTCCTGGACAACGAGTTGCTGAGGCTTCGGTCAGTCAAAGAAGGAGCGGTGGGGAAGGTGGCCGTCTGACCGATGCGTTCAGACAATTCTTTAGTCCGCAGCCCCAAGGTATGATCGGTTCCAGCAACCATCGCTAGCGTCTGATATACATGGTGCAGGAATACCTAGGGGCAAGGTCAGACTTGGACACCTTCCCCACCGAAAATCCTCTGGCTTACTGGGTCTTGAGGATGGATCACTGGCCAGAGCTTGCACAGTATGCAATTGAGCTACTGGCCTGTCCTGCATCCAGCGTTTTTTCAGAACGCACATTCAGTGCTGCTGGAGGATTCGTCACGGATCACAGGGTGCGCCTGTCCACCGACTCGGTTGATCGACTGACCTTCATAAAGATGAACCAGTCTTGGATCACCACCAGCTACCAAACACCTGAAGCTGATATAACAGACTAATTTATTTTCAAATGTCACATCCCTTCAAGACTGATGCTGATGCTGAGTGACTGTCCTGTTATGTTGACTGACTATCCTCCTCCTCCTCAATGATCCGATTGATGATGATTGCTTGGAAGAACATTTTTGTTTCTGGGTGCCGCCACCAGTGGCTAAGGCCCAATTTTTCAGCCCCTGTTTAACAGGGGCATGTAATTGCAATTTTTTATGCAATGCTTTGCAGCAGGGCTCATTCCTGCACTCCAACTAGAGTATCTGGGAGAGGTTGCAGTGTCGTGGCACCAGCACCAGTGGCTAAGGCCCAATTTTTCAGCCCCTGTTTAACAGGGGCATGTAATTACAATTTTTTATGCAATGCTTTGCAGCAGGGCTCATTCCTGCACTCTAACTAGAGTATCTGGGAGAGGTTGCAGTGTCGTGGCACCAGCACCAGTGCCTAAGGCCCAATTTTTCAGCCCCTGTTTAACAGGGGCGTGTAATTACAATTTTTGATGCAATACTTTGCAACAGGGCTCATTGCTGTGCTCCAAGTACAGTATCTGTGAGGGGTTGCAGTGTTGTGGCACCAGTGCCTAAGGCCCAATTTTTCTGCCCCTGTTTAACAGGGGCATGTTATTACAATTCTTGATCTAATAATTCACAGCAGGGCCCATTCCTGCGCCCACCAAGAGTAACTGTGAGGCCTTACAGTGTTGTGTCAACACCACCACCACCACCACCAAAGGCTCAATTTTTCAGCCCCTGTTCAACAGGGGCATGCAATTACAATTCTTGATCTAATAATTCACAGCAGGGCCCATTCATGCGCCCACCAAGAGTAACTGTGAGGGCTTACAGTGTTGTGGCAACACCAACACCTAAGGGGCAAATTTCTGCAGAGTATATACGGCAGGCACCTACTTTCAAACATCCAACTTACAAACGACTCCTCCTTGCAAACGGAAGGATACAACAGGAAGTGAGAGGAAATCTACCCCTAGGAAGGCAAATTCTCTCCTGTAAGAGTTAATATGGGAAAAAAAGTGTCTCCTCTCCACTGATGCTTTATCACCAATTCTTGTTTCAATAAAAAACCCAAATTTTCAAAAAACATTTGACATTAGGACTAGAGTTGAGCGGACACCTGGATGTTCGGGTTCGACGGGTTCGGCCGAACTTCGGAAAAAAGTTCGGGTTCGGGACCGAACTTTAACCCGAAGCCGGACCCGAACCCGAACCCCATTGAAGTCAATGGGGACCCGGACTTCTAAGGACTAAAAAGGCTCTAAAAAGGTAATGGAAAGGGCTAGAGGGCTGCAAATGGCAGCAAAATGTTGTTAAGAGCATGGCAAGTGCTCTGCAAACAAATGTGGATAGGGAAATAACTTAAAATAACATAAAAAAAATAAAAATAAAAATAAATAATCTTGACCTAGGAGGACGAGGTCCATATGGAGTAGGAGGTTGAGGTGGCGGTGGATGTGGCTGTGTAGGTGGAAGCGGCGGTGGAGGAGGACGAGGTAGCCAACACTGATTCAAAAATACAACAATGGCTGGGTAAGGCCGGTGATGTGTCGAATTCTGTCCCCCGTCAAATAGTGTCCACCCTGTACTGCGCTTGCTCAGTATGTAGGACAAGGGGATTTCGAAAATCTCCCAAGACGAACGGCGCCTGCGTGGTGAGTTCAGGTGAAGGCCACACCATCCGTGGTTCAAGCCGAGCCAAGTGAGGCCGTGCCCGAAGCGTGGCGATCGTACCGAGCCCGTGAGGGGCCCTGTTACCATGTGCTACCGTATGTCCACTTGGATGGTGGGGCTTGAACCTGCACTCACAGCGCAGGCGCCGTTCATCTTCGGAGATTTTGTGAATCTCCTTGTCCTCTGTACTGCGCAAGCGCTGCACCTTCGCAGTATGGGCCGGACACAATCCGATGGCCGGACAGTTTTTGTCACAACACCGGTATACATGTCTATTCTGCACAAGGTACGGACAAGTCCTATGGGATCCATGCCTGGTTCATTTTAATGAACGTGAGCTTGTCCACATTGGCTCTGGACAGGCGGCTGCGCTTGTCTGTGATAACGCCCCCTGCCGTGCTAAATACACGTTCAGATAATACACTGGCTGCAGGGCAGGCCAGCACCTCCAAGGCATAAAGGGCAAGCTCAGGCCATGTGCCCAATTTGGAGACCCAGAAGTTAAAGGGGGCAGACCCGTCATCCAGTACGTGTAGGCCTGTGGACACATACTGCTCAACCATGTTGGTGAAATGCTGCCTCCTGCTAAGACGTTCCATCTCAGCTGGTGGTGCTGGTTGTTGTGGCGTGCTGACAAAGCTTTTCCACATTTCAGCCATGCTAACCCTGCCTTCTGAGGTGCTGCCGGTGCCCCGGCTGCGTTGGCGACCTCTTCCTCCTCCTCTGCCTTCGCCTTGTGCTTCCACCGTACGCCTGCTGTCAGGTTGGAATGCCACCAGCAGCGCGTCTACCAGCATGCGCTTGTACTCGCGCATCTTACGATCCCGCTCCAGTGAGGGAATTAAGGACGGTACGTTGTCCTTGTAACGGGGATCCAGCAGGGTGGCCACCCAGTAATCAGCACCAGTTAAAATGTGGGCAACTCGGCGGTCATTGCGGAAACACTGCAGCATGTAATCGCTCATGTGTGCCAGGCTGCCCAGAGGCAAAGAAAAGCTGTCCTCTGTGGGAGGTGTATGGTCTGTGTCCTCTGTATCCCCCCAGCCACGCACCAGTGATGGCCACGAGCTGGTCTGGGTGCCACCCTGCTGTGAAAATGGCTCCTCCTCCTCCTCCATCTCCTCCTCCACCTCGTCATCCTCCAGAACTGTGCCCTTTCTGCCAGACAATTGTGTACCTGGCGTGAAAGACTGCCCTGAAAGGCTTTGAAATGATCCCGCTTCCTCCTCCTCCTCCTCATCCTCCTTTGCCACATCCTCTTCCATCATCGCCCGAAGCGTTTTTTCAAGGAGGCATAGAACTGGGATAGTAACGCTAAGAACGGCGTCATTGGTACTGGACATGTTGGTGGAGTACTCGAAACAGCGCAACAAGGCACACAGGTCTCGCATGGAGGCCCAGTTATTGGTGGTGAAGTGGTGCTGTTCCGCAGAGCGACTCACGCGTGATTGCTGCAGCTGAAACTCCACTATCGCCTGCTGCTGCTCGCACAGTCTGGCCAGCATGTGCAAGGTGGAGTTCCACCTTGTGGGCACGTCACATATGAGGCGGTGAGCGGGAAGGCTGAAGTTACGCTGCAGCGCTGACAGGCGAGCAGAAGCAGGGTGAGAACGCCGAAAGTGCGCACACACAGCCCGCACTTTCTGCAGCAGCTCTGGCATATTGGGGTAATTTTTAAGAAACCTCTGGACCACCAAGTTCAGCACATGCGCCAGGCAAGGGATGTGCGTCAAACCGGCTAGGCCCAGAGCTGCTACGAGATTTCGCCCATTATCGCACACCACCAGGCCGGGCTTGAGGCTCACTGACAGCAACCACTCATTGGTCTGTTGTTCCATGTCCCTCCACAACTCCTGCGCGGTGTGGGGTTTTTCCCCCAAACAGGAAAGTTTTAAAACTGCCTTCTGTCGTTTACCCCTGGCTGTGCTGAAGTTGGTGGTGAAGGTGTTACGCTGACCGGATGAGGAGGCGGTAGAGGATGAGGAAGCGGAGTAGGAGGAGTTAGCAACAGGAGGCAAACTGAAGCGCCCTGCAATCCTCGGTGGTGGAAGGACATGCGCCAAACTGCTATCTGCCTCAGGCCCAGCCGCCACTGCATTTACCCAGTGTGCTGTTAGGGAGATATAACGTCCCTGACCGTGCTTACTGGTCCACGCATCCGTAGTTAGGTGGACCTTGCCACAGATGGCGTTGCGCAGTGCACACCTGATTTTGTCCCCCACTTGGTTGTGCAGGGAAGGGATGGCTCGCCTGGAAAAATAGTGGCGGCTGGGCACGACGTACTGTGGGACAGCCAATGCCATCAGGCTTTTAAAACTCTGCGTCTCCACCAGACGGAATGACAGCATTTCAAAGGCCAGGAGTTTTGAAATGCTGGCATTCAGAGCCAGGGATCGCGGGTGGCTAGGGGGGTACTTCCTCTTCCGCTCCAATGTTTGGGAGATAGAGAGCTGAACGCTTCCATGGGACATTGTGGAGATGGTTGGTGACCCAGGTGGTAGTGTTGCTGGCAGATCCTCTGTTTGCGGGGTGGCAGGTGCCACTGTCACTACAGAGGTGGATGAAGAGGCCGAGACTGCAGCAGAAGAGGAAGCAGGAGGAGCCAGAGACCTTTCTTGGTTTTTGAGATGTCTACTCCACTGCAGCTCGTGCTTTGCACTTAGATGCCTGGTCATGCAGGTTGTGCTCAGGTTGAGAACGTTTATGCCTCGCTTCAGGCTCTGATTGCACAGCGTGCAAACCACTCGTGTCTTGTCATCAGCACATTGTGTGAAGAACTGCCACGCTGGGGAACTCCTTGGACCTGGCTTTGGTGTGCTCGGTCCCTTGCTGCGTTGGGCAGTAGCAGACATACTGTCTAGCTGACAGACGCTCCGCTTTTGCACCCTGCTCCCTCTTCTGCTGTGCTGGTGGCTCTGTGCGACCACTGCCTCTTCCTCCAAACTACACTGGTCACCTGCATAACGTTGATTCCATGTGGGGTCGAGGACCTCATCGTCCTCCACATCATCTTCCACCCAGTCTTCACCCCTGCCCTCCTTGTCTGTCTGCACAATTGCGAAAGCAGCAGCAGTTGGCACCTGTGTTTCGTCATCATCCGAGACGTACTGTGATGGTCCTCCCATGTACTCATCATGAAACATAAGTGGTTGGGCATCGGTGCACTCAATCTCTTCCACTTCTGGGGCAGGGCTAGGTGGATGGCCCTGGGAAACCCTGCTAACAGAGTCATCGAAAAGCAGAAGAGACTGCTGCATGATTTGGGGCTCAGACTGCTTGGCTGATTTGCAAGGGGGTGAGGTGAAAGACTGATGGACATGGGTTTCAGGTGCCAACTCTGTTCTTTCATCAGAAGAGTGGGTGGGAGACAATGTGAAGGAACCCGAGGCACTGTCAGCAACCCAATCTACTATCGCCTGTACTTGTCCTGGCCTAAACATTCGTACAGCCTCATTAGGCGCGACAAAATACCGCCGCAGGCTCGGTCGCCTACTCGCACCTGAGGAAGGTGTTTCACTTGTGCGTGTATCTGGCACAGATCCACCACGTCCTCTCCCTGCAACAGGAGCTCCACCAGCAGCACCACGACTGGGGCCACCACGTCCCTTTGACCTTCTCCTCATATTTTCAAAATTTAGGATCTTGCCCTAAATGGGTGTTTTTGGAAGCGCAGAACACAACCAAAGTACGTAACCGCTGAATCGCACAGCTACAGAACTGCAGAAAATGCTATTAAAAAAAAATGTTGTTTTTTTAGTATAGCACAGTAGGAGAAAACTATATAGAAATTGTTTATTTCACACACCTCAAAATATGTATAACACACTGCAAACTTTTTTTTGTGCCCCTAAACGGCGTTTTTTGGAAGAGCAGAACACACCCACAGTACGTAACCGCTGAATCGCACAGCTACAGAACTGCAGAAAATGCTATTAAAAAAAAATGTTGTTTTTTTAGTATAGCACAGTAGGAGAAAACTATATAGAAATTGTTTATTTCACACACCTCAAAATATGTATAACACACTGCAAACTTTTTTTTGTGCCCCTAAACGTCGTTTTTTTGGAAGAGCAGAACACACCCACAGTACGTAACCGCTGAATCGCACAGCTACAGAACTGCAGAAAATGCTATTAAAAAAAAATTTGTTTTTTTAGTATAGCACAGTAGGAGAAAACTATATAGAAATTGTTTATTTCACACACCTCAAAATATGTATAACACACTGCAAACTTTTTTTTTGTGCCCCTAAACGGCGTTTTTTGGAAGAGCAGAACACACCCACAGTACGTAACTGCTGAATCGCACAGCTACAGGACTGCAGAAAATGCTATTCAAAAAAAATGTTGTTTTTTTAGTATAGCACAGTAGGAGAAAACTATATAGAAATTGTTTATTTCACACACCTCAAAATATGTATAACACACTGCAAACTTTTTTTTTGTGCCCCTAAACGGCGTTTTTTGGAAGAGCAGAACACACCCACAGTACGTAACTGCTGAATCGCACAGCTACAGAACTGCAGAAAATGCTATTCAAAAAAAATGTTGTTTTTTTAGTATGGCACAGTAGGAGAAAACTATATAGAAATAGTTTATTTCACACACCTCAAAATATGTATAACACACTGCAAACTTTTTTTTGTGCCCCTAAACGGCGTTTTTTGGAAGAGCAGAACACACCCACAGTACGTAACCGCTGAATCGCACAGCTACAGAACTGCAGAAAATGCTATTCAAAAAAATTTTGTTTTTTTAGTATAGCACAGTAGGAGAAAACTATATAGAAATTGTTTATTTCACACACCTCAAAATATGTATAACACACTGCAAACTTTTTTTGTGCCCCTAAACGGCGTTTTTTGCAAGTGTACATTAAAGTGCAAATTATTATTTATTTATTTTTTGCCCTAAACGGGTCTTTTTTTTTTTGCCCTATGGGTCTTTTGGAAAAGAGCACAATAAAGTGCCTTTTTTTTTTCCCTAAAAGTTAGATTTTCTCTGACACTGGGCTCATGGCAGTGTAAAAAGACTGCACTGCAACACAAATAGGTAAACCTATGCAGATCGCTGATTTTAATCTCTGAATCTGGACTCCTATATAATATTCTCTCTCCCTTAAAGCACCAACACAGGAACCTGGCCCTACACTACACTGTCTCTCTATCTTTTCCCTCAGATTGTAGAATCAGGACTACCTCATCTATCTTTCTATCTCTCCCTAAAAGCAGCAGCAGCAGACTAGATCCTCTCCCTATCTATTCTGAAGCAGAGTGACATGTGTGCTGTGTGCCTCTAGCTTATATAGAAGCTGGGTCACATGTTGCACTGACCAATCACAGCCATGCCATTAGTAGGCATGGCTATGATGGCCTCTAAGGGCACACCAGCTAATCAAAAGGTGATTGGCTGGCCCCTGAAGCATTTCTAAATGCGTAATTAGATTGCCGAACCCGAACCCGAACCCGGACTTTTGGGCAAAGTCCGGGTTCGGGTTCGGGAAAAAGCTAAAGTTCGGTACGGACCCGAACTTTACAGTTCGGTTTCGCTCAACACTAATTAGGACGGAAAGTAAGGTGAACTGTTCTGAACAGATGCACACTGCACAGACAGCAAAACAAATGTTACAGGGGTGATAACCCTTCCCTATGTTTTCCAAAAAGCTTAAAAATAGATTTTGTGGCTGGAGCTACACTTAAACAATGTACCTGTTCAAAATTACAAACAGATTCTACATAAGAACAAACCTACAGTCCCTGTCTTGTATGCACCGCCTGTATACGGCCGTTCAGAGTATATAGGGCCTTTTTTATTTTGTGTGCGGGGTTCCCCTTAATATCCATACAAGACCCAAAGGGGCTGGTAATGGGCTGGAGTAGGGGGTGGGGGGGGGGGGGGTGATTGGGTAGCTATGCCATTTTTCTTAAAGATTTTCATCCATATTACCGGGACCAGCCGCAAGCAGTTTTAAATGGCTTTTTTTCCTTTAGAAATGTAATTTTGTGCAGGGACAGTTCTAAACACGGGAAACACGTGGCACTTCACAGGCATACTTTAGACACCCCCCAGGTACGATATTTAAAGGAATATTTGACTTTTTTTTTTTCACTTTATGCATCATTAAAATGACTGCTCCCGAAAAACGTCAGTTTTTAAAACTTCTTTTTGCATTGATACATGTCCCCCCTGGTGCAGAACCCGGGTTCCCAAACCCTTTTTAGGACAATAACATGCATAATAGTCGTTATAATTAGCACTTTAGATTTCGAATGTTCGCATCCATTGTATTTAATAGGGTTCTAACGTTCGTGCGAACTTTCGGTCCGTTTGCGGGTTCTGGTGCGAACCGAACCCGGGGGTGTTCGGCTCATCCCTAATGAGAAGAAGAGCTTTGACTCTAAACTCTGCTGCTCCTAAACTCCTGTGCATTTTATTGAGGTGGGTTCAGGGGTTTAGGTAAAAAAAATGCTAAAAGCCCCAAAAAGCAGTGTGTATGAGGCCTTAAAGACAAGACAGAGGAACATACAATCACCTTGGTATGGTGGGTACAATTTCAACATTCTAAACAACACTTACAAAATTTGTGACTCACATGCACATTGCGTAGAACAAGAGTGGCCACACTTTTCTTTCCATCCCCATCCCCATTATTGAAGCGGAGCTCCACCCTAAAGTGGAACTTCCGTTCATCGGAACCCTCCCCCCCTCCGGTGTCACATTTGGCACCTTTCAGGGGGGAGGGGGATGCAGATACCTGTCTAAGACAGGTATTTGCACCCACTTCCGGGAGTCCTCTCTGCGGGAAATCTGCGGGTAGTACGTCACTTCCCGCAGAATACCCGTTGTGTTCTGGGAAACACTTGGCTCCCAGAACACAACAGGGACCAGTGAGAACGGCGCAGCGCGACTCGCGCATGCGCCGTAGGGAACCGGGCAGTGAAGCCGCAAGGCTTCACTTCCTGGTTCCCGCACCGAGGATGGCGGTGGGGGCAGCAGAGTGACGAGCGATTGCTCGTCTTCTGCTGCCGATGTCTGCTGGACTCCAGGACAGGTAAGTGTCCTAATATTAAAAGTCAGCAGCTGCAGTATTTTTTTTCAGGGGAGCTCCGCTTTAATATTGTTCTCATCCTTTGTCTCCTTCCTTCTTCTCCATTTTCCCTTTTCCACTACTTTTCATCACTTCTTCTGCACCAGCAATTCCTCATCCCCCAGCCCGAACTTTAGTCCCTCCCTCCCCCATTATTCCTGAACACAGTTTGTTGGGTTCCTACCCTGTATCCCCCCTTCCCTGAGTTTCCCCCTTATATTTTTCAAAACTCACTTTGAATTCTCCCTTTCTCTATGGGAATACAAACCTCCAGATAGAATGTCACTGGTTACATAGAAATTAGTACTGAGGCTTTCTCGTGTGTGTCATGACGAGCGTTATGCAAGTAAGTTCTTGTAAATTTAAAACTTCCAATAGCAACAGTATTACTTTGTTATGCCGTGTACACACGACCGTTTTTCTCGTGGAGAAAAACAACATTTTTTCCTTTTGACGAGAAAAACGATCGTCTGTGGGCATTTTGTCGTTTTTCTCGACGAGAAAAACGGCATTAAAAACGACGAGAAAAATTAGAACATGTTCTAATTTTTCTCGTCGTTTTTCCCGAATTTTTTTTCCACGGCAGTTTTCCCATAGGGAAACACTGCCGCGGAGCCCACAGACAGTCGTTTTTCTCGACAAGAGAAAAAATGTCGTGAAAAACGACCGTGTGTGGGGAACAAGCCGTTTTTAATGTCATTATTCACGGCGTTTTTTTAACCGCCGTGAATAATGTTCGTGTGTACGCGGCATAAGTCCATTGGTCTGATATGTTATTTCCTAACTTCCTTATATCTGTGAAACTGTTAAATAAAGAATAAAAAAATAAAAAAATTGAAAACAAAAAACAAACTAAAAAAAAATACTGGATAATGTCCATAGAATAAGACACTCATGACAAAATATTAATATTATATAATCTCTGTTCTCTGATGGAAAAATAGGGGAATGAATGAATACGAATTAACCTAATTAAAGTAAATGAGATATTGTTAAGTAGGTGGAATCTATCATATTTATTTTAAAGTAATAGTTTAAAATGAAAAATGATGACCTGCAAAACTAAAAAATCCAGTGCTACCATACACTGGAACCAATAATTCAACCTAAAATGTGTTAAAATTTATTAAAATTAATGTTTGTTGCTGCTAAGCCACTGTCATGTGTTTCCTTATATCATAAAGTGCAGCACAACAAAATATATGTGTAATCTCATAAATCGAATATATACAGTGAATAAATAATAACATTCTTCGAAACTATCAGCAAAACAGTATCCATGTGATTACTTGAAGTCTGTAATAATCTTGCAATAATACAACATAAAAAACCAAACAACATTGCCCCTTAAGGAACAGCATCAGCTCCTCAGATATGCATTAAGGTGGTTTACTTCTGGTTAGGAGCGTGATGACGTCACGTGGCCCTGCCACCCGTTTCGTTACATGAAGTAAGTCATCTTAATGCGCATCTAAGAAGCTGATGGTGATCCTTAAGTAGTCAATGTTTTTACATAAAAACAAAAACAAAGGCAATGTTACCGTGTGCACAAGCTAAAAGTGTACCTTTCTTGTGAGTGTTACTCCATTTTAGTGGTATCTGTGGAAACACTTGATTAGTGTTTGATCTGTGGACCAATTGGCACAGGTTTCTCTGTAAAATTTGTCTGTGTTTTCCTCTATATATATCAGGGATGTAGAGTCAGGGGAGGCAGGTGAGGCAGAGCTTCAAGGTAGGTAGTCGGAGTCCTACACCACCACTGGTTAAAATTTGGGGCTCCTAGGGCCTATGGTTCGGAAGATACGGGGCTCCTTGTGAAGCCTGTCAGAAGCTACATACAGAGCGGCCAGTTTAAATACAAGCTGGCACACTCTGTTTGCAGCAGACTGAGAGAATGAGCTCACAGTGCCTCTGACTTCTTGTCAGAGGTACTGAGCTCAATAGACAGCTTGAAGCCTTGGACCAATGGTAAAGTACCATTGGCCCCAGCTGTCCAATAAGAATGCTGCAGTGGAGGTGTCAGGGAAATTCCCCGTCTGTTGTCACCAATCTGCGCTCAGTGCGCATGCGCGGCGAAACGGCGCATCGGCGCATGCGCGTGCGCGGCGGGACGGCGCTTCGGCGTGCTCGGGTGCGCGCACCGGCGCAACGACGAATGCGCGCGCGCAATAGCTCGCCAATGGGACTACAGGCGGGCCTATTTAAACAGACGCAGTAACACTATCTGGTTGCTGGTTTGTCAGCTTTGCTGTGTTCTTGTGCCTGAAATCAAGTTAAAGTTCTCCTGCTGTGACCCGGACCGGATTTGACTACGCTTCTGCTTCTCCTGAACCTGACCCCTTGGCTTGCTAAACGGACTTCTGCCTCTCTCCTTGTGCTTGACCCTCGGCCTGTGACCCGGATCTGCTGCCTGTCTCCAGCCCTCTACCTTCTGCCTGTACCCTGGACTTCTTGCTTAACCTGACTAGTCTGGTGTTTTCTGCTAAACTCCTAATCGGACTTGTGCCCTTGCTACTGTTTGCTGTTTGACCCTGTCTACCCTTGGTGTTTGACTCCCGGCCTGCTCTTCAGACTCAGCCCTGCTAGATTCTTCAGCAAGACACCTCTACCTGCTGGTGGCCAGTGCTCCCTCGTGCTGTCCTCTCCCTGTCTCACCTCCAGGGGGCGGAGTGCGCTTGGGTGCAAGGGTGAACCACTCTCGGCATCTCGGCCTCGGTAAGTACTTAGCCTGATAGTACAAACCAGCCAGATGTCTGAGGCCGACAGAGTGCGTTCCCCATTTGACACCCTCTGCCAGCAGGTCTCCACCTTAACGGACACCGTCCAAAGGCTCCAAGAGGGATACACTCAGATTGATGGCCGTCTTCAACAGCTCACTGGTCTCCTAGGACCAGCCCCTTCAGCTGCCACCTCTGCCAACACTGCCACCAACTTCCAAGTACCTACGAGTTCTACAGTAGTGATGGCCACCCCTGAACCCAGGGTCCCTATTCCGGAACGTTTTTCGGGTGTCCGCAAAAAATACCGGGCCTTTAAAAACGCCTGCTCCCTCTACCTTGCCCTCCAACCAAGGACCTTCTCTTCGGAAGCAGTAAAAGTGGGGTTTATCATCTCTCTCTTAACGGATGACCCTCAAGCCTGGGCCCATGGCCTGATGGAGCAACAGAGCCCCATATTGGACTCAGTAGAGACATTTTTTGAAAATATGGCTCAACTATACGATGATCCCCAGCGATCAGCCACGGCCAAGTCCGTCCTCCATAGCCTAACTCAGGGGAGAAGACCGGTGGAAGACTATACGTCGGAATTTAGGAAATGGTCCGCCGACACCAAATGGAATGAGGCGGCCCTCAGATACCAATACCGCCAGGGACTATCTGAGACGCTCAAGGACGAGCTGGCCAGGATCGAAACCCCCACTACCTTGGAGAACCTGATCCAATCCGCCATACAACTCGATAGGCGTCTGCGTGAACGACGGGCGGAGCGATTTCAATCTCCTCGTCCCAACTGGCCTCCATCCAGGACTGTACCTCACTACCCACCAACCTCTGTGCCTGCAGTCACACCTCTTCCTGAGCCAGAACCCATGCAGCTTGGGTTGGTTCGGGCTCCCCTGACTCCTGAGGAAAAACAGCGAAGGCGCCAGGCCAACCTGTGCCTATACTGCGGGGGTGCCGGCCACTTCCTCCTCAACTGCCCCGTAAGACCTAGTAAGTCTATCTCTAAAGACACTTTAAACTATCAACTCTTTGACAACCCTCAGTCTTATGTCATTCTCTTTGTGTCTCTACAGCTGCCGGAAGGGGCAATCCGCCTCCCGGCAATTATTGATTCCGGAGCCTGCAGCTGCTTCTTGGACTCTGCTTTAGCCTCAAGATTCCATGTCCCCACTCAACCTAAGGACCACTGCCTTCAGATCCACCTGGCGGATGGGTCCTTGCCCCATTCAGGGCTGATCACGCTGGAAACCAAACCTATCCTTGCCATCTCTGACTCGGGTCACCAAGAACTTCTCCGGTTAGACCTCATACCTTCCCCGATGTTCCCCATCATCCTGGGCCTTCCCTGGCTACAGGCACACGAGCCCCTCATAAATTGGGTGAAGAAAGAGGTTAGCTTCACCTCCTCCTATTGTTCCCAGAACTGTCTTGCCTCTGCCTCTACGGCCTGCGCTTCCATGATTGCCAAGCCGGACAACCTACAGCATGTTCCTTCAGTCTACCTAGAATTCCGGGACGTGTTCGATAAGCAGCAAGCCGACCATCTACCACCTCATCGGCCCTATGATTGCCCTATCGATCTCTTGCCGGGCTCTAAAATTCCGTTCGGACGTATCTTTCCGTTGTCCGAAACCGAGTTGAAAGCCCTCAAGGCTTATATTGATGAAAACCTCCAGAAAAGATTTATTCGCCCTTCCTCCTCTCCAGCCGGTGCAGGAATCTTCTTTGTGGAAAAGAAGGACGGGTCCTTAAGACCCTGTATCGATTACCGGGACCTAAACAAGATAACCATTAAGAACAGGTACCCACTACCCCTTATTCCGGAGCTATTTCAGCGCTTCCGATCTGCTCGGGTCTTTTCTAAGCTGGATCTACGGGCGGCCTACAATCTTATCAGAATCAGGGCCGGAGACGAGTGGAAAACCGCCTTCAGATCTCGTTTCGGACACTTTGAGTATTCGGTCATGCTGTTCGGACTTTGTAATGCTCCAGCCACCTTCCAACACCTAGTCAACGATATTTTCAGACAGCACCTTGACGACTTCTTAGTAGTGTACCTGGACGATATCCTCATCTTTTCCACCAACATCGAACTCCACCGGGCTCATGTCATGAAGGTCCTCACCATCCTTCGGAAGCACAAACTCTACCTCAAAGCTGAGAAATGCGAGTTCGAAAAGACCACCGTACAGTTCCTCGGCTTTATCATTTCCATCGATGGGGTCGCGATGGACCCGCAGAAGGTGAAGGCCATCCAGGACTGGCCAGCCCCAACCGACAAGAAGGGGGTACAGCGGTTTATAGGCTTCGCCAACTTCTATAGGAGATTCATCGTGGGCTTTTCCTCCATTGTAGCCCCAATAACCCAACTTACCCGGCAAAATAACCGTTTTCACTGGTCTCCAGAAGCTCAAGAGGCCTTCTCCCGCCTCAAGGACGTCTTCACTTCAGCACCAGTACTTCAGCACCCGGATCCTCTACTGCCGTTCACCCTGGAAGTGGACGCCTCTGAGACAGCCATCGGAGCCATCCTCTCTCAAAGACGAGGCCCCAAGGCTCTCCTGTATCCAGTAGCCTTTGCCTCTAAAAAGTTGACTCCCCCGGAGCGAAACTATGATGTAGGGGACCGGGAATTACTGGCCATAAAATTCGCACTGGAGGAATGGCGATACCTTCTGGAGGGGGCAGTACACCCCATCATGATCTTCACAGATCATAAAAATCTAGAGTACCTAAGAACAGCTCAACGTCTACGCCCCAGGCAGGCCCGTTGGGCCCTTTTCTTCACCCGGTTCAACTTTCACATTTCCTATAGACCCGGCTCCAAGAATGGGAAGGCAGATGCGCTATCCAGGATGTTTCCGGAAACCCCTCAGTCGACCCAACCGGGCACCATTCTGTCAGCTCAGAACTTTCTGTTGATTCCCCGGGCCGATCTACTCACCTCTATTAAAATCGCTTCCGGACTCTGCTCTGATCCGGTCACTACCTCCCTGGAGAAGCGGGACGGCCTATTCTGGTCCCAGGACAAGATTTTCGTCCCTTTGGAAACAAGACCGCTGGTCTTGAGGACCTTCCACGATCTTAAACTGGCCGGTCACTTCGGAGCACGCAAATCATCGGAACTTGTCTCCCGCTCCTTCTGGTGGCCAGGCTGGAGGCAAGATTGTAAGTCTTATGTCGCTTCCTGCACTCAGTGTCAGCGTAACAAGGGGTCAAACACCAAGAGTTGGGGCCTGCTCAAGCCCTTACCCATTCCTGAGCGCCCTTGGGCAGACGTGTCCATGGACTTTATCGTGGACTTGCCTTCCTCCGGAGGGTTTACCACGATTCTGGTCGTTGTGGACCGCCTCTCAAAAATGGCTCACTTTTTACCGATGATTGGGACACCTTCAGCCATGGATACTGCTCAAATCTTTTTTAAGGAGATAACCAGGCTTCACGGAATACCAAAGAGTATCACCTCCGACAGAGGTGTCCAGTTCACTTCGAAATTCTGGAAGGAACTCTGCAAGTCACTAGAAGTCAAAACCTGCCTCTCGTCTGCGTACCACCCCCAAAGCAATGGCCAGACAGAAAGAACCAATCAGACCCTGGAGCAATACCTCCGTTGTTTCTGCTCTGCTTCCCAGGATGACTGGGCATCTCTACTTCCTTACGCAGAGTTTGCCTATAACAATTCAATACATTCTGCTACCAATCAAACCCCCTTTTGGGCCAATTTCAGTTTTCATCCCTCCTTCCTCCCTGAAAACATCCCCGAGAGCCCTGTTCCCGCGGTCCAGGACCGAGTGGCCTCTGTCCAGGCAAATTTCCAAAGACTCCAGGAGATGATGCGGAATGCCCAAGGATCCTACAAGAAATTTTATGACCGGGGGAGGAAGGAAAACCCAGCGTTCAGAGTCGGGGAAAAAGTTTGGCTTTCCGCCGCCAACCTCAGATTGCCTATTCCCTCTCGAAAGCTCGGCCCTAGATTTATCGGGCCCTTCAAGATCAAACGAGCTATTAACCCTGTGGCTTTTGAACTAGCATTACCTGATTCCTATAGGATTCACCCAGTGTTCCACTCATCTTTATTAAAACCCGTCATTCCCAACGCCTTTCCTGGAAGAGATGAACCTCCTCCTCCACCAGTTGAAGTAGATGGGGAAAAGGAATTTGAGATGGAATCCATCCTGGGCTGTAGGAAAAAAGGCAGACAGTTACAATACTTAATTAAATGGAAAGGGTACCCCCCGGAAGACAACTCCTGGGAACCATCCAGGAACTTGCATGCTCCTCGCCTAATACGAGCCTTCCACCAAGAACATCCGGAACTAATGGCCAGTCTGGGCGTCCGGAGTCCGCCCCTCGGGGGGGGGGCACTGTCAGGGAAATTCCCCGTCTGTTGTCACCAATCTGCGCTCAGTGCGCATGCGCAGCGAAACGGCGCATCGGCGCATGCGCGTGCGCGGCGGGACGGCGTGCTCGGGTGCGCGCACCGGCGCAACGACGAATGCGCGTACGCAATAGCTCGCCAATGGGACTACAGGCGGGCCTATTTAAACAGACGCAGTAACACTATCTGGTTGCTGGTTTGTCAGCTTTGCTGTGTTCTTGTGCCTGAAATCAAGTTAAAGTTCTCCTGCTGTGACCCGGACCGGATTTGACTACGCTTCTGCTTCTCCTGAACCTGACCCCTTGGCTTGCTAAACGGACTTCTGCCTCTCTCCTTGTGCTTGACCCTCGGCCTGTGACCCGGATCTGCTGCCTGTCTCCAGCCCTCTACCTTCTGCCTGTACCCTGGACTTCTTGCTTAACCTGACTAGTCTGGTGTTTTCTGCTAAACTCCTAATCGGAGCCCTTGTTACTGTTTGCTGTTTGACCCTGTCTACCCTTGGTGTTTGACTCCCGCCTGCTCTTCAGACTCAGCCCTGCTAGATTCTTCAGCAAGACACCTCTACCTGCTGGTGGCCAGTGCTCCCTCGTGCTGTCCTCTCCCTGTCTCACCTCCAGGGGGCGGAGTGCGCTTGGGTGCAAGGGTGAACCACTCTCGGCATCTCGGCCTCGGTAAGTACTTAGCCTGATAGGAGGCTGTCCTCTCACTGCAGTGTCATAGAAGGGGGCATGTGTCTAAAAGACACATACTCCCTTCCAGTCCAGCCCTCTTAACTACAAGAAAAAACATGGGTTCATGGGTATATGATTTACCCATAATCCCATGTTTTTCTCACACAGTTAAGAGGGAGAATGAGAATCTTATGCTGAAAAGGTACTGTTTTAATTAAGCTAAATCTTATATTATTATGCTATATGTTTTAACATAATATTAATTTTTTTATCTATTTACTATGAAATTACTGGTTTGAGGTTATAACTTCAAACTTCAGTAATTTGTCTGTTAAGCCACCTGCTTGAGTACAGTTTTTGAAAATATAGTAAATTACCTTCAAAACTATATATAATAATTATTTGTATATTACTTACTTATGGTAATTAATCACTTGCCACCCAGGCCAATTCTGACACTTCTCTCCTACGAGTAAAAAACATATTTTTTTTGCTCGAAAATTACTCAGAACCCCCAAACATTATATATAATGTTTTAGCAGACACCCTAGGGAATAAAATGGTGGTGGTTGCAACTTTTTATGTTACATGGTATTTACACAGAATTTTTTTAATGAATTTCAGGAATATAATAAAAATAAAAACACCAAAGTTAGCCCGATTTTTTAGTTTAATGTGAAAGATGATGCTGCGCCAAGTAAACAGATACCTAACATGTCACGCTTTCAATTTGCACACACTTGTGAAATGGCGCCAAACTTCGGTACTTAAAAATCACCATAGTCTACATTTTTTACAGGTTACATGTTTAGAGTTACAGAGGAGGTCTAGTGCTAGAATTATTGCTCTCACTCTAACGTTCATGGTGTATGTAACTTGTTTGTATCTGTCTCTGATACTAGCCAGTGCCTCACCAGCCACTGACCTCACCGCACATCCCTGATATATATGGGAGAGATGCATATTTTTATAGCACACACTCCACAATGTTTAAATGTTTTATGATGATTTTATATTTGCCCCAATAAAATGTGAATTTTATATAATTATAAATTTGTGAGCACTTTTTTCAATTTGGGATTACAGTGGTTACCTTTACTTCTGAAATGGAAGTTCCCTGTCCGTCCGGCCCCATGTTGTGTGTGGCTGGAAGGCAGCTATTAATGGGACCCTGCCTCTTTACAAGCTAACGTATGCCAATAGGAATTGCCCTCATAAGTTTGACAAGATTTGGAACTGTTGGGTTGATACACAAGATCTTACCATTTAACTTCAGTTTTTTTTGGAGTGACTGAAGAGGGCACTTCCTGTAGGCCTACTTACTGTCTACATCCCCCACCTCCGCTTCTTCTCCCACTCCCTGTACCAAAATTTCCCTCCTCTTTCTTGCCTCCCTTCCCTTTTTCTTTTCTCCCTCCTGCTGAGGACCGAGATCCTTATTAGGCTTCGCTGGATGCTGATTACTGTGTTACATGGGTACCCTGCATCTGTATCACGTTATACTTTGTGTCGTATTTTTGGGAATTTGAGATACAGTCTGTTGTTGTAAGTTTGTAAATACCGTATATTCTTGTTCTTTTTGTACTTTTATACTTGTTGTACATGTAGCACACAGATCCCTCACCCTGCTTACCTCCACTCGCAGAGTGGGACACACCATGCCACATGCCCAGTATCCTCCATCTTGTATAGGGTGAGCGGTGTTAATTAATTTGGGTCCTGCAGCGAGTTACCTCCTTCCGTTGGTTCTCGTCCCTAGAGTGTAGGGAAAAGTCTATTTTCTCTCTAGGAAGGCCAATGTCCAGACATTATTAAACTCAATAAAATGAGTTTATTTTACTTTCTTGCAACTTGACAGGAAAGGTTGGAGATAAAGAGGATGAACAGGGAGTCTGGTTCAGGCACACAGTACTTAATCACCACTCGTCGCCACTCAAGCCTGAGTGGGCTTTGCTCACCCGGATAGTCCCCTCTCACGGTCCCAGCAGCCGGTGTGGAGCACGAAACATTCAATTTAAGCTTTTCCTTGGGATACGATCAGGACATGAACCTCTAAGTCCCTTA
The DNA here is from genome assembly GCA_029206835.1 of Rana muscosa. Lineage (NCBI taxonomy): Eukaryota > Metazoa > Chordata > Amphibia > Anura > Ranidae > Rana > Rana muscosa. Next base: position 487,695,655 of record CM055116.1, on the reverse strand, counting down.
CTTCTCAGCACTTGTAACACTTTAAGAACTTTAGGTGCCAATGGGGCACGTCACAAGGCTTTTGGCGGATCATGGAATCCTTCCCTCTGACAGGTAACCAGGCCTCTCCCGAGACGGCGACATCCTTCAGCAATCCTCACAGAAAGGTCCTCCCCTGGTTTCCTCTCCTTCGGAGCGGGACACCCTCCCACGGGCACCCTGGGACTCCTCTGTTGGCGTAGGCCTCAGCTAAAGGTGCTGGGCCCACCTGGAACGATGCGGCCTCGGGCTAAAGGTGCCCGGGACCGAACACACACACGCACCCCTGACCTGGAGGGCCACAGGGCGCGAACTGCTCCCGTGAATAATGGCGTCTGCCCCTTATGTACCATCTCCCGGCATGCACAGCAGGCAGACCATGCCCACTGCATGGCCGCCGAGAGAGGACACCCAATAGCGCCGCAGCGCTACCTGTGGTTCAACCCGAGACCTGAGCGACAGCGCCACCCCACAGGCCACAGGGGACTGTACTGCCAGGCAACACCACAACAGAGCAGAGGCCTAATGAAAGAAATCCAGCAGCCTGAGCCTAACTACTTGCTCAGGCTGACCCCTAAATTTAAACATAGTGACCCCAGTTTTGGGAGTCCGCTACATACAAAAACGTATACAGGTAAATAATATAACTGGCTGCCTTTGCTTAGAAAGTTTGGAGACCCCTGTCTTAAACGCTTGTATAGATAGGCAAATGCACCATGCTTTCAAGTTTATTCAGTATGCAATTTAGATCACTTTGCAATATATTTTAATTCCTTCTGACATGCTTTAGACCTCCCAAGCTGCTTCAAACTGTTTTCATTGACTTTTATCAAAAAGAAGTTGTGATGCAAACAAATGCCCATACACTGTAATCTCTGTTAAATATAAGTCACTGGGGTGAGAAAACGTTCACTTTTGTAATAATGCTTCACTGTTACTTTCACTGTTCTAATGCCAGTTTGACCATTACCATTGGTGTGTTTTGTGAAGGTATATGGCTCTTTTCATACAGGCCAGGTGTTCCCTGAAAGATCCACGAGAAAACAGGAGCAATTTAGGAGAGAAAATTTAGGATAGGGTACATGGGTGAACTAGAGACCAAACACAACCAAGTGGTCCTTTAATGGTTAGGACTTTTGTGGGCTAAATCATCATGAAAGGTGGGTTTACCTAAAGGACGTGGTTTACTGTGACACAACTTTTGAAATCTTCCAGCAAGCACCATTTTACTTTGTGGCTCTTGGCATTTGGTCCCAGGATATCTTGAACCGCCAAGGAAGTTATTTCTGGTAAACTCCTCTCCCAGGCTTTGCGATGACAAGTCTGACAAGTATATGTTATGGACTGCACGTGCCACACTTAATGGTGTCTAAATCGTGCAGTATCTCCACTCAGGGCCACCAGACTAACATGTTAAGTGTACTGCTGCGATACCTTGAAGATGTGAACTGACACAAAACTGATCGGGTGGAGCTTACCTGTGACGTCATTGCATACGCTGGACCATGTTTTTGGAGTAATGTCTGTCTATGTCTGCCTACAGTGCCTTGCAAAAGTATTCACCCCCCTTGGCATTTTTCGTGTTTTGTTGCCTCACAACCTGGAATTAACATGGATTGTTTGAGGATTTACATCATTTAATTTACAGAACATGTCCAGAACTTTGAAGATGTTTTTTTTTAATTGTGAAGCTAACAACAAATAGGACAAAATAACAGGAAAAGTCAATGTGCATAACTATTTACCCCCCTAAAGTCAATACTTTGTAGAGCCACCTTTTGCCACCTTTTGCGGCTATCACAGCACCAAGTCGCTTTGGATAAGTCTCTATGAGCTTGCCACATCTTACCACTGGGATTTTTTCCCATTCCTCCTTGCAAAACTGCTCCAGCTCCTTCAAGTTGGATGGTTTGTGCTTGTAAAGTCTGACCACAGATTTTCTATTGGATTGAGGTCTGGGCTTTGACTAGGTCATTCCAACACATTTACATGTTTCCCCTTAAACCACTCAAGTGTTAATTTAGCAGTGTGTTTGGGGTAATTGTCCTGCTGGAAGGTAAACCTCTGTCCTAGCCTCAAATCACACACAGAGTGGAACAGGTTTTGCTCAAGAATATCCCTGTATTTAGCACCATCCATCTTTCCCTCAACTCTGACCAGTTTCCCAGTTCCGACTGCTGAAAAACATCCCCACAACATGATGCTGCCACCACCATGTTTCACTGTGGGCATGGTGTTCTTTGGGTGATGTGATATGTTGGGTTTGTGCCAGACATAGTTTTCATTGATGGCCAAAAAGTACAATTTTAGTCGCATCAGACCAGAGCACCTTCCTCCATACATTTTGGGAGTCTCCCACATGCCTTTTCGCAAACTCAAAACATGCCATTTTGTTTTTTGCTGAAAGTAATGGCTTTCTTTTGGCCACTCTGCCATAAAGCTCAACTCTATGGAGCGTACAGCTTATTGTCATCCTATGTAAAGATACTCCAGTCTCTGCTGTGGAACTCTGAAGCTCCTCCAGGGTTACCTTAGGTCTCTGTGCTGCCTCTCTGATTAATGCACTCCTTGCCCGGTCCGTGAGTTTTGGTGTGCGGCCGTCTCTTGGCAGGTTTGCTGTTGTGCCATGTTCTTTCCATTTGGTTATGATAGATTTGATGGTGCTCCTAGGGATCATCAAAGATTTGGATATTTTTTTATAACCCAACCCTGACTTGTACTTCTCAACCACATTGTCCCATACTTGTTTGGAGAGTTCCTTGGTCTTCATGGCAGTGTTTGGTTAGTGGTGCCTCTTGCTTAGGTGTTGCAGACTCTGGGGCCTTTCAAAAAGGTGTGTATATATAATGACAGATCATGTGACACTTAGATTGCACACAGGTGGACATCATTTCACTAATTATGTGACTTTTGAAGGTAATTGGTTGCACCATAGCTTTTTATGGGCTTCATAACAAAGGGGATGATTACAGTGGGGCAAAAAAGTATTTAGTCAGCCACCAATTGTGCAAGTTCTCCCACATAAAAAGATGAGAGAGGCCTGTAATTGTCATCATAGGTATACCTCAACTATGAGAGACAAAATGTGGAAACAAATCCAGACAATCACATTGTCTGATTTGGAAATAATTTATTTGCAAATTATGGTGGAAAATAAGTATTTCGTCACCTACAAACAAGCAAGATTTCTGGCTCTCACAGACCTGTATCTTCTTCTTTAAGAGGCTCCTCTGTCCTCCACTCATTACCTGTATTAATGGCACCTGTTTGAACTTGTTATCAGTATAAAAGACACCTGTCCACAACCTCAAACAGTCACACTCCAAACTCCACTATGGTGAAGACCAAAGAGCTGTCGAAGGACACCAGAAACAAAATTGTAGACCTGCACCAGGCTGGGAAGACTGAATCTGCAATAGGCAAGCAGCTTGGTGTGAAGAAATCAACTGTGGGAGCAATAATTAGAAAATGGAAGACATACAAGACCACTGATAATCTCCCTCGATCTGGGGCTCAGCGCAAGATCTCACCCCGTGGGGTCAAAATGATCACAAGAACGGTGAGCAAAAATCCCAGAACCACACGGGGGGACCTAGTGAATGACCTGCAGAGAGCTGGGACCAACTTTACAAAGGTTACCATCAGTAACACACTACACTGCCAGGGACTCAGATCCTGCAGTGCCAGACATGTCCCCCTGCTTAAGCCAGTACATGTCCGGGCCCATCTGAGGTTTGCTAGAGAGCATTTGGATGATCCAGAAGAGGATTGGGAGAATGTCATATAGTCAGATGAAACCAAAGTAGAACTGTTTGGTAGAAACACAACTCGTCGTGTTTGGAAGAGAGAGAATGCTAAGTTGCAACCAAAGAACACCATACCTACTGTGAAGCATGGGGGTGGCAACATCATGCTTTGGGGCTGTTTCTCTGCAAAGGGAACGAGACGACTGATCCGTGTACATGAAAGAATGAATGGAGCCATGTATCGTGAGATTTTGAGTGCAAACCTTCTCCCATCAGCAAGGGCATTGAAGATGAAACGTGGCTGGGTCTTTAAGCATGACAATGTTCCCAAACACACCGCCCGGGCCACGAAGGAGTGGATTCGTAAGAAGCATTTCAAGGTCCTGGAGTGGCCTAGCCAGTCTCCAGATCTCAACCCCATAGAAAACATTTGGAGGGAGTTGAAAGTCCGTGTTGCCCAGCGACAGCTCCAAAACATCACTGCTCTAGAGGAGATCTGCATGGAGGAATGGGCCAACATACCAGCAACAGTGTGTGACAACCTTGTGAAGACTTACAGAAAACGTTTGACCTCTGTCATTGCCAACAAAGAATATATAACAAAGTATTGAGATGAACTTTTGATATTGACCAAATACTTATTTTCCACCATAATTTGCAAATAAATTATTTCCAAATCAGACAATGTGATTGTCTGGATTTGTTTCCACATTTTGTCTCTCATGGTTGAGGTATACCTATGATGACAATTACAGGACTCTCTCATCTTTTTAAGTGGGAGAACTTGCACAATTGGTGGCTGACTAAATACTTTTTTGCCCCACTGTACATACACACATGCCAATTATAATTTTTTTTATTTCTGAAAAATAGTTTTATGTATATATTTTTCTAATTTTACTTCACCAACTTAAGCCGTGTACACACAATCGGTTTTACAGATGAAAACAGTCCGATGGACTTTTGTCATCGGACAAACCGATCGTGTATGGGCCCCATCGGTCTTTTTTCCATCAGTGATTAAAAATAGAACATGTTTTAAATTTATCTGATGGAAAAAAAAAGATAGCAAATTCCGATCGTCTGTGTGGAACTCCATTGGAGAAAAAACTCACGCATGCTCAGAATCAAGACGACGCATGCTCAGAAGCATTGAACTTAATTTTTCTCGGCTCGTCTGAGTGTTTTATGTCACGGCGTTTGGGACGGTCGGTTTTTTGACTGATGGTGTGTAGGCAAGACTGATGGAAGTCAGCTTCATCGGATTTCCGATGAAAAAATCCATCGGATTAGAATCCATAGGAAATCCGATCGTGTGTACAGGGCTTCAGACTATTGTGTTCTGATCCATTCAGATAAAAAAAAAACCATTGAACTAAAGGCTGTAATGTAACAAAATAGGTAAAAAGCCAAGGGGGGTGAATACTTTTGCAAGGCACTGTATGTGAGTATAATCAGTGATTGGAAATTTATGTATTCTGTGATACTGGGCCATGGAGTATTTTTATGTGTTTCCTTTATGTTATATTAGCATTTTGTTGGTGATCCACTTGTGTTTTTGCACAGGTATTCGAGCCATTATATCAGAGCAGCTAGTGGCTACTAGAGGTGGATCCTTGATATGAGATTGCCCTGAGGTTGTTGCTGTTTGCCTTTTGGATCTCTTCATGCTAGATCGAGCTCCTATAACTCAAAGCTCTGATCATTCCTGTAAGGAGTGCCTCGACAGGTGGCGGGACACTTCTTAAGATTTTAATGGTGGAATTTATTATCACAGAACTTGTTGAACAAGTTTGATGAACTTTTAAAAAAAAAAATTATATTTTTTATTCTTAATCCTATTTTTTATTTTTTGTGTATGAATTGCACATTGCACTTTAAGCATTACAATTGCATGGTTATCTATTGCCCTATATGAGCACATTAAGCAAATTAATGTATAGGAATTTTGATGATGAATTAGGCAAATATTGTATGCATTTTTGCATTTAAAGAGACAGTACACTGTTTGCACTTTCTCAGCTTGGAAGTTGCAGCTATTTGATGAATTGATCATATATTTAAGGATTTATTAATGTATTTTTGATATTTATTAACTTTATGTTATAAAGAGACAGCACACTCACTTCCAGACTATTTTCCAGGTACTGACCCATTGGGAAAATGTCCCCCTGTCCCCCAAGCTTAGTCTTGCACTGATAGCATGCCTACAGATTCTGTTTCCTATTTGGAGAAATACATCCTTGGCATTCCTTTAGTTGAAGTTTACTCATCCTTCCCAATAGTTACTCATTTTTGGTGCATGGTTTCCCTGGACAGACCTGGACTTTGGAGATTTGTCACACAAAAAAATGTAAGCTTGCTTTTGGATATAAAAATATTTTTGGGAATATATTTAATTCAAGCTTATTGTAGTGGATGATTGTCTTTTAGTATAGTATTATGAAGAGTCTTGAGCTTGCAGATGTGCGTGAACAGCTTGCATATCTAAAGAGATTCCAGGAATGCCTTATTTGATACTTCCAGTCATGTACTTGAAAATGTTTGCAGAAGTCCTTATCAGCCATCAGGCAGGAAATGTAAACTGGCAGATGGCTGAAGATCCCAGCATAGCTCTCAGGGAAAAGAAAGAGAAAGGGAAAAGGTTAAAAGGGTATATTTGCAAACTTGCTTGGTTTTCGCAGTCTATAGAACCCAAAAGTCCACTGTGTACTTACAGGTGGGTACTCTATCCATTTAAATAAATTCAGCATATTGGTTCAAAAGTTTTTTCCTCCATTCACACTTGTACAAATCCGAAGGTTGTGGGTCTTTGGAGTGAAACTTTGGTGGAACTTTGATGCAACTTTGGATGGGGGCAACTTGGATGTAACTTCTTGTCCCTCTGCAAAGTCGGACCCACTGTTGCACCACTGTTGCATGTAAAACATTCAGGTATGACTTTCATGCAACTTCTGAGGGTTAACATTGAAGTCTATGGCCCTCAACTACTTTGAAGTCGGTGCGACTTTAAATTGCGCAATTATGAATGGCTTTCATTGGAAAACATGGGGTATGACTTGTCATGCGACTTTGATGTCCAAAGTCTCGTGACAAGTCACACAAGTGTGAATGGGGTGTTAAGCAAATCTATAGTTTCCAAAAATGAGGTGTGTCTGTTGTTACCTTCCCTTCCCGACCTGCCGCTATCCAAAGGGCACAGAGGACCCCTGTACTTCCAGGTATGGAGCACACAAGGGACCCCCCCCATCCCCATCCCTTACAATGGGTGCTTTAATGTTTATTTTGCTTTGTGTTCCATTCTTTTTCACCCTGTGTTCATAAACAGTATGCAAATGCCAGGCTATACAGTCTTTGGTGATTAAAAAAATGATTGTCGTTATTGTATACTTGTGGGCTGCAGGGATGGATTATTTTGTATACGATTGAAGTTTCACAGATCCATGTCCTTTTACTGACCTGTTGTAAAGACTAGATTTAATTCCGACATCTCATACAGCATGCATTAAATCAAACTTCAGTTGGCTTGACCTAATTTAGATTTTTTGCGAGAATTCACAGGAATGTTACAACTGCAGGAGATTAACCACTTCCTTACTGGGCACATAAACCCCTTCCTGCCCAGGCGAAATTTCAGCTTTCGGCACTGTCACGCTTTGAATGACAATTGCGCGGTCGTGCGACGTGGCTCCCAAAAAAAGTTGACGTCCTTTTTTTCCCACAAATAGAGCTTTCTTTTGGTGGTGTTTGATCACCTCTGCGGTTTTTATTCTTTGCGCTACAAACAAAGAAATAGCGACAATTTTGAAAAAAACACAATATTTTTTGATTTTTGCTATAATAAATATCCCAATTTTTTTTTTAAAAAAATATTTTTTTCCTCAATTTAGGCCGATAAGTATTCTTTTACATATTTTTCGTAAAAAAACACAATCGGCGTTTATTGACTGGTTTGCGCAAAAGTTATAGCGTTTACAAAATAGGGGATAGATTTATGGCATTTTTATAAAAAAAATATTTTTTATTAGTAATGGCGGCGATCAGTGATTTTTTTCGTGACTGCGACATTATGACGGACACATCGGACACTTTTGACACATTTTTGGGACCATTCACATTTATACAGCGAACAGTGCTATAAATATGCACTGATTACTGTATAAATGTGACTGGCAGGGAAGGGGTTAACACTAGCGGGCGAGGAAGGGGTTAAATGTATTCCCTATTTGTGATTCTTACTGTGGGGGGAGGGGACCGACTGGGGGAGGTGACCGATCTGTGTCCCTATGTACAAGGGACACAGCATCGGTCTCTCCCTGACAGGACATGGATCTGTGTGTTTACACATACAGATCCATGTCCTTGTCTGTGTAACCACCGATCGCGGGTGCCTGGCGGACATCGCGGCCGCCAGGCACGCGCATCAGCATCACAGTGACGCGCCGGGCACACGTGCGCGCCCCCCAGTGGCCAAAGAAGCGGAGGCCTGTAAAAAGACGACCTCCCGGATTTGTAGAGCCACCTTGCGGCCGTATATAGTCGTACGGCCGGCGCGAGGTGGTTAAACACATAATCCTAGAGGTTCATTACATTTCAGATATACATTCACACACATTATGTGCTAGGGTTGCACTGATATCGATTCTGGTATCGGTGCTAATACTAAGCATTTGCACAAGTACATGTAGTCGTGCAAATGCTCTGATACTAATTCCGATACCTTCAGAGCCAGTTTGCAGAGCGATTTCACTGTTGTAGTGTATGAGATTCGAAATTGCACCTGTACCGGACTAAAATGGCACAGGACTGTTTTTCAAATCGCACTGCAAATAGGCTGTAAAAACTCACTGAAACGCACATGAAAACTGATGTGAAACCGATCTGAAACAGACATTTGAGGAAAACATTTGAGGAAAACAGAGGAACCAAGTTAAAATGCCTGTACGCTGATTTAGATCTGCGGGCATTTTGACTTGCTTCCTCTGTTTTCTTCTGTTTTCTGTGCAAGGATCGCTGCAGAGCTTTTATTAGGAGGTCACTTGTAGCAGCCTCCATAAATCTTGACGTACAGGTTTCCTTTACCTCTTCACGTGTGGGCCTTCACGTCGAGTGGCCGCATATATGTGGCCCTGGGTAAACCATATAGCGTGCTAAGAGCGCTCTCCCAGTACAGTAGCCAGTGGTTACTGGAATGCTCCTGATGCATACTGGCGAACGGGAGCTTTCCGATCATGTGAACGCTGTGACAGCCAATTTGCCGTTTAGAACCCTTATTGGGCCAGGAGGCGGCTTGCGGGAAGGAGTTAAAGTGGTTGTAAACCTCTGACATGAAAAATTAACAAAGCATATCTTTCTGTAGTGTGTACTTGCCTCAATCCAAAGTGTAATATCTGTCTGCAGTCTTGTTTCTCTGCTATCTGCATCAGTCATTTCTGAAAGGTTGTGCAGACTCCAAGGGAGCTTGCGATTGACAGCATCAGCTGTGCATGTTTCCCTATGAGATTGTGTAGAGAGGGTGTGTCCCTTCCCTCCACTCACGTCTCAGATTACACTCTGCTGCCCTCTTTGAGCTGAGCAGTGTGTGAAATCAGATCCCCACCCCTTGTGGAAGCTCAGAAAAGAGGTGTATATTCTGAATTTAAATGGCTGCAGAGAAGAGATGGCTGCAGATAAACAGGTATAGCTCATATAAAAAGATTTGTATAATCTCTGTGTATCACCTGAGGCTAGTCACTGCATTGGGCATATTTAAGGGTTTACAATCAATTTAAAGGAGTAAAATTACAAATCCAACATCAGATGTATTGGTCTTAGGGGTGAGCACTCCAAACCTGGTAAATTTGTGGCACATGTCCCCCACTTACTTTCTCTTTTAATTAGGTAGTGCAGTGAAAAGGAAAAGTTAAAAGTGAAATTCCTAATTTTTAATATAGAGTAGGAAGGGTTTTATTGTTGTCTGCATCTTCATCGGAAATTCCGTTCGTCTGTATGGAACTCCGATGAAGAAAAAAACACGCATGCTCAGAATCAAGTCGACGCATGCTTGGAAGCATTGAACTTAATTTTTCTCGGCTCGACGTAGTGTTGTACGTCACTGCGTTCTTGACGGTCGGAATTTGGTGTGACAGTGTGTATGCAAGACAGCTTGAACAGAATTCCGACGGAAAATCCGACGTGTGTACGCGGCATTAGCCATACTCTGTGTATGACAAACTTTGGCCTGCCCATCATCTTTAAAAAACTGGTCTACAAATATCTGTCTTGGGAATTTTTGCTTCATGACCCGTGGTGTTTTAACCGCCAAAAATACTGCACGTCGTCATATGACGTCCTGGTATTTAGGTGGGAATATCTTAATGATGCCTGCAGCTACAGGTATAATTCAGATATCCTTCTTTTCAGCCAGCGATTCTGCGCACCATAAGAATGATCATAGCGGCAGTTCCGCCGCTTGATCATAGCAAACGTCCCCCCTCCCGCTGCCATCCGGTGCTTCTCCAGGCTCTCCCGTGCCATCGGGGGCCCAGAGAACAAATAGGGCGGCGCCGGCTCACGACGATAGAGATTTACAGTAACCAGATGGTCACCGGTCATCTCTATGACTGTCGGGGGCCCGGGCGGAAGTAAACAAAGCCACAATCGTGGCTGTCGGCATGAGATTGGTGAATTTTTTTTCACGATCTCATGCTTTCAAGCCTGGAGGAGAGATGTGGGGTCTTGTTGACCCCACATCTCTCCATAAAGAGGACCTGTCACAATGATTCCTATTACAAGGGATGTTTACATTCCTTGTAATAGGAATAAAAGTGATCAAAAAAAAAAAAAGTAAAAAAAGGTGAAAAAATAAATAAAAAAAAGTAAAAAAAATAAAAATAAATTTAAAACGCCCTTGTTCCCGGTAGCTAGCACTCAGAAGCGAACACACACGTAAGTCCCGCCCACATATGTAAACGCCGTTCAAACCACACATGTGAGGTATCGCCACGTGCGGTAGAGCGTGTGCAAATTCTTTTACAAAAAGGTTTATTGTCATACAAACCAACAGTACAGGTTTACAATAGAGTGTTATAGCATACAAAATACAAAGCAGATCTGGGCTCGAAGGCCCTTATCAACCTTAAGGAAGCATGAGCCGTAATCATAAGCTATACTCTAATAAAAGGAGAAATTAAAATAATCCATAGGGCCAAATGGTCCAAAACCCGAGCCATGCCCGGCTGTCTATAAACCTGTAGAATGAACGTATAATACTCAACAATAGAACCTGAAGGTTAGCATCCTTTAGAAGGGTTAGAAAGGGTTAACAGTAAAATAAAAGACTATATGAAAGAGGAAAAAAAAATGGAGCAGAACAAGAAAAGGAGTAGAAGGTGAAGAGGGAGGAAAAGAAGAGGAAAGCAGGAGGTCCACGGGGTGCGCGCAAGAGGAGTCCTATAGTGATAGTAATGCAGCGTCAAACCTAGAAGGGTGATAGTATGTTATCCATGGTTGCCAGACCTTAAGAAACTTGTCATGCGTATCAGAAAGAATAGCCGTCAGTTTCTCGTTAACCATGACATCGTTCAGGCGATTTTTGACTGCTTCAAAGCTAAGTGCGGGGGTCTTCCAAGCTCTCGCAATTGTCAACCTAGCTGCAGTAAAAAGATGCTGGGCCAATTGCCTTTCTGGAAGCAATAATTCCTCGATGGGCTTACCAAGGAGAGCTACGTAAGGGTCCCTTTTAATAGTAATCTGAAATAGATTACGGAGGAGAGTGAATATCCTAATCCACAGTCTGCACGCCCGCCGGCATGACCACCAGATACGTGCCATGGAGCCCTCCTGGGAACACCCCCGAAAACAAAGTGGAGAATAATTTGGTATAAAGCAGGCCAATCTCGCCTGTGTGTAGTACCACCTATACAATACTTTATAGGCATTTTCCAGAATTAACACATTACGGGAGCACTTGGAGAGAGTTAGTGTCATCGCCTGCCAGTCCCCAGGGTCCAACTGCTTCCCCAACTGTTTCTCCCATTGAAGGTGGTAAGGCCTCAATGGGGGTCTCTTTGTAGATATCACAGCCGAATAAATCTGTGATATTAGGCCTGTTGAATGGGGTCTGGCTCTACAAAGGCCCTCGAAGGGGGTCAAAGTATAAGGGGTAGATTGAGACCGAAGAAGACTCTGAAGAAAGTGGCGAAGTTGTAAATAGCGGTAGTGCTCTCACAAGGGAATATTGTGAGAAGAGCGTAAAGCGACAAATGCCAAAATCCTAGTAGGCCTCAACAGTGAGTGAACATCTGTGAACCCGTTCATGGACCACCATGAAAATTGAGAGGGATTATCACGACCTGGAGGAAATAGCGGGCAGTGTAAGAGTCGTAAGAGAGGGAGATGAGGAGAGATCAACCCTGCAGAGTATTTTACCGAATCCCATATTCGCAAGGAGTGGGCCAAACAGGGCCCCATAACCGCCAGACGATGCACGGGGGGGAGCCAGGGTAATGAGGAGATAGGAATAGGGTCGATGTCAACCAGGTCAAGCATAGCCATGAGCGGAAGCTGATAGGTCTCATGAAGGCACGAAAGGGGGGCTATGTTAGCGGCTATATAATAGGCCCGTAAGTTAGGAACCGAGAGACCGCCATTAATTCGCTTGGCAAATAAGACCTGTTTGCCGATTCGAGGGCGGGTCGAACCCCATATAAATTGCATAATTCTACTTTGATGTATGCGGAGGATATGCGAGGGAACCCGAACAGGCAGGACACGAAAAAAATACAGTAGTTTCGGCAGGTAGGACATACGAACAGCAGTTATTCTGCCGAACCAAGACAAAGGCAAATGAGACCAAGACAACAGTGTATCCGTTAGTCTCTTAAACAAGGGTGGAAAGTTAGCCTGGTACAATCCCGAGTACGTAGGGGTAAGGTGGATTCCCAGATAGGGTAGCGAGGAGACCCACTGAAAGGAGAACGCCGACTGTAAATCCCCCAACAAGCCAGGGGAGAGGTTAACCGGTAATGCTTTTGATTTAGAGGGATTAATCCGGAGCCTGAAAGGGAAGCAAAGGTATCCAAAAGGGTTCCAGAGCCAAGACAAAAAGGAGAGGCGATAGGGGGCATCTCTGACGGGTGCCCCTCTTGATATTAAAGAGAGGAGACTCGAATCCAAACTACCCTATTTTTGCCCGGGGGGAGTCATATAAGACAGACATCCAGTGCATAAACGAAGACCCGAAGCCATAGTGCCGAAGAACAGACATGAGATAAGGCCACGACAGAGTGTCAAAGGCCTTGTTTACGTCCAGAGACAAGAGCATGGTTTCCAGCGAGCGGGCATGAGCTATGTGTTGGAGTTGCAATATACGCCGAATAGCATAACCAGCCTGTCTCCGAGATATGAAACCGACCTGGTCCTTCCCGATCAACCGAGGGAGAAAAGAGTTTAGGCGATTAGCCAAAACTTTGGTCAAAATTTTCATATCAATATTAATTAAGGAGATAGGCCTAAAATTGGCCCAGGAGGAATGATCGCGATCCGGTTTAGGAATCATCACAATGTTTGCCGTTAAGAGGTCCGGGGTGAGGGAGCGACCGTTTTTAACAGAATTATATATGGCCGTTAAATGCGGAGCTACCACAACGGCCAGTTACCTGAGGTAAAGTGCCGTAAAGCCATCCCGGTCGGTTTCCCACCTTAAGATCTTTTATACCTTGAAGGACCTCCGAAAGTTGTATGTCCCGGTCCATAAGGGTAACATGCGCCTCCGTCAGAGTCGGGATTGGGAAGCGGCTGAGGAAATCAGCAGTGTCCTGAGCGTTAAACTGCTCCGGGTCTGAGTACAGTTTAGTAAGACGGAATCGAAACTCCTCTAAGATGTGCAACGGATTACCCGTAAGGACATTGTGGTGGTTGCGCAAAGTGATGGGAGTGAATTTAGGAGCGAAAGTCCGGAGTCTGTTAGCCAACATTCGATTTGGTTTGTTCGCCCTGGTATACCACCTCTGGCGGGACCAACGTAAGATGCACTCAGCCCTCTCGGTGAGACAAAGATCTAACTCCGAACGGGCCTGCTCCAAGAGTTTACGGTTGCCAGAGGTGGGGGATTGTGTAAAAACCTCAGATAACGCCTCCAGACGGGTCTCCAGGGCCCTTTGCTTCAGACCCCGTTCTCGCTTACGGGTCGACGCCAGCCGAATAATGTGGCCTCGGAGTACCGCCTTATAAGCCTCCCAAAGTGTAACAGGCGACTCAACCGACCCTCGATTATCGCGGAAATATTCCTCTGAGGCCTTGAAAATATCTTCCTGGACCTCTTTAAGCGATAGGAGCGAATCGTTCATCACCCAGGGCGAGAGTTGGGGCCTGTCCAAAACAGAGTGGCAAACTACCAGGACAGGGTCGTGGTCAGACCACGGAGCTGCCAGGATAGAGGCCCTGATCACCATAGGAAGGTGGCGTCTTAGCATAAACATATGATCGATTATGGAATGAGAGTGATGAGGGTGGGAGTAATGTGTATAGTCCTTACCCTGAGGATGGCATTCCCTCCAAAGATCGACCAGATCATGTAATTGTAAAGAGCGAGCAAATTTTTTAGCGCCGGGCGAGGGAGCAATTCGCTCCGGGGGGTATTTATCCAGCGAGGGATTCAAAACTAAATTTTAATCTCCCGCAAGGAAGAGAGTACCCTTGTGGTGGGATGTTAACAGGGCGCAGACGTGAGTCAAGAAGGGTCCTGGGTTAGAATTTGGTGCATAATAAGTCATAATGGTGACCTCTTTTCCTTGGATAGTACCTTGTAGCAATAGATATCTGCCATCAGGATCTGCAATCTGTCTAGTGCAACTAAATGAGACCGACTTGCGGAAAGTTATGAGCACCCCTTTTTGCTTGGTTGGAGCAGCAGCCATAAACACCTGAGGAAATTGAACATCAAAGTATCTAGGGCAGGAAGTCGCCGAAAAATGGGTTTCCTGTAAGCAGGCGATGTCAATCCGCTGCCTCCCAAGATACTTGAAGACCTTCACCCTTTTCTGAGGAGAATTCATACCCTGAACATTCAGGGACAGCCAATTAAGCGTCATAGTAGATCTAACAATAGGCAGAAGATCATTCCCCAAAGCACACACCCCACGGACCTAGTAGAAGGAAAAAGAGGATAAAAGACCAGAAAGTCAAGTAGGAGGAAAGTCAATCAGATCAAGAAAAACAAAAAGACTGAGCAAAACTCGGAATAAAAGCATTCCAGTCATCAAGGTTGCAATTGGTAGTGGGACTGAAAGCCCACTAGAAGGTCGGAAGTTGGCTAAAACTTTTGTTCGGACCAAGTTCCGAGCCTGGCGGGAGCAGTGGTCCGTCGGAAACCACTCGGCATGGTGTTAAAGTAGACTGAGTAATGAGATCAAATCAACAGCGGCACAGAGTAAGCAAAAAAAAAAACATGTTTGATAGACACCACCTGGATAAAGATTAAAGCAGTCTTAACCGAAATTATATAACATATCACTTTAAACTGTAAACGGTGAACTGTAACCCGAGGCCGACCCCGTGTCCCGGAGCCCCCAGCCAAAGTTCGGGGAGTCCAGAACACGAAACCGACCCGCAGCAAATACAATAACAACAACACACACAGACTACGGCCGAAACCGTGAAGGACACAAACTGTGGCCCATGATAGGCAGCACACACCCATGACCCTGGTGAATATGTGCAGCGCAGCACAAAGATAGTCCTCTTGAGTCTTGAGCTGTCAAAAAGCCTGCACCCAAAAAAAAATAAATAGAGGGGGGGGGGGACATAAACCCAGATGGGCAAAATGACCATGCGAACGTAACCACATCACAGAGGCCCAATGTTGCCATCACACAGTTGGGGCAACACCGGGCGAGGGGTCAACCACATGGTAAGGCATGCAGGAACAAGGGGGGGGACAGGAGCGGGCTGCCGAGCCCAGAAAAAAAAAAGGGGGGGCAGTCCAGATGTCTTATTGATCTAGAGGCGGAGATACCCATGTACTGCAACTGGGTCCACATAATGAGAAGGCAAGGGTGAAATTTAGAGTCATACCTATAGTCCAAGATGAGGTTCAGCTGCCAGTTCATAATAACAGGATCCAGGTAGGTAAGCCTGAGCGTCAAATGAGAATCGATGCTGTCATCCCGTAGGGACATCCTGGAATCGCTGTGCTTGCAGTGATCGAAGAGCCTGGGACCCTTGCTGAGACATTTGCGAGGATCCGTGGGGTGACCGGGATGATTTCGGCCGGGCTGAGGAAGCGTCTGGTTGGGAAGGAGGGAGATCAAACTGCAGATCCTGAAAGTGTCGCCTTAAGTCAGGCAAGGAGGAGGCATGAAACTGACGGCCAAGGTGATAGAAGGAGAGCTTAAAGGGGAACCCCCATCTATAACGTATGCCCCGAGCTTGTAGAATCTGTAAATAAGGCTTCAGTCTTTGTCTCTTGGCTATAGTGACCGGAGAGAGGTCTGCAAATAGCTGGAGGGGGTTACCCTGATAGGTTAGGTCTGGGAGATCTCGTGCAGCCTGCAGGAGCCGTTCCTTGGTCCTGTAAAAGTGAAATTTAATGATAACGTCTCTGGGGGGACCCTCGGTGGGTTTGGGAGCAAGGGACCAGTGTATGCGGTCAAATTCCAAGCGCTCCGGAGGGACATCAGGCGCCAGCTCCTGAAAGAAAGCCGTGGCTGTCCCCTGCAAGTCAGTGATGGCCTCTGGGAGCCCACGGATGCAGAGGTTATTCCTACGAGCTCTATTCTCAGAGTCCTCTAATTTATCCTGTAGGCTCAAAAGTTCAGCATTCAGCCTCTCGACCTCGTCCTCATGACCCTCCAGCACTGTTGTGGTCAAATCCGTCCGCTGCTCCAGTTGGTTGGTGCAGTGGCCTATCTCCTTGAGACCCCTCACCAGTTCTGCTGAGAGCTTACGGGAGGCAGCATTTATTTCATCCCGCACTATACCGCGGAACTTCTGGAGCAGGGCATCGGAGCCAGCGTCAGTGGGGCTTACCAAGTTGGAGGGGAATTGAAGTGAGCTGTCCTCAGAATGCTGAGTGGTGTCATCCGGCTCCGGAGGCTCAGGCGCCATTTTGCCCCTCCCTTTCCCCTTCCCCACGGCAGGAGAGGCCTTTTGCTGGGAGCGGTAGCGCTGCCGGTTTCGGGGTGTATTGTACATACCCGCCGGGTATCAGGTAATGTCCGTTGCTCTGAGAGCTTGCGTGGTGGCGTCAGGGAGCAAGATGTGCCTCTATTTGCAGAGGTTGGGCGGTCCGACGGCGCAGTGCAGGGAGATTAAGCCGTCATTCTCCCCGACCCTGCGTATGCGCCCCCCAGGGCTGTGAGTTCAGAACATAGCAGAAGCTAGCATATACAGCTACCTAGTTCAGGGGCCATAGCCTGGCCAGCCAAAGCACCCAGGCTTCCAGGGGCAACTGGTTAGATAAAGAAGAGTCCAAATAATGGGCACTAGGGTGCAGCAAGATGGCCGCCTAGCACAGGGCTGTATCTGATTCACAGACAGCAGGCCGCAAACAGGGGGTGCCGGTAAGTATTGTGGGCAGTGGGTAGTGTGAGGGTATGCACCGGTGGCTGTACCTTGAGTGAAGTAGATGCGTGATGAGTCCTGAGAAGCAGAAATGGGCCGTGGAGCTTCAGCTAGGTGGAGCAAGATGGCCACCGTGCAACAGGCCGAAATTACCAGTCCTCTTGTAGGCCTCCGTGGGTGAATGTCCCCGGGAACCAGAGGTGGCGGTTAGCCCGTGGTTAAGCTCCGATGCCGGTATCGAGGGAGGGAAAAGCAAAGGGAGGCCTGTGAGGCCGGGAACAGACGTGGATACCTCGGTTGAGTGGAGCAAGATGGCCGCCATGCTGCAGGCCAAAATTACCAGTCCCCTTGCAGGCCGCCGTGGGTGAGTGTCACCGGGAACCAGAGGTGGCGGTTAGCCCGTGGTTAGGCTCCGGTGCCGATATCGAGGGAGGGCTGAGCACAGGGAGGCCTGTGAGGCCGGGAACAGCTGTGGGTACCTCGGTCGGGTGGAGGAAGATGGCTGCTGATCCCAGAACAAGGCCGGAGACGCGATGTGTCTCCCGGGAGATTACAGGCACTCAAAACTCTGTAATTACGGGCACATGCAATGCGCTTTTTGCCTGGCGAGCTCCAGGCGCTGTATAGTAGGCAGGATGGGTCTCCTGTAAGCTGGATGCAACGGATTATAGTCCGGATGGCGGGAGCTCAGCAACTGCACGTCCTATCCAGCTCCCCGCCAGGCCACATGTTGTGAGCGTGTGCAAATTCTAGCACTAGACCTCCTCTGTAACTCTAAGCGTTGCCTATGGAGATTTTTAGGTACCGAAGTTTGGTGCCATTCCATGAGTTTGCGCAATTTTAAAGCGTGACAAGTTAGGTATCTACAGTGGGGCAAAAAAGTATTTAGTCAGCCCCCAATTGTGCAAGTTCTCCCACTTAAAAAGATGAGAGAGGCCTGTAATTGTCATCATAGGTATACCTCAACTATGAGAGACAAAATGTGGAAACAAATCCAGACAATCACATTGTCTGATTTGGAAAGAATTTATTTGCAAATTATGGTGGAAAATAAGTATTTGGTCACCTACAAACAAGCAAGATTTCTGGCTCTCACAGACCTGTATCTTCTTCTTTAAGAGGCTCCTCTGTCCTCCACTCATTACCTGTATTAATGGCACCTGTTTGAACTTGTTATCAGTATAAAAGACACCTGTCCACAACCTCAAACAGTCACACTCCAAACTCCACTATGGTGAAGACCAAAGAGCTGTCGAAGGACACCAGAAACAAAATTGTAGACCTGCACCAGGCTGGGAAGACTGAATCTGCAATAGGCAAGCAGCTTGGTGTGAAGAAATCAACTGTGGGAGCAATAATTAGAAAATGGAAGACATACAAGACCACTGATAATCTCCCTCGATCTGGGGCTCCACGCAAGATCTCACCCCGTAGGGTCAAAATGATCACAAGAACGGTGAGCAAAAATCCCAGAACCACACGGGGGGACCTAGTGAATGACCTGCAGAGAGCTGGGACCAACTTTACAAAGGTTACCATCAGTAACACACTACACTGCCAGGGACTCAGATCCTGCAGTGCCAGACATGTCCCCCTGCTTAAGCCAGTACATGTCCGGGCCCATCTGAGGCTTGCTAGAGAGCATATGGATGATCCAGAAGAGGATTGGGAGAATGTCATATAGTCAGATGAAACCAAAGTAGAACTGTTTGGTAGAAACACAACTCTTCGTGTTTGGAAGAGAGAGAATGCTGAGTTGCAACCAAAGAACACCATACCTACTGTGAAGCATGGGGGTGGCAACATCATGCTTTGGGGCTGTTTCTCTGCAAAGGGAACAAGACGACTGATCCGTGTACATGAAAGAATGAATGGAGCCATGTATCGTGAGATTTTGAGTGCAAACCTTCTCCCATCAGCAAGGGCATTGAAGATGAAACGTGGCTGGGTCTTTAAGCATGACAATGTTCCCAAACACACCGCCCGGGCAACGAAGGAGTGTATTCGTAAGAAGCATTTCAAGGTCCTGGAGTGGCCTAGCCAGTCTCCAGATCTCAACCCCATAGAAAACATTTGGAGGGAGTTGAAAGTCCGTGTTGCCCAGCGACAGCTCCAAAACATCAATGCTCTAGAGGAGATCTGCATGGAGGAATTGGCCAACATACCAGTAACAGTGTGTGACAACCTTGTGAAGACTTACAGAAAACGTTTGACCTCTGTCATTGCCAACAAAGAATATATAACAAAGTATTGAGATGAACTTTTGATATTGACCAAATACTTATTTTCCACCATAATTTGCAAATAAATTATTTCCAAATCAGACAATGTGATTGTCTGGATTTGTTTCCACATTTTGTCTCTCATGGTTGAGGTATACCTATGATGACAATTACAGGACTCTCTCATCTTTTTAAGTGGGAGAACTTGCACAATTGGTGGCTGACTAAATACTTTTTTGCCCCACTGTATTTACTCTGCGTAACATCATCTTTCACATTATACAAAAAAATTTAGCTAACTTTACTGTTTTGTTATTTTTTAATTCATGAAACCGTTTTTTTCCAAAAAAAAGGCGTTTGAAAAATGATTGTGCAAATACCGTGCGAGATAAAAAGTTGCAATGACCGCCACTTTATTCCCTAGGGTGTCTGCATGGCATACTAGCTCATTATGAAATACCTTAGATCAAAGCTGTTGCAGCGGTTCCCACACACCGTTGTAACCGGCGACATGCCACTCCCGCGTATGCGCGTGGGAGGTGCCGGTCACGGAACTGCTACTGAAGACAAGGCTCGAGCGGGGCGTTTCTTCAGTGCGCATGTGCCGATGACGGTGATGGTGAAAGTTTAGGAGATATTCACGGTACCTATAGGTAAGCCTTTTATAGGCTTACCTTAAGGTAAAAGTGGTGTAACAGGGTTTACAACCACTTTAAGCAATCCAAAAAGCATGCTTTTTTTAAATGAAGAGCACAGTAACAGAAGATAATTTCTATCTATGCTAAACTGATTTAGTACAGCAGGAGACAGCTGCAACTGTGCTTTAGAATGTGAAATATCTTACATAAATAAACAAGGGCTGACTTTCTATGAATTCTTGTTATCATTAATTCCATCCAGCTGATTCACCCAGTCGATTTCATGGCCCATCATGTTTATAACATTTTACAGTGTGCCGTATATCTTTGTTCTTAATAGACAGTATTCACAGATTTTTTTATGAGCTAATTTTATCGATGTGCTGGGTTGGTATGCAACATGCGTGAGCTTAGGTAACACAAAACTCTACCAAAGATATTTCTGCAACTCCTAAACAATTTCATTGTTTACCTTTCTTATGGGAGATGTATAAATGCACAAAGACCTCTTACAATAAATGCTATTTTCTTCAAACTAAATTTTAGAACAGAAAAAGTAATTAACTGCCACCTATCCAGTGGTATTTTTTTCTCTGCCACCAGCTGAGGCTGCTTTTACCTGCTTATCACTCGGGCCGGGTGAGGTGTGCGGTGTCCGAGCTACCTCTTTCTATTTTTGCAGCATGCCATCTATCAGGTGTTACATTGCTATTACAATAACTGTGCAATGCACTTTTTCGTTTATTTATTTCTTGTATATGTATAACATAGCCATATTACACAAAGTTTTACAGAGAACATTTCACTGCCCTATAACCTGGTGCAGCATTTATCAACCTTTTTAACAAAATGGAACCCTTAAACTAACGTTACAGTCTAAGTGAACCCCTGCTAATGATTGCTGTATCTGCAGCTTACAGTACATTAGCTGTTTCTAAATGTAAAAGAATGCACCTAGGGAATAAGCCTCCCTACAGAGTACAACATTTGGGGTACAGTGTTTGGGAGTACTTAGTTCAGATGCAAAATAATCAAATATTGTGGCCAGGCAGTGGGAAAAGCAAATAGAATTCTAGGATGCATTACTACTAGAGGGATCATCAGAGGGAGGAATGAGGTCCTGATTCCCCTATATAGATCTTCATCGAGACCTCTATTTAGAATACTGTGTCCAGTTCTGGAGACCTCCGTTACAAAAAGATATTGACAAGATAGAACAAGCCCAGAGACAGGTAACAAAAATGGGGAAAAGTATGAGGGATAAAACATATCAGGAGAGACTTCAGTAACTTAATATGTACAGTCTGGAGGAAAGGAGGGAAATGGGGAGATATGATTGAAACCTTTAAATACATTAAGGACAGGGCCAAAACTAGGGGGGGGGAGTGCCCTGGGCACGGCACAGAGAGGAACATATGGGGACCAAAGGAGCATATGGGGGACCAGAGGAGCATGTGGGGGGAACAGAGGAGCACAGGGGGACCAGGCGAGCATGTGGGGACCAGAGGAGCACAGGGAGGACCAGGCGAGCATGTGGGGACCAGAGGAGCACAGGGAGGACCAGAGAAGCATGTGGGGGACCAGAGGAGCACAGGGGGACCAGAGGAGCATGTGGGGGACCAGAGGAGCATGGGGGAACCAGAGAAGCATGGGGTACAGAAGAGTATGGGGGACCAGAAGAGCCCAAGGATACAGAAGAGCATGGGGGAGGGAAACAGAGGAGCGGTTTGCTTTTGGGGGCACTGGCTTAAAAGGAGGAGCCATGCTTTCAATCCTTTTATATGTAACCTAGACATGTTTTTGTTCTGACACACACGTTGCCTTTTGTTGGTGTACCTTATTATTATTATTATTATTATACAGGATTTATATAGCGCCAACAGTTTGCGCAGCGCTTTACCTTATCACTGTCTGTAATGCTTACGAAAGTACCGTATTTTTCGGACCATAAGGCGCACCGGGTTATAAGGCGCAACAACAATAATCGACTGGTAACGGGTTTATGTTCGTACATAAGACGCACCGGGTTATAAGGTGCATTAAATGAAACAAAACTCTGATAAGTCTGATAAGTCAAACTTTATTCAACTCTTTCACAATAACAATAACTCTCAACATTGTTCAGTTATATAAAATACAAAACAATACACTCACTTTTTCAGTTTATTCCTCTACCTCAAATCCATCAAATTCTTCATCTTCGGTGTCTGAGTTTAACAGTTGGGCGATTTCGGCATCAAGCATGCCCGGATCCCTCTCGTCGTTATCATCGTTATCATTATCCGAGTCAGTCTCGTTGCTGTTACCTAGCTGTTCGGTGATGATTCCGGCCTTCCTGAAAGCTCGGATGACACTGGAGACTGATACCTTCGCCCAGGCATCCACGATCCACTGGCAGATAGTGGCGTAACTCGCCCGGCGTTGCCTTCCTGTCTTGGTGAATGTGTGTTCGCCTTCTGTCATCCAATGCTCCCACGCAGCTCGCAATTTAACTTTAAACGACCTGTTGACACCAATATCTAGCGGCTGGAGTTCTTTGGTTAATCCACCCGGAATGACGGCAAGCAACGAATTTGTTTTCTTCACTTGGGCTTTGACAGAATCGGTCAGATGGGCGCGCATGGAGTCGTAGATCAATAGGGACGGAGATTGGTGGAAAAAGCCATTCGGTCACTTGACGTAAACCTCTCTAAGCCACTCACTCATCTTCTCCTCGTCCATCCAGCCCTTTGGGTTAGCCTTAATGATGACGCCAACCGGAAACTTTTCTTTTGGCAAAGTCTTCCTCTTGAAAATGACCATGGGTGGCAGTTTCTGGCCATTAGCCTGGCAACCGAGAACGACAGTGAAGGACGACTTCTCGTTTCCTGTAGTGCGAATAGATACCGTACTGGTCCCTGTTTTCTCGACAGTACGGTTTACAGGGATATCAAACGTGAGGGGGACCTCGTCCATGTTGGTGATGTGTTCTGGCCGAATCTTCTTTTCGTTGATCTTGTTCGTGCAGTAGGTGCGGAAAATGGCCAGCTTTTCTTTGTAATCCTTTGGCAGTTGCTGTGAGACAGTAGTTCTTGTGCGGATGGAGAGTAGTGATGAGCCGAACACCCCCGGGTTCGGTTCGCACCAGAACCCGCGAACGGACCGAAAGTTCGTACGAACATTAGAACCCTATTAAATACAATGGATGCGAACGTTCGAATTCTAAAGTGCTAATTATAACAACTATTATGCATGTTATTGTCCTAAAAAGGGTTTGGGAACCCGGGTTCTGCACCAGGGGACATGTATCAATGCAAAAAGAAGTTTTAAAAACGGTCGTTTTTCGGGAGCAGTCATTTTAATGATGCATAAAGTGAAAAAAAAAAAGTCAAATATTCCTTTAAATATCGTACCTGGGGGGTGTCTAAAGTATGCCTGTGAAGTGCCACGTGTTTCCCGTGTTTAGAACTGTCCCTGCACAAAATGACACTTCTAAAGGAAAAAAAAGCCATTTAAAACTGCTTGCGGCTTTAATGTAATGTCTGGTCCCGGTAATATGGATGAAAATCTTTAAGAAAAATGGCATAGCTACCCCATGACCCCCCCCCCCCTACCCCAGCCCATTACCAGCCCCTTTGGGTCTTGTATGGATATTAAGGGGAACCCCGCACATAAAATAAAAAAGGCCCTATATACTCTGAACAGCCGTATACAGGCGGTGCATACAAGACAGGGACTGTAGGTTTGTTCTTATGTAGAATCTGTTTGTAATTTTGAACAGGTACATTGTTTAAGTGTAGCTCCAGCCCAAAAATCTATTTTTAAACTTTTTGGAAAACATAGGTAAGGGTTATCACCCCTGTAACATTTGTTTTGCTGTCTGTGCCCCTGTTCAGAACATTTCACCTCACTTTCCGTCCCAATGACAACTGTTTTTGAAATGTGGTGTTTTTCTTGAAACAAGGATTGCTGATAAAGCATCAGTACAGAGGAGACACCTTTCTCCCATATTAATTCTTACAGGAGAGAATTTTCCTTCCTAGGGGTAGATTTCCTCTCACTTCCTGTTGTCTTCTTGCGTTTGCAAGTAGGAGTCGTTTGTAAGTTGGATGTTTGAAAGTAGGGACCTGCCGTAGATACTCTGCAGAAATAGGCCCCTTAGTTGTTGGTGTTGGCACAACACTGTAAGCACTCACAGTTACTCTTGGTTGGTGCTGGAACGCCCTGCTGTCAACTATTATATCAGGAATTGTAATTACATATAATTATTGAACAGTGGTAGTAAAAATTGGGCCTTTGATGGTGGTGCTGGTGCCACAACACTGTAAGCCCTGACAGTTACTCTTGGTGGGTGCAGCAATGGGCCCTGCTGTGAATTATTAGATCAAGAATTGTAATTGCATGCCCCTGTTGAACAGGGGCTGAAAAATTGGGCCTTTGGTGGTGGTGGTGGTGTTGACACAACACTGTAAGCCCTCAGAGTTACTCTTGGTGGGTGCAGGAATGGGCCCTGCTGTGAATTATTAGATCAATAATTGTAATTACATGCCCCTGTTGAACAGGGGCTGAAAAATTGGGCCTTAGGCACTGGTGGCACAACACTACAACCCCTCACAGATACTGTACTTGGAGCACAGCAATGAGCCCTGTTGCAAAGTATTGCTTCAAAAATTGTAATGACACGCCCCTGTTAAACAGGGGCTGAAAAATTGGGCCTTAGGCACTGGTGCCACAACACTCCAACCCCTCACAGATACTGTACTTGGAGCACAGCAATGAGCCCTATGGCAAATTATTGCTAAAAAAATTGTAATTACACGCCCCTGTAAAACAGGGGCTGAAAAATTGGGCCTTAGCCACTGGTGGCGGCACCCATAAACAAAAATGATCTTCCAAGCTATCATCATCAATCGTATCATTGAGGACTCGGAGGAGGAGGATAGCCAGTCAACATAACAGCACAGACACTCAGCATCAGCATCAGTCTTGAAGGGATGTGACATGTTAAAATCAATTAGTCTGTTATATCAGCATCAGGTGTGTGGTAGCTGGTGGTGATCCAAGACTGGTTCATCTTGATGAAAGTCAGTCGATCAACCGAGTCGGTGGACAGGCGCACCCTGTGATCCGTGACAAATCCTCCAGCAGCACTGAATGTGCGTTCCGAAAGAACGCTGGATGCAGGACAGGCCAGTAGCTCAATTGCATACTGTGCAAGCTCTGGCCAGTGATCCATCCTCAAGACCCAGTAAGCCAGAGGATTTTCGGTGGGGAAGGTGTCCAAGTCTGACCTTGCCCCTAGATATTCCTGCACCATGTTTATCAGACGCTGGCGATGGTTGCTGGAACCAATCATACTTTGGGGCTGCGGACTAAAGAATTGTCTGAACGCATCGGTCAGACGGCCACCTTCCCCACCGCTCCTTCTTTGACTGGCCGAAGCCTCAGCAACTCGTTGTCCTGGACCAGGAGTTTGTAACCTCCCAGTCTCTGGGAACGCGTTGCACAGACCTTTCTGCAAGGCCTCCCGGAGTTGTCTCATCCTCTGCTCCCTCTGCGACGGTAACATAAGGTCCGCAACCTTACCCTTGTACCGTGGATCAAGGAGAGTGGCCAGCCAGTAATGGTCCCTCTCCTTGATCCGAAGAATACGAGGATCCTTCCGCAGACTTTGCAGGATCAGGGAGGCCATGCAGCGTAGGTTTGCTGAGGCATTCGCTCCGGAGTCCTCTGGGTCACTAAGGACGACATGATCCGCAGTCACCTCCTCCCAGCCACGTACAAGTCCACTGGTTTCTTGGGACTGTAAATCATCCCTAAAAGACTGCTGCTGATGATGCTGAGTGCCAGCCTCCACCTCCATGCTGACACAATCCTCCTCCTCCTCCTCCTCCTCCTCCTCTTCCTCTTCCTGTGCGATGGGTGGGACAGAAGGAACACTGTCTGGGTAAAGGGGGCCTTGAGAGGCAAGGAAGTCCTCCTCTTCCTGCCTCTGTTCTGCCTCAAGTGCCCTGTCCATTATTCCACGCAGCGTGTGCTCCAACAGGTGGACAAGAGGTACAGTGTCACTGATGCATGCACTGTCACTGCTCACCATCCTCGTGGCCTCCTCAAATGGTGCCAGGACAGTGCATGCATCCCTGATCATGCCCCACTGGCATGGAGAAAAAAAACCAAGCTCCCCTGACCCTGTCCTGGTGCCGTAGTCGCACAGGTACTCATTGATGGCCCTCTGCTGCGTGTGCAGCCGCTGCAGCATGGCCAACGTTGAGTTCCACCTGGTGGGCATGTCACATATAAGGCGGTTCTTGGGCAGGTTCAACTCCTTTTGCAGCTCAGCCAGGCGAGCACTGGCATTATAAGATCTGCGGAAATGCACACAGACTTTCCTGGCCTGCCTCAGGACATCCTGTAAGCCCGGGTACCTGCCCAAGAACCGCTGCACCACCAGGTTAAGGACGTGAGCCACACAGGGCACATGGGTCAGTTGTCCCTGTCGGAGGGCGGAGAGGAGGTTGGTGCCATTGTCGCAAACCACCATTCCTGGCTTAAGCTGGCGTGGCGTCAACCACCTCTCGGCCTGGCCCTGCAGAGCAGACAGGACCTCTGCCCCAGTGTGGCTTCTGTCCCCCAAACACACCAGCGCAAGCACGGCATGGCATCTTTTTGCCTGCGTACTTGCGTAGCCCCGTGAACGGCTACGGAGCACCGCTGGTTCATAGGACAAACCACAGGAAGAGGCCATGGAGGAAGAAGAAGAGGAGGGGGTGGAGGAGAGAGGTGTGTCACAACCAGTAGTAGCATTTTGGAGGCGTGGCGGTGGGACAACCTCCAACACTACTGCACCTTGTCCTGCATCCTTCCCAGCTGCCAAAAGAGTGACCCAATGGGCCGTGAAAGAAAGGTAACGTCCCTGTCCATGCCTGCTGGACCATGAGTCAGCGGTAATATGCACCTTACCGCTGACCGCCCTGTCCAGCGAGGCCAAGACATTGCCTTCCACATGCCGGTAGAGAGCCGGAATAGCCTTCCGTGAGAAAAAGTGGCGTTTGGGAACCTGCCACTGAGGAACCGCACATTGCACAAACTCACGGAAGGGGGCCGAGTCTACCAACTGAAAAGGCAGCAGTTGAAGCGCTAGCAATTTAGCCAAGCTAGCATTCAACCGCTGGGCATGTGGATGGCTGGGAGTGAACTTCTTTCGACGGTCCAGCAGCTGGGGCAGGGAAATTTGCCTGCTAGAATCGGACGTCGGTGTACTGCTAGCAGAGTGCCCGCAAGTACTTGGCTGTGACACACCTAATTCTACACCTTCATTCCTCTCAGTGCATGTTTCAGAGAGGACTGAAGTTATAGTGGGGTTGGAAATCCCAGCTGATGCGGTGCAAGGAGAGGTCCGCTTTGTTCTTTGGTGTGGGTCTTTGAGGTAGGCTTGCCAACGAGCTGCATGGCAGGTCAACATATGTCTGGTCAGGCATGTGGTACCCAAGCGGCTGATGTTTTGGCCACGCGATATACGCTTGAGACATATGTTGCAAACAGCAGCTGTGCGATCTGATGCACTAGCCTCAAAAAAGGCCCAGACCAAGGAACTTTTTGAATGACGGGCAGAGGCAGCGCCCTGCACAGGCGGAGCTCTGCGGTGTGATTCCGTCGGTGTACTGCCCTTACGCTGGCCACCAAAGGGCATCCTGTCTCGTTGGAGATGTGCCTCCTCCTCATCCTCCTCCTCCTCTCTCCTATTAGGCACCCACGTGGAGTCAGTGACCTCATCATCCCCTCCCTCCTCATCACTGGAGCCAATCTGGCAGTATGCTGCAGCTGCTGGAACATGACTGCCAGATTGGTGTCCTTCTTGAGCATCCCCTCTGTCTGCTCTCACCCTACTGCCTTCCTGTAGCTGGGTTTCATCATCAGACCCTTCGAAACGCTGGGCATCCTCCTGGAGCATGTACCCAACACTGTGCTCAAACAGTTCGGGGGACTCCTCAGGAGGAGGACATGGTGGGTCTAGGGAAGGAGTGACTGATGATGAGTCTGACATTGATACCAGGGAAGAGGACGCTTTGGCAGCTGCTTTGCCAGTACCCTGAGCCTGGGTGAGAGAGGATGAGGAGGAGGAGGAGGGCTTGGTCATCCACTCTACCAAGTCTTCGGCATGATGTGGCTCAACATGTCCAGCTGCGGAAAAGAAGGACAAGCGTGTCCCATGGCCATTTGCTGATGACAATGCACCGCGTCCACGACCAGCACTGTTGCCCCCAGACACAGAGCCTGCTTGCCCTCTTTTATTGCCTCCTGACTGTCTGCCTCTCCTTGTTTGCCTTCCAGACATTCTAATAGATGGCCTGCAGGGAGACGGGAAAAAAGCAATAAGGGCTACCTTCAGGTGTCCTTCTCTGTCCCTTGAAACAAGGACTTGCACAGTGAAAGAAACTGACACTCTCCCTACCTACAGTTTTCTGTCCCTAGAAAAAATGTTTTTTTTAAGCACAATATAGCACAAGGAGAATTCACTCACTGTCCTTCCAGGTCCCTAGAAACAAGGACTTGCACAGTGAAAGAAACTGACACTCTCCCTACCTACAGTTTTCTGTCCCTAGAAAAAATGTTTTTTTTAAGCACAATATAGCACAAGGAGAATTCACTCACTGTCCTTCCAGGTCCCTAGAAACAAGGACTTGCACAGTGAAAGAAACTGACACTCTCCCTACCTACAGTTTTCTGTCCCTAGAAAAAATGTTTTTTTTTAAGCACAATATAGCACAAGGAGAATTCACTCACTGTCCTTCCAGGTCCCTAGAAACAAGGACTTGCACAGTGAAAGAAACTGACACTCTCCCTACCTACAGTTTTCTGTCCCTAGAAAAAATGTTTTTTTTAAGCACAATATAGCACAAGGAGAATTCACTCACTGTCCTTCCAGGTCCCTAGAAACAAGGACTTGCACAGTGAAAGAAACTGACACTCTCCCTACCTACAGTTTTCTGTCCCTAGAAAAAATGTTTTTTTTAAGCACAATATAGCACAAGGAGAATTCACTCACTGTCCTTCCAGGTCCCTAGAAACAAGGACTTGCACAGTGAAAGAAACTGACACTCTCCCTACCTACAGTTTTCTGTCCCTAGAAAAAATGTTTTTTTTAAGCACAATATAGCACAAGGAGAATTCACTCACTGTCCTTCCAGGTCCCTAGAAACAAGGACTTGCACAGTGAAAGAAACTGACACTCTCCCTACCTACAGTTTTCTGTCCCTAGAAAAAATGTTTGTTTTAACACAATATAGCACAAGGAGAATTCACTCACTGTCCTTCCAGGTCCCTAGAAACAAGGACTTGCACAGTGAAAGAAACTGACACTCTCCCTACCTACAGTTTTCTGTCCCTAGAAAAAATGTTTTTTTTAAGCACAATATAGCACAAGGAGAATTCACTCACTGTCCTTCCAGGTCCCTAGAAACAAGGACTTACACAGTGAAAGAAACTGACACTCTCCCTACCTACAGTTTTCTGTCCCTAGAAAAAATGTTTTTTTTAAGCACAATATAGCACAAGGAGAATTCACTCACTGTCCTTCCAGGTCCCTAGAAACAAGGACTTGCACAGTGAAAGAAACTGACACTCTCCCTACCTACAGTTTTCTGTCCCTAGAAAAAATGTTTTTTTTAAGCACAATATAGCACAAGGAGAATTCACTCACTGTCCTTCCAGGTCCCTAGAAACAAGGACTTGCACAGTGAAAGAAACTGACACTCTCCCTACCTACAGTTTTCTGTCCCTAGAAAAAATGTTTTTTTTAAGCACACTATAGCACAAGGAGAATTCACTCACTGTCCTTCCCAGTCCCTAGAAACAAGGACTTGCACAGTGAAAGAAACTGACACTCTCCCTACCTACAGTTTTCTGTCCCTAGAAAAAATGTTTTTTTTAAGCACAATATAGCACAAGGAGAATTCACTCACTGTCCTTCCAGGTCCCTGGAAACAAGGACTTGCACAGTGAAAGAAACTGACACTCTCCCTACCTACAGTTTTCTGTCCCTAGAAAAAATGTTTTTTTTAAGCACAATATAGCACAAGGAGAATTCACTCACTGTCCTTCCAGGTCCCTAGAAACAAGGACTTACACAGTGAAAGAAACTGACACTCTCCCTACCTACAGTTTTCTGTCCCTAGAAAAAATGTTTTTTTTAAGCACAATATAGCACAAGGAGAATTCACTCACTGTCCTTCCAGGTCCCTGGAAACAAGGACTTGCACAGTGAAAGAAACTGACACTCTCCCTACCTACAGTTTTCTGTCCCTAGAAAAAATGTTTTTTTTAAGCACAATATAGCACAAGGAGAATTCACTCACTGTCCTTCCAGGTCCCTAGAAACAAGGACTTACACAGTGAAAGAAACTGACACTCTCCCTACCTACAGTTTTCTGTCCCTAGAAAAAATGTTTTTTTTAAGCACAATATAGCACAAGGAGAATTCACTCACTGTCCTTCCAGGTCCCTAGAAACAAGGACTTGCACAGTGAAAGAAACTGACACTCTCCCTACCTACAGTTTTCTGTCCCTAGAAAAAATGTTTTTTTTAAGCACAATATAGCACAAGGAGAATTCACTCACTGTCCTTCCAGGTCCCTGGAAACAAGGACTTGCACAGTGAAAGAAACTGACACTCTCCCT
Organism: Rana muscosa; assembly: GCA_029206835.1. Lineage (NCBI taxonomy): Eukaryota > Metazoa > Chordata > Amphibia > Anura > Ranidae > Rana > Rana muscosa. The sequence continues at coordinate 487,664,833 of CM055116.1, read as the reverse complement.
ACCTACAGTTTTCTGTCCCTAGAAAAAATGTTTTTTTTAAGCACAATATAGCACAAGGAGAATTCACTCACTGTCCTTCCAGGTCCCTAGAAACAAGGACTTACACAGTGAAAGAAACTGACACTCTCCCTACCTACAGTTTTCTGTCCCTAGAAAAAATGTTTTTTTTAAGCACAATATAGCACAAGGAGAATTCACTCACTGTCCTTCCAGGTCCCTAGAAACAAGGACTTGCACAGTGAAAGAAACTGACACTCTCCCTACCTACAGTTTTCTGTCCCTAGAAAAAATGTTTTTTTTAAGCACAATATAGCACAAGGAGAATTCACTCACTGTCCTTCCAGGTCCCTAGAAACAAGGACTTACACAGTGAAAGAAACTGACACTCTCCCTACCTACAGTTTTCTGTCCCTAGAAAAAATTTTTTTTTAAGCACACTATAGCACAAGCACAAAACACACTGACACTCTCCCTACCTATCCTTCTCTTTCCCTAAACTAAAGGAATCCAGGTTAAGCAAGAAAGAAATAAAAGTCACTGTCCCTGCCTATGCTGCTCTATCCCTGCTCCGGAACACACTACACTAGGCCGCCGTGCTGGCGGCCTTTTATAGTGTGGGGCGTGTACTAAACACCCTCAGCAATAATTGGCCACAGGCATCCTGCCTGTGGCCAATCATTGCTCTCCTCGCTGCCGGCGCTGTGATTGGCCAAGCATGCGGGGTCACAGTGCATGCTTGGCCAATCACAGCGCCTGGATGACACTGCGATGGTGTAGTGCATTGTGGGCCGTTCGCGTCACTCGAATTTGGCGCGAACGGCCCAAATCGTTCGATCTTCGTCGAACGATCGAACAGCCGATGTTCGAGTCGAACGTATGTTCGATTCGAACACGAAGCTCATCCCTAATGGAGAGATTACGCCTTTTCATAAAACGGAAGCACCAAGAAGGACCTCCTCGAAAGTCGTTGATCTTCATGTCGCTTGCTATCGCTGTTGCTTTGAGTCGAATAGAGACAGTAGAGACGCTTCTACCTGCGGTTCTCTGTTCAATAACCCACTGTTCGATTTTGTCCTCCAACTGTGGCCACCTCGCTTTGTGCCCTCGGAAACTCAGTTTGGTCTTCTTTACCTGGCGCAGGGCGTCTTCTTGCTTCCTCCACTTCCGTACCATAGATTCATTAATGTTGAATTCTCTCGCAGCTGCTCTATTTCCATGTTGTACTGCGTGACTGACAGCGTTGAGTTTGAAATCCGCTTCGTAAGCATGTCTCTTACCAGGAGCCATTTTTGGGGCAGCGGGTATAGAAAATGAACGAATGAATGTGCACACCTCTACACACACCTCCTGACTACGATGGCCGTACCTCCTGACTACGATGGCCGTACCTCCCGACTACGAATCCATCCATACATTAGGCGCACCGCAGTATAAGGCGCACTGGCGATTTTTGAGAAAGTAAAAGGATTTTAAGTGCGCCTTATGGTCCGAAAAATACGGTATCTGTCTTTCTTTGTTTCTCTATTGAATAAATAAAGATTGAATTAAAGGAGGAGCCAGGAGCGCTGGCAGTTGGACCTGAATAAAAGAGGAACAGGGTGGCTCTGTGAAAAACCACTACACAGAGCAGGTACCTATGGCATGTTTGTTATGATTTTTTTTTTTATGAACCTTTAATGTCAATTTAACACACAACACAGAGTATGTAATATATGGCCATGTGTGCAAGGTGTAGTCCCTCAGCATCAGTTTAAACAACCCCCACTTGGTTAACTTCCCCCATCCACCCAAGCAACAATTCTTCCCTCCCCTAAAAAAAAAAAAACATTCTTCCCTTTTTTTTTATACCCTTTTAGGTAAAAAAACAACGCTTTCCCTACCCCAAGCAAAATAATTTCCTTATATGCAAACATGCATCGTGAATTTCAATGAGAGGAAGTTTTCCCAGGCTTTTCCCCCGCTTTTTTTGTCATGTGGTATGTCAAAGTTGAGGAGCATCCTGGAAGGGCTTCCCTCCATTTTTACAACTCTGCTTCTGGGGTTTGACCAGGACAGGCACTTTCCAGCAGACACAACTTGTGACCTTGCAAAAGTCTCCACAACGTAAAGTGAGAGTCAAGCCGCGTACACACGACCGGTTTTCTCGGCAAGAAACGACAAGAAAACTGTTGAAAGAGCTTTCTTGCCGAGAAAACCGTTCGTGTGTATGCTTTCTCGTCGAGAAAACTGTCCAAAATCTCGACGAGAAAAAAGACGACCTGCGGTCTTTTTTCTCGTCAAAATCTCAGTTTTTCTCGGCGTGATTCTCGTCAGACTGTTTTTGGACGAGAAAACCGTTCGTGTGTATGCTTTTCCGAGTCTTCAAAAACCGCGCATGGTCAGACTCAAGTATGAGACGGGAGCGCACCTTCTTGTAAATCTAGCATTCGTAATGGAGATAGCACATTCGTCACACCGTAACGAACTGAAAGCACGAAGACTGAAAAGCGCGAATCGTCTCTCACTAAACTTTTACTAAAACGCGGCAACACTAGATTAGCAAAAGCAGCCCAAGGGGTGGCGCCATGAGAATTGAACTTCCCCTTTATACTGCCGTCGTACGTGTTGTACGTCACCGCTAGGGATGAGCTTCGTGTTCGAGTCGAACATACGTTCGACTCGAACATCGGCTGTTCGATCGTTCGACGAAGATCGAACGATTTGGGCCGTTCGCGCCAAATTCGAGTGACGCGAACGGCCCACAATGCACTACGCCATCGCAGTGTCATCCAGGCGCTGTGATTGGCCAAGCATGCACTGTGACCCCGCATGCTTGGCCAATCACAGCGCCGGCAGCGAGGAGAGCAATGATTGGCCACAGGCAGGATGCCTGTGGCCAATTATTGCTGAGGGTGTTTAGTACACGCCCCACACTATAAAAGGCCGCCAGCACGGCGGCCTAGTGTAGTGTGTTCCGGAGCAGGGAAAGAGAAGCATAGGCAGGGACAGTGACATTTATTTCTTTCTTGCTTAACCTGGATTCCTTTAGTTTAGGGAAAGAGAAGGATAGGTAGGGAGAGTGTCAGTGTGTTTTACTGTGCGAATCCTTGTTTCTAGGGACAAAGAAGGAAAGTGAGGGGAATTCTCCTTGTGCTATAGTGTGCTTTAAAAAAACATTTTTTCTAGGGACAGAAAACTCTAGGTAGGGAGAGTGTCAGTTTCTTTCACTGTGCGAATCCTTGTTTCTAGGGACAAAGAAGGAAAGTGAGGGGAATTCTCCTTGTGCTATAGTGTGCTTTAAAAAAACATTTTTTCTAGGGACAGAAAACTCTAGGTAGGGAGAGTGTCAGTTTATTTCACTGTGATAATCCTTGTTTCTAGTGACAAAGAAGGAAAGTGAGGGGAATTCTCCTTGTGCTATAGTGTGCTTTAAAAAAACATTTTTTCTAGGGACAGAAAACTCTAGGTAGGGAGAGTGTCAGTGTCTTTTACTGTGCGAGTCCTTGTTTCTAGTGACAAAGAAGGAAAGTGAGGGGAATTCTCCTTGTGCTATAGTGTGCTTTAAAAAAACATTTTTTCTAGGGACAGAAAACTCTAGGTAGGGAGAGTGTCAGTGTCTTTTACTGTGCGAGTCCTTGTTTCTAGTGACAAAGAAGGAAAGTGAGGGGAATTCTCCTTGTGCTATAGTGTGCTTTAAAAAAACATTTTTTCTAGGGACAGAAAACTCTAGGTAGGGAGAGTGTCAGTGTCTTTTACTGTGCGAGTCCTTGTTTCTAGGGACAAAGAAGGAAAGTGAGGGGAATTCTCCTTGTGCTATAGTGTGCTTTAAAAAAACATTTTTTCTAGGGACAGAAAACTCTAGGTAGGGAGAGTGTCAGTGTCTTTTACTGTGCGAATCCTTGTTTCTAGGGACAAAGAAGGAAAGTGAGGGGAATTCTCCTTGTGCTATAGTGTGCTTTAAAAAAACATTTTTTCTAGGGACAGAAAACTCTAGGTAGGGAGAGTGTCAGTTTCTTTCACTGTGCGAATCCTTGTTTCTAGGGACAAAGAAGGAAAGTGAGGGGAATTCTCCTTGTGCTATAGTGTGCTTTAAAAAAACATTTTTTCTAGGGACAGAAAACTCTAGGTAGGGAGAGTGTCAGTTTATTTCACTGTGCGAATCCTTGTTTCTAGGGACAGGGAAGGACAGTGAGTGAATAATCCTTGTGCTATAGTGTGCTTTAAAAAAACATTTTTTCTAGGGACAGAAAACTCTAGGTAGGGAGAGTGTCAGTTTATTTCACTGTGCGAATCCTTGTTTCTAGGGACAGGGAAGGACAGTGAGTGAATTCTCCTTGTGCTATAGTGTGCTTTAAAAAAAACATTTTTTCTAGGGACAGAAAACTCTAGGTAGGGAGAGTGTCAGTTTCTTTCACTGTGCGAGTCCTTGTTTCTAGGGGCAAAGAAGGAAAGTGAGGGGAATTCTCCTTGTGCTATAGTGTGCTTTAAAAGAACATTTTTTCTAGGGACAGAAAACTCTAGGTAGGGAGAGTGTCAGTGTCTTTTACTGTGCGAGTCCTTGTTTCTAGGGACAAAGAAGGAAAGTGAGGGGAATTCTCCTTGTGCTATAGTGTGCTTTAAAAAAACATTTTTTCTAGGGACAGAAAACTCTAGGTAGGGAGAGTGTCAGTTTATTTCACTGTGCGAATCCTTGTTTCTAGGGACAGGGAAGGACAGTGAGTGAATTCTCCTTCTGCTATAGTGTGCTTTAAAAAAACATTTTTTCTAGGGACAGAAAACTCTAGGTAGGGAGAGTGTCAGTTTATTTCACTGTGCGAATCCTTGTTTCTAGGGACAAAGAAGGAAAGTGAGGGGAATTCTCCTTGTGCTATAGTGTGCTAAAGCATTCCTCATCAACCATCTTTGAAATCCTTGTTTTTTGGACAGTCAGGGAAATTGTCGTTGTGCTATTCTGTGCGAAAGCAATCATCCTCAACCATATTTAGAAATCCTTAAGTAAAGGGACAGAGAAGGACACCTGAAGGTAGCCCTTATTGCTTTTTTCCCATCTCCCTGCAGGCCATCTATTAGAATGTCTGGAAGGCAAACAAGGAGAGGCAGACAGTCAGGAGGCAATAAAAGAGGGCAAGCAGGCTCTGTGTCTGGGGGCAACAGTGCTGGTCGTGGACGCGGTGCATTGTCATCAGCACATGGCCATGGGACACGCTTGTCCTTCTTTTCGGCAGCTGGACATGTTGAGCCACATCATGCCGAAGACTTGGTAGAGTGGATGACCAAGCCCTCCTCCTCCTCCTCATCCTCTCTCACCCAGGCTCAGGGTACTGGCAAAGCAGCTGCCAAAGCGTCCTCTTCCCTGGTATCAATGTCAGACTCATCATCAGTCACTCCTTCCCTAGACCCACCATGTCCTCCTCCTGAGGAGTCCCCCGAACTGTTTGAGCACAGTGTTGGGTACATGCTCCAGGAGGATGCCCAGCGTTTCGAAGGGTCTGATGATGAAACCCAGCTACAGGAAGGCAGTAGCGTGAGAGCAGACAGAGGGGATGCTCAAGAAGGACACCAATCTGGCAGTCATGTTCCAGCAGCTGCAGCATACTGCCAGATTGGCTCCAGTGATGAGGAGGGAGGGGATGATGAGGTCACTGACTCCACGTGGGTGCCTAATAGGAGAGAGGAGGAGGAGGAGGATGAGGAGGAGGCACATCTCCAACGAGGCAGGATGCCCTTTGGTGGCCAACGTAAGGGCAGTACACCGACGGAATCACACCGCAGAGCTCCGCCTGTGCAGGGCGCTGCCTCTGCCCGTCATTCAAAAAGTTCCTTGGTGTGGGCCTTTTTTGAGGCTAGTGCATCAGATCGCACAGCTGCTGTTTGCAACATATGTCTCAAGCGTATATCGCGTGGCCAAAACATCAGCCGCTTGGGTACCACATGCCTGACCAGACATATGTTGACCTGCCATGCAGCTCGTTGGCAAGCCTACCTCAAAGACCCACACCAAAGAACAAAGCGGACCTCTCCTTGCACCGCATCAGCTGGGATCTCCAACCCCACTATAACTTCAGTCCTCTCTGAAACATGCACTGAGAGGAATGAAGGTGTAGAATTAGGTGTGTCACAGCCAAGTACTTGCGGCCACTCTGCTAGCAGTACACCGACGTCCGATTCTAGCAGGCAAATTTCCCTGCCCCAGCTGCTGGACCGTCGAAAGAAGTTCACTCCCAGCCATCCACATGCCCAGCGGTTGAATGCTAGCTTGGCTAAATTGCTAGCGCTTCAACTGCTGCCTTTTCAGTTGGTAGACTCGGCCCCCTTCCGTGAATTTGTGCAATGTGCGGTTCCTCAGTGGCAGGTTCCCAAACGCCACTTTTTCTCACGGAAGGCTATTCCGGCTCTCTACCGGCATGTGGAAGGCAATGTCTTGGCCTCGCTGGACAGGGCGGTCAGCGGTAAGGTGCATATTACCGCTGACTCATGGTCCAGCAGGCATGGACAGGGACGTTACCTTTCTTTCACGGCCCATTGGGTCACTCTTTTGGCAGCTGGGAAGGATGCAGGACAAGGTGCAGTAGTGTTGGAGGTTGTTCCACCGCCACGCCTCCAAAATGCTACTACTGGTTGTGACACACCTCTCTCCTCCACCCCCTCCTCTTCTTCTTCCTCCATGGCCTCTTCCTGTGGTTTGTCCTATGAACCAGCGGTGCTCCGTAGCCGTTCACAGGGCTACGCAAGTACGCAGGCAAAAAGATGCCATGCCGTGCTTGCGCTGGTGTGTTTGGGGGACAGAAGCCACACTGGGGCAGAGGTCCTGTCTGCTCTGCAGGGCCAGGCCGAGAGGTGGTTGATGCCACGCCAGCTTAAGCCAGGAATGGTGGTTTGCGACAATGGCACCAACCTCCTCTCCGCCCTCCGACAGGGACAACTGACCCATGTGCCCTGTGTGGCTCACGTCCTTAACCTGGTGGTGCAGCGGTTCTTGGGCAGGTACCCGGGCTTACAGGATGTCCTGAGGCAGGCCAGGAAAGTCTGTGTGCATTTTCGCAGATCTTATAATGCCAGTGCTCGCCTGGCTGAGCTGCAAAAGGAGTTGAACCTGCCCAAGAACCGCCTTATATGTGACATGCCCACCAGGTGGAACTCAACGTTGGCCATGCTGCAGCGGCTGCACACGCAGCAGAGGGCCATCAATGAGTACCTGTGCGACTACGGCACCAGGACAGGGTCAGGGGAGCTTGGTTTTTTTTCTCCACGCCAGTGGGGCATGATCAGGGATGCATGCACTGTCCTGGCACCATTTGAGGAGGCCACGAGGATGGTGAGCAGTGACAGTGCATGCATCAGTGACACTGTACCTCTTGTCCACCTGTTGGAGCACACGCTGCGTGGAATAATGGACAGGGCACTTGAGGCAGAACAGAGGCAGGAAGAGGAGGACTTCCTTGCCTCTCAAGGCCCCCTTTACCCAGACAGTGTTCCTTCTGTCCCACCCATCGCACAGGAAGAGGAGGAGGAGGAGGAGGAGGATTGTGTCAGCATGGAGGTGGAGGCTGGCACTCAGCATCATCAGCAGCAGTCTTTTAGGGATGATTTACAGTCCCAAGAAACCAGTGGACTTGTACGTGGCTGGGAGGAGGTGGCTGCGGATCATGTCGTCCTTAGTGACCCAGAGGACTCCGGAGCGAATGCCTCAGCAAACCTACGCTGCATGGCCTCCCTGATCCTGCAAAGTCTGCGGAAGGATCCTCGTATTCTTCGGATCAAGGAGAGGGACCATTACTGGCTGGCCACTCTCCTTGATCCACGGTACAAGGGTAAGGTTGCGGACCTTATGTTACCGTCGCAGAGGGAGCAGAGGATGAGACAACTCCGGGAGGCCTTGCAGAAAGGTCTGTGCAACGCGTTCCCAGAGACTGGGAGGTTACAAACTCCTGGTCCTGGACAACGAGTTGCTGAGGCTTCGGCCAGTCAAAGAAGGAGCGGTGGGGAAGGTGGCCGTCTGACCGATGCGTTCAGACAATTCTTTAGTCCGCAGCCCCAAAGTATGATCGGTTCCAGCAACCATCGCCAGCGTCTGATAAACATGGTGCAGGAATATCTAGGGGCAAGGTCAGACTTGGACACCTTCCCCACCGAAAATCCTCTGGCTTACTGGGTCTTGAGGATGGATCACTGGCCAGAGCTTGCACAGTATGCAATTGAGCTACTGGCCTGTCCTGCATCCAGCGTTCTTTCGGAACGCACATTCAGTGCTGCTGGAGGATTTGTCACGGATCACAGGGTGCGCCTGTCCACCGACTCGGTTGATCGACTGACTTTCATCAAGATGAACCAGTCTTGGATCACCACCAGCTACCACACACCTGATGCTGATATAACAGACTAATTGATTTTAACGTGTCACATCCCTTCAAGACTGATGCTGATGCTGAGTGCCTGTGCTGTTATGTTGACTGGCTATCCTCCTCCTCCGAGTCCTCAATGATACGATTGATGATGATAGCTTGGAAGATCATTTTTGTTTATGGGTGCCGCCACCAGTGGCTAAGGCCCAATTTTTCAGCCCCTGTTTTACAGGGGCGTGTAATTACAATTTTTTTAGCAATAATTTGCCATAGGGCTCATTGCTGTGCTCCAAGTACAGTATCTGTGAGGGGTTGGAGTGTTGTGGCACCAGTGCCTAAGGCCCAATTTTTCAGCCCCTGTTTAACAGGGGCGTGTCATTACAATTTTTGAAGCAATACTTTGCAACAGGGCTCATTGCTGTGCTCCAAGTACAGTATCTGTGAGGGGTTGTAGTGTTGTGCCACCAGTGCCTAAGGCCCAATTTTTCAGCCCCTGTTCAACAGGGGCATGCAATTACAATTCTTGATCTAATAATTCACAGCAGGGCCCATTGCTGCACCCACCAAGAGTAACTCTGAGGGCTTACAGTGTTGTGGCAACGCCACCACCACCACCACCACGAAAGGCCCAATTTTTCAGCCCCTGTTCAAAAGGGGCATGTAATTACAATTCTTGATCTAATAATTCACAGCAGGGCCCATTCCTGCACCCACCAAGAGTAACTCTGAGGGCTTACAGTGTTGTGGCAACGCCACCACCACCACCACCACGAAAGGCCCAATTTTTCAGCCCCTGTTCAAAAGGGGCATGTAATTACAATTCTTGATCTAATAATTCACAGCAGGGCCCATTCCTGCACCCACCAAGAGTAACTCTGAGGGCTTACAGTGTTGTGGCAACGCCACCACCACCACCACCACGAAAGGCCCAATTTTTCAGCCCCTGTTCAAAAGGGGCATGTAATTACAATTCTTGATCTAATAATTCACAGCAGGGCCCATTCCTGCACCCACCAAGAGTAACTCTGAGGGCTTACAGTGTTGTGGCAACGCCACCACCACCACCACCACGAAAGGCCCAATTTTTCAGCCCCTGTTCAAAAGGGGCATGTAATTACAATTCTTGATCTAATAATTCACAGCAGGGCCCATTGCTGCACCCACCAAGAGTAACTCTGAGGGCTTACAGTGTTGTGGCAACGCCACCACCACCACCACCACGAAAGGCCCAATTTTTCAGCCCCTGTTCAAAAGGGGCATGTAATTACAATTCTTGATCTAATAATTCACAGCAGGGCCCATTGCTACACCCACCAAGAGTAACTGTCAGGGCTTACAGTGTTGTGGCACCAGCACCACCATCAAAGGCCCAATTTTTACTACCACTGTTCAACAATTATATGTAATTAAAATTCCTGATATAATAGTTGACAGCAGGGCGTTCCAGCACCAACCAAGAGTAACTGTGAGTGCTTACAGTGTTGTGCCAACACCAACAACTAAGGGGCCTATTTCTGCAGAGTATATACGGCAGGTCCCTACTTTCAAACATCCAACTTACAAACGACTCCTACTTGCAAACGCAAGAAGACAACAGGAAGTGAGAGGAAATCTACCACTAGGAAGGAAAATTCTCTCCTGTAAGAATAAATATGGGAGAAAGGTGTCTCCTCTGTACTGATGCTTTATCAGCAATCCTTGTTTCAAGAAAAACACCACATTTCAAAAACAGTTGTCATTGGGACGGAAAGTGAGGTGAAATGTTCTGAACAGGGGCACAGACAGCAAAACAAATGTTACAGGGGTGATAACCCTTACCTATGTTTTCCAAAAAGTTTAAAAATAGATTTTTGGGCTGGAGCTACACTTCAACAATGTACCTGTTCAAAATTACAAACAGATTCTACATAAGAACAAACCTACAGTCCCTGTCTTGTATGCACCGCCTGTATACGGCTGTTCAGAGTATATAGGGCCTTTTTTATTTTATGTGCGGGGTTCCCCTTAATATCCATACAAGACCCAAAGGGGCTGGTAATGGGCTGGGGTAGGGGGGGGGGGGGGGGGGGTCATGGGGTAGCTATGCCATTTTTCTTAAAGATTTTCATCCATATTACCGGGACCAGACATTACATTAAAGCCGCAAGCAGTTTTAAATGGCTTTTTTTTCCTTTAGAAGTGTCATTTTGTGCAGGGACAGTTCTAAACACGGGAAACACGTGGCACTTCACAGGCATACTTTAGACACCCCCCAGGTACGATATTTAAAGGAATATTTGACTTTTTTTTTTTCACTTTATGCATCATTAAAATGACTGCTCCCGAAAAACGACCGTTTTTAAAACTTCTTTTTGCATTGATACATGTCCCCTGGTGCACAACCCGGGTTCCCAAACCCTTTTTAGGACAATAACATGCATAATAGTTGTTATAATTAGCACTTTAGAATTCGAACGTTCGCATCCATTGTATTTAATAGGGTTCTAATGTTCGTACGAACTTTCGGTCCGTTCGTGGGTTCTGGTGCGAACCGAACCTGGGGGTGTTCGGCTCATCACTAGTCACCGCGCTTTTAGACCTACGAGATTTTGGATTCACAGTGTGTATGCAAGGAAAGCTTGACAAGAATCTCGTCAAGCTTGACAAGAAACCCGTTGAGGAAAACTTAGTTTTTTTTCCGACGAGATTCTCAGTCGTGTGTACGAGGCTTCAGACTTTTGCTAATTGATTAGCAGCAACCAATACATGGAAAGCAACTTATTTTGTGATGTGGGTCTTCAGTTCTTCTATGGATTTAGGACAGTTAACAGGAAAATGCAAATCTTATAGCTTTCATATAAGCAAATAATTTTAGTTTTATTATACAGGATAGCGGTATTGTTAGTAACATGCAGTCTAGAATGTTTTTCATTTATTAGCAGGATGTGAGACCCAGTGACTGAAGTACCTTAATGCCAATAGATATGCATTTTCTCTCAGCTCTGATAAATCACCTCCAGGACTAAACAGCTCTAAAGTGGCCCTTAAGGGTAATATTTTTCCATGCTAAAGCATGAAGTAATGTCTTTAGTCATATACAAAGAAGCATTGTTTATTTAAATTGGATACACATATGTTAACCCTTCTGCTTATGTTTAAAACGGCTTGTCATTAGACCATTTGTATATAAGGAATGAAATCTAATAAAAAATAAAACATTACGCTGGGATGCATTTAACTGTTTATTTCCATAGCTGCATAAAAGGGTTTCAGTCTTCTGCAGTAGAATGGAATTAAATATTTCCTTCATTTGCACAATACAACTTCCATGTTCTTTGTAAAACTTAAGCAGATGGCATTTTAGGTTCCAATTCCTCTAAATATAAATGTTGCCGACATCCCAGTTTCCAGGTCCTAAGTGGTTGGACACATACTGATAATACCACAGCTAACGAACAGGGATGAGCCGAACACCCCCCTGTTCGGTTCGCACCAGAACCTGCGAACAGACAGAATGTTCGTGTGAACTTTAGAACCCTATTAAATACAATGGACTCGAACGTTCGAAATCTAAAGTGCTAATTATAAAGGCTAATATGCAATTTATTGTCCTAAAAAGTGTTTGGGGACCCGGGTCCTGCCCCAGGGGACATGTATCAATGCAAAAAAAGGTTTAAAAAATAGACGTTTTTACGGGAGCAGTGATTTTAGTAATGCTTAAAATGAAAAAATAAAAGTGAAATATTCCTTTAAATTTCGTACCTGGGGGGTGTGTATGATATGCATGCAAAGTCGCGCATGTTTCCCGTGCTTAGAACTGTCCCTGCACAAAGTGTAATTTTTGAAGGAAAAAAAGTAATTTAAAACTCACTCGCGACTATAATAAATTGTCGGCCGCAGGGGAAGAGGGGGGGACGAGAGAGCGGCTCCCCCTCCCTCCTGAACCGTACCAGGCCACATGTCCTCAACATGGGGAGGATGTCCCCATGTTGATGGGGACAAGGGCCTCATCCCCACAACCCTTGCCCGGTGGTTGTGGGGGTCTGCGGGCGGGGGGCTTATCGGAATCTGGAAGACCGCTTTAACAAAGGGGACCCCCAGATCCCGGCCCCCCCTATGTGAATTGGTAAATAAAAACACACAAACACCTTGGAAAAGTCCTTTATTAAAAAAAAAAAAAAAAAAAAAAAAAAACATTCCAGCGATGAAATCCAGTGTCCCGCGGCGATCCGATGTCCAGCGCTGTCCGTCATTGGTTGTGCCTGTGAGGACCTGATGGGGAACTTCCTCCGCTGTGTTTTAAATGTATAGACCCGCCCCTTCTAAAGTTCCCCATCAGGTCCGCTCAGCGGACCAGATGCGGAACGCGAGAAGGGGCGGGTCTATTCATGTATTACACAGCGAACGAAGTTCCCCATCAGGTCCGCCCCCTCGGTATGTCCGACCCCGCCTACGTCATTGGCCTGAGCGGGGAACTTCCTTCACTGTGTAATTTAAATTTACACAGTGAAGGAAGTTTCCCGCTCAGGCCAATGACGTAGGCGGGGTCTGACATACCGAGGGGGCGGACCTGATGGGGAACTTCTCGCACTTTGTAATACATGTATAGACCCGCCCCTTCTCAAGTTCCCCATCAGGTCCGCTCAGCCAATGACTAGGTGTAAGGCTGAGGACCTGATGGGGAACTTGAGAAGGGACGGGTCTATTCATGTATTACACAGCGAACGAAATTCCCCATCAGGTCCGCCCCCTCGGTATGTCAGACCCCGCCTACGTCATTGGCCTGGGCGGGAAACTTCCTTCACTGTGTAAATTTAAATTACACAGTGAAGGAAGTTCCCCGCTCAGGCCAATGACGTAGGCGGGGTCGGACATACCGAGGGGGCGGACCTGATGGGGAACTTTGTTCGCTGTGTAATACATGAATAGACCCGCCCCTTCTCGCGTTCTGCATCTGGTCCGCTGAGCGGACCTGATGGGGAACTTTAGAAGGGGCGGGTCTATACATTTAAAACACAGCGGAGGAAGTTCCCCATCAGGTCCGCACAGGCACAACCAATGACGGACAGCGCTGGACATCGGGATCGCCGTGGGACCCTGGATTTCATTGCTGGAATGTTTTTTTTTTTTTTTAATAAAGGACTTTTCCAAGATGTGTGTGTTTTTATTTACATTTTTTTACACTTTCTTCGTGAAATGGTAGGGGTACAATGTACCCCTTACCAATTCACATAGGGGGGGCAGGATCTGGGGGTCCCCTTTGTTAAAGGGGTCTTCCAGATTCCGATAAGCCCCCGCCCGCAGACCCCCACAACCACCGGGCAAGGGTTGTGGGGATGAGGCCCTTGTCTCCGTCAACATGGGGACATCCTCCCCATGTTGAGGGCATGTGGCCTGGTACGGTTCAGGAGGGAGGGGGGCCGCTCTCTCGTCCCCCCCTCTTCCCCTGCGGCCGGCCAGGTTGCGTGCTCGGATAAGGGTCTGGTATGGATTTTTGGGGGAACTCAACGCCATTTTTTTTAAATTTGGGGTGGAGTTCCCCTTAAAATCCATGCCAGATCTCAAGGGCCTGGTATGGATATTTAGGGGGAACCTCACGCCATTTTTTTTTTAATTTTCGGCGGGGTTCCCCTTAATATCCATTCGAGACCTGAAGGGATGTATTGATAAAAGCCGACAATTCATTAGTGAGTTTTAAATGATTTTTTTTCCTTCAAAAATTACACTTTGTGCAGAGACAGTTCTAAGCACGGGAAACATGCGCGACTTTACATGCATATCATACACACCCCCCAGGTACAAAATTTAAAGGAACATTTCACTTTTATTGTTTCACTTTAAGCATTATTAAAATCACTGCTCCTAAAAAAACTGCTATTTTTAAAACTTTTTTTTGCATTGACACATGTCCCCTGGGGCAGGACCCAGGTCCCCAAACACTTTTTAGGACAATAACTTGCATATAAGCCTTTATAATTAGCACTTTAGATTTCTCCCATAGACTTTTCGAATTTGCCGCGAACACCCCAAATTGTTAGTTGTTCGGCGAACGGGCGAACAGGCAATGTTCGAGTCGAACATGAGTTCGACTCGAACTCGAAGCTCATCCCTACTAACGAACAACAAACAACAGTTTTTGTTGTTCTTTGAAATCTAATAGAGTGTTGTATATATTAGCCATTCAGAAAGTTTGGAGTTTACTTGATACCCTTTAATTGTTGCTTAACTTTTAAAGATGCAAGCTTTAGAGCAGGGGTGTCAAACTCAATTTCTTTGCAGGCCACATCAGCAGTAGGGATGAGCCGAACACCCCCGGGTTCGGTTCACACCAGAACCCGCGAACGGACCGAAAGATCGCACAAACGTTAGAACCCTATTAAATACAATGGATGCGAACGTTCGAAATCTAAAGTGCTAATTATAACGACTATTATGCATGTTATTGTCCTAAAAAGGGTTTGGGAACCCGGGTTCTGCACCAGGGGACATGTATCAATGCAAAAAGAAGTTTTAAAAACGGCCGTTTTTCGGGAGCAGTCATTTTAATGATGCATAAAGTGAAAAAAAAAAGTCAAATATTCCTTTAAATATCGTACCTGGGGGGTGTCTAAAGTATGCCTGTGAAGTGGCATGTGTTTCCCATGTTTAGAACTGTTCCTGCACAAAATTACATTTCTAAAGGAAAAAAAGCCATTTAAAACTGCTTGCGGCTTTAATGTAATGTCTGGTCCCGGTAATATGGATGAAAATCTTTAAGAAAAATGGCATAGAATTTCCCTCCCTAGGGGTAGATTTCCTCTCACTTCCTGTTGTCTCCTTCCGTTTGCAAGTAGGAGTCGTTTGTAAGTTGGATGTTTGAAAGTAGGGGCCTGCCCTATATACTCTGCTGAAATTTGCCCCTTACATGTTGGTGTTGCCACAACACTGTAAGCCCTCACAGTTACTCTTGGTGGGCGCATGAATGGGCCCTGCTGTGAATTATTAGATCAAGAATTGTAATTGCATGCCCCTGTTGAACAGGGGCTGAAAAATTGGGCCTTTGGTGGTGGTGGTGGTGGTGGTGGTGTTGACACAACAATGTAAGGCCTCACAGTTACTCTTGGTGGGCGCAGGAATGGGCCCTGCTGTGAATTATTAGATCAAGAATTGTAATTACATGCCCCTGTTAAACAGGGGCAGAAAAATTGGGCCTTAGGCACTGGTGCCACAACACTGCAACCCCTCACAGATACTGTACTTGGAGCACAGCAATGAGCCCTGTTGCAAAGTATTCCTTAAAAAATTGTAATTACACGCCCCTGTTAAACAAGGGGTGAAAAATTGGGCCTTAGGCACTGGTGCTGGTCCCACGACACTGCAACCTCTCCCAGATACTCTAGTTGGAGTGCAGGAATGAGCCCTGCTGCAAAGCATTGCATAAAAAATTGTAATTACATGCCCCTGTTAAACAGGGGCTGAAAAATTGGGCCTTAGTCACTGGTGCTGGTGCCACGACACTGCAACCTCTCCCAGATACTTTGGTTGGAGTGCAGGAATGAGCCCTGCTGCAAAGCATTGCATAAAAAATTGTAATTACATGCCCCAATCGGATCATTGAGGAGGAGGAGGATAGTCAGTCAACATAACAGGACTCAGCATCAGCATCAGTCTTGAAGGGATGTGACATTTGAAAATAAATTAGTCTGTTATATCAGCTTCAGGTGTTTGGTAGCTGGTGGTGATCCAAGACTGGTTCATCTTTATGAAAGTCAGTCGATCAACCGAGTCGGTGGACAGGCGCACCCTGCGATCCGTGACAAATCCTCCAGCAGCACTGAATGTGCGTTCTGAAAGAACGCTGGATGCAGGACAGGCCAGTAGCTCAATTGCATATTGCAAGCTCTGGCCAGTGATCCATCCTCAAGACCCAGTAAGCCAGAGGATTTTCGGTGGGGAAGGTGTCCAAGTCTGACCTTGCCCCTAGGTATTCCTGCACCATGTATATCAGACGCTGGCGATGGTTGCTGGAACCGATCATACCTTGGGGCTGCGGACTAAAGAATTGTCTGAACGCATCGGTCAGACGGCCACCTTCCCCACCGCTCCTTCTTTGACTGACCGAAGCCTCAGCAACTCGTTGTCCAGGACCAGGAGTTTGTAACCTCCCAGTCTCTGGGAACGCGTTGCACAGACCTTTCTGCAAGGGCTCCCGGAGTTGTCTCATCCTCTGCTTCCTCTGCGACGGTAAGATAAGGTCCGCAACCTTACCCTTGTACCGTAGATCAAGGAGATTGGCCAGCCAGTAATGGTCCCTCTCCTTGATCCGAAGAATACGAGGATCCTTCCGCAGACTTTGCAGGATCAGGGAGGCCATGCAGCGTAGGTTAGCTGAGGCATTCGGTCCGGAGTCCTCTGGGTCACTAAGAACGACATGATCCGCAGCCACCTCCTCCCAGCCACGTACAAGTCCACGGGTTTCTTGGGACTGTAAATCATCCCTAAAAGACTGCTGCTGATGATGCTGAGTGCCAGGCTCCACCTCCATGCTGACACAATCCTCCTCCTCCTCTTCCTGTGCGATGGGTGGGACAGAAGGAACACTGTCTGGGTAAAGGGGGCCTTGAGAGGCAAGGAAGTCCTCCTCTTCCTGCCTCTGTTCTGCCTCAAGTGCCCTGTCCATTATTCCACGCAGCGTATGTTCCAACAGGTGGACAAGAGGTACAGTGTCACTGATGCATGCACTGTCACTGCTCACCATCCTCGTGGCCTCCTCAAATGGTGCCAGGACAGTGCATGCATCCCTGATCATGCCCCACTGGCGTGGTGAAAAAAACCCGAGCTCCCCTGACCCTGTCATGGTGCCGTAGTCACACAGGTACTCATTGATGGCCCTCTGCTGCATGTGCAGCCGCTGCAGCATGGCAAACGTTGAGTTCCACCTGGTGGGCATGTCACATATAAGGCGGTCCTTGGGCAGGTTCAACTCCTTTTGCAGCTCAGCCAGGCGAGCACTGGCATTATAAGATCTGCGGAAATGCACACAGACTTTCCTGGCCTGCCTCAGGACATCCTGTAAGCCCGGGTACCTGCCCAAGAACCGCTGCACCACCAGGTTAAGGACGTGAGCCACACAGGGCACATGGGTCAGTTGTCCCTGTCGGAGGGCGGAGAGGAGGTTGGTGCCATTGTCGCAAACCACCATTCCTGGCTTAAGCTGGCGTTGCATCAACCACCTCTCAGCCTGCCCCTGCAGAGCAGACAGAACCTCTGCCCCAGTGTGGCTCCTGTCCCCCAAACCAGCGCAAGCACGGCATGGCATCTTTTTGCCTGCGTACTTGCGTAGCCCCTTGAACGCCTACGAAGCACCGCTGGTTCCGAGGACAAAGCACAGGAAGAGGCCATGGAGGAAGAAGAAGAGGAGGGGGTGGAGGAGAGAGGTGTGTCACAACCAGTAGTAGCATTTTGGAGGCGTGGCAGCGGAACAACCTCCAACACTACTGCACCTTGTCCTGCATCCTTCCCAGCTGCCAAAAGAGTGACCCAATCGGCCGTGAAAGAAAGGTAACGTCCCTGTCCATGCCTGCTGGACCATGAGTCAGCGGTAATATGCACCTTACCGCTGACCGCCCTGTCCAGCGAGGCCAAGACATTGCCTTCCACATGCCGGTAGAGAGCCGGAATCGCCTTCCGTGAGAAAAAGTGGCGTTTGGGAACCTGCCACTAAGGAACCGCACATTGCACAAACTCACGGATGGGGGCCGAGTCTACCAACTGAAAAGGCAGCAGTTGAAGCGCTAGCAATTTAGCCAAGCTAGCATTCAACCGCTGGGCATGTGGATGGCTGGGAGTGAACTTCTTTCGACGGTCCAGCAGCTGGGGCAGGGAAATTTGCCTGCTAGAATCGGACGTCAGTGTACTGCTAGCAGAGTGCCCGCAAGTACTTGGCTGTGACACACCTAATTCTACACCTTCATTCCTCTCAGTGCAGGTTTCAGAGAGGACTGAAGGTATAGTGGGGTTGGAGATCCCAGCTGATGCGGTGCAAGGAGAGGTCCGCTTTGTTCTTTGGTGTGGGTCTTTAAGGTAGGCTTGCCAACGAGCTGCATGGCAGGTCAACATATGTCTGGTCAAGCATGTGGTGCCCAAACGGCTGATGTTTTGGCCACGCGATATACGCTTGAGACATATGTTGCAAACAGCAGCTGTGCGATCTGATGCACTCGACTCAAGAAAGGCCCACACCAAAGAACTTTTTGAATAACGGGCAGAGGCAGGGCCCTGCACAGGCGGAGCTCTGCGGTGTGATTCCGTCGGTGTGCTGCCCTTACGCTGGCCCCCGAGGGCATCCTGCCTCGTTGGAGATGTGCCTCATCCTCCACCTCCTCCTCTCTCCTATTAGGCACCCACGTGGAGTCAGTGACCTCATCATCCCCTCCCTCCTCATCGCTGGAGCCAATCTGGCAGTATGCTGCAGCTGCTGGAACATGACTGCCAGATTGGTGTCCTTCTTGAGCATCCCCTCTCTCTGCTCTCACGCTACTGCCGTCCTCTAGCTGGGTATCATCATCAGACCCTTCGAAACGCTGGGCATCCTCCTGGAGCATGTACCCAACACTGTGCTCAAACAGTTCGGGGGACTCCTCAGGAGGACATGGTGGGTCTAGGGAAGGAGTGACTGATGATGACATTGATACCAGGGAAGAGGACGCTTTGGCAGCTGCTTTGCCAGTACCCTGAGCCTGGGTGAGAGAGGATGAGGAGGATGAGGAGGGCTTGGTCATCCACTCTACCAAGTCTTCGGCATGATGCGGCTCAACACGTCCAGCTGCCGAAAAGAAGGACAAGCGTGTCCCATGGCCACGTGCTGATGGCGATGCACCGCGTCCACGACCAGCACTGTTGTCTCTAGACACAGAGCCTGCTTGCCCTCTTTTATTGGCTCCTGACTGTCTGCCTCTCCTTGTTTGCCTTCCAGACATTCTAATGGACTGCGGGGAGATGGGAAAACCAGCAATAAGGCCTAGCTTCAGGAGTATATTTTGCAGGAAGCACACTACGCCCGCTGTAAGTGCTGCAAATGCCTGTTGGTGTAACACACCAGGAAAACACAGCAATAAGGGCTAGCTTCAGGTGTATATTTTGCAGGAATCACACTACGCCTGCTGTAAGTGCTGCAAATGCCTGTTGGTGTAACACACTAGGAAAACACAGCAATAAGGCCTAGCTTCAGGAGTATATTTTGCAGGAATCACACTACGCCTGCTGTAAGTGCTGCAAATGCCTGTTGGTGTAACACACCAGGAAAACACAGCAATAAGGCGTAGCTTTAGGAGTATATTTTGCAGGAATCACACTACGCCTGCTGTAAGTGCTGCAAATGCCTGTTGGTGTAACACACCAATACGGGCTAGCTTCAGGAGTATATTTTGCAGGAATCACACTACGCCTGCTGTAAGTGCTGCAAATGCCTGTTGGTGTAACACACTTGGAAAACACAGCAATAAGGCGTAGCTTCAGGAGTATATTTTGCAGGAATCACACTACGCCTGCTGTAAGTCCTGCAAATGACTGTTGGTGTAACACACCAGGAAAACACAGCAATACGGGCTAGCTTCAGGAGTATATTTTGCAGGAATTACACTACGCCTGCTGTAAGTGCTGCAAATGCCTGTTGGTGTAACACACCAGGAAAACACAGCAATAAGGCGTAGCTTCAGGAGTATATTTTGCAGGAATCACACTACGCCTGCTGTAAGTGCTGCAAATGCCTGTTGGTGTAACACACCAGGAAAACACAGCAATACGGGCTAGCTTCAGGAGTATATTTTGCAGGAATCACACTACGCCTGCTGTAAGTGCTGCAAATACCTGTTAGAGTAACACACTAGGAAAACACAGCAATAAGGCGTAGCTTCAGGAGTATAGTTTGCAGGAATCACACTACGCCTGCTGTAAGTGCTGTAAATGCCTGTTGGTGTAACACACCAGGAAAACACAGCAATACGGGCTAGCTTCAGGTGTATATTTTGCAGTAATCACACTACGCCTGCTGTAAGTGCTGCAAATGCCTGTTAGAGTAACACACTAGGAAAACATAGCAATAAGGCCTAGCTTCAGGAGTATATTTTGCAGGAATCACACTACGCCTGCTGTAAGTGCTGCAAATGCCTGTTGGTGTAACACACCAGGAAAACACAGCAATACGGGCTAGCTTCAGGTGTATAATGTGCAGGAGGCACACTCCGCCCGCTGTAAGTGCTGCAAATGCCTGTTAGTGTAACACACCAGGAAAACACAGCAATACGAGCTAGCTTCAGGTGTATACTGTGCAGGAGGCTTAGCAACAATGACACTGACACTGTCCCCTGCCTATCCTTCTCTCTCCCTGCACACAAGGTTTATCAAAGAATATGACACTGACACTCTCCCTGCCTATCCTTCTCTGTTCCTGCACACAAGGTTTAGTAAAGAATATGACACTGACACTGTCCCCTGCCTATCCTTCTCTCTCCCTGCACACAAGGTTTATCAAAGAATATGACACTGGCACTCTCCCTGCCTATCCTTCTCTCTCCCTGCACACAAGGTTTAGCAAAGAATATGACACTGACACTCACCCTGCCTATCCTTCTCTCTCGCTGCACACAAGGTTTAGCAAAGAATATGACACTGACACTGTCCCCTGCCTATCCTTCTCTCTCCCTGCACTCAAGGTTTAGCAAAGAATATGACACTGACAATCTTCCTGCCTATCCTTCTCTCTCCCTGCACACAAGAATAGCACAAAGAATATCATACTGTCCCTGCCTATCCTTCTCTTTCCCTGCGCCGGAACACACTACAGAAGGCCGCAGCGCTGGCGGCCTTTTATAGTGTGGGGCGTGTGCTAAACCCCCATAGCTATAATTGGCCACAGGCAACTTGCCTGTGGCCAATTATGGCTCTCCTAGCTGCCGGCGCTGTGATTGGCCAAGCATGCGGGGTCACAGTGCATGCTTGGCCAATCACAGCGCCGGGATTGCACTGCGATGGCGCAGTGTATTGTGGGCCGTTTGCGTCACTCGAATTTGGCACGAACGGCCCAAATCGTTCGATGTTCGCCGAACGATCGAGCAGTCGATGTTCGAGTCGAACGTATGTTTGTCTCGAACACCGAGCTCATCCCTAATCAGCAGTATGTGTATAAAGTTTGTGATCACCGCGCTGTCGCATCAGCAGTATGGTTGCCCTTAAAGGGCGGCTTGTATCTGGGGTACAGAGTGCGGAGATCAGGGGTACACTACGTACAGTATATAGATTTCAGGAGTGAATTACTGTATGTACAGACTGCAGGGTTCAGTGGTGCACTATGTACAGAGTACAGTTCCAGGGGTGCCCTATGCACAGAGTACAGAGTTCAAGGGTGCCCTATGCACAGAGTACAGAGTCCAGGGGTGCTCTATTTACAGAGTGCAGGGTTCAGCAGTGGGTTACGTACAGAGTGCAGAGTTCAAGGGTATGCTGCGTACAGACTGCAAGATTTAGTGGTGCGTTACGTATAGAGTTCAGGGGTATGCAGAGTGCAGAGTTTATAGCGACGAGACCTGTACAATCGGCTGGTCTTCCAAGTATACCTTCCTCCATTGGTTCCCGCTGAGGTCTGCTGGCGCAGCAAGTGACGTCTTCACTAGATGCCGCTTCCACGCGCTGTCTCCACAAAGAGAATTTGTCACAGCCTGCTGGTTGTTCCTTCCCCAGCACTGTGCATAGGCTTTCCCACACATTGGCTCTCCATCAGCCTCTGGATTTCCCTGCCTAGTCCAGCCGTCATACATCAAGGCTGGATTTTGCAAGTGCTGAGACACATCTTGGATTTCTTCAACTGCGGACATGTAAGCTGTTTAAGCCATGGAGGTTGTTATTTACATCTGACACCATTGGTTGCACAGCTGTTTAATTTTAAAGTGTTACTAAACCCACAACAGTAAAATCAGTCTGTATATGCAGCATAGCATGCTTTTTATACTCACTGTGAAACTTAAGGGGTTAATCCTCTGCATTGTGTAAAAAGGCTGTTTTATCCTGTATGCATAGATCCTCCCCCTCCTGCACTGTCTATCTGGGGAAGGCCAGCTAACAAAGGCAGAGTAGCCAACCTGCACATGCTCTGTTGTGTCTTTTATGCTGGAGAGAACTTTTTCTTGGTTTTAGAGATTGCCAGGTCACAGGATATTGACATCATACGTGTGTGCGTGTATACAGGCTGCAGTGAAAATCTCCTCCTTCCTGAATTATCAGCACTGGAGAAACTGTGCAGTTTATCAGATAACTGTAGTATACAAATCATCCAAAAAGGTATATAGTGGCAGTATGTTAATGTAAAAAGAAGGTTTATAAGCTGTGGGCACTGTGGGGGGTCGGATGAATAACTTGAAGTTATCACTATTAATACAATAAACATTTCTTGATTATGGATACTGGTATATCATTAGTTCTTGCCAAGTTATCACACAGCTAATTAGTTATACTTGGACCTAAGCGCTCTCATGGACCTTATTGCATCTTTTTTCAGTGGTGCGCTATGCACAACCCCAAACCCTCCCCCCGATACTTCCTTGCATCTATTTCTCCTACCTGTCCTGGCTCTAGTACCTCCCTGTGTAGGCAGCTCTGCCTCGCCTTGCAGGGAGATTGTTCTCTCTCTCAGATTCCGAAGATCTGTCCCCACCATGCCCCGCAAGGAGTGTGTACAGGGATCTGTTAGAACTGGGAGCTGCTGAGAGCAAAGTTGTCCCTTGAAAACACAGAAGGCTTCTGTGTTTACAAGTGACAGTGGGGAGCGGGAGCAGAGGGTGAGAGCCGAAAGCAGCGGAATGGAGCCCCACCACATACTGGCTGTAAAACTGGGGCCACATGACAAGGCTTTGCGGGCTGGATTCAGCTCATGAGCCTTGTGTTTGACATGTGCTTTAGAGTTGAAGTGATATTAAAGGCAAGTTTATAAAAACAAACAAACATGTTATACTTAACCTGCTCTGTGCAGTGGTTTTGCACAGAGCAGCCCTGTTTTATCTCTACTCGGGTCCCCCGCTGGCGCTCCTGGCCCCTCCCCCCTGCAAAGTGCCCCCAGAACAACCAGCTTGCTATGGGGGCACCCAAGCAGGCTCACTGCTGAGCGGCTGCTCTGCATATCCATTCACACACAGAGCCAAGGCTCTGCCAATGAGAAGGGAGAATCCCCGGAGAGCCAAGGCTCTTGTGCAAATTGCTGGATCACAATGGGGCTCAGGTAAGTATTAGGGGGGATTTGTGTATGAGTATGTGGGGAAGAATGTAGGGTTGCTCAAAGGGTGTCAGTCTGTATGCACGATGGTCTTTTGCGTCTGTAAGGGATGTCGCTGAAGTAAATGACCCTGTAAGGGGACTGGCAAAGTGCTTGATTTGAGGCTAGAAAAGTTTGTTGTATCCAGCAAGGATGTGGGTGGAGATGCCTATAGGATAGTTTGGATTGTCAATAAGAGGAAAGAATGGGCTAGGAAAGGAGGAAAGCTTGTAAATTGCATGAGCCAAAGTCCAGGATTGACGAGTGTAAGCTGTTAAGGGTAAAAAAAATGGGTTTATGGGTAGTAATTTGTGTTTTAATCCAGGGTAGGGCCTTAAAACTCAGAGGGGAAAATTCTTGTTCAATAGGTGTTGTCATCTTCTTATTAGGGGGATATGAACCAATCTAGTATATTAGGGATATTTTGGAAACTAGAGAAACTTTGGCCATATTCACAATGTCTATTCTTTCCAACAAGAATTTTTGGTTTTTTTTCCATTGTTCTGGACCTTTTTGGGCTCTGTTTAGTAGGAAAATATAGTTGAGAATGTCCAGATCCACTAGCTTGAAAGGGATAGATGTGCCAAGATAAGTGGCATAAAAATAAAAAGTTGTTTTTGAGCAAGAAGAGTGTGGAAAGAGAAAGAGAAGTTTTTAGTACTATAGTTTTAGATAGATTAACTTTAATGGCGCGTACACACGATCGTGATTCACGGCGGTGAAAACACCGCCGTGAATCACGGCATGAAAAAAAATGAAAAACGAGGGAACGGCATGTTCCCCCACACACGACCGTTTTTCCCGTCATTTTTTTCTTTGACGAGAAAAACGACCGTCTGTGGGCTCCGCGGCAGTGTCTCCCTATGGGAAAACTGCCGCGGAAAAAAATGATGGAAAAAACGATGAGAAAATTTAGAACATGTTCTAATTTTTCTCGTCGTTTTTCCTGCCGTTTTTCTCAACGAGAAAAACGGCATAAAGCCCACAGACGATCGTTTTTCTCGGCGAAAAAAAAAAATGTCATTTTTCCCGACGGGAAAAATGATCGTGTGTACGCGGCATTACATTGCAAAGATCTCCACTGAAACTTTGATAGCATTAATGGTAGGCTGATGGGGTTGTCGTACATAGAGCTATAGATTATCAGCATAGGACATTTTGTGATGGAACGTTGATATGGTATTGACTAAAAAGGAGGGAAGGGGGAGGGTGAGAAGTGGGACTTAAAATGAAGCACACAGCAGTAAATTGAAAAGTCAAGCGAGTAGAAAAATTGGATTTATTCTGCATTGTACATTCATTTAGGCTGCATTCACACCTGAGCGTAGCGAATCGGGCGTTTTTACCGTCGTTTTTACCATTGTTTTGTCGCGCGAATTTGCGCCCGTCGGAACGCTCGTTGTCGCGCTAGACGCTTGAATCGGGCGTTTCCATTACATTATATGAATCCTAAAACGCCCAATCTGCCCGATTCGCGCGACAAAAAAGGGTCCGGAACTTGTTTGAGCTTCAGGCGTTCGGCTTCAGGCGACATGGAGTGGAGATGTGAACCATCTCCATAGAGAATAATGGATTTTTTCCCCTCTAGCGTTTTGTAGCTTCAGGCTTCAGGCTACAAAACGCTCAGGTGTGAATGCAGCCTTATAGCATATATTGGGCATACAGCCTCTCAACCATGAATGTTTGGACGTTTACAAAACAAATACATGAAACCACATAATTTGATGTACATTTACATAATGAGTACAGAAATCGCATGATGCTAGTAACAAACAATTAAAAACATAATTGCGGTCATAAAAATAAAAAGGGGTCCATGGTAAAAAAGGATGGTTATGAATAGTGGCTCGTGACCTTGTAGTCGCTCATCAGGAGCATAAACCATGGCATTAAAATATCTGCACATCGTGCGAGCTTGGCGTGCCAACGGAAATCGCCAATGCGACTCTGGGCTCCCTCTCGAGGCACTGTAGTGGTCTGGAAAGGCAGCAACAGCCAACAAAGGCACGTCCTAGGCATGTAGTGTTTGTTGATACCCTATATAGGGGTGGAAAAAGTGGCAAAAGTGGCAAAATAAATCCAATTTTTCTACTCGCTTGACTTTTCAATTTACTGCTGTGTGCTTCATTTAAAGTCCCACTTCTCACCCTCCCCCCTTCCCTCCTTTTTAGTCAATATTGATTAGGGATGGAGGCAGTGACCCCTTTGGTTCCTGCCTCATTGAAATTCCCCAAAAATTCCTTCTTTCATACCGTTGATATGGTATTGTTGTTCCAGACAGCAATGGCCAGAAGTTAGGGATGAGCTCGGTGTTCCAGTCGAACATACGTTCGACTCAAACATCGGCTGTTCGATCCTTCGGCGAACTTCGAAAGATTTGGGCCGTTCGCGCCAAATTCGAGTGACGCGAACGGCCCACAATACACTGCGCCATCGCAGTGCGATCCCGGCGCTGTGATTGGCCAAGCATGCACTGTGACCCCGCATGCTTGGCCAATCACAGCGCCGACAGCTAGGAGAGCCATTATTGGCCACAGGCAGGTTGCCTGTGGGCAATTATAGCTCAGGGGGTTTAGCACACGCCCCATACTATAAAAGGCCGCCAGCGCGGCGGCCTTGTGTAGTGTGTTCCGGCGCAGGGAAAGAGAAGGATAGGAAGGGACAGTGTGATATTCTTTGTGCTATTCTTGTGTACAGGGAGAGAGAAGGATAGGCAGGGAGAGTGTCAGTGTCATATTCTTTGCTAAACCTTGTGTGCAGGGAGAGAGAAGGATAGGCAGGGGACAGTGTCAGTGTCATATTCTTTGCTAAACCTTGTGTGCAGGGAGAGAGAAGGATAGGCAGGGAGAGTGTCAGTGTCATATTCTTTGATAAACCTTGTGTGCAGGGAGAGAGAAGGATAGGCAGGGAGAGTGTCAGTGTCATATTCTTTGATAAACCTTGTGTGCAGGGAAAGAGAAGGATAGGCAGGGGACAGTGTCAGTGTCATATTCTTTACTAAACCTTGTGTGCAGGGAGAGAGAAGGATAGGCAGGGAGAGTGTCAGTGTCATATTCTTTGATAAACCTTGTGTGCAGGGAGAGAGAAGGATAGGCAGGGGACAGTGTTAGTGTCATTGTTGCTAAGTCTCCTGGACAGTATACACCTGAAGCTAGCCCGTATTGCTGTGTTTTCCTGGTGTGTTACACTAACAGGCATTTGCAGCACTTACAGCGGGCGGAGTGTGCCTCCTGCACATTATACACCTGAAGCTAGCCCATATTGCTGTGTTTTCCTGGTGTGTTACACCAACAGGCATTTGCAGCACTTACAGCAGGCGTAGTGTGATTCCTGCAAAATATACTACTGAAGCTATGCCTTTTTTTGCTGTGTTTTCCTAGTGTCTTACTCTAACAGGCATTTGCAGCACTTACAGCAGGCGTAGTGTGATTACTGCAAAATATACACCTGAAGCTAGCCCGTATTGCTGTGTTTTCCTGGTGTGTTACACCAACAAGCATTTGCAGCACTTAAAGCAGGCGTAGTGTGATTCCTGCAAAATATACTCCTGAAGCTACGCCTTATTGCTGTGTTTTCCTAGTGTGTTACTCTAACAGGCATTTGCAGCACTTACAGCAGGCGTAGTGTGATTCCTGCAAAATATACTCCTGAAGCTAGCCCGTATTGCTGTGTTTTCCTACTGTGTTACACCAACAGGCATTTGCAGCACTTACAGCAGGCGTAGTGTGATTCCTGCAAAATATACTCCTGAAGCTAGCCCGTATTGCTGTGTTTTCCTGGTGTGTTACACCAACAGGCATTTGCAGCACTTACAGCAGGCGTAGTGTGATTCCTGCAAAATATACTTCTGAAGCTACGCCTTATTGCTGTGTTTTCCTGGTGTGTTACACCAACAGGCATTTGCAGCACTTACAGCAGGCGTAGTGTGATTCCTGCAAAATATACTCCTGAAGCTAGGCCTTATTGCTGTGTTTTCCTAGTGTGTTACACCAACAGGCATTTGCAGCACTTACAGCAGGCGTAGTGTGATTCCTGCAAAATATACACCTGAAGATAGCCCGTATTTCTGTGTTTTCCTGGTGTGTTACACCAACAGGCATTTGCAGCACTTACAGCGGGCGTAGTGTGCTTCCTGCAAAATATACTCCTGAAGCTAGGCCTTATTGCTGGTTTTCCCATCTCCCTGCAGGCCATTAGAATGTCTGGAAGGCAAACAAGGAGAGGCAGACAGTCAGGAGCCAATAAAAGAGGGCAAGCAGGCTCTGTGTCTAGAGACAACAGTGCTGGTCGTGGCCGCGACCTGGACCCAGCCTGCAGCATAACATCCTCACCACTAGAGGCTCTGGAGAAGACCTGCTGGGTCTTAGACTCCGCGCCCTGGGGAATCTTGGCTCTAGCTTCCTATAGGATCCCGGTTGTGCTCCTCTGGTCCTGCTTTCCACAACCACCCAGTTTCCTATCCACAGCAGTCAGCCATAGGGTTCACTACCTTGCGGTGCACTCCTGTCCCCCTACAGTGTGCATCTGTCACCTGGCCATAGGTGACCTGACAGGCCGGTGATGTGTCGAATTCTGTCCCCCGTCAAATAGTGTCCACCCTGTACTGCGCTTGCTCAGTATGTAGGACAAGGGGATTTCGAAAATCTCCCGAGACGAACAGCGCCTGCGTGGTGAGTTCAGGTGAAGGCCACACCATCCGTGGTTCAAGCCGAGCCAAGTGAGGCCGTGCCCGAAGCGTGGCGATCGAACCGAGCCCGTGAGGGGCCCTGTTACTATGTGCTACCGTATGTCCACTTGGATGGTGGGGCTTGAACCTGCACTCACTGCGCAGGCGCCGTTCATCTTCGGAGATTTTGTGAATCTCCTTGTCCTCTGTACTGCGCAAGCGCTGTGCCTTCGCAGTATGGGCCGGACACAATCCGATGGCCGGACAGTTTTTGTCACAACACCGGTATACATGTCTATTCTGCAGAAGGTACGGACAAGTCCTGTGGGATCCATGCCTGGTTCATTTTAATGAACGTGAGCTTGTCCACATTGGCTCTGGACAGGCGGCTGCGCTTGTCTGTGATAACGCCCCCTGCCGTGCTAAATACACGTTCAGATAATACACTGGCTGCAGGGCAGGCCAGCACCTCCAAGGCATAAAGGGCAAGCTCAGGCCATGTGCCCAATTTGGAGACCCAGAAGTTAAAGGGGGCAGACCCGTCATCCAGTACGTGTAGGCCTGTGGACACATACTGCTCAACCATGTTGGTGAAATGCTGCCTCCTGCTAAGACGTTCCATCTCAGCTGGTGGTGCTGGTTGTTGTGGCGTGCTGACAAAGCTTTTCCACATTTCAGCCATGCTAACCCTGCCTTCTGAGGTGCTGCCGGTGCCCCGGCTGCGTTGGCGACCTCTTCCTCCTCCTCTGCCTTCGCCTTGTGCTTCCACCGTACGCCCGCTGTCAGGTGGGAATGCCACCAGCAGCGCGTCTACCAGCGTGCGCTTGTACTCGCGCATCTTACGATCCCGCTCCAGTGAGGGAATTAAGGACGGTACGTTGTCCTTGTAACGGGGATCCAGCACGGTGGCCACCCAGTAATCAGCACCAGTTAAAATGTGGGCAACTCAGCGGTCATTGCGGAAACACTGCAGCATGTAATCGCTCATGTGTGCCAGGCTGCCCAGAGGCAAAGAAAAGCTGTCCTCTGTGGGAGGTGTATCGTCTGCAAAATGTTTTTTGTGGCCCTTTTTTTTTTTTAGTATAGCACAGTAGATGAAAACTATATAGAAATTGTTTATTTCACACACCTCCACATATGTACAACACACTTCAAAATATTTTTTGTGGCCCTAAATGGCGTTTTTTGGGAGACCACCACACACCCACAGTACGTAACCGCTGAATCGCACAGCTACAGAACTGCAGAAAATGCTATTTCAAAAAAATGTTTTTTTTTTAGTATAGCACAGTAGGAGAAAACTATATAGAAATAGTTTATTTCACACACCTCCACATATGTATAACACACTGCAAAATATTTTTTGTGGCCCTAAATGGCGTTTTTTGGAAGACCACAACACACCCACAGTACGTAACCGCTGAATCGCACAGCTACAGAACTGCAGAAAATGCTATTAAAAAAAAATGTTGTTTTTTTAGTATAGCACAGTAGAAGAAAACTATATAGAAATTGTTTATTTCACACACCTCCACATATGTATAACACACTGCAAAATATTTTTTGTGGCCCTAAATGGCGTTTTTTGGAAGACCACAACACACCCACAGTACGTAACCGCTGAATCGCACAGCTACAGAACTGCAGAAAATGCTATTCAAAAAAAAAATTGTTTTTTTAGTATAGCACAGTAGAAGAAAAATATATAGAAATGGTTTATTTCACACGCCTCCACATATGTATAACACACTGCAAAATATTTTTGTGGCCCTAAATGGCTCTTTTTGCAAGCGTACATTAAAGTGCAAATTTTTTTTTTGCCCTAAACGGGTCTTTTTTTGCACGAGCAAAATAAAATGCAAATTTTTTATTTTTTTTGCCCTAAATGGATCTTTTTCCAAGAGCAGAATACACCCACAGTATGGAAACGGTGTATCTCTCAACGTAATATATGCAGTGCTGGTGCACTGAGCTTGCAGATAAAAGGTAGATTTTCTCTGACACTGGGCTCATGGCAGTGTAAAAAGACTGCACTGCAACACAAACAGCTAAACCTATGCAGATCGCTGAGTTATATCTCTGAATCTGGACTCCTATTCCTATATAATATATCTCTCTCCCTGAAAGCACCAACAGGAACCTGGCCCTACGCTACACTGTCTCTCTATCTTTTCCCTCAGATTCCAGAATCAGGACTAACTCATGTATTTTTCAATCTCTCCCTAAAAGCAGCAGCAGCAGACAAGATCCTCTCCCTATCTATTCTGAAGCAGAGTGACATGTGTGCTGTGTGCCTCTAGCTTATATAGAAGCTGGGTCACATGTTGCACTGACCAATCACAGCCATGCCATTAGTAGGCATGGCTATGATGGCTTCTAAGGGCACACCAGCTAATCAAAAGGTGATTGGCTGACCCCTGAAGCATTTCTAACTGCGCCATTAGATTGCCGAACCCGAACCCGAACCTGGACTTTCGCGCAAAGTCCGGGTTCGGGTTCGGGAAAAAGCTAAAGTTCGATACGGACCCGAACTTTACAGTTCGGGTTCGCTCAACCCTACTCACAAGGGATAAGTCGCTTTACAACAATCGGAGTCAGAATAGTCAAAAGATGTATAGAATTCCTACAGCCTGCTGTGTATATGTGTGCGCCTTATCTGCAATCTAGCTCAGCGCCATCCGCCATCTTGTGAAAACACATGGTCGCACAAGCTTACTGCACCTCATGTGAATGTTAAAAACTGTTCTCTTTATTGAACTGTGTTACCCCACCTGTCTAAGCTGCTGTTCGTCTTCTTAAAGAGACAGTACCATTTTTTGCAAAAACTTGAAAAATGTCTA
The DNA here is from genome assembly GCA_029206835.1 of Rana muscosa. Lineage (NCBI taxonomy): Eukaryota > Metazoa > Chordata > Amphibia > Anura > Ranidae > Rana > Rana muscosa. The sequence continues at coordinate 487,633,747 of CM055116.1, read as the reverse complement.
CACAAGACTCTGAAAACCCTTTTGTGGCTGAACCAACGCAGATTCATCATGCCTCTGAACCCGCAGATGTACAGGGAGCAGATTCTGCAGATATTGCCGAACAGAGTGTAAGACCCAAACGTGCAATGAAACCGACACAGAAACTCAGAGAAAACTATGAAACCACTAGAGATGAGCTCTCCAGCAATCTGTCAGACTTATGGGACAGAACCTCACACTGCATGTCAGTTTTGTCACACTTTAATGATCAACCAGCTGAACCAAGAGACTCTATAGATCGCTTATCTGTCGCGTATGAACGCTACCAGCGGCTGTTTGCAAAGTACACAGCTTTCTTGCAGGACTGTATTATAGAGGACTCTTCAGCAGAACTGACCAGGGCTGATGCACTAAACCAACAAAGGGATCTCTTAGTGAAAAATGCTCAGCATAAGGCAGAACTCCGCATTGCTCAACTGCAGGAGACCAGATCTCACAGATCCACATCAACCAAGCACACTGCATGTACTTCCAGATCCTCTCGCTCCAGAAGCTCAACATTAAGTGACAAGCTAATAGAGGCCCGTGCACGTCTGGAAGAAAATAAAGTGCAAAGCTCCTTTACCAGAAAGGAAGCAGAAATAGAAACACAAAGGGCAGCTCGTCAAGCAAAGATGGTAGCTCAACAAGAAGCTCACCAAGCAGAGATGGAAGCTCACCAAGCAAAGCTCGCCAAGCAGAGCTGGATGCTCAAAGCAAAACTCTTGAAGCAGAGATGGCAGCTCAACAAGCAGAGGCATATTCCCAAATAAAGGTTCTGCAAATGGAAAAGGAGGAAGCAGCTGCCCTAGCAAGGCTGAGAGTCCTTGAACAAGCGATGGGAGAAAGTGCTAACTCAGACTGGTCCATCCCAGCGGAACTGCAAGACCCAGTTGAACGCAGCAGTGAATATGTACTAAAGCATAGTGTTTGCAATGATACAGAGTCATCTCCTGTACGTCCTAGTAACAACACTGTTCTGACTCTTAACACAGAGACCTCTCAGCTCCAAATGCCTGAGCCTCTTCAAGTCTACAACACAAGTGCATCTATGCAGCAAACCACATCTCCTCTAGCTGACAACTAGTGATGAGCCGAACACCCCCGGGTTCGGTTCGCACCAGAAACCGCGAACGGACCGAAAGTTCGAACGAACATTAGAACCCTATTAAATACAATGGATGCGAACGTTCGAATTCTAAAGTGCTAATTATAACAACTATTATGCATGTTATTGTCATAAATAGGGTTTGGGAACCCGGGTTGTGCACCAGGGGACATGTATCAATGCAAAAAGAAGTTTTAAAAACGGTCGTTTTTCGGGAGCAGTCATTTTAATGATGCATAAAGTGAAAAAAAAAAAGTCAAATATTCCTTTAAATATCGTACCTGGGGGGTGTCTAAAGTATGCCTGTGAAGTGCCACGTGTTTCCCGTGTTTAGAACTGTCCCTGCACAAAATGACACTTCTAAAGGAAAAAAAAGCCATTTAAAACTGCTTGCGGCTTTAATGTAATGTCTGGTCCCGGTAATATGGATGAAATTCTTTAAGAAAAATGGCATAGCTACCCCATGACCCCCCCCCTACCCCAGCCCATTACCAGCCCCTTTGGGTCTTGTATGGATATTAAGGGGAACCCCGCACATAAAATAAAAAAGGCCCTATATACTCTGAACAGCCGTATACAGGCGGTGCATACAAGACAGGGACTGTAGGTTTGTTCTTATGTAGAATCTGTTTGTAATTTTGAACAGGTACATTGTTGAAGTGTAGCTCCAGCCCAAAAATCTATTTTTAAACTTTTTGGGAAACATAGGTAAGGGTTATCACCCCTGTAACATTTGTTTTGCTGTCTGTGCCCCTGTTCAGAACATTTCACCTCACTTTCCGTCCCAATGACAACTGTTTTTGAAATGTGGTGTTTTTCTTGAAACAAGGATTGCTGATAAAGCATCAGTACAGATGAGACCCCTTTCTCCCATATTTATTCTTACAGGAGAGAATTTTCCTTTCTAGGGGTAGATTTCCTCTCACTTCCTGTTGTCTTCTTTCGTTTGCAAGTAGGAGTCAGGGCCGGCCCTACCATGGGACCCAATGGGACCGTGGTACCAGGCGGCATTTAGGAGGGGGCGGCAGTCAGTGTGTGACATTCAGTCAGGGCAGAGAGCAGAGCGAAGCGGAGCGGATGCTGGTCGGCGCCGCGGTGCGCTATGCCTGTGCGGTGCAGCTGCTAATGCTGCTTTCTCCTGCACTGTGTCTGCCGAGTCCCGACCGTTGCCTAGCAACCGGTGACGTCAGGAGGCCGCGGCCGCCCCAGCATTCACAGCGCTCAGCCTCCGCGCCAATCAAGATTGCTCCGCCCACACACCTCATCCACCACAGGGTTGGGAATGGGATTCAGTGTAGGAGGAATTCTGCTGTGGCTGTGCCCTGGACAGTGACCTTGTGAGTTGAGCCTGGGCTGCCTCTCTGCCTCTGATAAAAAGGGTGAGTTATGTGGGATTTTTAATGTGTATTGTACCCATGTTTTCCCTGTAATTTAAAGCAAAACTTTATTCTTTTAAACACTTTGCGCCCGCGCTATAGACAAAAGACGTCTACAGCGCGGGCGCGGGGCTCAATTGCCGGGAGGGCGTCCATGGACGTCCTCCTGTTTACTTCCGCGATGCGCGCCGCTGTGGGCGCGCATCGGGGAAAAGCTGTGCCCGCCGTGTCACTCGGGTGCCGATGCGCGTGCCTGGCGGTCGCGATGTCCGCCAGGTACCCGCGATTAGCTGTCACAGAGCCAAGGACGTGTATCTGTGTGTGTAAAAACACACACAGATCCACGTCCTGTCAGGGAGAGGAGACCGATGGTGTGTCCCTTGTACATAGGGACAACCATCGGTCTCCTCCCCCAGTCAGTCACCTCCCCGCACAGTAAGAATCACTAATAGGGAACACATTTAACCCCTTCCTCGCCCCCTAGTGTTAACCCCTTCCCTGCCAGTCACATTTATACAGTAATCAGTGCATATTTATAGCACTGTTCGCTGTATAAATGTGAATGGTCCCAAAAATGTGTCAAAAGTGTCCGATGTGTCCGCCATAATGTCGCAGTCACAATAAAAATCGCAGATCGCCACCATTACTAGGAAAAAAAAAAGTAATAAAAAAAATGTCATAATTCCATCCCCTATTTTGTAGGTGCTATAACTTTTGCGCAAAGCAATCATTATACGCTTATTTTTATATTTTTTTACCTAAAATATGTAGAAAAATACGTATCGGCCTAAACTGAGAAAAAAAATATATATTTAAAAAAAAAAATTGGGATATTTATTATAGCAAAAAGTAAAAAATATTGTGTTTTTTTCAAAATTGACGCTCTTTTTTTGTTTATAGGGCAAAAAATAAAAACCGCAGAAATGATCAAATACCACCAAAAGAAAGCTCTATTTGTGGGGGAAAAAAGGACGTCAATTTTGTTTGGGAGCTACGTGGCACGACCGTGCAATTGTTTTTCAAAGCGTGACAGTGCTGAAAGCTGAAATTTTGCCTGGGCAGGAAGGGGGTTATGTGCCCAGTAAGCAAGTGGTTAAAAAAATGCAAACTATAAAATGATTTGTATTGTTTTCTTGGTTTCTAATCAAGATGCAATGGTCATGTCATGAATTTTAATGGGAACAGGCATAAAAAAGGTTACTGCTGTGTTTCAACTCCCTCTCTGTGCAGGATAGATCATTGTCAGTAGAGGTGACATATGGCACATGTTCTTCTCAGGATGCCATTGCCTGCCCTGTATGTACAGCACAAAAAACACAATTTAAAAAAAACATTAAGGCTGCTTTCACACGGGGGCAGGTGGGCATTGATGGTAAAACACTGCTAGTTTTAGCGGCGCTTTACCGTCGTTTTAGCGGCGCTATTCGACCTCTAGTGGGGCGTATACACCGTTCCTCCACCGCCCTATAGATGCAGCCTGCAGGACTTTTTTTTAACATCCTGCCAGCGCATCATCCCAGTGTGAAAGCACTTAGGCTTTCACACTGGGACTCCAGGGGAGGCGCTTTACAGGCGCTATTTTAAGCCCAAAAGCGCCTGAAAAATGCCTCCAGTGTGAAAGGGGTCTAACAAAACTGCATGAAAACACTGAGGTGCATTATAGGCATTTTAGCGCTAAAAAGCTTTCACACTGGGGCGCTGCGCTTGCAGGATGTTAAAAAAAAGTCCTGCAAGCAGCATCTTTGGGTCACTTTAGGAGCGCTGTATACACCACTCCTCCACTCCTTGCGGGCGATTTTAACCCTTTCTCGGCCATTAGCGGGGGTTAAAAGCGCCCCGCTAGTGGGTGAAATGTGCCACAAATCCGACGGTAAAATAGCGGTGTTTTGCCGATATTTTACCGCCAACGCTATGGGCGTGTGAAAGGGGTCTCAAGGTTTCTTACCTTAATGCATTCTATGCATTAAGGTAAAAAACCTCCTGTGATGCAGCAGCCTCCCTTTTACTTACCTGAGCCTGGTTTTTCCCACGACGGGGACGAGCACACCAGCTCCACAGCCGGTGTCTCGGGTCCTGATTGGATAGATTGATAGCAGCGCAGCCATTGGCCCCGCTGCTGTCAATCAAACCCAATGATGCGGGAGCCGACTGGCGTGGCAGAGTCTTACTGTGTGTGGCAGGATCGCCTGTCTGCACCCTGCTGTCTTTCTGTGGCTCCAGTGTTTACCGTGTTGTCTCTGACCATCTCCTGTATCATTGTCTGCACACAGTCTCTGACCATCTCCTGTATCATTGTCTGCACACAGTCTCTGACCATCTCCTGTATCATTGTCTGCACACAGTCTCTGACCATCTCCTGTATCATTGTCTGCACACAGTCTCTGACCATCTCCTGTATCATTGTCTGCACACAGTCTCTGACCATCTCCTGTATCATTGTCTGCACACAGTCTCTGACCATCTCCTGTATCATTGTCTGCACACAGTCTCTGACCATCTCCTGTATCATTGTCTGCACACAGTCTCTGACCATCTCCTGTATCATTGTCTGCACACAGTCTCTGACCATCTCCTGTATCATTGTCTGCACACAGTCTCTGACCATCTCCTGTATCATTGTCTGCACACAGTCTCTGACCATCTCCTGTATATTTGTGGCGGGATCGTCTGTCTGCACCCTGCTGCCTGTCTTCGACTCCAGTGTTTGTTACTGTGTTAGCAGGTAAGAGCTTGTCATTACTGTCATTTGACAAAAATTTACTAGCCTGTCATCTAACTGTAGCACTGCCCCCGTAGGAGCTGCTAGTTTAGTTTTGGGCCTGCACTCTGCCTGTCAACCCCCAGAATTTGGCTCAATCCCCTCTGGCACAAATGGGCAATAATGTGATTGAGGACCCCAATTGGCTGTTAGGGACCTCAATAGTGTATACACAACAATATAGTTGTAACCAATTAACATGAGATAAACACAAAATAACACTGGAGTTTGTGGTTTGGATTTGAACGTAATGGTATGTCATGTAATTTTGCATATGGTGCTGTTGCATGTAACTCTGCTTTTCTGATAAATAAAATTTTACTTATCATGATATAAAATAATGAATGTGGGGGCGTTTTGGTGGGCGTGTTTTTTTTTTTGGGGGGGGCAGCATTTCATTCTTGGTCCCAGGCAGCACCATGTCTTGGGCCGGCGCTGGTAGGAGTCGTTTGTAAGTTGGATGTTTGAAAGTAGGGACCTGCCGTATATACTCTGCAGAAATAGGCCCCTTAGTTGTTGGTGTTGGCACAACACTGTAAGCACTCAGTTACTCTTGGTTGGTGCTGGAACGCCCTGCTGTCAACTATTATATCAGGAATTTTAATTACATATAATTGTTGAACAGTGGTAGTAAAAATTGGGGCTTTGATGGTGGTGCTGGTGCCACAACACTGTAAGCCCTGACAGTTACTCTTGGTGGGTGCAGCAATGGGCCCTGCTGTGAATTATTAGATCAAGAATTGTAATTACATGCCCCTTTTGAACAGGGGCTGAAAAATTGGGCCTTTCGTGGTGGTGGTGGTGGTGGCGTTGCCACAAGACTGTAAGCCCTCAGAGTTACTCTTGGTGGGTGCAGCAATGGACCCTGCTGTGAATTATTAGATCAAGAATTGTAATTGCATGCCCCTGTTGAACAGGGGCTGAAAAATTGGGCCTTAGGCACTGGTGGCACAACACTACAACCCCTCACAGATACTGTACTTGGAGCACAGCAATGAGCCCTGTTGCAAAGTATTGCTTCAAAAATTGTAATGACACGCCCCTGTTAAACAGGGGCTGAAAAATTGGGCCTTAGGCACTGGTGCCACAACACTCCAACCCCTCACAGATACTGTACTTGGAGCACAGCAATGAGCCCTATGGCAAATTATTGCTAAAAAAATTGTAATTACACGCCCCTGTAAAACAGGGGCTGAAAAATTGGGCCTTAGCCACTGGTGGCGGCACCCATAAACAAAAATGATCTTCCAAGCTATCATCATCAATCGTATCATTGAGGACTCGGAGGAGGAGGATAGCCAGTCAACATAACAGCACAGGCACTCAGCATCAGCATCAGTCTTGAAGGGATGTGACATGTTAAAATCAATTAGTCTGTTATATCAGCATCAGGTGTGTGGTAGCTGGTGGTGATCCAAGACTGGTTCATCTTGATGAAAGTCAGTCGATCAACCGAGTCGGTGGACAGGCGCACCCTGTGATCCGTGACAAATCCTCCAGCAGCACTGAATGTGCGTTCCGAAAGAACGCTGGATGCAGGACAGGCCAGTAGCTCAATTGCATACTGTGCAAGCTCTGGCCAGTGATCCATCCTCAAGACCCAGTAAGCCAGAGGATTTTCGGTGGGGAAGGTGTCCAAGTCTGACCTTGCCCCTAGATATTCCTGCACCATGTTTATCAGACGCTGGCGATGGTTGCTGGAACCGATCATACTTTGGGGCTGCGGACTAAAGAATTGTCTGAACGCATCGGTCAGACGGCCACCTTCCCCACCGCTCCTTCTTTGACTGGCCGAAGCCTCAGCAACTCGTTGTCCAGGACCAGGAGTTTGTAACCTCCCAGTCTCTGGGAACGCGTTGCACAGACCTTTCTGCAAGGCCTCCCGGAGTTGTCTCATCCTCTGCTCCCTCTGCGACGGTAACATAAGGTCCGCAACCTTACCCTTGTACCGTGGATCAAGGAGAGTGGCCAGCCAGTAATGGTCCCTCTCCTTGATCCGAAGAATACGAGGATCCTTCCGCAGACTTTGCAGGATCAGGGAGGCCATGCAGCGTAGGTTTGCTGAGGCATTCGCTCCGGAGTCCTCTGGGTCACTAAGGACGACATGATCCGCAGCCACCTCCTCCCAGCCACGTACAAGTCCACTGGTTTCTTGGGACTGTAAATCATCCCTAAAAGACTGCTGCTGATGATGCTGAGTGCCAGCCTCCACCTCCATGCTGACACAATCCTCCTCCTCCTCCTCCTCCTCTTCCTCCTCCTCTTCCTGTGCGATGGGTGGGACAGAAGGAACACTGTCTGGGTAAAGGGGGCCTTGAGAGGCAAGGAAGTCCTCCTCTTCCTGCCTCTGTTCTGCCTCAAGTGCCCTGTCCGTTATTCCACGCAGCGTGTGCTCCAACAGGTGGACAAGAGGTACAGTGTCACTGATGCATGCACTGTCACTGCTCACCATCCTCGTGGCCTCCTCAAATGGTGCCAGGACAGTGCATGCATCCCTGATCATGCCCCACTGGCGTGGAGAAAAAAAACCAAGCTCCCCTGACCCTGTCCTGGTGCCGTAGTCGCACAGGTACTCATTGATGGCCCTCTGCTGCGTGTGCAGCCGCTGCAGCATGGCCAACGTTGAGTTCCACCTGGTGGGCATGTCACATATAAGGCGGTTCTTGGGCAGGTTCAACTCCTTTTGCAGCTCAGCCAGGCGAGCACTGGCATTATAAGATCTGCGGAAATGCACACAGACTTTCCTGGCCTGCCTCAGGACATCCTGTAAGCCCGGGTACCTGCCCAAGAACCGCTGCACCACCAGGTTAAGGACGTGAGCCACACAGGGCACATGGGTCAGTTGTCCCTGTCGGAGGGCGGAGAGGAGGTTGGTGCCATTGTCGCAAACCACCATTCCTGGCTTAAGCTGGCGTGGCGTCAACCACCTCTCGGCCTGGCCCTGCAGAGCAGACAGGACCTCTGCCCCAGTGTGGCTTCTGTCCCCCAAACACACCAGCGCAAGCACGGCATGGCATCTTTTTGCCTGCGTACTTGCGTAGCCCCGTGAACGGCTACGGAGCACCGCTGGTTCATAGGACAAACCACAGGAAGAGGCCATGGAGGAAGAAGAAGAGGAGGGGGTGGAGGAGAGAGGTGTGTCACAACCAGTAGTAGCATTTTGGAGGCGTGGCGGTGGGACAACCTCCAACACTACTGCACCTTGTCCTGCATCCTTCCCAGCTGCCAAAAGAGTGACCCAATGGGCCGTGAAAGAAAGGTAACGTCCCTGTCCATGCCTGCTGGACCATGAGTCAGCGGTAATATGCACCTTACCGCTGACCGCCCTGTCCAGCGAGGCCAAGACATTGCCTTCCACATGCCGGTAGAGAGCCGGAATAGCCTTCCGTGAGAAAAAGTGGCGTTTGGGAACCTGCCACTGAGGAACCGCACATTGCACAAACTCACGGAAGGGGGCCGAGTCTACCAACTGAAAAGGCAGCAGTTGAAGCGCTAGCAATTTAGCCAAGCTAGCATTCAACCGCTGGGCATGTGGATGGCTGGGAGTGAACTTCTTTCGACGGTCCAGCAGCTGGGGCAGGGAAATTTGCCTGCTAGAATCGGACGTCGGTGTACTGCTAGCAGAGTGGCCGCAAGTACTTGGCTGTGACACACCTAATTCTACACCTTCATTCCTCTCAGTGCATGTTTCAGAGAGGACTGAAGTTATAGTGGGGTTGGAGATCCCAGCTGATGCGGTGCAAGGAGAGGTCCGCTTTGTTCTTTGGTGTGGGTCTTTGAGGTAGGCTTGCCAACGAGCTGCATGGCAGGTCAACATATGTCTGGTCAGGCATGTGGTACCCAAGCGGCTGATGTTTTGGCCACGCGATATACACTTGAGACATATGTTGCAAACAGCAGCTGTGCGATCTGATGCACTAGCCTCAAAAAAGGCCCACACCAAAGAACTTTTTGAATGACGGGCAGAGGCAGCGCCCTGCACAGGCGGAGCTCTGCGGTGTGATTCCGTCGGTGTACTGCCCTTACGCTGGCCACCAAAGGGCATCCTGCCTCGTTGGAGATGTGCCTCCTCCTCATCCTCCTCCTCCTCCTCTCTCCTATTAGGCACCCACGTGGAGTCAGTGACCTCATCATCACCTCCCTCCTCATCACTGGAGCCAATCTGGCAGTATGCTGCAGCTGCTGGAACATGACTGCCAGATTGGTGTCCTTCTTGAGCATCCCCTCTGTCTGCTCTCACGCTACTGCCTTCCTCTAGCTGGGTTTCATCATCAGACCCTTCGAAACGCTGGGCATCCTCCTGGAGCATGTACCCAACACTGTGCTGAAACAGTTCGGGGGACTCCTCAGGAGGAGGACATGGTGGGTCTAGGGAAGGAGTGACTGATGATGAGTCTGACATTGATACCAGGGAAGAGGACGCTTTGGCAGCTGCTTTTCCAGTACCCTGAGCCTGGGTGAGAGAGGATGAGGAGGAGGAGGAGGGCTTGGTCATCCACTCTACCAAGTCTTCGGCATGATGTGGCTCAACATGTCCAGCTGCCGAAAAGAAGGACAAGCGTGTCCCATGGCCATGTGCTGATGACAATGCACCGCGTCCACGACCAGCACTGTTGCCCCCAGACACAGAGCCTGCTTGCCCTCTTTTATTGCCTCCTGACTGTCTGCCTCTCCTTGTTTGCCTTCCAGACATTCTAATAGATGGCCTGCAGGGAGATGGGAAAAAAGCAATAAGGGCTACCTTCAGGTGTCCTTCTCTGTCCCTTGAAACAAGGACTTTGACAGTGAAAGAAACTGACACACTCTCCCTACCTACAGTTTTCTGTCCCTAGAAAAAATGTTTTTTTTAAGCACAATTTAGCACAAGGAGAATTACCTCACTGTCCTTCCAGGTCCCTGGAAACAAGGACTTTGACAGTGAAAGAAACTGACACACTCTCCCTACCTACAGTTTTCTGTCCCTAGAAAAAATGTTTTTTTTAAGCACAATTTAGCACAAGGAGAATTACCTCACTGTCCTTCCAGGTCCCTGGAAACAAGGACTTTGACAGTGAAAGAAACTGACACACTCTCCCTACCTACAGTTTTCTGTCCCTAGAAAAAAATGTTTTTTTTAAGCACAATTTAGCACAAGGAGAATTACCTCACTGTCCTTCCAGGTCCCTGGAAACAAGGACTTTGACAGTGAAAGAAACTGACACACTCTCCCTACCTACAGTTTTCTGTCCCTAGAAAAAATGTTTTTTTTAAGCACAATTTAGCACAAGGAGAATTACCTCACTGTCCTTCCAGGTCCCTGGAAACAAGGACTTTGACAGTGAAAGAAACTGACACACTCTCCCTACCTACAGTTTTCTGTCCCTAGAAAAAATGTTTTTTTTAAGCACAATTTAGCACAAGGAGAATTACCTCACTGTCCTTCCAGGTCCCTGGAAACAAGGACTTTGACAGTGAAAGAAACTGACACACTCTCCCTACCTACAGTTTTCTGTCCCTAGAAAAAATGTTTTTTTTAAGCACAATATAGCACAAGGAGAATTCACTCACTGTCCTTCCAGGTCCCTGGAAACAAGGACTTTGACAGTGAAAGAAACTGACACACTCTCCCTACCTACAGTTTTCTGTCCCTAGAAAAAATGTTTTTTTTAAGCACAATATAGCACAAGGAGAATTCACTCACTGTCCTTCCAGGTCCCTGGAAACAAGGACTTTGACAGTGAAAGAAACTGACACACTCTCCCTACCTACAGTTTTCTGTCCCTAGAAAAAACGTTTTTTTTAAGCACAATTTAGCACAAGGAGAATTACCTCACTGTCCTTCCAGGTCCCTGGAAACAAGGACTTTGACAGTGAAAGAAACTGACACACTCTCCCTACCTACAGTTTTCTGTCCCTAGAAAAAATGTTTTTTTTAAGCACAATTTAGCACAAGGAGAATTACCTCACTGTCCTTCCAGGTCCCTGGAAACAAGGACTTTGACAGTGAAAGAAACTGACACACTCTCCCTACCTACAGTTTTCTGTCCCTAGAAAAAATGTTTTTTTTAAGCACAATTTAGCACAAGGAGAATTACCTCACTGTCCTTCCAGGTCCCTGGAAACAAGGACTTTGACAGTGAAAGAAACTGACACACTCTCCCTACCTACAGTTTTCTGTCCCTAGAAAAAATGTTTTTTTAAGCACAATTTAGCACAAGGAGAATTACCTCACTGTCCTTCCAGGTCCCTGGAAACAAGGACTTTGACAGTGAAAGAAACTGACACACTCTCCCTACCTACAGTTTTCTGTCCCTAGAAAAAATGTTTTTTTTAAGCACAATTTAGCACAAGGAGAATTACCTCACTGTCCTTCCAGGTCCCTGGAAACAAGGACGTTGACAGTGAAAGAAAGTGACACACTCTCCCTACCTACAGTTTTCTGTCCCTAGAAAAAATGTTTTTTTTAAGCACAATTTAGCACAAGGAGAATTACCTCACTGTCCTTCCAGGTCCCTGGAAACAAGGACTTTGACAGTGAAAGAAACTGACACACTCTCCCTACCTACAGTTTTCTGTCCCTAGAAAAAATGTTTTTTTTAAGCACAATATAGCACAAGGAGAATTCACTCACTGTCCTTCCAGGTCCCTGGAAACAAGAACTTTGACAGTGAAAGAAACTGATACACTCTCCCTGCCTACAGTTTTCTGTCCCTAGAAAAAATGTTTTTTTTTAAGCACAATATAGCACAAGGAGAATTCACTCACTGTCCTTCCAGGTCCCTGGAAACAAGGACTTTGACAGTGAAAGAAACTGACACACTCTCCCTACCTACAGTTTTCTGTCCCTAGAAAAAATGTTTTTTTTAAGCACAATTTAGCACAAGGAGAATTACCTCACTGTCCTTCCAGGTCCCTGGAAACAAGGACTTTGACAGTGAAAGAAACTGACACACTCTCCCTACCTACAGTTTTCTGTCCCTAGAAAAAATGTTTTTTTTAAGCACAATATAGCACAAGCACAAAACACACTGACACTCTCCCTACCTATCCTTCTCTTTCCCTAAACTAAAGGAATCCAGGTTAAGCAAGAAAGAAATAAAAGTCACTGTCCCTGCCTATGCTGCTCTATCCCTGCTCCGGAACACACTACACTAGGCCGCCGTGCTGGCGGCCTTTTATAGTGTGGGGCGTGTACTAAACCCCCTCAGCAATAATTGGCCACAGGCATCCTGCCTGTGGCCAATCATTGCTCTCCTCGCTGCCGGCGCTGTGATTGGCCAAGCATGCGGGGTCACAGTGCATGCTTGGCCAATCACAGCGCCTGGATGACACTGCGATGGCGTAGTGCATTGTGGGCCGTTCGCGTCACTCGAATTTGGCGCGAACGGCCCAAATCGTTCGATCTTCGTCGAACGATCGAACAGCCGATGTTCGAGTCGAACGTATGTTCGACTCGAACACGAAGCTCATCCCTACTGACAACAAGGTGACTTCCAATAACAAGCCGCAGCTCAAGCCACAGCCAGTACAAGCCTCAGGGATTACACCACAGTTAAACGCTTTTGCAACATCATTTTATCCTGGTAAACCTCACCCTACTTCACCAAAGAACTTTCACACCCGAGGGGTTCCACAAGTTACTTGGGCACCAAAGAGTGAGAGATCAGACTTGAATGACTTTGCCAGATATATGATTTGCCGTGAGCTCATTAACACTACCCTCTCAAGGTTTGATGACTGTCCAGAGAGCTACAGGGCCTGGAGATCAACCTTCAAAGCTGCTATTGCTGATCTCAACCTTACTACCAAGGATGAACTTGATTTGCTCATAAAGTGGCTGGGGCCGGAATCTGCAGATCGTGGTAAAAGACTGAGAACATTGCATGTTGACAACCCAGATGCTGGTCTTGTTGCTGCATGGGCAAGACTTGAGCAAGCCTATGGTAGCTCTGAAGCCATAGAGAGTGCTCTATTCAAGAGACTGCAAAACTTCCCAAAAATAGGGAACAAAGACTATCGCAAGCTTCAAGATCTGAGTGACCTTCTCATGGAGCTAGGGTTGGCAAAGACAGACCCACGTCTACCTGGACTAAGCTTTCTGGACACTGCTCATGGTGTCAATCCAGTGGTGTCTAAATTGCCATACGGCCTGCAAGAGAAATGGGCACAACAGGGCTCAAGGTACAAAAGAGACTATAACGTATATTTTCCTCCATTCACATATTTTTGCAGGTTCATCAGTGATCAAGCCTGGATGAGAAACGATCCCAGGTTCATCTTCAGTGAACCCAACTTGCCTGCTTCATCATCATCATCTTCATCAAGGTATGATAACACAGCAGCTAAACGTAGAGACTTTAATAGAGCAATATCTGTTAAAAGGACAGACATCACACCACCCGTATCCTCTCCTTCTCACCAAAGTGGTTCGGGTGACAGAGATAAAGACCCTAATCGTCAGTGTCCTATTCACAAGAAGCCTCACCCCCTAAAGAAATGTCGTGGGCTTAGGGCAAAGACGTTACAAGAGCGCAGGGAGATTCTTCAGAAACTTGGAATATGCTACAGGTGCTGTGCTTGTTATGGACATTTTGCTAAAGACTGTAAAGTTGTCATCAAGTGCACAGAATGCAGTAGCAATAGACATGTTACAGTCATGCATCCGGGTCCACCCTCAGACAATTCACAGCAGCCTCCTACCTCCAGCCCTGTCTCAAATCATAGCGGGGAGCAACAAGGTCTTGCTCCAGCCACAGCTAATGTTTCCTCTTCATGCACAGAAGTCTGTGGAGAATGCTTGGATCACAAATGCTGTGCTAAGATATGCCTAGTCAAGGTATACCCAAAGGGCCAACCTGAGGAAGCTATTAGGATGTATGCCATAATAGATGAACAGAACAACAGATCCCTGGTTAAGCCTAAATTCTTTGAGATCTTTGGTATAGAGGGGCACCGTATATACTCTCAGAACCTGTTCTGGTCGTGAAGAGACCTTCGGCAGAAGGGCCAATGGGTTCATGGTCTCTCATATCAGTAAGGGAGAGGGCATACCCCTACCATCATTTGTTGAGTGTGACCAGATACCAGATGAAAGGGAAGAAGTTCCTACTCCAGAGGCTGCATATCACCATCCTCACTTAAGGCACCTTGTTAATGAGATTCCTGCAATAGACATGAATGCTGAAATCTTGGTCTTGCTAGGAAGAGACATTCTCAGAGTACATAAAGTACGCAAGCAGTGCAATGGACCTGATAATGCCCCTTACACACAAAAACTTGATCTAGGCTGGGTAATCGTGGGCGACGTATGCTTGAATGGAATGCGTACGTCATCCGAGATCCACTCCTTCAAAACTTACATGTTAGGAAATGGACGTGCATCCCACTTCAAACAGTGCCCTCGCCATTATGAAGTAAAAGAGAAGCCTCTTGACATCATCCAAGTACCTGATGTCACTCCTAACCTTTGTGATGACAACCTAGGTACCACGGTGTTTTGTACTACAAGCGATGACAACAAAATAGCCTTGTCAGTTGAAGACAGAGAGTTCATCAAAATAATGGACAAAGAATTCTTCCAGGATGAGTCTAACAGCTGGGTTGCACCATTACCTCTTCGTGCTACAAGGGATAAACTCCCAACCAATCGTGAACAGTCTCTATCCAGATTCAACTCACTTCAGCGAACACTAAAGAACAGGCCTGAAATGAAGGACCATTTCATCACCTTTATGAAAAGGATCTTTGACAATGATCCCGCTGAACCAGCTCCACTACTTCAAAGACACGATGAGTGCTGGTACCTGCCTTTCTTCTGAGTTTATCATCCACGTAAGCCAAAGCAAATCAGGGTAGTATTCGACTCCAGTGCCAAGCATCAAGGCGTATCCCTGAATGATGTTCTTCTCACTGGTCCGAACCTAACCAACAACCTTGTAGGTGTACTTATGAGGTTTAGAAGAGAGACAGTTGCCATAACTGCTGACATTGAACAAATGTTTCATTGCTTCATTGTACGTGAAGACCATAGGAACTTCCTAAGGTTTCTGTGGCACCGTGACAACAACATGGACAATGAAATGACTGAATACCGCATGAAGGTACATGTTTTCGGAAATAGTCCCTCACCCGCTGTTGCAACATACGGTTTACGAAGGACTGCCCTTGTTGGAGAAAAGGAGTATGGCGTGGACGCTCGACACTTCGTTGAGAGAGATTTCTATGTGGACGATGGACTTAAATCTTTACCTACAGATGAAGAAGCCATAGACCTGCTCCAAAGGACACAATGTATGCTTTCTGAGGCCAACCTCAGACTACACAAGATTACCTCAAATAGCGTTGCTGTTATGAAAGCCCTTCAACCTGGTGATCATGCCACAGGGTTTAAAGACTTAAATCTGGGAATGGACATACCACCTGTACAGAGAAGTCTGGGCCTACGGTGGGACTTATTAAAAGATACCTTCGGCTTCCAAGTCAGCTCTGCAGACAAGCCATTTACCAAACGTGGTGTTCTGTCAGTGGTGAACAGTCTATACGATCCATTGGGATTCGTAGCTCCTATCACCATACAAGGTAAATCCCTACTTAGACAGTTCTCAGAGACTATTAAAGATTGGGATGCTCCACTACCAATAGACCAGCTTTCAAAGTGGGAGTCCTGGAAACAATCTCTACATACCTTAGATGGAATCTGTATACCACGCTGCTACACTCCTGCCTCCCTTGCTACAAGTCAAAGGAAAGAGCTTCACATCTTCTCAGATGCATCTACTGAGGCCATAGCAGCTGTCGCTTACCTCAAGGTAAGAGATTCTTCTAATCAAGCCCACATAGGGTTTCTGTTTGGGAAAGCTAAGTTAGCACCTAAGCCTGAACACACGATTCCCAGGCTTGAACTTTGTGGGACTGTGCTAGTTGTAGAAATAGCAGATTTCATACTGCGTGAGCTAGACATTCAGATAGATGACATCAAATTCTACACAGACAGCAAGGTTGTTCTGGGCTACATATACAACCAGACTAAACGTTTCTACGTCTATGTCAGCAACCGTGTAGAGAGTAGTGATGAGCCGAACACCCCCGGGTTCGGTTCGCACCAGAACCCGTGAACGGACCGAAAGTTCGCACGAACTTTAGAACCCTATTAAATACAATGGATGCGAACGTTCGAAATCTAAAGTGCTAATTATAACGACTATTATGCGTGTTATTGTCCTAAAAAGGGTTTGGGAACCCGGGTTCTGCACCAGGGGACATGTATCAATCCCAAAAAAAGTTTTAAAAACGGCAGTTTTTCGGGAGCAGTCATTTTAATGATGCATAAAGTGAAACAAAAAAAGTCAAATATTCCTTTAAATATCGTACCTGGGGGGTGTCTAAAGTATGCCTGTGAAGTGCCACATGTTTCCTGTGTTTAGAACTGTCCCTGCACAAAATTACATTTCTAAAGGAAAAAAAGCCATTTAAAACTGCTTGCGGCATTAATGTAATGTCTGGTCCCGGTAATATGGATGAAAATCTTTAAGAAAAATGGCATAGCTACCCCATCACCCCCCCTCCCCTACCCCAGCCCATTACCAGCCCCTTTGGGTCTTGTATGGATATTAAGGGGAACCCCGCACACAAAATAAAAAAGGCCCTATATACTCTGAACAGCCGTATACAGGCGGTGCATACAAGACAGGGACTGTAGGTTTGTTCTTATGTAGAATCTGTTTGTAATTTTGAACAGGTACATTGTTTAAGTGTAGCTCCAGCCAAAAAATCTATTCTTAAGCTTTTTGGAAAACATAGGGAAGGGTTATCACCCCTGTAACATCTGTTTTGCTGTCTGTGCAGTGTGCAGCTGTTCAGAACAGTTCACCTCACTTTCCGTCCTAATGACAAATGTTTTTTGAAAATTTGTTTTTTTTATTGAAACAAGAATTGGTGATAAAGCATCAGTGGAGAGGAGACATTTTTTTCCCATATTAACTCTTACAGGAGAGAATTTGCCTTCCTAGTGGTAGATTTCCTCCCACTTCCTGTTGTATCCTTCCGTTTGCAAGGAGGAGTCGTTTGTAAGTTGGATGTTTGAAAGTAGGGGCCTGCCGTATATACTCAGCTGAAATTTGCCCCTTACATGTTGGTGTTGCCACAACACTGTGAGCCCTCACAGTTACTCTTGGTGGGCGCATGAATGGGCCCTGCTGTGAATTATTAGATCAAGAATTGTAATTGCATGCCCCTGTTGAACAGGGGCTGAAAAATTGGGCCTTTGGTGGTGGTGGTGTTGACACAACACTGTAAGGCCTCACAGTTACTCTTGGTGGGCGCAGGAATGGGCCCTGCTGTGAATTATTAGATCAAGAATTGTAATTGCATGCCCCTGTTGAACAGGGGCTGAAAAATTGGGCCTTTGGTGGTGGTGGTGTTGACACAACACTGTAAGGCCTCACAGTTACTCTTGGTGGGCGCAGGAATGGGCCCTGCTGTGAATTATTAGATCAAGAATTGTAATTACATGCCCCTGTTAAACAGGGGCAGAAAAATTGGGCCTTAGGCACTGGTGCCACAACACTGCAACCCCTCACAGATACTGTACTTGGAGCACAGCAATGAGCCATGTTGCAAAGTATTGCATCAAAAATTGTAATTACACGCCCCTGTTAAACAGGGGCTGAAAAATTGGGCCTTAGCCACTGGTGCTGGTGCCACGACACTGCAACCTCTCCCAGATACTCTAGTTGGAGTGCAGGAATGAGCCCTGCTGCAAAGCATTGCATAAAAAATTGTAATAACACGCCCCTGTTAAACAGGGGCTGAAAAATTGGGCCTTAGCCACTGGTGGCGGCACCCAGAAACAAAAATGTTCTTCCAAGCTATCATCATCAATCGGATCATTGAGGAGGAGGAGGATAGTCAGTCAACATAACAGGACAGTCTCTCAGCATCAGCATCAGTCTTGAAGGGATGTGACATTTGAAAATAAATTAGTCTGTTATATCAGCTTCAGGTGTTTGGTAGCTGGTGGTGATCCAAGACTGGTTCATCTTTATGAAGGTCAGTCGATCAACAGAGTCGGTGGACAGGCGCACCCTGTGATCCGTGACAAATCCTCCAGCAGCACTGAATGTGCGTTCTGAAAGAACGCTGGATGCAGGACAGGCCAGTAGCTCAATTGCATACTGTGCAAGCTCTGGCCAGTGATCCACCCTCAAGACCCAGTAAGCCAGAGGATTTTCGGTGGGGAAGGTGTCCAAGTCTGACCTTGCCCCTAGGTATTCCTGCACCATGTATATCAGACGCTGGCGATGGTTGCTGGAACCGATCATACCTTGGGGCTGCGGACTAAAGAATTGTCTGAACGTATCGGTCAGACGGCCACCTTCCCCACCGCTCCTTCTTTGACTGATCGAAGCCTCAGCAACTCGTTGTCCAGGACCAGGAGTTTGTAACCTCCCAGTCTCTGGGAACGCGTTGCACAGACCTTTCTGCAAGGCCTCCCGGAGTTGTCTCATCCTCTGCTCCCTCTGCGACGGTAAGATAAGGTCCGCAACCTTACCCTTGTACCGTGGGTCAAGGAGAGTGGCCAGCCAGTAATGGTCCCTCTCCTTGATCCGAAGAATACGAGGATCCTTCCGCAGACTTTGCAGGATCAGGAAGGCCATGCAGCGTAGGTTAGCTGAGGCATTCGGTCCGGAGTCCTCTGGGTAACTAAAGGACGACATGATCCGCAGCCACCTCCTCCCAGCCACGTACAAGTCCACTGGTTTCTTGGGACTGTAAATCATCCCTAAAAGACTGCTGCTGATGATGCTGTGTGCCAGGCTCCACCTCCATGCTGACACAATCCTCCTCCTCCTCCTCCTCTTCTTCCTGTGCGATGGGTGGGACAGAAGGAACACTGTCTGGGTAAAGGGGGCATTGAGAGGCAAGAAAGTCCTCCTCTTCCTGCCTCTGTTCTGTCTCAAGTGCCCTGTCCATTATTCCACGCAGCGTATGTTCCAACAGGTGGACAAGAGGTACAGTGTCACTGATGCATGTACTGTCACTGCTCACCATCCTCGTGGCCTCCTCAAATGGTGCCAGGACAGTGCATGCACCCCTGATCATGCCCCACTGGCGTGGTGAAAAAAACCCAAGCTCCCCTGACCCTGTCCTGGTGCCGTAGTCGCA
Source organism: Rana muscosa (assembly GCA_029206835.1). NCBI lineage: Eukaryota > Metazoa > Chordata > Amphibia > Anura > Ranidae > Rana > Rana muscosa. Next base: position 487,614,345 of record CM055116.1, on the reverse strand, counting down.
CAGGTACTCATTGATGGCCCTCTGCTGCGTGTGCAGCCGCTGCAGCATGGCCAACGTTGAGTTCCACCTGGTGGGCATGTCACATATAAGGCGGTTCTTGGGCAGGTTCAACTCCTTTTGCAGCTCAGCCAGGCGAGCACTGGCATTATAAGATCTGGGGAAATGCACACAGACTTTCCTGGCCTGCCTCAGGACATCCTGTAAGCCCGGGTACCTGCCCAAGAACCGCTGCACCACCAGGTTAAGGACGTGAGCCACACAGGGCACATGGGTCAGTTGTCCCTGTCGGAGAGCGGAGAGGAGGTTGGTGCCATTGTCACAAACTACCATTCCTGGCTTAAGCTGGCGTGGCGTCAACCACCTCTCAGCCTGCCCCTGCAGAGCAGACAGAACCTCTGCCCCAGTGTGGCTCCTGTCCCCCAAACACACCAGCGCAAGCACGGCATGGCATCTTTTTGCCTGCGTACTTGCGTAGCCCCTTGAACGCCTACGGAGCACCACTGGTTCCGAGGACAAAGCACAGGAAGAGGCCATGGAGGAAGAAGAAGAGGAGTGGGTGGAGGAGAGAGGTGTGTCACAACCAGTAGTAGCATTTTGGAGGCGTGGCGGTGGAACAACCTCCAACACTACTGCACCTTGTCCTGCATCCTTCCCAGCTGCCAAAAGAGTGACCCAATGGGCCGTGAAAGAAAGGTAACGTCCCTGTCCATGCCTGCTGGACCATGAGTCAGCGGTAATATGCACCTTACCGCTGACCGCCCTGTCCAGCAAGGCCAAGACATTGCCTTCCACATGCCGGTAGAGAGGCGGAATCGCCTTCCGTGAGAAAAAGTGGCGTTTGGGAACCTGCCACTGAGGAACCGCACATTGCACAAACTCAGGGAAGGGGGCCGAGTCTACCAACTGAAAAGGCAGCAGTTGAAGCGCTAGCAATTTAGCCAAGCTAGCATTCAACCGCTGGGCATGTGGATGGCTGGGAGTGAACTTCTTTTGACGGTCCAGCAGCTGGGGCAGGGAAATTTGCCTGCTAGAATCGGACGTCGGTGTACTGCTAGCAGAGTGCCCGCAAGTACTTGGCTGTGACACACCTAATTGTACACCTTCATTCCTCTCAGAGCAGGTTTCAGAGAGGACTGAAGGTATAGTGGGGTTGGAGATCCCAGCTGATGCGGTGCAAGAAGAGGCCCGCTTTGTTCTTTGGTGTGGGTCTTTAAGGTAGGCTTGCCAACGAGCTTCATGGCAGGTCAACATATGTCTGGTCAAGCATGTGGTGCCCAAGCGGGTGATGTTTTGGCCACGCGATATACGCTTGAGACATATGTTGCAAACAGCAGCTGTGTGATCTGATGCACTCGACTCAAAAAAGGCCCACACCAAAGAACTTTTTGAATAACGGGCAGAGGCAGCGCCCTGCACAGGCGGAGCTCTGCGGTGTGATTCCGTCGGTGTGCTGCCCTTACGCTGGCCCCCCGAGGGCATCCTGCCTTGTTGGAGATGTGCCTCCTTCTCATCCTCCTCCTCCTCCTCCTCCTCCTCTCTCCTATTAGGCACCCACGTGGAGTCAGTGACCTCATCATCCCCTCCCTCCTCATCACTGGAGCCAATCTGGCAGTATGCTGCAGCTGCTGGAACATGACTGCCAGATTGGTGTCCTTCTTGAGCATCCCCTCTCTCTGCTCTCACACTACTGCCTTCCTCTAGCTGGGTATCATCATCAGACCCTTCGAAACGCTGGGCATCCTCCTGGAGCATGTACCCAACACTGTGCTCAAACAGTTCGGGGGACTCCTCAGGAGGACATGGTTGGTCTAGGGAAGGAGTGACTGATGATGACATTGATACCAGGGAAGAGGACGCTTTGGCAGCTGCTTTGCCAGTACCCTGAGCCTGGGTGAGAGAGGATGAGGAGGATGAGGAGGGCTTGGTCATCCACTCTACCAAGTCTTCGGCATGATGCGGCTCAACACGTCCAGCTGCCGAAAAGAAGGACAAGCGTGTCCCATGGCCACGTGCTGATGGCGATGCACCGCGTCCACGACCAGCACTGTTGTCTCTAGACACAAAGCCTGCTTGCCCTCTTTTATTGGCTCCAGACTGTCTGCCTCTCCTTGTTTGCCTTCCAGACATTCTAATGGCCTGCAGGGAAATGGGAAAACCAGCAATAAGGCCTAGCTTCAGGAGTATATTTTGCAGGAATCACACTACGCCTGCTGTAGGTGCTGCAAATGCCTGTTGGTGTAACACACCAGGAAAAAGCAGCAATACAGGCTAAGTTCAGGTGTAATATGATCAGGAGGCACACTCCGCCCGCTGTAAGTGCCGCAAATGTCTGTTGGTGTAACACACCAGGAAAAAGCAGCAATACAGGCTAACTTCAGGTGTAATATGGTCAGGAGGCACACTCCGCCCGCTGTAAGTGCCGCAAAATCCTGTTGGTGTAACACACCAGGAAAAAGCAGCAATACAGGCTAAGTTCAGGTGTAATATGGTCAGGAGGCACACTCCGCCCGCTGTAAGTGCCGCAAAATCCTGTTGGTGTAACACACCAGGAAAAAGCAGCAATACAGGCTAAGTTCAGGTGTAATATGGTCAGGAGGCACACTCCGCCCGCTGTAAGTGCCGCAAATGTCTGTTGGTGTAACACACCAGGAAAAAGCAGCAATACAGGCTAACTTCAGGTGTAATATGGTCAGGAGGCACACTCCGCCCGCTGTAAGTGCCGCAAAATCCTGTTGGTGTAACACACCAGGAAAAAGCAGCAATACGGGCTAACTTCAGGTGTATAATGTGCATGAGTCTTAGCAACAATGACACTGACACTGTCCCCTGCCTATCCTTCTCTCTCCCTGCACACAAGGTTTATCAAAGTATATGACACTGACACTCTCCTTGCCTATCCTTCTCTCTCCCTGCACACAAGGTTTAGCAAAGAATATGACACTGACACTGTCCCCTGCCTATCCTTCTCTCTCCCTGCACACAAGGTTTATCAAAGTATATGACACTGACACTCTCCCTGCCTATCCTTCTCTGTCCCTACACACAAGGTTTAGCAAAGAATAGATATGACACTGTCCCTGCCTATCCTTCACTTTCCCTGCTCCGGAACACACTACACGAGGCCGCCGCGCTGGCGGCCTTTTATAGTGTAGGGCGTGTACTAAACCCCCTCAGCTATAATTGGCCACAGGCATCCTGCCTGTGGCCAATCATTGCTCTCCTCGCTGCCGGCGCTGTGATTGGCCAAGCATGCAGGGTCACAGTGCATGCTTGGCCAATCACAGCGTCGGGATTACACTGCGATGGCGCAGAGTATTGTGGGCCGTTCGCGTCACTCGAATTTGGCGCGAACGGCCCAAATCGTTCGTTGTTCACCGAACGCGCGAATAGCCGATGTTCGAGTCGAACCTATGTTCGACTCGAACACCGAGCTCATCCCTAGTAGAGAGAATCAGGAAATCATCTAAACCTGAACGATGGCATTATGTTCCATCTGAAATTAACCCTGCAGATCATGCCACCAGGCCAATGTCTGCAAGTGTCTTTGCAAATTCTTCTTGGATAACATGTCCTGAATTCCTGCTGGGTCATCCAGAGGAAACCACAGCTGACATCTTCAGTCTTCTAGAACCTGACAAGGATCCAAAGATTCGTCCTGAAGTCAAAACCTTTGCCACTGATCTGAACCCTAACCTCCAAGTTGGAGATCTCATTTTGCTCAAGGACCAGCAAGCCAAAATAATCGAATGGCCCATGGGACTTATTGTAAAGACCATTCCTAGTGCCGACGGTAAGGTACGCAAGGTGGAGGTGAAGGTTTCAAGACAAGGGCCTGTAAAGACTTTCATCAGACTTATCATGGAACTTATTCTGCTCTTGCCCTTTGGAGAATGAACTTGTTTGCTTATGCTGCTGGATCCTACTTGTGACTTCAAGAAGAATGTGCCTTGAACTTTAAGTGACGCTTCTTGATGCCTTATTGCAGTTATCATTGTTGCATATATATATGCATGTTTTCTTTTATGTCTTTCAGGTCTTCAAAACATCAAGGCAAATTACACTGTTTGTTATTTGCAGTTGCATCACTACCGTTCTATGTATATAGTGACATTTACAATGCCAGACGGGGAGTGTGCCGCCCAATGGGCATAGATTTGTTATATATACAGTATATATATTGTTTCTCATAATCATTTTCTATGGACGGTTATGTTTTAGTTTACATGCTGACATCTAGTGACCTTTTATAGTAATGCATTTAATTTACATGTCTTGTCTGATCTATGACACACTTCCTTTCTGTATAATGCTCCACCCTTCTTCCTGAGTTTTTCTACTTCCTGTCTAATGGAGACTGCTTACAGGCCACATGTAACATGGGCACATGTATTCTGCATTGTAAGCTACAGACAAGTATCATCTTTTGACCGCACAATACTACAACCTGTTCATCTGCTGTAACCTGTCATCTGATGTATTCTGATGTTTTGGATTAAAGCAACTTCTGCGAATAGAATCGGTATTGGTGAGTTCAAGCTATCTGATAAGGATTGTCCTCAGTGATTATATCTGCTTATACAGGCCAAGCATAGAGGTCTCACAAGAGATAAGTCGCTTCACAACAATCAGAGTCAGAATAAGGACACTTGCCTGTCTTCTAGCACTTAACGGCTTGAAGATACTCAATGGAGGTAAAGGGCTCACCCAGCAATGTAGCAATGGAGAAATGACTGTTGGGAATAGCTTCTGATTTTATCTAAGTGGCTTGGATTGTGAAGAAGCATTTGCAAGATTACATACTGCAGGTCTGAGCAAAAGTGATGGCATTTCTTTGTAGTTCTGTGTTTTGGTGTTTTCTTTGGAGGTAATGAAGTGAATAGAAATGCGAGGGACTCTGTGTATTATACGAGCAAAGTGTTTATCACATTTGTTCTATAGCTCTTAGTGGTAGGATTTATAGCTAAAATATATAAATCCATTTTTTGGTCTCCACACAGTTTTACATTTGCATAGTGTTTACAAATAAATTTCCCAATCAATGTTAACCACTTCCTTACTGGGCCCAGACCAATTTTCAGCTTTCAGTGCTGACGCACTTTGAATGACAATTGCGCGGTCATACAACACGGTACCCATATTACATTTTTATAATTTTTTTTAACACAAATAGAGCTTTCTTTTGGTGGTATTTAATCACCTCTGGGGTTTTTATTTTTTGCTAAAAAACAAAAAACCATGGAAAATTTTGAAAAAAAAAATCATGTTTCACAGTTTGTTATAAAATTTTGCAAACAGGAAAATTTTCTCCTTCATTGATATGCGCTGATGAGGCGGCACTGGTGGGCACTGATAGGCTGCACTGGTGTGCACTGATAGGCACAGATAAGGTGGCACTGATAGGCACAGATAAGGCGGCACTGATGGGCACGGATAAGGCGGCACTGATGGCCACTGATGGGTGGCACTGATGGGTGGCATTGATGGGTGGCACTGATGGGGGGCACTGATGGCACTGATGGGCACTGATAGGTGGCACTGATGGGTGGCACTGATGGGCACTGATAGGGGGCACTTATGGGCACCGGTAGGTGACACTGATGGGCAGCGGTAGGTGACACTGATGAGCACCGGTAGTGGACACTGATGGGCGGCACTGGTAGGTGACACTGATGGGTGGCACTGTGGGCTCTGATGGGTGGCACTGTGGGCACTGATGGATGGCACTGTAGGCACTGATGGGTGGCACTGATAGGTGGCGCTGGTGGTCACTGGTAGGCAGCACTGTATTGCACTGGCAGGTGGCACAGATGAGCATCGGTCCCGGTCTCCTTCATCGGGACCTATGTCCCTCTGACAGCCGCCGGTGATTGGCTATTTTTTTTCTCCTCACGCTATCAGCGTGAGGAGAAAAAATAGCCGATTACCGGCTCTGTTTACATCACATGATCAGCTGTCATTGGCTGACAGCTGATCACGTGGTAAGGTGTCGGGATCGACCCCTTACTCCGATCTGTGATCAGCCGAGTCTCATTGACTCGCTGATCACAGAGCACGCCGTGCGCACCCTGCAGGGGCCACGCAGGCTGCTCGAGCGCAGAAGGCCATCCAGGGATGCCCTCCCGGCAATTCAGGTCTGCGCTGCAGCCGTCTTTTGGCTATAGCGCGAATCTGAAGTGGTTAAAGATTGGCACAGCTTCTAGCTAAAGTGTATGTAAAGGCAAAAAAAAATTCAGTTTTGGATAGAGTAAGGAAGGGTTAAAACCTCTATTGGGTTATTTTTCACTGTTTGTACCCTGCCTGGAGTTCTTCCCTGCACTTGCACAACATCTCACAAATAGCCCTTGGGATGGCTAATTTACACATCCTAGGAGGTAGTTTGCGAGATGTTGCACATGCACACACATGCCATGTGGTCTATGCCAGAGAACTGTCAGAGAGATGTGGCATATCTTTGCATGCGGGGGGCCATGATGTAATTCTGGCCTAGACCGGAGCCAGGAAATAAAATAAAAATAAAAACATTTAAAAAAAAAAAGGTTTTACCTTTCAATATTTTTTTTGTTGCTAATGTGTGGGAGGGAGTTGGGAGGAGGCAGAAAAGAGAACCATGTAAAATTGGGTAAAGTCCCCCTTTAAGTTTAAGAAAGCTTTACTGCTGCTGACAGCTCACTTGCCTGCCTTATCGCGTTTACATGGCATGCTTTTTTCTGTTTCTCAGCCTGCCAGACTACTCTGAGTAATTGACTTCTCCTAGTTTTTAAATTATCTCATACTGGCCTTGCCATTTAGCTGTAAATCTACATTCTACCATGGGAACAAGGACAAGCACACAGTCAGCAGAGCTGAAACTGCATACTTTAGTGGCCTGATTGGACCTCCTGAGCTTGCCACTGTTTGATTATCAGCATGGTTGAAGCGATCTGGACTTTTGTAAAGCTTGGTCACCTGTTCCCATATCCTTTGCAAGGTTTAAAAGACCTGGCAGGTGACTACCATGTTCCAACTCAAAGAAATAGGAACTAGTGGAGGACTGTGGAACCTTTCTAAAGGAAAACAAAACATGGCAGCAAACAATCTTGATCTCTCTGAACAGTATCTAGCACTGTTTTGAACATACTCTTTAGGGTTTTGGAACATTTTTCAACAAGCCCATCTGTCTGAGTTTGGTACATGGAAATACATAATATGTTGTTTTATCTGTTATAAAAAAAAATTATGTTAAAAATATTTTATTTTCATTAGAAAAAAGCAGAAAGAGAAATACAATGTTGTACACAGGGTAAATGATAATGTCCAGGTAAATCCCATGGTTACTGTAGTTATAAAATAAAGAGAGCACATCCTACAGTGACATGTATCAATAAAGGGTGTGACTATACAAAAAGGTCGTACCTATCATCCTTTTTAAGATATCACCATGTAAACCGTAGACATTCATGTAATATCGTCTAGGATGACATAAAATAGACCAAATGTACAAAAAGGAAATTGAGGAAATTAAGGGAAAAAAAGAAAAAGAAAAGAGAAAAGGTAGTAGCAGGGGGAGATAGAGCAATAGAGGACTGTGCCGGATTCTGGGTTTGTGATTGAGTGATGACGTGAATAACTATCAGGACTAGGTTATAGATAGGATTTGAAGCTATCCAAGTCCATATACAGAAGCCAGGGTTTCCAGAATTTAAAGTGAGTTTTGTGTCCATCATTCAATTGAGCAGTCAGATTTTCCATTCTCATGGTCTGACACATTTTCCTAGCCCATTCGCCAACTGTTGGGCTTATTGGGGATTTTCAATGGTGCGGGCATGTGCCAGAGCTTATAATAAAAAGAAGCTGAGGAGACCCTGTTTGATATGAAAAATAGATACCAGTAGGATACTTAAGGGAGTAGTCTGAGGGGTTTGTGAAATTTTACAAGAGGTTGTTTTTGGTTGAATATCGTAAAAACATCTTTCCAGAATAGTTGACCACAAAGGCATTCCCACCATATATGACACATTGTGGCCTTATCTTCACCACACGTCCAACAAGTATCTGGAATAGATGGTATAATTTTATGTAATGTGGAGGTGCATCTGTACCATCTCGTTAGGAGTTTAAAACTACTTTCCTGTGCTGAAGTCCCCTGGCAGCACTCTCCACTCCTCTTCTGTGTGTGCCACCATAGTAAGCTGCTTGCTATGGGGGCCCACCTGTGGGCCAGTTTCCAAGCCAGGCTGTCTGTGTTCAAAGACATGGTGCAGCTCTCCCCCACTCCCTCCTCCCTCCTCACCAGATGTGATTGACAGCAGCAGGCGTCACTGCTGCCTCTGTGACCTGCGAGGAGTGTACTTGGCTCACCCACCTTGGGAGGGTTTGAGAAATAAGAGTTTCTCTTTGCCGCCTGTGACAAACTTGATACCTGGACTTCCATGGACTCCTTTGGACCCACAACCAAGGCAGCGATTAGCCTGTTTACCACCTGCTGATTAGCAATAGCTTATTGGATCACCACCCTGTTGAGCCTCCTCTGGCCCTTGGCAGCTGCCTTAAAAGTTCTTCCATAATGCAGACACAGGGTTTTCATAGTCTAGAAGAAATAGTATGCCACCCCTTCAAATGTTTCTGAATTTGGGAATTACACTTACCTGCATCTTCCACCATGTAAGAGATTAGGATCAAATGGCAAGTCCGAGATGCATATGTTGAGAACAGGAACAGGCAGGAAAGTCTGTGTGAAAATGTCAGTTGGCTTCCAACTTACATTTGCTGTTTACAATAGGAAATAAAAGTTTTTCCATCACAGCCAGCCAGTGAGCATAACAGAAAATTAGAATTGCAAGCCAACAGTTCCAAGTGTGTCTTTCTCGGAACCACAGGCAGGAACACCACAACATAATTTCCTTTAATTAGCCACCTGTGGCTTCCCAACCAGGTTGATCAAACCTGGTATGTAATGGAGCCAGGAAACCCACCCCCTCTCTGACTAACTAACCCTAACTAGACAGGAGTCTACTTGCCTGTCTAAGATCTTGTCTCACTCTGTAGCCTTTGGAGAAAAATATTGGTACAATATACAGCTCTTTTTTTTGTTTGAAAAGTAGTTTGCATTTTGCTGGAAACTCTCAAGTATTAAGTATCTTTTCCCTCATTCGCCCCAGTAATGAAGTATCACCAATTGTGAGTGTGGCTAGGACAAAAGTAATGATTGAAACTTTTAATACATTACTTAGTCTTGCAGTGGTACTTTTGGGTTCAAAAACAATCTGTTCTGGAGTGTCTGTTCCTGAATAGGTTCACTAGAAGTTTAGTGAATCCAGTTTAAAAGTTGGCAAACACAAACTTGTCGCCTAATTCCATTGGGGATAAAACCTGTTATAAAATTCTGCCCATATTTAGCGCTTGTAGGCATAGGCAACCCAATGCCCAAAAAGCCACAGGAAGCCTGCCATGGGGGACAGGTACCAATGCTGAATAAAAAAAGAAAATACAGCGGGGAGAGGACCTTTTCAAGGGCAACATCTTTTAAATAATGTGCTTGGGGGAATCGCTAAAGCTGTATGTGGTGTTATGGAACAGCATTATTTTCCCTTACTGTCACTGGTCAATTTCTATCCAATATTAATTAAGAATTAAAAGAACACAGATGAACATTTTTATTGAAATGTACTATAAAAAAAAGTACAGGCAGGAATTAAGAGATAAAAAACTCGACAGTGGGGGCGCATGCGCGAGGCTCTGTATGGCGGACGTGTTCCACTAGAGCTCCGCACCTCCCGCCGCAACATCGGGATCATACACCGCGCCTGAGCCGCCCTGCAACCCCGCTTTTGCTGAATACAGCCTCCGGAACGGCCACAGCATCGTCTGGGATGGTTTTAACCGGCCATCGCGGTAGATCCAAATCTAAACCGATCAAAGACGCCCTGGCCCGCGCCTCGTCCAAGATGGCGGCGAAGGCCCTGACTAAACAGCACGTTGCCTCACCAGACAAGCCAGAACAAGCCACCGCCGACAGCGGGGATGAGTCCACCATCAGCGGTCCTTCCTTCCTGCCCTCCTCAGGTATGTCCCAGGGTGATTTTCTACAGTTTATGGAAGCCATGCTGCAAAAGGCCTTAAAAACTACATCTGATCAGATAACAAGCAGGCTGTCACGTGAGATCAGGGAGCTAGGCCAGCGCACGGCAGACCTGGAAACAAGGGTAGATGATATAGAGTTTACACTCCAAGAGCAGGTTCAAGAGCAGGCAGCCCTCCGTGATGAGAACAACATGCTACTCTCACGTCTCGAGGACGCTGAAAATCGCTCCTGTAGATCAAATCTACGCCTGAGAGGTATCCCAGAAAATGTGGAAGACCTACAATCTTTCTCAACGGCCCTATTCCAAGAACTATCACCTGCTATACCAATAGAACGCCTGGAATTCGATAGAATACACAGGGCCCTGACCCGCCGACAGCAAGACGGGCCTCCGCGAGATATTATCATTAAACTGCACTTTTTCCGTACAAAAGAACAACTCCTAGCTGCTGCTCGCAATAAGGACACTCTCCTGTTCCAGGGTCACACGTATCAATTGTTCTCTGACCTAGCTCCATCTACAATTGCTAAACGCCGTGCCATGAAACCACAACTCCAGATTCTCTTGCAGCACCAACTTAAATACACCTGGCGCTTCCCTTTTGCTTTGCAATTTTCCTACCAGGGCCAGCAACACTCCTCCACATCACCGGAATCCCTCCAACGTCTTCTTGAGGCCCTGCACCTAACTACCCCGGAGCAACCTGCGGAGACGACACTGCCTCGCACCCCCGCCCGGGCAGCAACGCATCCCTATAATACCACTCCAAGGAGATCTAATCCTGGCCCTTCATCCATCCGTAGAGGTACACCAGCTCGCCCACCCAGGGACATCTCCCGGGACCGACAAGTCTACTCTCCACGTTGAATTTACTTTTGCTCCTTTCACAACCACTTTTTGCCACCGGAGGCCCCTTGATTGAAGCTAACCTATACTTTATGACGTGATGATAACTCTTCAATCAAGTTAAAGGGGGACTGTCCTGTGATAGACACCCCCTAATGGTATGGGGGATGTCTGTGCAGTCCACCTACCCCCCTCTTCCCGGGGTTGCGGGGGCTCAGGCCCCATGAATCTTTTATATTCCCTTTCTCATCAACAAGTGTTATACACTTTTCTCCCCTCTTTTTTCATTATTATTATTGTTTTATTTTTTTTACCTTACTACTCAGGAAAACCAGGAAGGTTATATATATATATTTTTTTTTCTTCCTTTTCCTACGGTGTCCCCTTTTTGGGGAAAATGTACTATGATTCTTGCACAACATTCACTACATAACATTTTGGTTGGCGCCTGTTTTCTGGCTCGCCGCATGGGCTCAGGGCTTTCCCTGGGTGCATGCGGCGACCCGGACGATACCGCCTATTTTTTTGTCCATTTGGGCATGATTTTGGTAAATTGAAATGTCATTACCGGTTATTTGTTCTCTTTCTCTGTTTATTACTTTAAATGTTTATAGGACGATATGTGTATACGGATACACCCTGCCTGAGTATTTGTGTGTCCCTGTGCCATTTCTCCTTTTTGGGAAAATGTACTATGATTCCTGCACAACATTCACTGTGTGACATTTTGGTTGGCACCTGTTTTCTGGCTCGCCGCATGTGCTCGGGGCACTCCCTGGGCGCATGCGGCGACCCGGACACTGCCGCCTATTCTTTGTCTGTTAGTGCTTGACCTTGGTAAATTGAAATGTTATGAACAGTAACTTGTTTTCTTTCTCTGTTTCTCACTTTAAATGCTTATGGGAGGATATATGTATACGGATACACCCTACCTGAGTATTTGTGTGTCCCTGTACCATGTCTCCACAGAGTCAATCTGGAGGTCCGTGTGCCTCCAGACAAACATAGGTTACATAGCAATACCTGCATAACCACTGTCTTTCCTGTTACTTCTTGTTGGTTTAACTTTTAAAAACTTTAACCACAATCCCCCTTTAGCGGCGGGAGGCTGTCATTGCCCCCCCTCTGCATGGTGTGCACACTCGCGAGTCGGCTGGCCGACTGGCGAGTCTGTCCACTACCTGGTCAGGCGACCAAACCCCATTGCCACTTCCTATATCTATTCATCCATTTGCCTTACAACTACTACCCTCTCCTTTTCCCCTTTCTTCCCTCCCTTCTCCCTTGTATCTTCTCTTTTCCTGATCCTTGTCGGCGGGGCTGCGGGGCCCTTGGGGCCCCTCTGCCTAATATCTCATCTCCTTCCCCATGGCCCCCCTGAACATTCTTTCCCTTAATGTAAAGGGACTCAACTCACCGCATAAGAGAGTTAAGGCCTTCCAAACATTCATAGCATTAAAAGCTAGTATTGTAGCCCTCCAGGAAACTCATTACACGACGCAAGCGACACCAAAATTCTTTAGCCCCCGATACCCTCAAGTGTATACTGCCTCGGCTAATGTGAAAAAGCGCGGTGTACTCATAGCCCTTCACCAATCCCTCCCTTTCGTATTAATCTCAGAAATCAAAGATCCGGAAGGTCGCTATATAATCCTTGTAGGCATGCTTCAAGAAGTGGAAACTACCTTGGTCTCCTATTATGCCCCAAATGATAACCCAAACCCCTTCTTTTCTCACCTCCTACAAGTCATCCGGACACATTGCAGGGGCACGGTGATCCTTTGCGGCGACTCTAACTCAGTACTTCAGCCACATATGGATAAATCCCCATATGCTCCAGACCAGTATGCCTCTTCCACACGCTTTAGAAAATTACTGCAACAAGCCTCATTGCTTGACACTTGGCGAGAATGCAACCCGACGAAGAACTACACGTTCTACTCATATCCCCATAAATCCTTTTCTAGGATCGATCACATATTCCTCTCGGTTGCGTCCTCCTCAACACTTGTCAACTCCTCTATACAACCTATACCATGGTCGGACCACTGTGCAGTCCTTACCACGGTTTCCTCTCTGATTCCCCAAACCAGCGACCGCTCCTGGTGTATTAATGAAGCTCATCTTACTAATCCGTCATACTGCCTTGACATTCAGGTGGCCCTTGGAGATTACCTGCGTCATAATAATACTCCTGATATCTCTCCAGTTCTCCTCTGGGAGGCACACAAACCGGTAATCCGAGGCACATGCATATCAGTATCTACACATCTTAAACGAGATAAGAAGCTCCAACTAGCCAACCTTGAGAAGGAGTACCACCAGAACTTTCTTCAGTTCCAGAAAACCCAGACTGAGCCCCATAGGATAGCAATGGAAAAATCCAGAACTGAACTGGATCTGCTGCTGGCTGAATCGGCTGATAAGGCCATCCGCAGATCCAGCCATACCATTTACACTAAGGCCAACAAACCCGATACTTTCCTAGCCATGCGTCTCCGTCGACCAGAACGGAACCATGTTCCCATCAGATTACGGATCGAGAAAAATACATACACTAGTAACCCTATCAAAATTCTAAAGGAATTCCGCAAGCGTCTAGAAGACCTCTATAAAGCTAAATCTACCTTTTCCCACTCTGCCGCTGACTCACTCCTTCACGACACCCCTTTGCCTGCTCTCTCGGACTCAGACCGTGAACCCTTAGAGGCACCCATTTCTACAGAAGAAGTCCTTGCAGCGATAAAAACCCTCAAACCCCATATGAGGCCAGGCCCAGATGGACTATCAGCCACATACTTCAAAAAATTTGCTACAACTCTAGCCCCCCTCTTAAGTAAAACGTTCAACTCCCTACTTCAGAATCAGGTCTTTGGCCGAGACACACTGACAGCTATTATAGCAATGATACCCAAACCTAACACTGATAATTCCCTTTGGTCTAATTTTAGACCCATCTCCCTACTTAACCGGGACATCAAACTCCTGGCTAAAATATTGGCACTTCGCCTCAACCCTCTTATCGGCAAACTAATAAAAAAGACCAGGTAGGCTTTATACCCCGTAGGCAAGCCAGCGATAACATCAGACGAGTGATACTCCTCCAGCATATTGCAAAAACCCGTCATATCCCAATGCATTTATTATCTCTTGATATAAGGAAGGCGTTTGACACGGTGTCCTGGCCATACCTAGACTACATTCTTAAATGCTGGGGCTTTGGCCCACACTTTCTACAGTGGATAAACTCCCTCTATAACCAGCCGCAAGCTTATATTAGGTACTCGGGATTTCGCTCGGACAGTTTTCTTATAGCAAGAGGTACTAGACAGGGATGCCCCCTTTCCCCTTTACTTTTTGCATTAGCTATCGAACCATTGGCAGCTCTGATTAGAACAAACATTAATATTAAAGGACTAGAAATCGCTTCCACCTCGCATAAAATCTGCCTCTTTGCAGATGATGCACTTTTATTTGTGACCTCACCCCGCACCACTCTCCCTAACCTTATTCAAACCCTGGATAAATTTGCCTCCATTTCAGGTTTGGAGGTTAATCAAACAAAGTCTAAAGCTCTTAATGTGTCTCTCCCACCTCACGAAGTCACCCATTTACAACTAAACTTCCCCTTTACTTGGTCTGCTACCTCTCTCCCGTACCTTGGCATAAAACTGACCGGAAACCCAACCTCTTTATACCAAGCTAACTATCTCCCCATGCTGGCACAATTGTCATCTATCTTGGACACCTGGAAACCTTTGTGTGTTTCCTGGCTGGGGCGGGTGGCCGCTGTTAAGATGTCCTTGCTTCCCAAACTATTATATCTATATAGAGTCCTCCCGATCGATGTTCCTTCTTACTTCCACCGGATTATTCAATCTAGAGTCTTTAAATATATATGGGGCCTCACCAAACCCAGAATCCCGAAAATTATCCTTCTTCGCCATAAACTACACGGGGGCCTGGGCATCCCGAACTTTGCCAAATATTACCAGGCAGCCCAACTAGCCCAACTAGCTCTATTACATGCACTTACTGAAACCCCGAAATGGGTCTCCCTCGAAGCTATAGACCTTTACCCAGTTAACAGTTAATAACATTCTATGGCTACCCCCTCCCGTCCGTGGTCATATTACCAACCCCATCACCTACCACTCCTTAAAGCTATGGGACAGGCTACGCGACCCCTTCAAACTGATCTCTCCGCATAACCCTTTATTATCCTTCTTACACCACCCTTCATTCTACCCTGCCTACACTCAACCCAGCACCTTTTCTCGCTGGTCGCAAGCGGGCATAACTAAAATATGCGATCTTACTGCCAACTCCACCTTTAAATCTTTTTCAGATCTCCAATCCAGTGCCTCACTCCCAACCTCTGAATCTTTCCGTTATCTTCAAGTACTCCACTTTGCCAAATCAATAGTCGGCCCGTGCACTAGTCTGACCATCCAATCTATATACGAGAAAATCTGTGCAGCAGACCCTCATGCCCCAGGCATTATATCTAGCCTATATAGCCACTTCTCCACTCTATCAGCTGACCTCCCTCTATACGCTGCACAGTGGTCCAAGGACCTAAATATTTCTCTCTCTCCTGAAGAATGGTCTGCTATATGGGCCACCACCAAATCTTCTTCCCAAAATGTGGTAGCGCTTGAAACAAACTATAAAGTTTTAATGCGCTGGTACCTGGTTCCAGCAAGAATATCTAAATTTGTACCGAATTATCCCTCGACCTGTTTCCGAGGTTGCAGTGACCAGGGTACCCATCTTCATATCTGGTGGTCTTGTGAGATAGCACAACAATTCTGGAAGGTTATCTTTCAAATGGTTTCCACAATACTGCATGAAACAGTGATCCCTGACCCGGCCCTGGCACTCCTAAACCACATACAGGGAGAATATACCAGAAATCAAATCAGTCTTCTCCTCCAGCTGACCACTGCTGCCAAGCAAACTATTGCCAAAGCCTGGAAAACTCCGAAACTCTACATAGCAGAAACAAAGAATAGAGTAACCCAAGCCATGATACACAGCAAAATTGAGGCCACATTGTTAGACCGTGTCCCTCAACACACTAGCATATGGACCCCATGGGTGGATAACTTTCTACCCCCAGACTTTGATCCCAACCTCCTTATCCCATGATCTTCCACCTTCCTCTACCACTGCGCGTGGTGGCCCCCCTGGCCACACCGCGGCTCCGCCGACAACGTTCCCTCTCCCCCTTCTCTCTTCTCTCTCTTTCTCTTTTTCCCCTATGTGCCCCCCCTCTCCTCACGCGCCTATCCCTCATCTGTGAACCCCGCTTGTACCCATGTTCCCTTACTTCCTCAACAAGAACAGGCCTCTGAGGCTATGATTTCACATTTTCTGATACCCCATGAACCTGATGTAAACGCATAACATTACCCGTTGTCGAAGTTCTGGGGACCACCCCCGCTGATACACACTGATGCCACCGTGTCAACACCCTCCCTAATATTGATCAGCGACAAATGATAGCACTTAATCCACTAATTTTCTGATGTTCTGTAATAGTTATGCTTTATATGTAACGTGAACGATATACATTCACCATTTCTGACTACTTCTTGTTGTACTCTATATTATGCTCTAATAAAAAACTTTTGAAACAAAAAAAACTCGACAGTTTTCTGGACAGTTGAATCTAAGGGATAAAAGCCCCAACTGGTGCATGTCTACCTTCTATTTTATCTATAGGGTTGGTGTGAATATGAATAATGTAATGTGAGGTTATTTAGGTTTACATGGTTATAGCACTTAGTTGCTTTTCTTTCAAATTGTGCTGCAGCATGCCAGGAACAAAAGGAAGACCTGAGAGCTATGAGCATTCCCAAAATTCCCATTCCCAAAATAAATAAAAACCCCCACAAGTTTGTTATGGACAGCTAAAAGTAACGACTGCCCCCACAAAGCCACCAAAATTTTGAAAAAAGCAGCAATCAGGGTACAGTTTTCTAATGGACCAAAGCCAGGCTGCCTGCCACTGTAAGCATGTATCTGTATGTATTAATGCATCAAACGGTTACATGCGTTTGGGGACAGATGATCATTCCTGGACATTGACATATTGCGTTCAGGACTGGTCATTTGTTCCTAACCACATGTAATTGATTGATATGTGGATACATGCTTACATCGGCGGACAGCCACTGTTCCTGTCAGCCTGTCATTGACTTGTACAGGCTTCCTGTCTGAAAATTCCTAGGCTCATGGCTGCAGATTTTTGCGGTGTATTTGCTGCACCATGGCTGCTTTGGCCGTGAGAACTCGGCTTTAGTGTTAGTAATACATTGTATATTGGTATACTACCTAAAAAAAAAACTTTAGGATTTACATATGCGCTTGTAACTTATGCTAAAAATTCCTGCATCCACTTTACGGCCCCAAGGACCAATGTACCGAAACGTAAACATTTTGGAACTAAAATATGACCATCTGTCCCATTAAAGCTGTAACAGATCTAAATTACTCTTTGCGCTGCTTTTCCTTCCCTCCCTCTGAGCTCTGCTGTACAGGGACTACAAGAGGCTGAAGCCAGGTCAAATTCAGGTACTTACATAACTTGCATTTAAAAAAGTACATTAAAGTGTGTATTCGCGTCTTTTACATTTGCCTGCAATTCACCTTTAAAGTATTGTACGCAGTGGCGGTGCGTCCATAAAGGGCGCACGGGCGCCGCCCCCTCTCTCCTGCCACCTCTCTCTCACCAATAGATAGATTCATGCATTGCATGAATCTATCTATGGTCGCTGCTGCCACCCCCTATTCATGTGCCCGGCCGCTTTTCGGGTGCCAGGCACCTGAATTACAGCGGCAGGGTATTTTTTGGAAGCACCTGATTTGAGCCCTAGGCTCTAATAGGCGTCCAAAAAGGTGAACAGTGGGCGCCATGCTGTGCATTCGCTGTTTATTCAGCGTTGTGTTAGGAAAGCAAATGAATCAATTTCCTAACACTGAACCGCCTCTCAGCCAATCAGATGCTCGGGTCTGTTACCTGTCACCTGATTGGCTGAAACGACAAGCACTGTGATTGGACACCGCCTATCAGGCGTCCAATCATAGCAGAGGACGGGAGAAGACATTGAGGAGCATGGAGGACCGTGACCCGCTGCCCCACCGAGACAAGTAAGTGCGGGGATGCACACTGGCAGCATTTGATGGGCACAGTAGCGGCAATTGATGGGCGCACTGGCAGCAATTGGTGGGCACAGTAGCGGAAATTGATGGGCACACTGGCAGCAGTTGATGGGCACAGTAGCGGTAGTTGATGGGCACACTGGCAGCAGTTGATGGGCACAGTAGCGGCAGTTTATGGGCACAGTAGCGGCATTTGATGGGCACACTGGCAGCAATTGATAAGCACAGTGTCAGCAATTGATGGGCACACTGGCAGCAATTGATGGGCACAGTAGCGGCAATTGATGAGCACACTGGCAGCAATTGATGGGCACAGTGTCAGCAATTGATGGGCACAGTGTCAGCAATTGATGGGCACAGTATCAGCAATTGATGGGTACAGTAGCTGCGTTTGATGGCACAGTGGCGGCAATTTATGGGTACAGTGGCTGCATTTGATGGCACAGTGGCGGCAATTGATGGCACAGTGGCTGCGTTTGATGGGCACAGTGGCTGCGTTTGATGGGCACAGTGGCTTTGTTTGATGGGCATAGTGGCTGTGTTTGATGGCACAGTGTGCCTGGGCACAGTAGCTGCGTTTGACAGGCACAGTGGCTGCAATTGATGTTTTTTTTTTTCAGTTTGTTTGCGTCCCCCAAAAATTTTGAGCGCCAGCCGCCACTGATTGGATGGCTTTACTCAGGGTGATGTAGCCTACTTGTGAAAAAAATTAATATAAGACTAAGGGGCATTATTACAAAGCAGTGAATGTGACTTTCACCAAGCATTCACTGGCGGTGAATCAGCCACTGCAATTTAAAACCTCATGAACCTGGAAGATTTACCTGCAGTGAATGTTTGGTGAAATTTGGATTCATTACTTTATAAATATGCCCTTATATATTATCTATTTCATCTTCAGACATATACTATATAAACAATATCCAAAAGCTGTAAGGAGTGTATGATAAAACAATTGCTTCAACTTTAACTTGGCTTAGACATGAGCATGCTGTGTGAGAAAACTATTATTTTACATTTGGCGACCCTCACCACCATTATAATCATGGTTTACTGCGGTTTTGTTTATCAGATTGTAGCTTCCTGTATAATTTGTGGGAATGGATATGGAAAATATGCCTAGCCCCTTATTCAGCATGCCTTCTTGCAAATACACTTTTGTCGATAAGATTGTTGATACTGTAACAAGAACAGAGGGAAGTCATTACCTGCTGATGCTCTGTAAAATAAGGTTTACGCTGGAAAACTCTCCATTAAAATATGTTTCTAATAAAGTTTTAATCTCTCAGCAGCAATTTAG
Source organism: Rana muscosa (assembly GCA_029206835.1). Lineage (NCBI taxonomy): Eukaryota > Metazoa > Chordata > Amphibia > Anura > Ranidae > Rana > Rana muscosa. The sequence goes on along the minus strand of CM055116.1, from coordinate 487,594,971 downwards.
TGTTAACAACTCTATGTAAACTGGTTCATAATCTGTAGAGTTCAATACAAGTTTGCAAATCAGTATGAGCTCAGTTCTCAATGAAGAGCAAGATATTTAAAAAAACAAAATAACTATATATAAGCAATTACCAATTTTAAGTGTTTTTAGTTTTTCAGATGCAAATACTGATCTCTAAACACATCAAGACTCTCAAAGCCTTGTATTTTGTTGAGGAGATCAGATACTAAACTGTATATAAGAAATCAGAAAATATTGATACGTATAATGCAAAAAAGTTTATATAGAGTATACGTGAGGCTATAGGGGGATGATGGAAGTTACTAGGATTTTTATCATTGTGACTCAGGAAAGAGATTTCCTCTATTTTAAAATACCTTTTTGGTTGTAGGTACACTAAAATGAGAAATGTTTTCACAAAACAAAAAAAAAGTTTTAACTCTTTCATAGGAATATTGAATTTCATAATGCACCTTTTGCTCAGTTTCCCTGGAATGGGAAAGCAGCTAATTTGCAGAACAGGATATGATACCGTCAACTTTTTCCCATATCCCAAAGAGGGAACTTATGCTAAATCATGATAGCCTTGCCCAGATATGACATACTGACACTGAAGAATACTCTCAAGCAGATCCTAACTTTTTAAATTATTTGTCTTCTTATGCCTGTCAGAGAATGGATTTCTTTGCAAATATAAATGTTTGTCAATTAAAAGACGATTTATATATACTGTATATTAGGGGTGCTGAAATTAATCGCTGCATCGATGCATCACGATTCCGGTGTCCCAGATGCAGGATTGATGCATGCGACCGGGAAAATCGATTTCTGGATGACTTGACCCACCCCTCCCGGGAGAGCGTTCCTAGCGTATAGCCGTTAACCCCTTGGCGTCGAGCGTATGTGGCCTCGGCAGCTGCGATCATTGTTCCGGTAACGTTTTTTAGAGCGGGCGGTTGGCTTTCCAGGGATAAAAACCTATGCGGCTAAAAGCCGCTCGGCTGTTATACCAGAGGAGCGGCAGGGGACACCCCCCTTCCCGCCACCTTCCGCCGCTCTTACCGGGCCTCCCGTCCCACTAGGAGACCTGGAAACTGATTAGTTCCAGTCTGTATGTAAATACGGAAGCAACATCACAACGTCACTTCCGGTTTACTCGGCTGCCAATGGCGCCGGTTTAAAAAAAAATACAGTATTCAGAATCTGCGTTTTTGGCAATCTCAATACTTTGAAGTGCAAAGGAGGGATTTGGGGTCTTTTAGACCTCCGATCCCTCCATAAAGAGCACCTGTCACCACCTATTACTGTCACAAGGGATGTTTACATTACCTTGCGACTTCCACTGGGGTATAATATTTAGTCATATCTATTAAAGATAAGTACAAATAGAGTTACATAGGAATCAAACTAAATTAAACGTCCAAGAACTACAAGATAGCTTTTTGAGGAAAACACTTATTCAAAGTGACTTCATCTTGCTTCGTCAGTGCTCAAAATTCCTAAAAGCCATTACACAGCTGTTAACTAGTGATGAGCCGAACACCCCCGGGTTCGGTTCGCACCAGAACCCGCGAACGGACCGAAAGTTCGTACGAACATTAGAACCCTATTAAATACAATGGATGCGAACGTTCGAATTCTAAAGTGCTAATTATCAATGGCGTCCCTAGGGGGGACCAGAGGGGGCCCTGGCCCCCCCAATAGTATGCTGTGCCCCACCATGTGCCCCCCCCAAAAAAAAATTTTTTTTTTGCATTTTTTTTTCCGCTCAGGCTGCTGCTGGGGTAACATAGTCTCCCCTGAGAGGGAGAGCGTCCCCAGTCAGCTCCTGCAGGGGATTCCTCCCCCTCCCTCTGCTCGCTGACACTGCATAATGCGAGCGCTCACACAACCACAGCCGCCCGATCTGCTCCTTTCCCTGCATCCTCATTGGCACGGAGAAGAGCGAGTTGCAGGAAGGACTCCACGAGCACTGTGGGAGGGGGGCCCAAGCCTTCATCTCAGTTACTGAAAAAACAGACTGATTTCTCCCGTCCTTAGGACAGTAGAACCAGCCTGTAAATTCCGAGAATGGTGACTGCAAGCTGAGCCGAGTGTCAGTCTATGACACTCTTTCACAGCCCAGCGAGTCCAGCCACCCCCCTCACTCTCCTCACATACGAGCAGGGAGGAATACAGCTCCTCCTCCTCCTTCCAGTCCCGCCCACACTATCCCGGCGTGCTGTATCTGAAGAGAGGGGATGTGTGGGCGGGAAATATGAAAATCAGCAGCATTCCTGGCTGTGTGTGAATGATGCCTGAGATTCTAGCCTGGAACGTGGGTAAGTGTGTGCACTGCAGACTGCAGTAGACTGTAATCACTGAACTGCATTATCTCCATCCCTTCTTTCCCCCATCTGTCTCCCTCCCCCTCTCCTGTTCTTTCAAGACATTCACAATTTACTTTCACTTTCACTTTTAGTTAGGCAGGTAATAGACGGTGCACATTTCTTTCCTGCATCCACAGATTGCAGGAAAGAAACTTACATAATTCCCCCATCAACACAGGCAGTGCTGACAGGGGAATATCCCTCCTGCCCAGCAATTGTATTCTCCCGACAAACAGTGATTATCACTAGTGGCTATAGCAATCACTAGTGATAATCATAAGAGAATCTGCTCATTAATGGTTCGAATCTCAGCCAGTTCATGCTGAACCAGCTGAGATTTAAACTGTCTATGGCTGGTCTTAGCTCTTAGGCAGCCCATACATTGATCACTTTTTTTTATTCAACTATTAGGTTGAATGAAAAAAAAAAGGAAATGATCCAATTCCCCTGTAGCTGGGTCTCCCCTCTCTCTCCCTATCTTTATCGGTTATTTGGCTGTTGTCTAGCGGTACCTGGGAGAGAGAGATAAGACACACCACGGCCCATGTCCTCCATAGCTAAGAGGTGAAGGCCAGCAAATTGGGTTTTGTGTAGGTGTCCTAGAGTCAAGTCCAGTACTTCGTTCCTGACTCCTTTGCTCCTAGTAACCAGAGTTCCACACAGTGAATAGGTCCAACTCAGTTTTATTCTTTTTGCCAAGCAATAAAACAGTTTCTTTACTTTGGAAAATGGGGACAGATCGAGGCACAATCCTTTCCCTTCTGCTGCTGATCACTGTGCTGTCACCAGTGGTAAATAGTCACTGCCACTGACTAGGTGATGTAGAACATGAATTACCTTCGCTCACTCTGCCCCTGTCAGAGGAAGAAATCCGTCCAAGGGAGAAATGGAGGCCTCTCCGTCACCAGCGATGCTGCGCCGGACTCTTCAGAGAAGTTACTGCACACCAGTCCTCACGAACTCAGACACGGGCACCCAAGGAGTTAGGGCCCCCTCGGATTCCTCCACCCTCGCGGAACTCAGTCGAAGGTACTGAGCCCCAGGAATCCGCCATAGTACCTCACTCCAGGCTAAAGGTGCCTGAGATGGACTCCATCTCCGCTCCGGCCAGGTCAAGGGCACCTAGGCCTTGAACACCGGAACGCCAGCACCCAAGCTGAAGGTGCCTGGGTGCGGCCGCATCTTCTGGCTCCGGACTCTAACCCCGTGATCAGGGCGTCCGCCCCTTTTATGACCTCTCCCTTCGCGCCACAGCGGGTTCCCCGCCCCGCTGTACCAGCTCCAGGGGAGGACAAAAAGGTACAGTCTTGCGGTGCGAGCCCAACCCCGGTCCAAGGCAACAATGCCACCTATAGGCCGGCGGGAACTTCACACCACCAGAGTCCTCCAAGATTCACAAAGGGAACCTTGAATTTCCTAACAATCAAGGCATCTGGGTTACACTACCACCCAGATACTTCCCCTAAATTTAAGTACCCGCTACACCATCTACACATTATAGGTGGATGGGGGAATGTTCCCAGTGTGGTCCAGTGCTGGAACAACCAGAGTTGCTGTCCTGTCCCGGCTATTCACAGCGCTGGTCTCTGTCTCCATGGTAGCTGCGGCAGCACATTGGAACCCAGCGCTGGTTACTTTATGGGGCTGATGTACAGGAGGGCCAGCACAATTTGTTGGTAAAGATGGGCTGGGCATGTTCAAAATTCCACATGCCAGAGCCTGCCAGGAAGCCCACACTGCACAGCGCTAATCACAGGCAATGAGACATTTCCCGGTCCGCAGCTCCACAGATCAGGAAATGTCTCACTGGCTGTGATTAGCACTGTGGAGTGTCGGCTTCCTGGCGGGATGGGGCATGTGGGTTTTAAAACACACCCGAGCCCATCTCTATTGGTTGTAGACAGTTGAGCTCCCTGCAGGTTGCTTAGCAGCAGTGGAGCCTTCTCTGACATGCTGATCGTGATGCAATCCAGATGATGCTCCTAGTCAAATCCTAGTGTTAAATAATAAATATCAGTGATTTTATTGATCAAAGCCCACCAGTGGCGTCTCCAGCTTTCATATTTAGGGGAGGCACATGGGGGGACAGGGACAAAAGTAGGGGGGCCAACTATAAAATGCAATTATATATATATATATATATATATATATATATATATATCCTGGGGCCCTTTACTACGATCCCACAATGGGCCCTTTCACATGTAAGCTCCCTTCCTACTATACTGGGGCCCCACCAGGGTGGCAGAAAACAAGAGATATATGTCACCAGCACACCAAGAAAATATAAGGGTCCAAAGCAGTGGGAGAACTATCAGGGTTGCAAAGGTTGTCTTGCCACCGGGCCCTGGTGTTCTGCCACTGTGGGGTTCCCCAGATGTCCTGTCCCTGTTATTGACAGCGCTGGTCTGGCATCTGTCTCCTTGGTACCGGCGGCAGTCTATTAGGACTTTGTGTTGGTGATATTATGCGTGCATGTAGGGGAAGGCTGGCACTATTGGTTATAGAGAGCCGAGCCCCCAGCTGGTCACCTAGCAGCAGTAATGCTGTATAACCTTCTCTGGTGACATGCTGATCAGGATGTGATCCTAGTGATGCTCCCAGTCAGATCTAATAAACACAGTATTTATTAGGATCAAGAGTACAACCACATATATATAATCAACCGTATGTTTAGCAGCCATGTGGGCTCTATACCTGTAAAGTGTGGGCTTTGATCAATAAAATCACTGATATTTAACACTAGGATTTGACTAGGAGCATCATCTGGATTGCATCACGATCAGCATGTCAGAGAAGGCTCCACTGCTGCTAAGCAACCTGCAGGGAGCTCAACTGTCTACAACCAATAGAGATGGGCTTGGGTGTGTTTTAAAACCCACATGCCCCATCCCGCCAGGAAGCCGACACTCCACAGTGCTAATCACAGCCAGTGAGACATTTCCTGATCTGTGGAGCTGCGGACCGGGAAATGTCTCATTGCCTGTGATTAGCGCTGTGCAGTGTGGGCTTCCTGGCAGGCTCTGGCATGTGGAATTTTGAACATGCCCAGCCCATCTTTACCAACAAATTGTGCTGGCCCTCCTGTACATCAGCCCCATAAAGTAACCAGCGCTGGGTTCCAATGTGCTGCCGCCGCTACCATGGAGACAGAGACCAGCGCTGTGAATAGCCGGGACAGGACAGCAACTCTGGTTGTTCCAGCACTGGACCACACTGGGAACATTCCCCCATCCACCTATAATGTGTAGATGGTGTAGCGGGTACTTGAATTTAGGGGAGGTATCTGGGTGGTAGTGTAACCCAGATGCCTTGATTGTTAGGAAATTCAAGGTTCCCTTTGTGAATCTTGGAGGACTCTGGTGGTGTGAAGTTCCCGCCGGCCTATAGGTGGCATTGTTGCCTTGGATCGGGGTTGGGCTCGCACTGCAAGACTGTACCTTTTTGTCCTCCCCTGGAGCTGGTACAGCGGGGCGGGGAACCCGCTGTGGCGCGAAGGGAGAGGTCATAAAAGGGGCGGACGCCCTGATCACGGGGTTAGAGTCCGGAGCCAGAAGATGCGGCCGCACCCAGGCACCTTCAGCTTGGGTGCTGGCGTTCCGGTGTTCCAGGCCTAGGTGCCCTTGACCTGGCCGGAGCGGAGATGGAGTCCATCTCAGGCACCTTTAGCCTGGAGTGAGGTACTATGGCGGATTCCTGGGGCTCAGTACCTTCGACTGAGTTCCGCGAGGGTGGAGGAATCCGAGGGGGCCCTAACTCCTTGGGTGCCCGTGTCTGAGTTCGTGAGGACTGGTGTGCAGTAACTTCTCTGAAGAGTCCGGCGCAGCATCGCTTGTGACGGAGAGGCCTCCATTTCTCCCTTGGACGGATTTCTTCCTCTGACAGGGGCAGAGTGAGCGAAGGTAATTCATGTTCTACATCACCTAGTCAGTGGCAGTGACCATTTACCACTGGTGACAGCACAGTGGTCAGCAGCAGAAGGGAAAGGATTGTGCCTCGATCTGTCCCCATTTTCCAAAGTGAAGAAACTGTTTTATTGCTTGGCAAGAAGAATAAAACTGAGTTGGACCTATTCACTGTGTGGAACTCTGGTTACTAGGAGCAAAGGAGTCAGGAACGAAGTACTGGACTTGACTCTAGGACACCTACACAAAACCCAATTTGCTGGCCTTCACCTCTTAGCTATGGAGGACATGGGCCGTGGTGTGTCTTATCTCTCTCTCCCAGGTACCCCTAGACAACAGCCAAATAACCGATAAAGATAGAGAGAGAGAGGGGAGACCCAGCTACAGGGGAATTGGATCATTTCCTTTTTTTTTTCATTCAACCTAATAGTTGAATAAAAAAAAGTGATCAATGTATGGGCTGCCTAAGAGCTAAGACCAGCCATAGACAGTTTAAATCTCAGCTGGTTCAGCAGGAACTGGCTGAGATTCGAACCATTAATGAGCAGATTCTCTTATGAATATCACTAGTGATTGCTATAGCCACTAGTGATAATCACTGTTTGTCGGGATAATACAATTGCTGGGCAGGAGGGATATTCCCCTGTCAGCACTGTCTATGTTGATGGGGGAATTATGCAAGTTTCTTTCCTGCAATCTGTGGATGCAGGAAAGAAATGTGCACCGTCTATTACCTGCCTAACTAAAAGTGAAAGTAAATTGTGAATGTCTTGAAAGAACAGGAGAGGGGGAGGGAGACAGATGGGGAAAGAAGGGATGGAGATAATGCAGTTCAGTGATTACAGTGTACTGCAGTCTGCAGTGCACACACTTACCCACGGTCCAGGCTAGAATCTCAGGCATCATTCACACACAGCCAGGAATGCTGCTGATTTTCATATTTCCCGCCCACACATCCCCTCTCTTCAGATACAGCACGCCGGGATAGTGTGGGCGGGACTGGAAGGAGGAGGAGGAGCTGTATTCCTCCCTGCTCGTATGTGAGGAGAGTGAGGGGGGGTGGCTGGACTCGCTGGGCTGTGAAAGAGTGTCATAGACTGACACTCGGCTCAGCTTGCAGTCACCATTCTCGGAATTTACAGGCTGGTTCTACTGTCCTAAGGACGGGAGAAATCAGTCTGTTTTTTCAGTAACTGAGATGAAGGCTTGGGCCCCCCTCCCCCCCTCCCACAGTGCTCGTGGAGTCCTTCCTGCAACTCGCTCTTCTCCGTGCCAATGAGGATGCAGGGAAAGGAGCAGATCGGGCGGCTGTGGTTGTGTGAGCGCTCGCATTATGCAGTGTCAGCGAGCAGAGGGAGGGGGAGGAATCCCCCGCAGGAGCTGACTGGGGACGCTCTCCCTCTCAGGGGAGACTATGTTACCCCAGCAGCAGCCCGAGCGAAAAAAAAATGCAAAAAAAATAATATTTTTTTTGGGGGGGGGGGGGGGGGCACATGGTGGGGCACAGCATACTGTTGGGGGGGCCAGGGCCCCCTCTGGTCCCCCCCTAGGGACGCCATTGAAGCCCACACTTTACAGGTATAGAGCCCACATGGCTGCTGAACATACGGTTGATTATATATATGTGGTTGTACTCTTGATCCTAATAAATACTGTGTTTATTAGATCTGACTGGGAGCATCACTAGGATCACATCCTGATCAGCATGTCACCAGAGAAGGTTATACAGCATTACTGCTGCTAGGTGACCAGCTGGGGGCTCGGCTCTCTATAACCAATAGTGCCAGCCTTCCCCTACATGCACGCATAATATCGCCAACACAAAGTCCTAATAGACTGCCGCCGGTACCAAGGAGACAGATGCCAGACCAGCGCTGTCAATAACAGGGACAGGACAGCTGGGGAACCCCACAGTGGCAGAACACCAGGGCCCGGTGGCAAGACAACCTTTACAACCCTGATAGTTCTCCCACTGCTTTGGACCCTTATATTTTCTTGGTGTGCTGGTGACATATATCTCTTGTTTTCTGCCACCCTGGTGGGGCCCCAGTATAGTAGGAAGGGAGCTCACATGTGAAAGGGCCCATTGTGGGATCGTAGTAAAGGGCCCCAGGATATATATATATATATATATATATATATATATATAATTGCATTTTATAGTTGGCCCCCCTACTTTTGTCCCTGTCCCCCCATGTGCCCCCCCTAAATATGAAAGCTGGAGACGCCACTGCTAATTATAACAACTATTATGCATGTTATTGTCCTAAAAAGGGTTTGGGAACCCGGGTTCTGCACCAGGGGACATGTATCAATGCAAAAAGAAGTTTTAAAAACGGTCGTTTTTCGGGAGCAGTCATTTTAACCACTTAACAACCACCTGCCGACAAATAACGGCGGCAGGGTGGTTGCTTAACTCTGGGAGGACGTTATATAACGTCCTCCCAGAATCGCGCTCCCGCGCGCCCTCTGGGGCGCGCACACGGGAAACTCCGTGACCGCTGGGTCCAGAGGACCCGGCGGATCACGAATCGCGGTAAATCGCCGCTGATAGCGGCCGTTTACCACGTGATCGCTCCGTCAAATGACGGAGCAATCACTTGTAAACAGACCGGCGTCATTTGATGACGCCGGTTCCTCCCTCCCCTCTCTGTACCGATCGGTACAGTGTGAGAGGGGAGGGGGAGGGAGCGGATGGCAGCAGCAGCTCTGTGGGCTGGATCTGTGACAATTGCAGTCACAGATCCAGCCATCCATCCATCCCTGCTCAGCCATCCCTGTGCTATACCCTGCCAATACTCTGCAATACACCCTGCCAATACTCTGCAAAATACCCTGGTGCAATACTCTGCAATACCCTGGTGCAATACTCTGCAATACCCTGGTGCAATACTCTGCAATACCCTGGTGCAATACTCTGCAATACCCTGCGAAATACTCTGCAATACCCTGCGAAATACTCTGCAATACCCTGGTGCAATACTCTGCAATACCCTGGTGCAATACTCTGCAATACCCTGGTGCAATACTCTGCAATACCCTGCACAATACTCTGCAATACCCTGCAAAATACTCTGCAATACCCTGCAAAATACTCTGCAATACCCTGCGCAATACTCTGCAAAATACTCTGCAATACCCTGCACAATACTCTGCAATACCCTGCACAATACTCTGCAATACCCTGCACAATACTCTGCAATACCCTGCACAATACTCTGCAATACCCTACACAATACTCTGCAATACCCTGCACAATACTCTGCAATACCCTCCACAATACTCTGCAATACCCTCCACAATACTCTGCAATACCCTCCACAATACTCTGCAATACCCTCCACAATACCCTGTGCAATACCCGTGCAATACCCTGCCATACACCGCAATACCCTGCCATACACCGCAATACTCCGCAACGCCCGGCAATACTCCGCAATGCCCGGCAATACTCCGCAATGCCCGGCAATACTCCGCAATGCCCGGCAATACTCTGCAATAACCCCTTTCCGCCCTCCGGCCGTCATATGACGTCCTTGACTTTGTGCGGGGATATCTGAATGATGCCTGCAGCTACAGGCATCATTCAGATATCGGCTTTTTCAGCCGGCGATTCCCTACACCATAAGAACAATCATAGCGGCTGTTCCGCCGCTTGATCATTCTTACGGGAGGCGAGAGGGGATGTCCCCCCCCCCGCCGCCCTCCGGTGCTTCTACCGACTCACCGCTACGATCAAAGCCAGGATTGTTGTTTTTTTTTTGTATTTTTTTCAGGCTTCCCAGCCTAGAGGTGAGATGTGGGGTCTTATTGACACCCCCCCCCCCCATATCTCACTGTAAAGAGGACCTGTCATGCCATATTCCTATTACAAGGGATGTTTACGTTCCTTGTAATAGGTATAAAAGTGATCAAAAAAATGTTTAGGGCGGAAAAAACATGTCAAACTAAAATAAATAAAGTAAAATGAAGAATAAAATTTTTTTTTTTTTTTTAAAGCGCCCCTGTCCCCGTGAGCTCGCATACAGAAGCGAACGCATACGTAAGTCCCGCCCACATATGAAAACGGTTTTCAAACCACACATGTGAGGTATCTCTGCGAACGTTAGAGCGAGAGCAATCATTTTGGCCCTAGACCTCCTCTGTAACTCAAAACATGTAACCAGTAAAAATATTTAAAGCGTCGCCTATGGGGATTTTTTAAGTAGCGAAGTTTGGCGCCATTCCACGAGTGTGTGCAATTTTTAAGGGCGACATGTTAGGTATCTATTTACTCGGCGTAACTTCATCTTTCACATTATGCAAAAACATTGGGCTAACTTTACTGTTTTTTTTTTTTTTAAGCACAAAACATTTTTTTTCCGTAAAAAACCCGTTAAAAAAATTGCTGCGCAAATATCGTGTGAGATAAAAAGTTGCAACAACCACCATTATATTCTCTAAGGTCTTTGCTAAAAAAACATATATAATGTTTTGGGGTTCTATGTAATTTTCTAGCAAATAAATGATAATTTTTACATGTAGGAGAGAAATGTCAGAATTGGCCTTGGTGCTCCAGAACGCCTGAAGGTGCTCCCTGCATGTTGGGCCTCTGTATGTGGCCACGCTGTGTAAAAGTCTCACACATGTGGTATCGCCATACTCGGGAGTAATAGCAGAATGTGTTTTGGGGTGTAATTTGTGGAATGCATATGCTGTGTGTGAGAAATAACCTGCTAATATGACAATTTTGTGGAAAAAAAAAAAGAGAAAAAAAAAATCTTGATTTTGCAAAGAATTGTGGGAAAAAATGACAACTTCAAAAAACTCACAATGCCTCTTTCTGAATACCTTGGAATGTCTTCTTTCCAAAAAGGGGTCATTTGGGGGGTATTTGTACTTTTCTGGCATGTTAGGGTCTCAAGAATTGAGATAGGCCGTCAGTACTTCAGGTGTGATCAATTTTCAGATATTGGCACCATAGCTTGTGGACTCTATAACTTTCACAAAGACCAAATAATATACACCAATTTGTACTTATTTTTACCAAAGATATGTAGCAGTATAAATTTTGGCCAAAATTTATGAAGAAAAAATAGTAATTTGCAAAATTTTATAACAGAAACAAAAAAAAAATTATTTTTTTACAAAATTTTCAGTCTTTTTTCTCTTATAGCGCAAAAAATAAAAAACCCAACAGTGATTAAATACCACCAAAAGAAAGCTCTATTTGTGTGAAAAAAAGGACAAAAATTTCATATGGGTACAGTGTTGTATGACTGAGTAATTGTCATTCAAAATGTGAGAGCACCGAAAGCTGAAAATTGGTCTGGTTATTAACCACTTCCCTACCCAGCCATAGTAATATGACGTCCACAGATGGGATCTCCCATCCTGGGTGGACGTCATATGACGTCCTCTGCTTTGTAGGGGAATATCTGAATGATGCCTGCAGCTAGAGGCATCATTCAGATATCCTTTTGTTCTGCCAGCGATTCTCTGCACCATAAGAACGATCATAGCGGCGGTTCCGCCGCTTGATCGTTCTTATAGGCGGCGGGAGGGGGCACCCCCCCTCCCGCCGCCATCCAGTGCTTCGCCGGCTCTCCCAGGTACCGTTGTGTTCCTTAGGACACAGCAGTTCCCTGATGGGGGTAAATGAGTGGCGGCGGAGCAGCAGCGGCGGGCAGCGGAGCGGCTTACCGGCTCCCATATGCAGAGCTGCAGCAGCGGCGTGCACGGCGCCCGCGCGCCCCCGGGGGCGCGCAGCGTGGCGATCTGGGATCCGGTGTGTCCCTCTGGACACACCGATTCAAGTAATGTGGCGGCGGGCGGCGGAGATTCCGGTATAAACTTACCGGAATTGATGATGCAGAGCTGCGCAGCGGCGTGCACGGCGCCCGCGCGCCCCCCGGGGGCGCGCAGCGCGGCGATCGGGGCTGAGGTTTTTCCCTTGGATACAGCCCAGCCTCGATCAGGGTAAAGAGCCAATGAAATTGGCTCTTTACCACGTGACCGGCTGTGTCCAATCACAGCAGGTCACTAAATGTAAACAAAACACACAATTGTGTGTAACTCACTGTTGCCTGGTTCTCCTCTTCACACACCTGTGAGGAGGAGATCAGCTAACAGTGAGTTACACATATGTTATACACATATACATATGTACTACTGTGCCCAGATTGCCCCCCCTAAATAAAGAGTACCTGTCATCTAGTACCTGCCACCAGATCACCAGCCACCCACCTGTCCATCAGGAGTACCTGTCCATCAGGAGTACCCGCCACCTCACCTGAGTACCCGCCACCTCAGAGTACCCGCCACCAGTCCATCAGGAGTACCTGTCCATCAGGAGTAACTGTCCATCAGGAGTACCCGCCACCTCACCTGAGTACCCGCCACCTCAGAGTACCCGCCACCAGTCCATCAGGAGTACCTGTCCATCAGGAGTACCTGTCCATCAGCAGTACCCGCCACCTCACCTGAGTACCCGCCACCTCAGAGTACCCGCCACCAGTCCATCAGGAGTACCTGTCCATCAGGAGTACCCGCCACCTCACCTGAGTACCCGCCACCTCAGAGTACCCGCCACCAGTCCATCAGGAGTACCTGTCCATCAGGAGTACCTGTCCATCAGGAGTACCCGCCACCTCACCTGAGTACCCGCCACCAGTCCATCAGGAGTAACTGTCTATCAGCAGTACCCGCCACCTCACCTGAGTACCCGCCACCTCAGAGTACCCGCCACCAGTCCATCAGGAGTACCTGTCCATCAGGAGTACCTGTCCATCAGCAGTACCCGCCACCTCACCTGAGTACCCGCCACCTCAGAGTACCCGCCACCAGTCCATCAGGAGTACCTGTCCATCAGGAGTACCCGCCACCTCACCTGAGTACCTGCCACCTCAGAGTACCCGCCACCAGTCCATCAGGAGTACCTGTCCATCAGGAGTACCTGTCCATCAGCAGTACCCGCCACCTCAGAGTACCTGCCACCAGTCCATCAGGAGTACCTGTCCATCAGGAGTACCCGCCACCTCACCTGAGTACCCGCCACCAGTCCATCAGGAGTACCTGTCCATCAGCAGTACCCGCCACCTCACCTGAGTACCCGCCACCTCAGAGTACCCGCCACCAGTCCATCAGAAGTACCTGTCCATCAGGAGTACCTGTCATTCAGGTGTACCCGCCACCTCACCAGGAGTACCCGCCACCTCACCAGGAGTACCCGCCACCAGTCCATCAGGAGTACCCGTCCATCAGGAGTACCCACCACCTCACCAGAGTACCCGCCACCTCACCAGAGTACCCACCACCAATCCATCAGGAGTACCTGTCCATTAGAGTACCCGCCACCTCACCAGAGAACCTGCCACCAGAGTACCTGCCACCTCACCAGCGTACCCACTATGTCCAGAAAGGTGTACACCCCAGAAGAAGCATATCAAATACTCAGTCTGACTGATGAGAGCAACGGGGAGCTCTCACCGCTCAGTTCTGATTCCGATTCTGGTTTGGAATATGCACCCCCCGAAGGCAGCACATCCGGATCCGAATTAGAGGAGGACACAGTCCGTCCAAAAAGAAGACGGTCTGAACACCAGGCAGCGACCAGCAGTGCCAACGGCGGTAGACCCCAGGAGGCGAGGTCCAGTGCAAGCGCTGCTAGACCCCAGGAGGAAAGGCCCAGTGCAAGCGCTGCTAGACCCCAGGAGGAAAGGCCCAGTGCAAGTACACGCCAAAGAAGTAGGACCCGAACCCAGCTTCCAGATGGCTTGGCAAACCCATTGTGGCTGCCTTCTACCTCAGGGTCAGCCACGATCCCCCCTTTTACAGCACAGCCAGGTGTGCAGGTCAACACTGAGGGTTTTTCCAAACTTGATTTTTTTAATTTATTTTTCCCTGATGAATTGGTTCAAGGCATTGTGGAGCAAACTAATCTTTTTGCTCAACAATTCATTGAAAACAACCCCAGCTCCAGCTATGCCCGCCCTTTTGAATGGAGACCCCTAACAGTGGTGGAGCTTAGATTGTTTTTAGGCCTAACGTTTAACACGGGGCTTACAAAAAAAAATGAAATGAATAGGTATTGGTCGAAGAAACCCATCCACCATATGCCAATTTTTACATCGGCCATGTCCAGGTCCCGATACGAACTTATAATGCGGTTCCTGCATTTCAGTGACAACTCACAGTGCCCCCCCCGAGATCACCCAAACTTTGACAAATTATATAAAATTCGCCCCCTAATTAATTTTTTTTCCAAGAAGTTTGCCGAACTTTATGTCCCTGACCAAAACATTTCTGTGGACGAATCCCTGGTGCATTTCACAGGCCGGCTGGGAATCAAGCAATATATCCCCAGTAAGCGGGCGAGGTACGGCTTGAAGCTCAACAAGCTCTGTGAAAGCGCCACTGGTTATGTGCACTCATTCCGCATGTACGAAGGCAAAGATTCCCAGCTCGAGCCCCCTGAGTGTCCATCGTACATGGGAATAAGTGGAAAAATTGTTTGGGAGTTGGTATTTCCACTCCTCCAAAAGGGGTATCATATTTATATGGACAACTATTATACCAGCCTGCCCCTTCTCCGCCACCTCTACCTAAAAAAAACTCTGGCGTGTGGTACAACAAGAATAAACAGAAAGGGCTTCCCACAGCGTCTTGTCACCACAACCATTCAAAAGGGGGAATCGGCAAGCTTGAGGAACGAGGAAGTGTTGGCTGTGAAGTGGAGGGATAGGAAAGATGTGTACATCATGTCCACCATCCACGATGACACCTCGGTGGAACTTCACAGAAGACGCAGTACCGTTCGCAAGCCTTCCTGCATCAATGAGTACAATAAATTCATGGGGGGTGTGGATTTAAATGATCAAATGTTGCAGCCCTATCTTTCAACCCGAAAATCCCTCTTCTGGTATAAAAAAATCGCAATTTACTTTTTTCATTTGGCCCTGTTAAATTCTTTCATAGTCTACCAAAAATCCACACATAGACCCACCACCTTCATGAGATTTATTGAAGACATTGTCACTGCCCTGATCTACCAACAAACATCCCCCCCAGAAAGCATTCACTCAGATTGTGTCAGCAGACTACATGAGCGCCATTTTTCAGACCATATTCCACCATCACGATCCGGAAGACGACGGCAAAAAAAATGTCGGGTGTGCACCAGAAGAGGAATTAGGAAAGACACCAGCTTCCATTGTCACGACTGTCCCTCCCAACCTGGCCTTTGCATCGGAAAATGCTTCAAGCGATATCACACTCTCGAAAACTATTAGCCCATATTTCTAATACTGCCATTTCCCCGTTTTCAATATGTCCTGAATATTTCCCTGCCTCAACCAACCATATCATTGTCTTCCATGTGAACTGACCCTGGCCTGTTTCTCGACTATGTCTCTGCCTACCGTCTGCATTGTTTATCCGCCATGTTTCTGCCTTTCACGTGAACTGACCCTGGACTGTATGGATTATGCCTCTGCCTACCGTTTATTTCTGCCTTTTACCTGCACTGACCTCGGCCTGTTGACCATGTTTTTGCCTGCCCCCTTGGACTGATCTTTCACCCTGCTACACAGGGGTCTCACATATGTGAGGGGCTCCAGAATAGTGTTCTGAGTTCAGAAAACCAGTTTTTGGTTTTCTGTGTTCCCAGAACAGGGTCTGGTTGTCCGGAGGCTTCAAAGCGATTTGGGTGGGAGAAGCCTCTACCCCTGTCCCCATTCTTTCCTGACCGTTGCCCTAAGCTTGATGGTCCTGCCTGCTCCCTGGACAAATACTCTGGCTGTGCTGACCATACCTCTGCCTGCTGCATGTACTAACTATGGACAGTATTCCTGCCTGCTGCATGGACGATCCTTTGTTCCTTTTGCTACTGCTGACCACATCTCTGCCTGCTATCTGGACCAATGCTTTGGCTGTGCTGACATCATCTCTACCTGTACTGACTATTCCTGCCTGCTGCCTGTTTTGCTGTCGCTGTCCACGTTCCTGCCTGCTGCCTGGACCGATGCTCTCCTCTTTGGACCACTGCACTACTAAAACCGCAGGTAATCTTTTCTTTACCCTTTTTCTCAGAAGAATGTATTTTGGTTTATAATTGGTATGTACAGTACATGCTATGTTTTAGAAATATGAAGGGCCTTCAACAATGTGATAGGTTGTCAGGAATTTATGTGTGTAATTTATGCTCCTAGAACACATGACGGTGCTACTTAGATGTTAGGCCTCTGTATTTGGCCAGGCTGTGTAAAAGTCTCACACATTTGGTATCGCCATACTCAGGAGGAGTAGCAGAATGTATTTTGGGGTGTCACTTTTGCTATGTACATGCTATGTGTTGGTAATATCTTATAAATGGACAACTTTGTATAAAAAAAATGCGTTTTCATTTTTTTCCCACATATTCCAAAAACTTCTGGAAAAAAATGAACCGTTCAAAAGACTCATTATGCCTCATAGATTATACGTTGGGGTGTTAGCTTTCCAAAATGGGGTCATTTTATGGGAGTTTCCATTGTCCTGGTGCTCCAGGGTCTTCAAAACTGTAATAGGTGGTTGAGAAATGAGATGTGTAATTTATGCTCCTAGAATGCCTGAAGGTGCTATTTCAATGTTGGGCCTCTGTATTTGGCCAGGCTGTGTAAAAGTCTCACACATTTGGTATCGCCATACTCAGGAGGAGTAGCAGAATGTATTTTGGGGTGTCATTCTTGCTATGTACATGCTATGTGTTGGTAATATCTTATAAATGGACAACTTTGTATAAAAAAAATGCGGTTTCATTTTTTTCCCACATATTCCAAAAACTTCTGGAAAAAAATGAACCGTTCAAAAGACTCATTATGCCTCATAGATTATACGTTGGGGTGTTAGCTTTCCAAAATGGGGTCATTTTATGGGCGTTTCCATTGTCCTGGTGCTCCAGGGCCTTCAAAACTGTAATAGGTGGTTGAGAAATGAGATGTGTAATTTATGCTCCTAGAATGCCTAAAGGGGCTATTTCAATGTTGGGCCTCTGTATTTGGCCAGGCTGTGTAAAAGTCTCACACATTTGGTATCGCCATACTCAGGAGGAGTAGCAGAATGTATTTTGGGGTGTAATTTTTGCTATGTACATGCTATGTGTTGGTAATATCTTATAAATGGACAACTTTGTATAAAAAAAATGCGTTTTCATTTTTTTCCCACATATTCCAAAAACTTCTGGAAAAAAATGAACCGTTCAAAAGACTCATTATGCCTCATAGATTATACGTTGGGGTGTTAGCTTTCCAAAATGGGGTCATTTTATGGGCGTTTCTATTGTCCTGGTGCTCCAGGGCCTTCAAAACTGTAATAGGTGGTTGAGAAATGAGATGTGTAATTTATGCTCCTAGAATGCCTAAAGGGGCTATTTCAATGTTGGGCCTCTGTATTTGGCCAGGCTGTGTAAAAGTCTCACACATTTGGTATCGCCATACTCAGGAGGAGTAGCAGAATGTATTTTGGGGTGTAATTTTTGCTATGTACATGCTATGTGTTGGTAATATCTTATAAATGGACAACTTTGTATAAAAAAAATGCGTTTTCATTTTTTTCCCACATATTCCAAAAACTTCTGGAAAAAAATGAACCGTTCAAAAGACTCATTATGCCTCATAGATTATACGTTGGGGTGTTAGCTTTCCAAAATGGGGTCATTTTATGGGAATTTCCATTGTCCTGGTGCTCCAGGGTCTTCAAAACTGTAATAGGTGGTTGAGAAATGAGATGTGCAATTTATGCTCCTAGAATGCCTGAAGGTGCTATTTCAATGTTGGGCCTCTGTATTTGGACAGGCTGTGTAAAAGTCTCACACATTTGGTATCGCCATACTCAGGAGGAGTAGCAGAATGTATTTTGGGGTGTCATTGCAAGTATGCATGTGCTGTGTGAGAGAAATAACTTGTTATTATGACAATTTTGTGCAAAAAAATAAAAATTTAAAAAAATTTAAAAAATTTCCCAAGAATTGTGGGAAAAAAGTACAACTTCAAAAAACTCACAATGACTCTTACTAAATACATTGGAATGTCTGCTTTCCAAAAAGGGGTAATTTGGGGGGTAGTTGTACTTTCCTGGCTTGTTAGGGTCTCAAGAAATGAAATAGGCCTTCAGTACATCAGGTGTGATCAGATGTGATAATTTTTCAATGATTTGCACCATAGCTTGTAGACTCTATACCTTTCACAGAGACCAAATAATATACACTTTTTTGGTTATTTTTACTAAAGAT
The DNA here is from genome assembly GCA_029206835.1 of Rana muscosa. Classification (NCBI taxonomy): domain Eukaryota; kingdom Metazoa; phylum Chordata; class Amphibia; order Anura; family Ranidae; genus Rana; species Rana muscosa. The sequence goes on along the minus strand of CM055116.1, from coordinate 487,576,450 downwards.
ATGTAGCAGTATACATTTTGGCCCAATTTTATGAAGAAAAATTACTTATTTGCAAAATTTTACAATAAAAACAAAAAAAAAGTGTTTTTTTTAAAAAAAATCTAAATTTTTTCGCTTATATTGCAAAAAATAAAAAACCTAGCGGTGATTAAATACCACCAAAAGAAAGCTCTGTTTGTGAGAAAAAAAAATGATAAAAATTTGGTTTGGGTACAGTGTAGCATGACTGAGTAATTGTCATTCAAAGTGTGAGAGCGCTGAAAGCTACAAATTGGTCTGGTAAGGAAGGGTGTATAAAAGCCCTGTATTGAAGTGGTTAAGGGGGTTTAAGTGCCCAGTGGTCAAGTGGTTAATGATGCATAAAGTGAAAAAAAAAAAGTCAAATATTCCTTTAAATATCGTACCTGGGGGGTGTCTAAAGTATGCCTGTGAAGTGCCACGTGTTTCCCGTGTTTAGAACTGTCCCTGCACAAAATGACACTTCTAAAGGAAAAAAAAGCCATTTAAAACTGCTTGCGGCTTTAATGTAATGTCTGGTCCCGGTAATATGGATGAAAATCTTTAAGAAAAATGGCATAGCTACCCCATGACCCCCCCCCCCTACCCCAGCCCATTACCAGCCCCTTTGGGTCTTGTATGGATATTAAGGGGAACCCCGCACATAAAATAAAAAAGGCCCTATATACTCTGAACAGCCGTATACAGGCGGTGCATACAAGACAGGGACTGTAGGTTTGTTCTTATGTAGAATCTGTTTGTAATTTTGAACAGGTACATTGTTGAAGTGTAGCTCCAGCCCAAAAATCTATTTTTAAACTTTTTGGAAAACATAGGTAAGGGTTATCACCCCTGTAACATTTGTTTTGCTGTCTGTGCCCCTGTTCAGAACATTTCACCTCACTTTCCGTCCCAATGACAACTGTTTTTGAAATGTGGTGTTTTTCTTGAAACAAGGATTGCTGATAAAGCATCAGTACAGAGGAGACACCTTTCTCCCATATTTATTCTTACAGGAGAGAATTTTCCTTCCTAGTGGTAGATTTCCTCTCACTTCCTGTTGTCTTCTTGCGTTTGCAAGTAGGAGTCGTTTGTAAGTTGGATGTTTGAAAGTAGGGACCTGCCGTATATACTCTGCAGAGATAGGCCCCTTAGTTGTTGGTGTTGGCACAACACTGTAAGCACTCACAGTTACTCTTGGTTGGTGCTGGAACGCCCTGCTGTCAACTATTATATCAGGAATTTTAATTACATATAATTGTTGAACAGTGGTAGTAAAAATTGGGCCTTTGATGGTGGTGCTGGTGCCACAACACTGTAAGCCCTGACAGTTACTCTTGGTGGGTGCAGCAATGGGCCCTGCTGTGAATTATTAGATCAAGAATTGTAATTGCATGCCCCTGTTGAACAGGGGCTGAAAAATTGGGCCTTTCGTGGTGGTGGTGGTGGTGGTGGTGTTGCCACAACACTGTAAGCCCTCAGAGTTACTCTTGGTGGGTGCAGGAATGGGCCCTGCTGTGAATTATTAGATCAAAAATTGTAATTACATGCCCCTTTTGAACAGGGGCTGAAAAATTGGGCCTTTTGTGGTGGTGGTGGTGGTGGTGGCGTTGCCACAACACTGTAAGCCCTCAGAGTTACTCTTGGTGGGTGCAGCAATGGGCCCTGCTGTGAATTATTAGATCAAGAATTGTAATTGCATGCCCCTGTTGAACAGGGGCTGAAAAATTGGGCCTTAGGCACTGGTGGCACAACACTACAACCCCTCACAGATACTGTACTTGGAGCACAGCAATGAGCCCTGTTGCAAAGTATTGCTTCAAAAATTGTAATGACACGTCCCTGTTAAACAGGGGCTGAAAAATTGGGCCTTAGGCACTGGTGCCACAACACTCCAACCCCTCACAGATACTGTACTTGGAGCACAGCAATGAGCCCTATGGCAAATTATTGCTAAAAAAATTGTAATTACACGCCCCTGTAAAACAGGGGCTGAAAAATTGGGCCTTAGCCACTGGTGGCGGCACCCATAAACAAAAATGATCTTCCAAGCTATCATCATCAATCGTATCATTGAGGACTCGGAGGAGGAGGATAGCCAGTCAACATAACAGCACAGGCACTCAGCATCAGCATCAGTCTTGAAGGGATGTGACATGTTAAAATCAATTAGTCTGTTATATCAGCATCAGGTGTGTGGTAGCTGGTGGTGATCCAAGACTGGTTCATCTTGATGAAAGTCAGTCGATCAACCGAGTCGGTGGACAGGCGCACCCTGTGATCCGTGACAAATCCTCCAGCAGCACTGAATGTGCGTTCCGAAAGAACGCTGGATGCAGGACAGGCCAGTAGCTCAATTGCATACTGTGCAAGCTCTGGCCAGTGATCCATCCTCAAGACCCAGTAAGCCAGAGGATTTTCGGTGGGGAAGGTGTCCAAGTCTGACCTTGCCCCTAGATATTCCTGCACCATGTTTATCAGACGCTGGCGATGGTTGCTGGAACCGATCATACTTTGGGGCTGCGGACTAAAGAATTGTCTGAACGCATCGGTCAGACGGCCACCATCCCCACCGCTCCTTCTTTGACTGGCCGAAGCCTCAGCAACTCGTTGTCCAGGACCAGGAGTTTGTAACCTCCCAGTCTCTGGGAACGCGTTGCACAGACCTTTCTGCAAGGCCTCCCGGAGTTGTCTCATCCTCTGCTCCCTCTGCGAAGGTAACATAAGGTCCGCAACCTTACCCTTGTACCGTGGATCAAGGAGAGTGGCCAGCCAGTAATGGTCCCTCTCCTTGATCCGAAGAATACGAGGATCCTTCCGCAGACTTTGCAGGATCAGGGAGGCCATGCAGCGTAGGTTTGCTGAGGCATTCGCTCCGGAGTCCTCTGGGTCACTAAGGACGACATGATCCGCAGCCACCTCCTCCCAGCCACGTACAAGTCCACTGGTTTCTTGGGACTGTAAATCATCCCTAAAAGACTGCTGCTGATGATGCTGAGTGCCAGCCTCCACCTCCATGCTGACACAATCCTCCTCCTCCTCCTCCTCCTCTTCCTCTTCCTGTGCGATGGGTGGGACAGAAGGAACACTGTCTGGGTAAAGGGGGCCTTGAGAGGCAAGGAAGTCCTCCTCTTCCTGCCTCTGTTCTGCCTCAAGTGCCCTGTCCATTATTCCACGCAGCGTGTGCTCCAACAGGTGGACAAGAGGTACAGTGTCACTGATGCATGCACTGTCACTGCTCACCATCCTCGTGGCCTCCTCAAATGGTGCCAGGACAGTGCATGCATCCCTGATCATGCCCCACTGGCGTGGAGAAAAAAAACCAAGCTCCCCTGACCCTGTCCTGGTGCCGTAGTCGCACAGGTACTCATTGATGGCCCTCTGCTGCGTGTGCAGCCGCTGCAGCATGGCCAACGTTGAGTTCCACCTGGTGTGCATGTCACATATAAGGCGGTTCTTGGGCAGGTTCAACTCCTTTTGCAGCTCAGCCAGGCGAGCACTGGCATTATAAGATCTGCGGAAATGCACACAGACTTTCCTGGCCTGCCTCAGGACATCCTGTAAGCCCGGGTACCTGCCCAAGAACCGCTGCACCACCAGGTTAAGGACGTGAGCCACACAGGGCACATGGGTCATTTGTCCCTGTCGGAGGGCGGAGAGGAGGTTGGTGCCATTGTCGCAAACCACCATTCCTGGCTTAAGCTGGCGTGGCGTCAACCACCTCTCGGCCTGGCCCTGCAGAGCAGACAGGACCTCTGCCCCAGTGTGGCTTCAGTCCCCCAAACACACCAGCGCAAGCACGGCATGGCATCTTTTTGCCTGCGTACTTGCGTAGCCCCGTGAACGGCTACGGAGCACCGCTGGTTCATAGGACAAACCACAGGAAGAGGCCATGGAGGAAGAAGAAGAGGAGGGGGTGGAGGAGAGAGGTGTGTCACAACCAGTAGTAGCATTTTGGAGGCGTGGCGGTGGAACAACCTCCAACACTACTGCACCTTGTCCTGCATCCTTCCCAGCTGCCAAAAGAGTGACCCAATGGACCGTGAAAGAAAGGTAACGTCCCTGTCCATGCCTGCTGGACCATGAGTCAGCGGTAATATGCACCTTACCGCTGACCGCCCTGTCCAGCGAGGCCAAGACATTGCCTTCCACATGCCGGTAGAGAGCCGGAATAGCCTTCCGTGAGAAAAAGTGGCGTTTGGGAACCGCACATTGCACAAACTCACGGAAGGGGGCCGAGTCTACCAACTGAAAAGGCAGCAGTTGAAGCGCTAGCAATTTAGCCAAGCTAGCATTCAACCGCTGGGCATGTGGATGGCTGGGAGTGAACTTCTTTCGACGGTCCAGCAGCTGGGGCAGGGAAATTTGCCTGCTAGAATCGGACGTCGGTGTACTGCTAGCAGAGTGGCCGCAAGTACTTGGCTGTGACACACCTAATTCTACACCTTCATTTCTCTCAGTGCATGTTTCAGAGAGGACTGAAGTTATAGTGGGGTTGGAGATCCCAGCTGATGCGGTGCAAGGAGAGGTCCGCTTTGTTCTTTGGTGTGGGTCTTTGAGGTAGGCTTGCCAACGAGCTGCATGGCAGGTCAACATATGTCTGGTCAGGCATGTGGTACCCAAGCGGCTGATGTTTTGGCCACGCGATATACGCTTGAGACATATGTTGCAAACAGCAGCTGTGCGATCTGATGCACTAGCCTCAAAAAAGGCCCACACCAAGGAACTTTTTGAATGACGGGCAGAGGCTGCGCCCTGCACAGGCGGAGCTCTGCGGTGTGATTCCGTCGGTGTACTGCCCTTACGCTGGCCACCAAAGGGCATCCTGCCTCGTTGGAGATGTGCCTCCTCCTCATCCTCCTCCTCCTCCTCTCTCCTATTAGGCACCCACGTGGAGTCAGTGACCTCATCATCCCCTCCCTCCTCATCACTGGAGCCAATCTGGCAGTATGCTGCAGCTGCTGGAACATGACTGCCAGATTGGTGTCCTTCTTGAGCATCCCCTCTGTCTGCTCTCACGCTACTGCCTTCCTGTAGCTGGGTTTCATCATCAGACCCTTCGAAGCGCTGGGCATCCTCCTGGAGCATGTACCCAACACTGTGCTCAAACAGTTCGGGGGACTCCTCAGGAGGAGGACATGGTGGGTCTAGGGAAGGAGTGACTGATGATGAGTCTGACATTGATACCAGGGAAGAGGACGCTTTGGCAGCTGCTTTGCCAGTACCCTGAGCCTGGGTGAGAGAGGATGAGGAGGAGGAGGAGGGCTTGGTCATCCACTCTACCAAGTCTTCGGCATGATGTGGCTCAACATGTCCAGCTGCCGAAAAGAAGGACAAGCGTGTCCCATGGCCATGTGCTGATGACAATGCACCGCGTCCACGACCAGCACTGTTGCCCCCAGACACAGAGCCTGCTTGCCCTCTTTTATTGCCTCCTGACTGTCTGCCTCTCCTTGTTTGCCTTCCAGACATTCTAATAGATGGCCTGCAGGGAGATGGGAAAAAAGCAATAAGGGCTACCTTCAGGTGTCCTTCTCTTTACTTAAGGATTTCTAAATATGGTTGAGGATTATTGCTTTTGCACAGAATAGCACAACGACAATTTCCCTGACTGTCCAAAAAACAAGGATTTCAAAGATGGTTGATGAGGAATGCTTTAGCACACTATAGCACAAGGAGAATTCCCCTCACTTTCCTTCTTTGTCCCTAGAAACAAGGACTGGCACAGTGAAAGAAACTGACACTCTCCCTACCTAGAGTTTTCTGTCCCTAGAAAAAATGTTTTTTTAAAGCACACTATAGCACAAGGAGAATTCCCCTCACTTTCCTTCTTTGTCCCTAGAAACAAGGATTGGCACAGTGAAAGAAACTGACACTCTCCCTACCTAGAGTTTTCTGTCCCTAGAAAAAAGTTTTTTTTTAAAGCACACTATAGCACAAGGAGAATTCCCCTCACTTTCCTTCTTTGTCCCTAGAAACAAGGACTGGCACAGTGAAAGAAACTGACACTCTCCCTACCTAGAGTTTTCTGTCCCTAGAAAAAATGTTTCTTTAAAGCACACTATAGCACAAGGAGAATTCCCCTCACTTTCCTTCTTTGTCCCTAGAAACAAGGACTGGCACAGTGAAAGAAACTGACACTCTCCCTACCTAGAGTTTTCTGTCCCTAGAAAAAATGTTTTTTTAAAGCACACTATAGCACAAGGAGAATTCCCCTCACTTTCCTTCTTTGTCCCTAGAAACAAGGACTGGCACAGTGAAAGAAACTGACACTCTCCCTACCTAGAGTTTTCTGTCCCTAGAAAAAATGTTTTTTTAAAGCACACTATAGCACAAGGAGAATTCCCCTCACTTTCCTTCTTTGTCCCTAGAAACAAGGACTGGCACAGTGAAAGAAACTGACACTCTCCCTACCTAGAGTTTTCTGTCCCTAGAAAAAATGTTTTTTTAAAGCACACTATAGCACAAGGAGAATTCCCCTCACTTTCCTTCTTTGTCCCTAGAAACAAGGACTGGCACAGTGAAAGAAACTGACACTCTCCCTACCTAGAGTTTTCTGTCCCTATAAAAAATGTTTTTTTAAAGCACACTATAGCACAAGGAGAATTCCCCTCACTTTCCTTCTTTGTCCCTAGAAACAAGAACTGGCACAGTGAAAGAAACTGACACTCTCCCTACCTAGAGTTTTCTGTCCCTAGAAAAAATGTTTTTTTAAAGCACACTATAGCACAAGGAGAATTCCCCTCACTTTCCTTCTTTGTCCCTAGAAACAAGGACTGGCACAGTGAAAGAAACTGACACTCTCCCTACCTAGAGTTTTCTGTCCCTAGAAAAAATGTTTTTTTAAAGCACACTATAGCACAAGGAGAATTCCCCTCACTTTCCTTCTTTGTCCCTAGAAACAAGGACTGGCACAGTGAAAGAAACTGACACTCTCCCTACCTAGAGTTTTCTGTCCCTAGAAAAAATGTTTTTTTAAAGCACACTATAGCACAAGGAGAATTCCCCTCACTTTCCTTCTTTGTCCCTAGAAACAAGAACTGGCACAGTGAAAGAAACTGACACTCTCCCTACCTAGAGTTTTCTGTCCCTAGAAAAAATGTTTTTTTAAAGCACACTATAGCACAAGGAGAATTCCCCTCACTTTCCTTCTTTGTCCCTAGAAACAAGGACTGGCACAGTGAAAGAAACTGACACTCTCCCTACCTAGAGTTTTCTGTCCCTAGAAAAAATGTTTTTTTAAAGCACACTATAGCACAAGGAGAATTCCCCTCACTTTCCTTCTTTGTCCCTAGAAACAAGGACTGGCACAGTGAAAGAAACTGACACTCTCCCTACCTAGAGTTTTCTGTCCCTAGAAAAAATGTTTTTTTAAAGCACACTATAGCACAAGGAGAATTCCCCTCACTTTCCTTCTTTGTCCCTAGAAACAAGGACTGGCACAGTGAAAGAAACTGACACTCTCCCTACCTAGAGTTTTCTGTCCCTAGAAAAAATGTTTTTTTAAAGCACACTATAGCACAAGGAGAATTCCCCTCACTTTCCTTCTTTGTCCCTAGAAACAAGGACTGGCACAGTGAAAGAAACTGACACTCTCCCTACCTAGAGTTTTCTGTCCCTAGAAAAAATGTTTTTTTAAAGCACACTATAGCACAAGGAGAATTCCCCTCACTTTCCTTCTTTGTCCCTAGAAACAAGGACTGGCACAGTGAAAGAAACTGACACTCTCCCTACCTAGAGTTTTCTGTCCCTAGAAAAAATGTTTTTTTAAAGCACACTATAGCACAAGGAGAATTCCCCTCACTTTCCTTCTTTGTCCCTAGAAACAAGGACTGGCACAGTGAAAGAAACTGACACTCTCCCTACCTAGAGTTTTCTGTCCCTAGAAAAAATGTTTTTTTAAAGCACACTATAGCACAAGGAGAATTCCCCTCACTTTCCTTCTTTGTCCCTAGAAACAAGGACTGGCACAGTGAAAGAAACTGACACTCTCCCTACCTAGAGTTTTCTGTCCCTAGAAAAAATGTTTTTTTAAAGCACACTATAGCACAAGGAGAATTCCCCTCACTTTCCTTCTTTGTCCCTAGAAACAAGGACTGGCACAGTGAAAGAAACTGACACTCTCCCTACCTAGAGTTTTCTGTCCCTAGAAAAAATGTTTTTTTAAAGCCCACTATAGCACAAGGAGAATTCCCCTCACTTTCCTTCTTTGTCCCTAGAAACAAGGACTGGCACAGTGAAAGAAACTGACACTCTCCCTACCTAGAGTTTTCTGTCCCTAGAAAAAATGTTTTTTTAAAGCACACTATAGCACAAGGAGAATTCCCCTCACTTTCCTTCTTTGTCCCTAGAAACAAGGACTGGCACAGTGAAAGAAACTGACACTCTCCCTACCTAGAGTTTTCTGTCCCTACAAAAATTGTTTTTTTAAAGCACACTATAGCACAAGGAGAATTCCCCTCACTTTCCTTCTTTGTCCCTAGAAACAAGGACTGGCACAGTGAAAGAAACTGACACTCTCCCTACCTAGAGTTTTCTGTCCCTAGAAAAAATGTTTTTTTAAAGCACACTATAGCACAAGGAGAATTCCCCTCACTTTCCTTCTTTGTCCCTAGAAACAAGGACTGGCACAGTGAAAGAAACTGACACTCTCCCTACCTAGAGTTTTCTGTCCCTAGAAAAAAATGTTTTTTTAAAGCACACTATAGCACAAGGAGAATTCCCCTCACTTTCCTTCTTTGTCCCTAGAAACAAGGACTGGCACAGTGAAAGAAACTGACACTCTCCCTACCTAGAGTTTTCTGTCCCTAGAAAAAATGTTTTTTTAAAGCACACTATAGCACAAGGAGAATTCCCCTCACTTTCCTTCTTTGTCCCTAGAAACAAGGACTGGCACAGTGAAAGAAACTGACACTCTCCCTACCTAGAGTTTTCTGTCCCTAGAAAAAATGTTTTTTTAAAGCACACTATAGCACAAGGAGAATTCCCCTCACTTTCCTTCTTTGTCCCTAGAAACAAGGACTGGCACAGTGAAAGAAACTGACACTCTCCCTACCTAGAGTTTTCTGTCCCTAGAAAAAATGTTTTTTTAAAGCACACTATAGCACAAGGAGAATTCCCCTCACTTTCCTTCTTTGTCCCTAGAAACAAGGACTGGCACAGTGAAAGAAACTGACACTCTCCCTACCTAGAGTTTTCTGTCCCTAGAAAAAATGTTTTTTTAAAGCACACTATAGCACAAGGAGAATTCCCCTCACTTTCCTTCTTTGTCCCTAGAAACAAGGACTGGCACAGTGAAAGAAACTGACACTCTCCCTACCTAGAGTTTTCTGTCCCTAGAAAAAATGTTTTTTTAAAGCACACTATAGCACAAGGAGAATTCCCCTCACTTTCCTTCTTTGTCCCTAGAAACAAGGACTGGCACAGTGAAAGAAACTGACACTCTCCCTACCTAGAGTTTTCTGTCCCTAGAAAAAATGTTTTTTTAAAGCACACTATAGCACAAGGAGAATTCCCCTCACTTTCCTTCTTTGTCCCTAGAAACAAGGACTGGCACAGTGAAAGAAACTGACACTCTCCCTACCTAGAGTTTTCTGTCCCTAGAAAAAATGTTTTTTTAAAGCACACTATAGCACAAGGAGAATTCCCCTCACTTTCCTTCTTTGTCCCTAGAAACAAGAACTGGCACAGTGAAAGAAACTGACACTCTCCCTACCTAGAGTTTTCTGTCCCTAGAAAAAATGTTTTTTTAAAGCACACTATAGCACAAGGAGAATTCCCCTCACTTTCCTTCTTTGTCCCTAGAAACAAGGACTGGCACAGTGAAAGAAACTGACACTCTCCCTACCTAGAGTTTTCTGTCCCTAGAAAAAATGTTTTTTTAAAGCACACTATAGCACAAGGAGAATTCCCCTCACTTTCCTTCTTTGTCCCTAGAAACAAGAACTGGCACAGTGAAAGAAACTGACACTCTCCCTACCTAGAGTTTTCTGTCCCTAGAAAAAATGTTTTTTTAAAGCACACTATAGCACAAGGAGAATTCCCCTCACTTTCCTTCTTTGTCCCTAGAAACAAGGACTGGCACAGTGAAAGAAACTGACACTCTCCCTACCTAGAGTTTTCTGTCCCTAGAAAAAATGTTTTTTTAAAGCACACTATAGCACAAGGAGAATTCCCCTCACTTTCCTTCTTTGTCCCTAGAAACAAGGACTGGCACAGTGAAAGAAACTGACACTCTCCCTACCTAGAGTTTTCTGTCCCTAGAAAAATTGTTTTTTTAAAGCACACTATAGCACAAGGAGAATTCCCCTCACTTTCCTTCTTTGTCCCTAGAAACAAGGACTGGCACAGTGAAAGAAACTGACACTCTCCCTACCTAGAGTTTTCTGTCCCTAGAAAAAATGTTTTTTTAAAGCACACTATAGCACAAGGAGAATTCCCCTCACTTTCCTTCTTTGTCCCTAGAAACAAGGACTGGCACAGTGAAAGAAACTGACACTCTCCCTACCTAGAGTTTTCTGTCCCTAGAAAAAATGTTTTTTTAAAGCACACTATAGCACAAGGAGAATTCCCCTCACTTTCCTTCTTTGTCCCTAGAAACAAGGACTGGCACAGTGAAAGAAACTGACACTCTCCCTACCTAGAGTTTTCTGTCCCTAGAAAAAATGTTTTTTTAAAGCACACTATAGCACAAGGAGAATTCCCCTCACTTTCCTTCTTTGTCCCTAGAAACAAGGACTGGCACAGTGAAAGAAACTGACACTCTCCCTACCTAGAGTTTTCTGTCCCTAGAAAAAATGTTTTTTTAAAGCACACTATAGCACAAGGAGAATTCCCCTCACTTTCCTTCTTTGTCCCTAGAAACAAGGACTGGCACAGTGAAAGAAACTGACACTCTCCCTACCTAGAGTTTTCTGTCCCTAGAAAAAATGTTTTTTTAAAGCACACTATAGCACAAGGAGAATTCCCCTCACTTTCCTTCTTTGTCCCTAGAAACAAGGACTGGCACAGTGAAAGAAACTGACACTCTCCCTACCTAGAGTTTTCTGTCCCTAGAAAAAATGTTTTTTTAAAGCACACTATAGCACAAGGAGAATTCCCCTCACTTTCCTTCTTTGTCCCTAGAAACAAGGACTGGCACAGTGAAAGAAACTGACACTCTCCCTACCTAGAGTTTTCTGTCCCTAGAAAAAATGTTTTTTTAAAGCACACTATAGCACAAGGAGAATTCCCCTCACTTTCCTTCTTTGTCCCTAGAAACAAGGACTGGCACAGTGAAAGAAACTGACACTCTCCCTACCTAGAGTTTTCTGTCCCTAGAAAAAAGGTTTTTTTAAAGCACACTATAGCACAAGGAGAATTCCCCTCACTTTCCTTCTTTGTCCCTAGAAACAAGGACTGGCACAGTGAAAGAAACTGACACTCTCCCTACCTAGAGTTTTCTGTCCCTAGAAAAAATGTTTTTTTAAAGCACACTATAGCACAAGGAGAATTCCCCTCACTTTCCTTCTTTGTCCCTAGAAACAAGGACTGGCACAGTGAAAGAAACTGACACTCTCCCTACCTAGAGTTTTCTGTCCCTAGAAAAAATGTTTTTTTAAAGCACACTATAGCACAAGGAGAATTCCCCTCACTTTCCTTCTTTGTCCCTAGAAACAAGGACTGGCACAGTGAAAGAAACTGACACTCTCCCTACCTAGAGTTTTCTGTCCCTAGAAAAAATGTTTTTTTAAAGCACACTATAGCACAAGGAGAATTCCCCTCACTTTCCTTCTTTGTCCCTAGAAACAAGGACTGGCACAGTGAAAGAAACTGACACTCTCCCTACCTAGAGTTTTCTGTCCCTAGAAAAAATGTTTTTTTAAAGCACACTATAGCACAAGGAGAATTCCCCTCACTTTCCTTCTTTGTCCCTAGAAACAAGGACTGGCACAGTGAAAGAAACTGACACTCTCCCTACCTAGAGTTTTCTGTCCCTAGAAAAAATGTTTTTTTAAAGCACACTATAGCACAAGGAGAATTCCCCTCACTTTCCTTCTTTGTCCCTAGAAACAAGGACTGGCACAGTGAAAGAAACTGACACTCTCCCTACCTAGAGTTTTCTGTCCCTAGAAAAAATGTTTTTTTAAAGCACACTATAGCACAAGGAGAATTCCCCTCACTTTCCTTCTTTGTCCCTAGAAACAAGGACTGGCACAGTGAAAGAAACTGACACTCTCCCTACCTAGAGTTTTCTGTCCCTAGAAAAAATGTTTTTTTAAAGCACACTATAGCACAAGGAGAATTCCCCTCACTTTCCTTCTTTGTCCCTAGAAACAAGGACTGGCACAGTGAAAGAAAATGACACTCTCCCTACCTAGAGTTTTCTGTCCCTAGAAAAAATGTTTTTTTAAAGCACACTATAGCACAAGGAGAATTCCCCTCACTTTCCTTCTTTGTCCCTAGAAACAAGGACTGGCACAGTGAAAGAAACTGACACTCTCCCTACCTAGAGTTTTCTGTCCCTAGAAAAAATGTTTTTTTAAAGCACACTATAGCACAAGGAGAATTCCCCTCACTTTCCTTCTTTGTCCCTAGAAACAAGGACTGGCACAGTGAAAGAAACTGACACTCTCCCTACCTAGAGTTTTCTGTCCCTAGAAAAAATGTTTTTTTAAAGCACACTATAGCACAAGGAGAATTCCCCTCACTTTCCTTCTTTGTCCCTAGAAACAAGGACTGGCACAGTGAAAGAAACTGACACTCTCCCTACCTAGAGTTTTCTGTCCCTAGAAAAAATGTTTTTTTAAAGCACACTATAGCACAAGGAGAATTCCCCTCACTTTCCTTCTTTGTCCCTAGAAACAAGGACTGGCACAGTGAAAGAAACTGACACTCTCCCTACCTAGAGTTTTCTGTCCCTAGAAAAAATGTTTTTTTAAAGCACACTATAGCACAAGGAGAATTCCCCTCACTTTCCTTCTTTGTCCCTAGAAACAAGGACTGGCACAGTGAAAGAAACTGACACTCTCCCTACCTAGAGTTTTCTGTCCCTAGAAAAAATGTTTTTTTAAAGCACACTATAGCACAAGGAGAATGCCCCTCACTTTCCTTCTTTGTGCCTAGAAACAAGGACTGGCACAGTGAAAGAAACTGACACTCTCCCTACCTAGAGTTTTCTGTCCCTAGAAAAAATGTTTTTTTAAAGCACACTATAGCACAAGGAGAATTCCCCTCACTTTCCTTCTTTGTCCCTAGAAACAAGGACTGGCACAGTGAAAGAAACTGACACTCTCCCTACCTAGAGTTTTCTGTCCCTAGAAAAAATGTTTTTTTAAAGCACACTATAGCACAAGGAGAATTCCCCTCACTTTCCTTCTTTGTCCCTAGAAACAAGGACTGGCACAGTGAAAGAAACTGACACTCTCCCTACCTAGAGTTTTCTGTCCCTAGAAAAAATGTTTTTTTAAAGCACACTATAGCACAAGGAGAATTCCCCTCACTTTCCTTCTTTGTCCCTAGAAACAAGGACTGGCACAGTGAAAGAAACTGACACTCTCCCTACCTAGAGTTTTCTGTCCCTAGAAAAAATGTTTTTTTAAAGCACACTATAGCACAAGGAGAATTCCCCTCACTTTCCTTCTTTGTCCCTAGAAACAAGGACTGGCACAGTGAAAGAAACTGACACTCTCCCTACCTAGAGTTTTCTGTCCCTAGAAAAAATGTTTTTTTAAAGCACACTATAGCACAAGGAGAATTCCCCTCACTTTCCTTCTTTGTCCCTAGAAACAAGGACTCGCACAGTATAACACACTGACACTCTCCCTACCTATCCTTCTCTTTCCCTAAACTAAAGGAATCCAGGTTAAGCAAGAAAGAAATAAATGTCACTGTCCCTGCCTATGCTTGTCTTTCCCTGCTCCGGAACACACTACACTAGGCCGCCGTGCTGGCGGCCTTTTATAGTGTGGGGCGTGTACTAAACACCCTCAGCAATAATTGGCCACAGGCATCCTGCCTGTGGCCAATCATTGCTCTCCTCGCTGCCGGCGCTGTGATTGGCCAAGCATGCGGGGTCACAGTGCATGCTTGGCCAATCACAGCGCCTGGATGACACTGCGATGGCGTAGTGCATTGTGGGCCGTTCGCGTCACTCGAATTTGGCGCGAACGGCCCAAATCGTTCGATCTTCGTCGAACAATCGAACAGCCGATGTTCGAGTCGAACGTATGTTCGACTCGAACACGAAGCTCATCCCTACTGTTAACTAATTAGATAATAATATCAATCACCTAAGCCACTACTATATACCCATAATATGAAAAAACTACACTGTAAAGTTGTGTTAAAGATTGTATTTTATTATACTTTAGAATTCTAAAAGGTTCATAATATCATAGTATACCATAGTAGGTGTAGCGGTACCCCCATAGGAGCTGCTGGTTTAGTTGTGGGTCTTTGCACGTTACCTTACTGTTCCAAATCTTCGGCTCAGGGGTTCTCCTTGAAGAGTCTATCCATAAGAAATGTCTGCACCGAGTTTTATTTGAATAAAACGTTCCAACAGAGGGGGTAGAGGAATGGGGAGGACTCAGGTAACTTACTTGTCAATCACGGAAACTTCCTAGGTCCAGAGGAGCGACTGTCTCTACGCTGGACTCAGCCACCACCGGATAGGCCCAATCTCACTGGCCTAGCAGCCGGCGCAAAGCTCGATCAATAGAATAGTCTCTGCCACAGACTTGGTATTGGAATTTGTTCAATAGAATAGTCTCTGCCACAGACCTGTATAACCCCTCACTGGGTTAGCTCCCTCAGAACACAGCTCTCAGTGCCAGGATCTTTCAGCCGCTCCGGCAGCACTGTGAGATAGATTTTGGGATCCAGGTGCATCCTCCAATTGAGTCCTCAATTGCTCGGTCCCTTCCATCAGGCAAGGCGACACAGGATCATCCCCGGATCAGTAGGTCCCAGCAACTCCTGGGCCTACATCTCAGTTGCGAGGCCTCGGGCCAACGGGGCCCCGAGGCGGGAACTGCCAACACATCCCTGAGGCCAGGAGGGCCCTCACGTGAGGATTGAAGAAGACAACCCCCAACTCTCCTCCACCCTAATGGCGTCTGTCACTTAAGTACCCCCTCCCAGCATGCACAGCTGCTGCTGGGAAAGAGGCACCCAATAAGTCCAGCCTGCTGCCTTTCCAACCCTGACTAGCGGTGACAGCGACACCCACCGGTGGGGGGAAAATCATTCAACTAACCGAACTGAAACAGTGCCACAATTTAAATAAACAATCTCTCTGGGCTAAACTAATGCCCAGACAACTACATTTCAACATATAGCGCCCACTCATTGGGAGGAGGGCGCTACATAGGTAAGGGTTATTAAATTAACCACTTAACGACCGCTCACTGTATATATACGTCGGCAGAATGGCACCGACAGGCACAATCACGTAGAGTGTACGTGATTGCCTTTGTACAGTTGGGGGGTCCAATCGGACCCCCCTTCTATATAGTGAGCGGTGGCTAAGTGTCCGGGAGCGTTCCGGGATGAGGGGGCAGCCATTCGTTTCTGGCCACCCCCTCGCGATCGCTCCCGGCGATTGGAAATGCCCCCTCTGTCTGTGTCAGACAGAGGGAGCAGGAGGAAGTGATGTCATCTCTGGTGCGGCGCTCACATATACCGAGCGCCGTACAAGAGAAGATATCAGGTCAGTGCACACAACACTACACTGACACCAGGACACATAGGGACATAAATCGCCCCCCCAGGCCCCCCCAGACACCTCTGATCACCCCCCAGATCACCCCCCCAGCCCCCAGTCACAGTGTCACTGATTGCAGTGACCATTTATTTAGTGATCACTGCAATCAGTGACATTTTTGACTGTAAAAGTGTCACCAAAGTTTAGTCTTAGGTCCAGTGTAGCCCCCTAACCCCCCCTAATAAAGGTTTAACCCCCTGATCACCCCCCAGATAACCCTTTCACCCCCTATCACCACTGTCGCTTAGCGATCATTTTTCTGACCGCTGTCTTAGCGTCAGTGATGCCGATCGGCAGCCAGTAATTTTTTTTAGGTTCGCCGCAGGTTTTTATAGCGTCAGGTACCCCAATATATTATATAAAACAGGTTTAACCCCCTTGATCGCCCCACAGGTAACCCTTTCACCCCCTATCACCACTATCACTAAGCGATCGTTTTTCTAAACGCTGTCTTAGTGTCTGTGATGCAGATCGGTAGCCGGTAATTTTTTTTAGGTTCGCTGCAGGTTTTTATAGCGTCAGGTACCCCAATATATTATCTAATAAAGGTTTAACCCCCTTGATCGCCCCCCAGGTAACCCTTTCACCCCCTATCACCACTGTCGCTAAGCAATTGTTTTTCTAAACGCTGTCTTAGTGTCGGTGATGCAGATCGTAGCCAGTAATTTTTTTTAGGTTCGCCGCATGTTTTTATAGCGTCAGGTACCCCAATATATTATCTAATAAAGGTTTAACCCCCTTGATTGCCCCCCAGGTAACCCTTTCACCCCCTATCACCACTGTCACTAAGTGATCGTTTTTCTAAACGCTGCCTTAGCGTCGGTGATGCAGATCGGTAGCCGGTAATTTTTTTTAGGTTCGCCGCAGGTTTTTATAGCGTCAGGTACCCCAATATATTATCTAATAAAGGTTTAACCCCCTTGATCGCCCCCCAGGTAACCCTTTCACCCCCTATCACCACTGTCGCTAAGCAATTGTTTTTCTAAACGCTGTCTTAGTGTCGGTGATGCAGATCGTAGCCAGTATTTTTTTTTAGGTTCGCCGCAGGTTTTTATAGCGTCAGGTACCCCAATATATTATCTAATAAAGGTTTAACCCCCTTGATCGCCCCCCCCCAGGTAACCCTTTCACCCCCATCACCACTGTCGCTAAGCAATCGTTTTTCTAAACGCTGTCTTAGTGTCGGTGATGCAGATCGGTAGCTGGTAATTTTTTTTAGGTTCGCCGCAGGTTTTTATAGCGTCAGGTACCCCCATATATTATCTAATAAAGGTTTTAACCCCCTAATTGCCCCTAGTTAACCCTTTCACCAGTGATCACCATATAAGTGTTACGGGTGACGCTGGTTAGTTAGTTTGCTTTTTATAGTGTCAGGGCACCCGTCGTGTATATAACCCAATAAAGGTTTAACCCCCTGATCGCCCGGCGGGTGATATCAATTAGGTTTTAGCGTCAGAGAGGGTCTGAGTCACACCCCAGGCAGCGTCAGGTTAGTGCCAGTAACGCTAACACCCACGCGTGAAGCATACACCCCCCTTAGTGGTATAGTATCTGAACAGATCAATATCTGATCTGATCAGATCTATACTAGCGTCCCCAGCAGTTTAGGGTTCCCAAAAACGCAGTGTTAGCTGGATCAGCCCAGATACCTGCTAGCACCTGCGTTTTGCCCCTCCGTCCAGCCCAGGCCCCCCAAGTGCAGTATCGATCGATCACTGTCACTTACAAAACACAACACACATAACTGCAGCGTTCGCAGAGACAGGCCTGATCCCTGCGACTCCAGTGCTGTAGGAGGTGATTTCACCACCACAGTTAAAAAAAAAAAAGCAAATATGCCGAAGCATTGGGGCAGCAGGGGCGGAGGAGCGATTTTGCTCCTAATGCCGCGTACATACGGTCGAAATTCCGACGGAGGCTTGCCCGTGGAAAAGTCCGACCATGTGTGTGCGGCATAACTTTTTTGCGGGAGGATGCCCCCATGCTTCGGCATATATAAATGGTGCGTGTATGCCCATCATTGGAAGTGGGTGGATGACGGGCGGTATTCTAATGGTGGGCATACCCACCGATCAATCTCTTTTTTCGTTCAGCCAACTGGCTGCATGAAATAAAAAGATTACAATACATGTCCAACAAGGACCAGCAACGTACTGGTATGTTGCTGGACTTTGAATGTTTATACCAGAATGATGCCTGCGGGTTTAGGTATCATCTTGGTATCATTCTTTTCAGCCTGCGGCCGGCTTTCATGTAAAAGCAATCCTAGTGGCTAATTAGCCTCTGGACTGCTTTTACAAGCAGTGGGAGGGAATGCCCCCCCGGATATAAAAAGCGCCATTGGGAAATTGGGAAAGCATTTTATCACACCGATCTTGGTGTGGTCAGATGCTTTGAGGGCAGAGGAAAAATCTAGGGTCTAGAAGACCCCAGTTTTTTCAAAAAAAGAGTACCTGTCACTACCTATTGCTATCATAGGGGATATTTACATTCCCTGAGATAACAATAAAAATGATAAAAAAAAAAAAAATACTTGGAAGGAACAATTTAAAAATAAAATAAAAAAGCAAAATTAATAATAAAAAAAAAAAAAAAAAAAAAAAAGCACCCCTGTCCTGCCCTGCTCTTGCCCAATGGCGAACGCAAGCGTCGGTCTGGCGTCATATGTAAACAGCAATTGCACCATGCATGTGAGGTATCACCGCGAAGGTCAGATCGAGGGCAATCATTTTAGCAGTAGACCTCCTCTGTAAATCTACTGGGGTAACCTGTAAAGGCTTTTAAAAGCTTTTAAAAATGTATGTAGTTTGTCGCCAATGCGCGTTTGTGCGAAATTTTAAAGCATGTCGTGTTTGGTATCTATGTACTCGGCCTAAGATCATCTTTTTTATTTCATCAAACATTTGGGCAATATAGTGTGTTTTAGTGCATTAAAATTAAAAAAAGTGTATTTTTTAACCCAAAAAATGCGTTTGAAAAATCGCTGCGCAAATACTGTGTAGAAAAAAAAATGCAACACCCACCATTTTAATCTGTAGGGCCTTTGCTTTAAAAATATATATATAATGTTTGGGGGTTCAACATAATTTTCTTGCAAAAAAAAAAATGTTTTCATGTAAACAAAAAGTGTCAAAAAGGGCTTTGTCTTCAAGTGGTTAGAAGAGTGGATGTAAGCTTCCTAATGTTGTGTATAAAATGCCAGAACAGTTCAAAACCCCCCCAAATGACCCCATTTTGGAAAGTAGACACCCCAAGCTATATACTGAGAGGCATGTCGAGTCCATGGAATATTTTATATGTTGACACAAGTTGCGGAAAAACTACAATTTTTTTTTTTGCACAAAGTTGTCACTAAATGATATATTGCTCAAACATGCCATGGGCATATGTGGAATTACACCCCAAAATACATTCTGTTGCTTCTCCTGAGTACGGGGATACCACATGTGTGAGACTTTTTGGGAGCCTAGTCATGTACGGGACCCCAAAAACCAAGCACCGCCTTCAGGCTTTCTAAGGGTGTAAATTTTTGATTTCACTTCTCACTGCCTATCACAGTTTCGGAGGCCATGGAATGCCCAGATAGCACAAAACCCCCCCAAATGACCCCATTTTGGAAAGTAGACACCCCAAGCTATTTGCTGAGAGGTATTGTGAGTATTTTGCAGATCTCGCTTTTTGTCACAAAGTTTTGAAAATTGAAAAAAAAATAAATATATATATATATATATTTTCTTTCTTCATTTTCAAAAACAAATGAGAGCTGTAAAATACTCGCCATTCCTCTCAGCAAATAGCTTGGGGTGTCTATATTCCAAAATGGGGTCATTTGGGGGGTTTTGTGCGATTTTGGCATTTTATGGCCTTCGAAACTGTGATAGGTAGTGAGGAGTGAAATCAAAAATTTGTGCCTAGAAATCCTGAAGGCGGTGCTTGGTTTTCGGGGTCCCGTATGCGGCTAGGCTCCTAAAAAGTCCCACACATGTGGTATCCCCGTACTCAGGAGAAGCAGAAAAATGTATTTTGGGGTGTAATTCCACATATAACAATGGCATGTGTGAGCAATATATCATTTAGTGACAACTTTTTGTAATTTTTATTTTTTTTTTGTCATTATTCAATCACTTGGGACAAAAAAATTATATTCAATGGGCTCAACAGGCCTCTCAGCAATGTCCTTGGGGTGTCTACTTTCTAAAATGGGGTCATTTGGGGGGGTTTTGTACTGCCCTGTCATTTTAGCACCTCAAGAAATGAGATAGGCAGTCATAAATTTAAAGCTGTGTAAATTTCAGAAAATGTACCCTAGTTTGTAAACTCTATAACTTTTGCGCAAACCAATAAATATACGCTTATTGACATTTTTTTTACTAAAAACATGTGGCTGAATACATTTTGGCCTAAATGTATGACTACAATTGAGTTTATTCGATTTTTCTTATAACAAAAAGTAGAAAATATCATTTTTTTTCAAAATTTTCGGTCTTTTTCCGTTTATATCGCAAAAAATAAAAATCGCAGAGGCAATCAAATACCATTAAAAGAAAGCTCTATTTGTGGGAAGAAAAGGACGCAAATTTCGTTTGGGTACAACATTGCATGTCCGCACAATTTACAGTTAAAGCAGCGCAGTGCAAAATTCTGAATTCACCTCTGGTCCTCTAGCTACCAAATGGTCCGGGGCTTAAGTGGTTAAATAGTCCATCCAGTTCAACCTGTGTAGGTTTACGTGTGTCAGTGTCAATAATTATTTCCCATATCCCTGTATGTTGTGTCCACTATGCACATCCAAGAGTCTTTTAAATTATCAATACGCCCCTCTGACACCACCAATTGTGGAAGAGAGTTCCACATTCTTATCGCCCTGACAGTAAAACTGCTTCTCCTCCAATCTCATTGTGTGGCCCTGTGTAATCTTACACTCCCTGAGACTGAAACATTTTCTTCTTACGCTTGGATCACCATTGAGATATTTGTATACGGCTATCATATCTCCTTTCAAGCGTCTATTCTCCAGGGAGGATAAATACAGTGCCTGTAGTCTTTCCTCATAATTGAGGTACTTCAGTCCACTTATTAATTTAGTTGCCCTTCTCTTAACTCTCTCCAGCTCCAGCACATCCTTCCTGAGGACTGGACACCTGAACTGGACGGAATACTCTGGATGTGACCGATCATGATTTTTATAAAGTGGCAGGATTATTGTTTTATCTCTGGAGTAAATTCCCTTTTTTTATTCAAGCTAATAGTTTGCTGGCTTTGCTTGCTGCAGCTTAACATTGCCTGCTATTTCTCTGTCTGTCTTCTACCAGGACCCCTAGATCTTTCTCCATCCTTGATTACCTCAGACTTTCTCCCCCTAGTGAGTAGTTTGTGTTTATATTTTTAGCCCCTAAGTACATCACTTAAAATTTTTCCATATTACACTTCATTTGCCATGTAGTTTCCCACTACTTTATTTTATTCAAGTCTTCCTGTAAAATCTCTATTTCTCTTTTCGTCCATGGAAGAACACAGCTCCTTAATTCTTGACAGTTGGGTTATATTCCTGTTCTATAGGAGAGGACTAGGCAGAACATGTTAGATATTTAATACATGTTACTTTAACAGAGTTGAAACAGCCCCACCCAGGGGACGGTCCCTCTATACATAACCCTCCACCCTGCAGCATCAGCCTCAGTTTTTTTCTGCCTAGTGGAGGAGAAGGACCTGGCTCCCTTTGGGCCCAGAGTCTTTAAGAAAATTTTTACTTTTTATTATTTTATTTTTGAAGAATCTTCTATCAACTGCCGGCTGAGCATGACAGGCAGGATATTATAGATCCTTATAGTCCCCCCAGTCCAGCCAGTGAGCGTGAGCAGAACTTAGCTACGTGCGGGGTCGGCCACGACATACCCCATGGCTCCAGGGGTGGCCGGTGAGCTATGCTCCAGGGTTCACATATGACCGAGTGGCTTGCTGTCTCAGTCACAGTGGACCGGGCCGACAGCTACTTCGTACTGCTCGGTTGTAGGTCTGTCAGGAACGCACCAGCAGGTCCTCGCAGGGACGGGTAAGTACAGTTCCTCCTGCTTCGATGGGATGGAACAGCTGGGCATTCCTAAAGAGGTCGTTAGGTTCACCAGCCTTCCCCTCTCTCCCTCTGTCACCCTTTTTCCTCCTCCCCTTGCAGGGCCGCTGCGACCAGGAAATACCTTTAGGGGGCTCCAGGTCACGGCGGGGGGCTGTGGGGGTGTCCAGGCCCACTCTCTGTGTGGGGGGTGGTATTTTTTTGGGAGCCTCCGCTGCTGGCCTTCTCATCCACCTCGCTTGCTGGGCACCATTTTTTGAAGTGCTGGCGCCATTTTTCTGGGGCCTATGCATTGCATTGATTTTCCATTTGGCGGCCATTTTGCCGTGTCCGCTCAATGATGCAGGCGGGCGGCCATTTTCTTGTGGTCAGCGCAGTTTCTCTGAGGCACCCGGCGGCCATTTTGGAGTGGGTTTTGGCCTCTAGTGCTGACTGGCTTCTTGACTGGCTTCCTGAATGGCGCGAAGGGCGCCATTAACCCCACACGGTTTCTCAGTCACACGCGGTGTGAGGATGGAGAGCGGGCAGCGGCGCTGGACAGTCCCTGGCTGGCGGTGAGTCCCCTGGGTATCCTCCCCCTCGGTCAGTGCAGCATGGAGGGTGGACAAAAATTATGTGTCAGGTTACTGACTAGGTCCAAGGGTTGTCAGTGGGTGATATGGAGCCAGAGGCTGGAGTTTTTCCCTAAGACATTCCAGAGGCGGCATCCGGTGCCCCTGCACCTGCGGTTCCCATGGGCGCTGTTTATACAGTCCTGGAGTCATTGTTGCCAAGGTGGAAGAGGCGTAAGGGGGTACTATTCGCTCCCTCCCCCCGCCATTGCCTGGGAAATTGTTCTGACTAAGACTCTGGCCTGGCTCCCTGGTTCTGATATGTCAGAAGAGGCAGACCAGGACCTTCCCTGTGTGGAGGACCCCTCGTCCGGGCCAGCTCAAGACAGCACTTATCACTGCTGTGAGGGACACTCTCAAGCTGGAAGATACAGCTGGAACTTCCACAGCAGAGTCTGTCCTTTTTTGGGTCGCACAAACCGACCCGCTATGTTTAAGGTTTTCCTTATGTTGATTTCTTTGACTAGTTCATATTTAAAGAATGGGAACGGCCACAGAGGCCCTTTGCGGTCCCTCAGCGCACCCCGGTCTCTCGGTTAAAATATGTAACCTCTATCCCGGGGGAGGGGACCCCTGTTTTTAAGGACCCTACTGATAGGAAGTCTGAAGCGGTGAGCCGCTCCGTGTTCACCATGCTGGAGCATTGCGGCCTATTGTGGCTGCTACCTGGGTGTCCCTGACACTCACGGAGAGTGGGAAAAAAATATTGCACCGGACTGGGGAGGAGCTTCGGTTTCCTCCTGATTGCGTGCCTCTGGCCGAGCAAGTTGGTACAGGGACTCATGTACATCTGTGATGCAACCATGGGTGCAGTCCCCTTGATCTCCAGGTCCTCCGCATCTGCGGTGGTATGAAGCCGCCTAATATGGTTGGAATGCTGGTCTGCTGACTAAGCTTCTAGGACAACTCTAGCAGTTTTGCCTTTCTAAGGTGGGAGGCTTTTTGGTATCTCACTGGATGACATCATGTAGGATGTCCCTGGGGGTAGGAGCACACTTCTCCCTCAAATCCACTACAGGGAAGGAGCCGCGCCATAACCCGGGGCCCTCCTTTCCCACACTGAAGAGGTGTTTTTGTCAGTCGAGGAGACCCTCCCAAGCGGAAAAGGTCTTGCTGGGGGACAGAAGCGTCCCTGGGTGCGCAAGTCCACCAAGCCAGCAATCAAGCCTGCTACCGCAGGAAGTTTTGCCCCCACCCGACTCCAGGGTGGGGGGACAGCTTCGCAGGTTTGCAGCTCAGTGGACTTCCCTGCTCTCCGACCAATGGGTCTGCGAGGTGGTCACCTCAGGGTACAAGAGATAGAGTTCCTTTCTTGTATACCAAACAGATTTTTTCCCTCACAAGCTGCCTCTCCTTCCGGCTCGTTGGGCTGCCATGCGAGGTGATCTTACCCGTACTATTGCAGGACAGGTTTCAGGATTTCTACTCAAATCTGTTTGTGGTCCCAAAGAGGGACGGAGTCAGTCCAATCTTGGACCTCAAGGCCCTCAATGTCTTTATCTGGATTCAAAAAGTTCCGGATGGACTCGATACGTTCGGTGAGGGCTGCGCTCCATCCGGGGGACTTCCTGCATCCTTGGATATGAGGGACGCATACTTGCATGTCCCCATCTGTGTCAGGCATCAGAGGTTCCTGCGCTTTACGGTAGGTGAAGACCACTATCAATTGTGGCTCTTCTCTTTGGCCTAGCTTTGGCACCAAGAGTTTTCTCCTAGGTGCTTGCCCGATTCTAGTTTTTCTGAGACAGCGCAGCATTGCCATCGTTTGCTACTTGGACAGCCTTTTTCCGAAAGCTTCTTCGAGCTCAGAATTAGAGGAGGACGTGTCTATAGCCAGTCAGACCCTTCGGGAGTTTGGTGGATACTGAACCCCCAGGAGTCGGTGTTAGTACCGACCCAGAGTACCTGGAGTTGATTCTAGGCTCCTCGGAGGCCAGAGTCTTTCTTCCCTTGGAGAAGTTTCAGACACTCCAATCTGCGGTGAGGTTGTTGACATCCTGCAAATGGTCGTCTCTCAGTTTTTGCATGCGAGTCCTGGGCCTCCTGGTAGCCTCTTCAAGGCAGTACCATATGCCCAATTCCACACTCGGGTCTTGCAGACGGAGATTCTCTAAAAATGGAACCGGGAAGTCGTTCCTCCCTTTTCATGGACTGTGATCACGACGGATGCCTGTCTGACCATTTGGGGGGGAGTCTGGGTGTTCAGGCGGCCGGGGCCGCTTGGCTCCGTCTGAATCCCAACTGCCGATCAATGCTCTGGAACTCCGGGCGATCAGGCTGTGGATTTCCAGGTGGTCTCAGAGACTAAGAGGGCGTCCAGTCAGGATCCAGTCAGACAACGCCACGGCTGTGGCATACGTCAATCATCAAGGAGGAACATGAAGCTCGGCTGCAATGTCGGAGGTTGCTCACATCCTACGGTGGGCGGACAAGAATGTGCCGGCCCTGTCGGCAGTTTACATTCGGGTGTGGGAAACTGGCAGGCGGACTATTGAGTCGCCAGATGCTGGACCACGGGGAATGGTCGTTACATCCGGAGGTTTTTCAACTCCTTTGTCGGAGATGAGACATGCCAGACGTGGATCTCCTGGTCTCTCGACTCAATCGCAAGTGTCGAGGTTCGTGGCCAGGTCCAGAGATCCCTGGGCAGACGCGTCAGATGCGTTGGTGGCCCCGTGGGGTCAGCTCGGCTAATTTATGCCTTTCAACCACTGAAGTTGCTTCATCGTCTACTCCGCAGAGTAGAGACCGAGGGAATTCCAGTGATTTTAATCGCCCCAGATTGGCCCAGGCGTCCCTGGTACGCCGACCTCGTGCGGCTGGT
Source organism: Rana muscosa (assembly GCA_029206835.1). NCBI lineage: Eukaryota > Metazoa > Chordata > Amphibia > Anura > Ranidae > Rana > Rana muscosa. The sequence continues at coordinate 487,551,203 of CM055116.1, read as the reverse complement.
GGCAGATGTGCCTTGGCGACTGCCAATGGGGGGGACCTTCTCTCGCATGGTCCCATTCTTCATCCTGCTTTACAGTCGCTGGCTTTAGCTGCATGGCTATTGGAAGCCAGGTACTGAGGGACCGAGGCCTGTCGGATTCGGTCATTTCAACCATGTTAAGTGCACGGAAATCTTCTTCTAGGAAGATTTACCATCGCACATGGAGAGCCTACGTCCACGGACTTATTCGGTTTCCAGGATCCTGCTGTTTTTGCAGATTTCAGCCTTAGCTGTTTTCTTTCAGCGACCCCTGGTGTCTCATTCACTAGTAAGTACGTTTGTTCAAGGGGTCCAACATGTGGCTCCTCTGGTGCGACCACCACTACCTCCGTGGGATTTGAATCTGGTGCTCTCTGCGCTTCAGAAACCTCCTTTTGAGGACATTAGGGAAATTCCTCTTTTGACACTCTCTCAGAAGGTGGCCTTTCCACGTAGCCATCACATCCATCAGGAGGGTTTCTGACTTGGCTGCCTTGTCTTGCAAGTCCCCATATTTGGTCCTCCATTAGGACAAAGCGGTGCTATGCCCGCAGCCTTCTTTTCTTCCGAAGGTGGTTTCTGCCTTTCACCTGAATGAGGACATTGTACTTCCATCATTGTGTCCTCGGCCATCGCATTCCAAGGAGGTTGCGCTACTTTCTTTAGACGTGGTACGTGCCCTGTGGGTGTACCTGTCTGCTTCGGCTCTGTTCCGGAGGTCTGACTCACTGTTTCTGTCAGTGTCTGGTCCGCAGAAGGGCCACCATTTCTCGGTGGATCAGGCGGACCGTCATCCAGGCCTATGCCCTTAAAGGGTGGGCGCCTCTCTTTCCCGTTACGGCGCATTCGACCAGGGCTTTTGGTGCCTCTTGTGCTTTCTGACATCAAGCATCTGTATCACAGGTGTGTAAGCCGGCGACCTGGTCGTCCGGTCACACTTTTTCAAAATTTTACAAGGTTGATGTGTGTGCATCTTCGGATGTTAGCTTCGGCCACAGAGTTTTGCAGGCGACTGTTTGAGGTTGCGACTCCTCCGTTCAGGAGCTCTGATTGTTTGGGGTGAAAATGTTTTTTTGTTTGCTGTGCCCACCCCTTGTTTTTTTGACACTGCTTTGGGACGTCCCAACTGTCAAGAATTAAGGAGCTGTGTCCGTCCATGGACGAAAAGAGAAAATAGGATTTTTTGTACTCACCGTAAAATCCTTTTCTCCGTCGTCCATGGACGGACACAGCACCCACTCCTCCTTTTTTAATTTGTACTGCTTGTTACAAACTGAGGCTGCTGCTGCAGGGTGGAAGGTTATGTACAGAGGGACCGCCCCCTGGGCGGGGCTGTTTCAACTCTGTTAAAGTAACATGTATTAAATATCTAACATGTTCTGCCTAGTCCTCTCCTATAGAACAGGATCATAACCCAACTGTCAAGAATTAAGGAGCTGTGTCCGTCCATGGTCGACAGAGAAAATGATTTTACGGTTAGTACAAAAAATCCTATTATCCTGATGTGAAGTTATTGCCCTGCTTATTTTTGTGTCATTAAGCAAAAACTGAGATTGAGCTATTTATACCCACCTCTATATAATTTATGAATAAATTAAATATAATTTTTCCCAAGACAGAGTCTTGGGGTACCCCACTTAACACTCCAAGCCAGTCTGAGTCAGTTATTCCTACCACTTCAGACCAGTCTGGACATGCCCCTGTAACCAGTTTTCTATCCATGAAAAAACTTTACGGTCCATGCCTACAGACCTCAGTTTGTAGATTATAGCCTCGTACACACGACCCGTTTTCTCGGCAAGAAAATTGCTGGGAGAGCTTTTTGCCGAGAAAAGCGTTCGTGTGTATGGTTTCTCGACAGGAAAACTGCTGGGAATCTCGACGAGAAAAATCGAGAACCTGCTCTCTATTTTTCTTGCCGGGATTCTCGGCAGAGTTTTCCTGCAGAGAAAACCGTTCGCGAGTATGCTTACCTGTCCCCGGTAAGCCCGCGCATGCTCGATGAGACTTCGACGCATGCGCGGTAGCATACAAGGGTAGTGTAGGGTGTAGCAAGATGGCGGCGACGGCATCGAATGTGACGAGAGACGGCTCATCGTAGTCGATGACGTCACTGCGCTCTTGCCATTGAAAAGAACGGTGGTTCTTTTGAATGGTTGCGTGTGTACACGGGCTTGGCAAGACAAGCTTGCCAGGAATCCCGTTGAGAAAACTGACATTTTTTTTCAGACGAGATTCCCGCCCGTGTGTACAGGGCTTAAGCGTTTATGGGGAACTGTATCGAATGCTTTTGCAAAATCCAGATACACCACATCCAAAGGCCTTCCCCTATCTAGATGGCAGCTCACTTCCTCGTATACTGTTAACAGATTGGTCTGGGAGGAACGATCCTTTGTAAACCCATGCTGATTACTGCTAATGATGCTGTTTTTATCAGCAAATTCTTGGATATAGGCCCTTATCCTCCCCTCCAATAGTTTACATTCTATTGATGTTAGGCTGACTGGCCTGTAGTTTCAAGGTATATGTCTCTGCCCTTTTTGAATATTGGTACCATATGGGCTTTCCTCCAATCAGCTGGTACCATTCCTGTCAAAATGCTGTCCATAAAGATTACGAATAATGGTCTGGCTATAACCTGACTGAGTTCCTTAAGGACTTTAGGCCATCCGGTCCTGGTAATTTATTTGTGTTAAGCTTTTCTAGTCTTTCCTGGACACCGGCTTCTGTTAGCCACAAGGGTACATCCTGTGATGTGTTACTAACAATACAGCCATGGTCGGTATACCCCTCCTTTTCCTGTGCAAAAACTAGGGAGAAGAATGCATTTAGTACAGTTGCCTTCTCTGTGTCATCTGTTGCCATCCTTCCTTTATCGTCTTTTATGTGGCCAATGTTCTCTGACCATAATTTTTTACTGTTAATATATTTTAAAAAACTTTGGGGATTTTTTTACTCTCCTCCTTTATGTGTCTCTCGTAGTATTTTTTAGCCATCCTGATTGTATTCTTTTACCACGTACACACGATCGGAATTTCCAACAACAAAACCGTGGATTTTTTTCCGACGGATGTTAACTCAAACTTGTCTTGCATACACACGGTCGCACAAATGTTGCTCGGAAATTCCGAACGTCAAGAACGCGGAGACGTACAACACTACGAAGAATTAAGTACAATGATTCCGAGCATGCGTCAAATTGATTCCAAGCATGCGTAGAACTTTTGTGCGTCGGAATTGGATACACACGATCGGAATTTCCGACCACAACTTTTGTAGTCGGAAAAATTGAGAAGCAGCTCTCAATCATTTGTTGTCGGAAATTCAGACAGCAAATGTCCGATGGAGCCTACACACGGTCAGAATATCCGACTAAAAGCTCACATCGAACATTTGTTGTCGGAAATTCCGATCGTGTGTACGCAGCATTACACTTCTTATTGCATTCCTTATAGTGTTAAATATGCTAACAAAAAAACAACCCTTTATATTTTTTAAAGGCCATTTTTTTCTCTTTAATAAGACTTTTTACGTTATGTTTTAGCCACCCAGGTTTAACCTTCGCTCTTCTATATTTATTGCCCACTGGAATAAACTGTATGATACCTTTGTTTAATATGTTCCTAAAGCATTCCCATTTTTCCTCTGTGTTCAATGTTTCTAGGATTTGGTCCCAATTGAGAACAGTTCAGAAAAGTTGCCTTGTTTGAAATCTAGTGTTTTTGTACTACCCTCGTGCCTCCTTTTCCTGTGATTCACGCTAAATGTGATCATCTTGTGATTGCTAGATCCCAGGTTGTCCCGTATTTCCACATCTATGATCAGGTTTTATTTGTTCATATTTAATAAATCTAGTAATTCATTCTTTCTAGTCGGGGAATCCACCAATTGGGAGATAAAGTTGTCCTGTAAGATATTTAAGAAATTATGGGCCTTTAATGAGTGAGCTGTCCCCTCTGCCCAGTCAATATCGGGATAGTTGAAGTCCTCAATTATAATGACATTTCCCTGCCTTCCTGCCATTTCTAATTGTTATAGAGGTCCAGCACCTCCTCCTCTTTCAGGTTGGGGGGCCTGTTACATAGGTTGTAAAACAAGATATCTTTTTGAGGAAAACACTTACTCAAAGTGACTTCATCTTGCTTCGTCAATGATCAAAACACCAAAAAGCCATTAGGGAAAAAGCACAGCTGTTAACTAATTAGATAATAATAGCAATCGCCAGGGCCACTACTATATACCCATAACATGCAAAAATTACACTGTAAAGTTGTGTTAAGGATTGTGTTAAGGATTGTATTTTATTATACTTCAGAGTTGTAAAACAATTCTTCTGAGGTTCAAACCTTCCCTTAACCTTCCTCAGAGTGGCCTCATGACCCCGCTTGACGTGGCGTATCCTAAGCCTCTAAAACCCCTTGTGACAGTACCCTCCATCACTAGAGGCCACAGATGTTGTGGATTCAGCAAGAGAATGTTGTGCAGGTGGGGAGATACAGAAAGTTAGGAACAAGGAGGAGGAAGAGTGCAGGTCTTGACTTTTCTTACTGGGATGTTTCCACCATGCTCTGCGGTGCAGAGCAATGTGTTTCCTCATGAATGTTGTACCAAAATGGCTGATACTTTTACCAAAGCTGATACACTGCACGTAGAGGCTGCAGTCCACAATGGTGCTGTTGGCAGCTGATACATTAAAATGGCTCATCTAACCACTTGCCCGCTGGACCCCATTGCCTCGCAACTACTCTGGTCAACATCTTTTTATTTTACACTAACTTCAGTCTCTCTTTCTACTGGTGTCATCCCCACCCCTCTCAAACATGCACTAGCCACCACCATACTGAAACCTTTGCTGGACCACATAATTTTAAACAATTTAAGACCCATCTCCTTGCTTCCATGTACCTCCAAACTTCAATAACACCTAGTCTACAACTGTCTGAGCTACCACCTCATTAATAACCTTCTTGACCCCCTTCAGTCTGGTTTTACCCCCAACACTCCACAGAATCTGCCCTCCCTAAATGTACTTAGTAACCACTAAACCAAAGGTCACTACCCCATACTATACTCTTAAGCCGTGTACACACGATCGGTTTTACCGATGAAAACAGTCCGATAGACTGTTTTCATCGGACGAACCGATTGTGTATGGGCCCCATCGGTCTTTTTTCCATCGGTGTGAAAAAATAGAACATGTTTTAAATTAATCCGATGGGAAAAAAAACGATAGCAAAATCCGATCGTCTGTGTGGAAATCCATCGGATAAAAAACCCACGCATGCTCAGAATCAAGTCGACGCATGCTCAGAAGCATTGAACTTCATTTTTCTCGGCTCATCGGAGTGTTTTACGTCACCGCGTTTGAAACGGTCGGTTTTTTGACTGATGGTGTGTGGGCAAGACTGATGGAAGACAGTGTCATCGGATTTCCGATGGAAAAAAACATCGGATTAGAATCCATAGGATATCCAATCGTGTGTACAGGGCTTTAGACCTCTCTGCTGTTTTTGATATAACTGACTAACCATTTCTCCTAAAAACAAACAAAAAAACCCTCCTCTTCCTTGGCTTTTAAGACTCTGCTCATTCCTGGTTTTCATTTTACCTATCTCAATGCACCATGAGTATCACCCACAATCTCTTCTGCTCCTTTTTGCTCCTTTTGTAAGGGTCCTCCAATCCTCTTTTCTCAGGCCCCTTCTATTCTCTATCTACACTTCTTCCTTGGGTCAGTTGATAACCTCCCACGACTTCCAATATCATATCTATGCTTTTGACACCCAAATCTATCTCTTTACTCTTTAGTTCACCAGTTCAGTCTCTTCACACATAAACAATTTACTAATTGATATATCAGCATTGATATCACACCACTTCATCAAACTCAGTCTTTCCTAAACTGAATTTATAATATTTATTTTTGCTCAAGTCCCCCACCCTGACATTTCCATCCAGATCAATAACACACCTTTCAGCCCCTCCCCTCACGGCAGGGTGCTGTTGTAGGTATAATCCTACACTCTGGCCTCTCTCTCAACATTGTTACCTGACTTCCTTGATCCAGCTTGCCTGCACTTACCTGCAAGGGTTGCTTCACTCCAGCTCCACTTCAACCTGGGTTTCCCTGCCTGCAAAAACGCAGGGAGGCTGGCCTTAGACGCCATCTTGGGACTATCACGTGACCCAGCTCAGCATTTTCGGTTTCCATAGCTACCTGTTGTTTCATTGTCTAAGCCACCTGGCCACACCCCTTGCGGCCGGCCCACAGACAGACAGCACCAGTATAAAAGACATGCCGCCAGCACAGCCCGGTATTGTTACCTGACTTCCTTGATCCAGCTTGCCTGCACTTACCTGCAAGGGTTGCTTCACTCCAGCTCCACTTCAACCTGGGTTTCCCTGCCTGCAAAAACGCAGGGAGGCTGGCCTTAGACGCCATCTTGGGACTATCAAGTGACCCAGCTCAGCATTTTTGGTTGCCATAGCTACCTGTTGTTTCATTGTCTAAGCCACCTGGCCACGCCCCCTGCGGCCGGCCCACAGACAGACAGCACCAGTATAAAAGACATGCCGCCAGCACAGCCCGGTATTGTTACCTGACTTCCTTGATCCAGCTTGCCTGCACTTACCTGCAAGGGTTGCTTCACTCCAGCTCCACTTCAACCTGGGTTTCCCTGCCTGCAAAAACGCAGGGAGGCTGGCCTTAGACGCCATCTTGGGACTATCACGTGACCCAGCTCAGCATTTTCGGTTGCCATAGCTACCTGTTGTTTCATTGTCTAAGCCACCTGGCCACGCCCTCTGCGGCCTGCCCACAGACAGACAGCACCAGTATAAAAGACATGCCGCCAGCACAGCCCGGTATTGTTACCTGACTTCCTTGATCCAGCTTGCCTGCACTTACCTGCAAGGGTTGCTTCACTCCAGCTCCACTTCAACCTGGGTTTCCCTGCCTGCAAAAACGCAGGGAGGCTGGCCTTAGACGCCATCTTAGGACTATCACGTGACCCAGCTAAGCATTTTCGGTTGCCATAGCTACCTGTTGTTTCATTGTCTAAGCCACCTGGCCACGCCCCCTGCGGCCGGCCCACAGACAGACAGCACCAGTATAAAAGACATGCCGCCAGCACAGGTTTGCTTATTTCCACTGATTCAGTTACTGACTTAGAATCGCTATCTTCACGCATACAAATACCAAAATTCCAATACTCTACGGGTAACCGCCCCTCTTACTCTCAGCAATAATTATATCAGCTTAATCAGGGGACAGGTATCCTAAGTAAGGAAACACTAGAAGCATGCCAAGTTAACAGCATTGATCGAAATAGTACACTCATTAAGCCAATTATCCCCCTTACCACCAGCAGAGTGGTTCCTCATTGCATTACTCAATTTATTAAAGGGGGCGTAATAAATGTCTGGTCCGCTGTCAAACATGCAAACGATATATATGATCTATTGACAAATGAAGAATTTCAGTTTCTATCTCTTACTGAAACCTGGTTTGGCAAGGATTATAGCATCCACCTAGATGACCTCGTTCCACCAGGATATGACATACTTACAAAAAATAGACAGGGTAAACGGGGTGGAGGCATTGCACTGATTCACAATAACAATGTTACCTGTAGGGAACTAGCTCTCTCAGAATATATTTCATTTGAACATCTCTCTGCACGTTGCCAAATTGATGCCACCACCTCTATCATCATTGCAACTATATATCGTCCGCCAGGATACCACACGGAATTCAACACTGAGATTATTCAATTTTGTTTAGAATTGAACACTTACACGTCAAACATTATCCTGCAAGGCGACTGTAACCTATGGCTTGAGGACTTACTGGATCCTAAAATACAGGAGTTTTTACAAGATCTTGACGCCCTAGGCTTTGTTCAAAATGTCAACTCCTATACCCATTTGAAAGGGCAAACACTAGATGCGGTCTTCTCCTCTAATATTACCATCTCTGACATCCAGAACATCGAACTTATATGGACAGATCATAAATTAATTTCATACCAACTCAGAGACTTTAGACCCCCAGCCCCAGACTTGGGTACTCCCATGCAGCAATCCAAGCCGTATCGTTCACTTAAAAACCTATGTCCACTCACCTTCATGGCAACATACTTGGCTCTTGAACCTATCACCCTAGACAGTGAAGATGATCTTTATATTGACTTTGAAATCCGTCTTGACAGAGTCACTAAAGCCCTTGATGCATTTGAACTAAAAATCCATCATACACTTGATAAGCTTGCCCCTCTCAAAACATCACACTTTCGCAAAAAGATTACCAAGGCTAAACCTTGGTACACTAGCAACCTAGCCCTAATTAAAACGAAACACAGACAGCTTGAAAGAAAATGGCTTAAGACTAACACACATCAAGACAAGCTTGCATATCGAAAAATTTCTCGGGCATATTTCAAAGCCATTCGCCACAGGAAAAAAGCATATTACGGTGAACAGATCGATAACGCCGGAAACCAGGATAAGAAACTTTTCGAAATTGTAAATGAAATGCTTAATCCACGTAGGTTAACCAAGATGATAATACCATCACAAGAATTCACCAATAAATTAGGGATCGCTTTTCAAGATAAAATTCATAAAATCCGGTTGGGCATTGCCAAGAACATTCACCTGATTGACCAACCTGGTCCACTACAAGAGGCTATCCAACCTACTCTGTCCAGCTTAAAAAACTTCACACCTACTACGCCGGAGTTACTACACAAAGTAATTCTTAAATTGAAGCCCACACACTTTGCGGATGAATTTTGCCCTGCCTGGTTTTTCAAACTCCAGTCAAAGGCATTCCTTCCAGACTTATGTACAATCATCAACTTCAGTTTGAGGCTGGGAGTTATACCAGGGAAACTTAAACACTCATACGTTACGCCAATTCCAAAAAACAAACAAAAAACAGAGCTTCAAGACCCGAATAATCTAAGACCCATTTCTAGCATTCACTTTGTGGCAAAGATTATGGAAACCATCGTTCTTGAGCAACTTCAGGAATACTCTGAAGGGGAGGGCCTATTCCACGATGTCCAGTCTGGGTTCCGTCCGGGCAGGGGAATAGAGCTCTCCACGATGGCCATGAGGGAACAGCTGCTGAGGGTCAGAGACGCTGGGGAATCGGCGGCCTTAGTGCTATTTTGGACCTCTCTGCGGCTTTTGACACCATTGATCACGACATTCTGATCTCGCGCCTTCATGACCAGTTTGGAATTCGAGGTGCTGTCCTGTTATGGATCCAGTCTTTTCTACAAGACCGTACCCAACAGGTTAGGCTGGGACCTTTCAGGTCAGCCATAAGCCCAGTGCCCTGGGGAGTACCACAGGGCTCTGCCCTCTCTCCATACTTTTTCAATTGTTACATGCACCCCCTACCCGATATGTTGCAGTTACATGGCCTTCAAGGCCAACTATATGCCGATGACATCCAAATCCTAGTCAACACTTCCAAAAATGACAGACATCCCCAGATCCTAGCAGAATGCATGACTCATATCCATTCCTGGATGAATAGAAACTGGTTGAGCCTCAATTGCTCCAAAACAGAAATACTCCAAGTGGGCGAACCTCTAGCCTTTCCCATTCTATCCCGATGGCCATCTGACCTAGGTACCTGCCCAGAACCTAAAAGACAAGTCAAGAACCTTGGAATCATTTTTGATGCAAAGCTTACCTGGATTCCGCAAATTATGAATTGTGTGAAAAATGCCTCATTCTATTTGCAAATTATTCGGAAGATCAGACATCTACTTTCATATCGACACCAAATCACACTTACTTTGGCTCTAGTACAATCCAGACTAGACTTTGCCAATGGTTTTTGCCTTGGCCTTCCCCTTAAGTGGGTCAAAAAAATCAAAATTATACAGAATCAAGCAGCACGCACTATTACGGGTACACCATATAGACATCACATCACCCCCGTGCTGGCACAGCTACATTGGTTATCTATAATGCATAGAGTACAATTTAAAATCTTGGTTCTGATGTTTATAGCATATTGGGGCCTGGGGCCCACTCTATCTCACAGAAATGGCCCCCCATTACACACCAATTAGAGCATTGCGGTCAGGGCTTCAAAATAGGATAATCCAAGCACCCGCCCGACTCCAGTCCTTGGGAGGTCGACGAATGCAGACTATGGGCGCGGCCCTTTGGAACCAACTCCCCGACCATCTCCGGCTCCCAATGCCCCAAGCTCTTTTTAAGAGGCAATTAAAAACCCACCTTTTTAAAAACGCTTTTTCATAACTATGGATGTAGAGACACCTAACTCTGTAATAATTAACGTCAACTTTGTTTTTCGACTCCCCTCGTGAGCCTTCCTTCCTCTTTTTTTTCTCCCCTCCCTTTTTCTTAAATGTTTTTTTTCTTTTCCCAAGGCTGATTGGTGAATTTATGGTACAGCGCGCTTAGTTGTAGTCCTCCAAGACAGTATTTGGCGCGATATAAAATTACATATCAATCAATCAATCAATCAATCAATCGATATGGAAGTTGCTGTCCAAAACTTGCCACCCCTAACTTCATTGCATTTCCAGAATTTGCCCCTTTGTTAACAAATGACACCACAAAGCTACTACTCACTGGTTATGTCTCATCTCAACAATTATTCCAACAACAACTATTGCAACTTCCTCCACGTTGACCCACCAAATAACAAACCAAAAAATTGGTTGGTATATTGCCTCTGAAGCAGCTGGTTTGACTGAAGTGGCAACTGATGAGCAGCACATCACAAACTGGGACCAGGGATTCACAATCATATGATCACATATAAAACTGAGCAAAAAAAGAAATTTAAACTGCAATTTGTGCTTTAAAGAAGAATTCCAGGTATGGATATAATGAATATGTCTATCTCATGAAAAAGCTGCTATTTCACTGTTGCTGTATCAAGGGACTGTGTTAAGAGCAGTGCTCCTACTCTGGCCACTGGCAAATGCTTGTTATGATGATGCTGCTGTTTCATGCTGTGAGAACCTTGTGGATTCTCAAAGGGACACGGTCTATGTGAATGCTCCTATACATATGAACTATACACTGTGAGAGGGAGACAGTTGGAAGTTACGGAAGAGAAATATATTGAAACACTATCTTCTCTGGACCACACAATTTATAGGAGCTACTGTTAAAGGAAGTTGTTTGGCCCCGGAAAGCTTATTGGGGTGTAGCACTGTCCCCATACGGCTTGTTGAGTGTTGACTTCTTAGGCCTCTCTCTGGTTTCCTGCGGCTGGTTGCTAAGGGTTTCCACTTGTCCCACCCTTACTCCCGCTTGCTCGTTACTCAATGACCAGTCCAGGATATTGGTGTTTTTGTATTTTATTTTGTAACTTGGATGGGAGAATGGATTAGTGGGATACTCCAACTTGAACTATTCACAATGGATGAGGACAACTCTCACTTGGCCTCACCAGATTTTTTGTGGAAGCAGTCACACTGCTTTAACCATACTGCCACATGTATGGAGGAATTAGGTCTTTTTGCTCTCACTAGCCACAAACTTGATGTGTTACATTAACTTCAGGATACTCTCTAGCATCCCCTTTACTGACACCCGTGCACTGACTCATCTAGCTGAAGGGGGTGATCCTCACTTGACAGGCCCAAAAGACCCAGATCTGTACTCACAGTAGGCAGAATCAGGCCCTTGCTGGTGTTTCCCTTCCAGTCAGCACTGCAGGACCTCTGGGTTCAGCTTCACTCTAGGCCCTTGGGTCGACCACCCAAGGTCGTCCGACTACCTCTACAGAGGAGAGGGCAGCCGCCCCCTCCCTCCTGGACTCTGCTCCCTGACTCAACTAACTATGAGCACCTGTACCCTGTGCTTTTATACAGAATCCCAGCATGCAATCCAGCAGTTTTCCTCTGCCAATAGCCAGGACTGTAACAAAGCCTTTGCACTCACTAGCCAGGTCCCCGCTCACAGTCCAGTATGCCTCCCTATTGGACCAGTGTGGGACAGTCTCACAAGCTGAGCTGCACTTGAGCACAATGAGCAGACCTAACCAATAGATCCTGCTACCTGTTAGGCAGAGAGCACTCTAAGTTTTACCTGGCCAGCTTTTTCCTGGTAAGCAGAAAGACCAAAAACTATACTCTCCTAGCACCAACCTAGGAGGGTGCTACAGGGAAATTTTTGGTTCTATCTGCAACTCCCTAAAAGTGGCTACATCTGTTTGCAGCATGAGGGGGTGAATAGGGCACCACTGTGAGCATCTGATGATAAATTATAAATAATAGACAGTTCATTGTATTTTAGCCCACTTCTCCTCTAGACTTGCTGGGTAAATACTGTTTATGGGAAAAAAGGAGCACCACAACCTAATGTAAATCCAATTGTTGTCAAAAGCTTGTATTGTAGACTCCACCTCCGTAACATCACTAAAATATGCCCCTTTTTAACGAATCATACCACCAAGCTACTCATTCACTCCCTTGTTATCTCTCATTTCGACTATTGCAACTCTCTTCTCATAGGCCTACCTCTCCATAGGCTATCCCCTCTTCGGTCTATCATGAATGCTGCTGCCAGCCTCTTCTACCTTACCAACCGCACAGTTTCTGCCACCCCTCTCCGCCTATCCCTACACTGACTCCCGATCGCCCAGCGAAATAAGTTAAAAATACTAACCACAACATACAAAGCCATTCGCAACTCTGCCCCGAGCTACATCACCAATCTTGTCTCCAAATATCACTCAACCGTTCTCTCCGCTCCTCTCAAGACCTTCTGCTCTCAAGCTCCCTTGTTTCCTCCTCCCATGCTCTGCTCCAGGATTTCTCCAGAGCCTCTCCCACCCTCTGAAAATCTCTACCTCAATCTGTCCGGCTATCTTCCACTCTAGCTGCCTTCAGGTGATCCCTGAAAACTCATCTCTTCAGGGAAGCCTATCACATCTCCAACTAATCTTTTACCACTTCCATTAGCCCATTCCCCACAGTTACAACCTTTTGTACCACCTGCCCCTCCCTATTAGATTGTATGCTCTTCTGAGCAGGGCCCTCTTAACCCTCTTGTATTTTATTGTAATGTAACAGTGTTGTCTTCCTTTTATATTGTAAAGCGCTGCGTAAACTGTTGGTGCTATATAAATCTTGTATAATAATAATGATAGTAATAATGTATCCATCAAACTGTGGACTGGATATTGATTGGTTCACTTTATTGATCTGTATCATTGGAGCTGCACAGCTTGTCTAGGGGTCTGGTCTATTTAATCGACCCACACCTTGCACCGTTTCATACCATCCTTTTTTGACTGCAAAATATGTGGGAATGAAGAGAGCATCACAGTTGTATACCATCTCTAAGCTGTGGATTACATCATCTTGTCTACCTTTCCCATGAGCTGCACTAATACAGTTGCATTTAACTGTCCAGGGGACTGAATTATGCAGCAGATTTATATTTTGCAATCTCATTTTTCATTTAGTCCATTATAGTAGCCAGATTGATTTTATATATTTTTTTGATTCAGCTGTACCAAAATAATGATTAAGCTGGTAGTCTTGACAATTAACTGTCATTCGTATACAATATGCACCTGAATATATAGAAAATATGAAAGTGATAACAATTTGTGGGGACCCGATGGTTGATTGGTTTTAACAGTGTGTTAATTAGGGATGAGCCGAACACCCCCGGGTTCGGTTCGCACCAGAACCTTCGAACGGACCGAAAGTTCGCGCGAATTTTCGAACCCTATTCGTTATAATGGACGCGAACGTTCGAAATCAAAATTGCTAATTACAACGGCCAATATGCATGTTAATGTTATAAAACAGGTTTGGGGACCCGGGTCCTGCCCCAGGGGACATATATCAATGCAAAAAGAAATTTTAAAAACTAAAGTTTTTTCGGGAGCAGTCATTTTAATGATGCATAAAGTGAAAAAAAAAAAAGTGAAATTTTCCTTTAAATACGGTACCTGGGGGGTGTCTAAAGTATGCCTGTGAAGTGGCATGTGTTTCCCGTGTTTAGAACTGTCCTTGCACAAAATGACATTTGTAAAGGAAAAAAAGAAGCCATTTAAAACCACTTGCGGCTTTAATGTCATGTCTTGTCCTGGCCGCCATATGGCTGAAAATCCTTGAGAAAAATGGCATGGCTACCCCATCACCCCCCCCCCACCCCAGCCCCTTTGGGTCTTGTATGGATACTAAGGGGGACCCCGCACCCAAAATAAAACCCTATACCTACAACCCTATATACTCTGAACAGCAGTATATAGGTGGTGCAAACAAGACATGGACTGTAGGTTTGTTCTTAAGTAGAATCTGAACAGGTACATTATGAAGTGTAGCTACATCCCAAAAAAATCAATTTTTAAGCTTTTTGGAGAACATAGGGAGGGGTTATCACCCCTGTAACATTTGCTGTCTTTGCACATCTGTTCAGAACATGTCACCTCACTTTCCGTCCCAATGACAAATGTTTTTGGAAAAGTGGGGTTTTAATTGAAACAAGGATTGGTGATAAAGCATCAGTAGAGAGGAGATACCTTTTTCCCAAATTAAATCTAACAGGATAGAATTTTCCTTCCTAGGGGTAGATTTCCTCTCACTTCCTGTTTTCTCTTGCCGTTTGCAAGTAGGAGTCGTTTGTAAGTTGGATGTTTGAAAGTAGGGGCCTGCCGTATATACTCTGCAGAAATTTGCCCTATTAGATGTTGGTGTAGCCACAAGACTGGTGGGCACAGGAATGGGCCCTGCTGTGAGTTAATAGATCAAGATTTGTACTTGCATGCACCTGTTGAACCGGGCAGAAAAATTGGGCCTTTGGTGGTGGTGGTGGTGGTGGTGGACGGTGTTGCCACAAGACTGTAAGCCCTCACAGTTACTCTTGGTGGGTGCAGGAATGGGCCCTGCTGTGAGTTATTAGATCAAGATTTGTAATTGCATGCACCTGTTGAACAGGGCAGAAAAATTGGGCCTTTGGTGGTGGTGGTGGTGGTGGACGGTGTTGCCACAAGACTGTAGGCCCTCATAGTTACTCTTGGTGGGCGCAGGAATGGGCCCTGCTGTGAACTATTAGATCAAGATTTGTAATTACACGCCCCTGTTAAACAGGGGCTGAAAAATTGTGCCTTAGGCATTGGTGCTGGTGCCACAACACTGCAACCCCTCACAGATACTGTACTTGGAGCACAGCAGTCACACCTGTTGCGAAGCATCTTTTTAAAAAATTGTAATTACACGCCCCTGTTATACAGGGGCTGAAAAATTGTGCCTTAGGCACTGGTGCTGGTGCCACAACACTGCAACCCCTCACAGATACTGTACTCTGAGCACAGCAATGAGACCTGTTGCAAAGCATTGCCTAAAAATTGTAATTACACGCCCCAACAGGGGCTGAAAAATTGTGCCTTAGGCACTGGTGCTGGTGCCACAACACTGCAACCCCTCACAGATACTGTACTCTGAGCACAGCAGTCACACCTGTTGCGAAGCATCTTTTTAAAAAATTGTAATTACACGCCCCTGTTATACAGGGGCTGAAAAATTGTGCCTTAGGCACTGGTGCTGGTGCCACAACACTGCAACCCCTCACAGATACTGTACTCTGAGCACAGCAATGAGACCTGTTGCAAAGCATTGCCTAAAAATTTTAATTACACGCCCCAACAGGGGCTGAAAAATTGTGCCTTAGGCACTGGTGCTGGTGCCACAACACTGCAACCCCTCACAGATACTGTACTCTGAGCACAGCAGTCACACCTGTTGCGAAGCATCTTTTTAAAAAATTGTAATTACACGCCCCTGTTATACAGGGGCTGAAAAATTGTGCCTTAGGCACTGGTGTGGTGGCATGGATCATTGAGGAGGAGGAAGAGGATAGTCAGTGAACATAACAGGACAGTCACTCAGCATCAGCATAGGCAGTCTTGAAGGGATGTGACATTATATATTATTCCGTTATATCCGCTTCTGGTGTCTGGTAGCTGGTGGTGATCCAAGACTGATTCATTTTTATGAAGGTCAGTCGATCAACCGAGTCGGTGGACAGGCGCACCCTATGATCGGTGACAAATCCTCCAGCAGCACTGAATGTGCGTTCGGAAAGAACGCTGGATGCAGGACAGGCCAGTAGCTCAATTGCATACTGTGCAAGCTCTGGCCAGTGATCCATCCTCAGGACCCAGTAAGCCAGAGGATTTTCGGTGGGAAAGGTGTCCAAGTCTGACCTTGCCCCTAGGTATTCCTGCACCATGTATATCAGACGCTGGCGATGGTTGCTGGAACCGATCATACCTTGGGGCTGCGGACTAAAAAATTGTCTGAACGCATCGGTCAGACGTCCACCTTCCCCACCGCTCCTTCTGCTACTGACCGAAGCCTCAGCAACTCGTCGTCCAGGACCAGGAGTTTGTAACCTCCCAGTTTCTGGGAACGCGTTGCACAGACCTTTCTGCAAGGCCTCCCTGAGATGTCTCATCCTCTGCTCCCTCTGCGACGGCAAGATAAGGTCCGCAACCTTACCCTTGTACCGTGGATCAAGGAGAGTGGCCAGCCAGTAATGGTCACTCTCCTTGATCCGAAGAACACGAGGATCCTTCCGCAGGCTTTGCAGGATCAGGGAGGCCATGCAGCGTAGGTTAGCTGAGGCATTCGGTCCGGAGTCTTCTGGGTCACTGAGGATGACATGATCGCCAGCCACCTCCTCCCAGCCACGTACAAGTCCACTGGTTTGTTGGGACTGTACATCATCCCTAAAAGACTGCTGCTGCTGATGCTGAGTGCCAGGCTCCACCTCCATGCTCACACAATCCTCCTCCTCCTCCTCCTCCTCCTCTTCCTGTGTGATGGGTGGGACAGAAGGAACATTGTCTGGATAAAGGGGGCCTTGAGAGACAAGGAAGTCCTCCTCTTCCTGCCTCTGTTCTGCCTCAAGTGCCCTGTCCATTATCCCACGCAGCGTATGCTCCAACAGGTGGACAAGAGGTACAGTGTCACTGATGCATGCACTGTCACTGCTCACCATCCTCGTGGCCTCCTCAAATGGTGAGAGGACAGTGTATGCATCCCTGATCATGCTCCACTGGCGTGGGGAAAAAAAGCCAAGCTCCCCTGACCCTGTCCTGGTGCCGTAGTTGCAAAGGTACTCATTGATGGCCCTCTGCTGCGTGTGCAGTCGCTGCAGCATGGCCAACGTTGAGTTCCACCTGGTGGGCATGTCACATATTAGGCGGTTCTTGGGCAGGTTCAGCTCCTTTTGCAGCTCAGTCTGCCGAGCACTGGCATTATAAGATCGGCGGAAATGCACACAGACTTTCCTGGCCTGCCTCAGGACATCCTGTAAGCCTGGGAACCTGCCCAAGAACCGCTGCACCACCAGGTTGAGGACGTGAGCCATACAGGGCACATGGGTGAGCTGCCCCTGTCGCAGGGCGGAGAGGAGGTTGGTGCCATTATCAGAAACGACCATTCCTGGCTTAAGCTGGCGTGGCGTCAACCACCTCTCGGCCTGCCCCTGCAGAGCTGCCAGAACCTCTGGCCCAGTGTGGCTCCTGTCCCCCAAACACACCAGCGCAAGCACGGCATGGCATCTTTTTGCCTGCGTACTCGCGTAGCCCCTTGTACGCCTACGGAGCACCGCTGGTTCCGAGGACAGAGCACTCGAAGAGGACATGGAGGAAGAAGAAGAGGAGGGGGTGGAGGAGAGAGGTGTGTCACAACCAGTAGTAGCATTTTGGAGGCGTGGTGGCGGAACAACCTCCAACACTACTGCACCTTGTCCTGCATCCCTCCCAGCTACCAATAGAGTGACCCAATGGGCCGTGAAAGAAAGATAACGTCCCTGTCCATGCCTGCTGGACCATGAGTCAGCGGTAATATGCACCTTACCGCTGACCGCCCTGTCCAGCGAGGCATGGACATTGCCTTCCACATGCCAGTAGAGAGACGGAATTGCCTTCCGTGAGAAAAAGTGGCGTTTGGGAACCTGCCACTGAGGAACCGCACATTGAACAAACTCACGGAAGGGGGCCGAGTCTATCAACTGAAAAGGCAGCAGTTGAAGTGCTAGCAATTTAGCCAAGCTAGCATTCAACCGCTGGGCATGTGGATGGCTGGGAGTATACTTCTTTCGACGGTCCAGCAGCTGGGGCAGGGAAATTTGCCTGCTACAATCGGACGTCGGTGTACTGCAAGTACTTGGTTGTGACACACCTAATTCTACACCTTCAGTCCTCTCAGAGCAGCTTTCAGAGAGGACTGAAGATATAGTGGGGATGGAGATCCCAGCTGATGAGGAGCAAGGAGAGGTCCGCTTTGTTCTTTGGTGTGGGTCTTTTATGTGTGCTTGCCAACGAGCTGCATGGCAGGTCGACATATGTCTGCTCATGCTTGTGGTGCCCAAGCGGCTGATGTTTTGGCCACGCGAGATACGCTTGAGACAAATATTGCAAATAGCAGTGGTGCGATCTGATGCACTCGTCTCAAAAAAGGCCCACACCAAAGAACTTTTGTGATAACGTGCAGAGGCAGCGCCCTGCACAGGCGGAGCTCTGCGGTGTGGTACAGTTGCTGTGCTGGCCTCTGGCTGGCCTCCAGGGGGCATCCTGCCTCGTTGGACATGTGACGCTGCATCCTCCTCCTCCTCCTCCTCTCTCCCTTCAGGCACCCACGTGGAGTCAGTGACCTCATCATCCCCTCCCTCTTCACCACTAGAGCAAACCTGGCAGTAAGCTGCAGCTGGTGGAACACTACTGCCAGATTGCTGTCCTTCAGCATCCCCTTTCTCTGCGCGCACACTACTGACTTCCTCAAGCTGGGTATCATCATCCGAGCCTTCGAATCGTTGGGCATCCTCCTGGAGCATGTACCCAACACTGTGCTCAAACAGTTCGGGGGACTCCTCAGGAGGACATGGTGGGTCTAGGGAAGGGGTGGCTGATGATGCCATTGAGTATGCGTTGGCAGCTGCTCTGCCAGTACCCTGAGCCTGGGTGAGAGAGGATGAGGAGGATGAGGAGGGCTTGGTCATCCATTCTACCAAGCCTTCGGCATGATGCGGCTCCACATGTCCAGCTGCCGAAAACAAAGACAAGCGTGTCCCATGGCCACGTGCTGATGACGATGCACGACCACGTCCACGGCCAGCACTGTTGTCTCTAGAAACAGAGCCTGCCTGCCCTGTGTTCTTGCCTCGGCACGCTCTGCCTCTCCTTGGCGGTCTTCCAGCCATTGTAGTCGGTAGTGTATATAGTATAAAAAATAGAACTCCTATGTGTGCTCACAACACACTGTAGGTCCTATGGGTGCTGACACTAACACACTAAAGGTACTATGTGTGCTGCTGACAAGAAAATATAGGAGCTCTGTTTGCTGCCACTAACACACTAGAAGTCCTATGGGTGCTGCTGAGAAGAAAATATAGGAGCTCTGTTTGCTGCCACTAACACACTAGAAGTCCTATGGGTGCTGCTGAGAAGAAAATATAGGAGCTCTGTGTGATGCCACTAACACACTAGAAGTCCTATGGGTGCTGCTGAGAAGAAAATATAGGAGCTCTGTTTGCTGCCACTAACACACTAGAAGTCCTATGGGTGCTGCTGAGAAGAAAATATAGGAGCTCTGTGTGATGCCACTAACACACTAGAAGTCCTATGGGTGCTGCTGAGCAGAAAATATAGGAGCTCTGTTTGCTGCCACTAACACACTAGAAGTCCTATGGGTGCTGCTGAGAAGAAAATATAGGAGCTCTGTGTGATGCCACTAACACACTAGAAGTCCTATGGGTGCTGCTGAGAAGAAAATATAGGAGCTCTGTTTGCTGCCACTAACACACTAGAAGTCCTATGGGTGCTGCTGAGAAGAAAATATAGGAGCTCTGTTTGCTGCCACTAACACACTAGAAGTCCTATGGGTGCTGCTGAGAAGAAAATATAGGAGCTCTGTGTGATGCCACTAACACACTAGAAGTCCTATGGGTGCTGCTGAGAAGAAAATATAGGAGCTCTGTTTGCTGCCACTAACACACTAGAAGTCCTATGGGTGCTGCTGAGAAGAAAATATAGGAGCTCTGTTTGCTGCCACTAACACACTAGAAGTCCTATGGGTGCTGCTGAGAAGAAAATATAGGAGCTCTGTGTGATGCCACTAACACACTAGAAGTCCTATGGGTGCTGCTGAGAAGAAAATATAGGAGCTCTGTTTGCTGCCACTAACACACTAGAAGTCCTATGGGTGCTGCTGAGAAGAAAATATAGGAGCTCTGTGTGATGCCACTAACACACTAGAAGTCCTATGGGTGCTGCTGAGAAGAAAATATAGGAGCTCTGTTTGCTGCCACTAACACACTAGAAGTCCTATGGGTGCTGCTGAGAAGAAAATATAGGAGCTCTGTTTGCTGCCACTAACACACTAGAAGTCCTATGGGTGCTGCTGAGAAGAAAATATAGGAGCTCTGTGTGATGCCACTAACACACTAGAAGTCCTATGGGTGCTGCTGAGAAGAAAATATAGGAGCTCTGTTTGCTGCCACTAACACACTAGAAGTCCTATGGGTGCTGCTGAGAAGAAAATATAGGAGCTCTGTTTGCTGCCACTAACACACTAGAAGTCCTATGGGTGCTGCTGAGAAGAAAATATAGGAGCTCTGTGTGATGCCACTAACACACTAGAAGTCCTATGGGTGCTGCTGAGAAGAAAATATAGGAGCTCTGTTTGCTGCCACTAACACACTAGAAGTCCTATGGGTGCTGCTGAGAAGAAAATATAGGAGCTCTGTGTGATGCCACTAACACACTAGAAGTCCTATGGGTGCTGCTGAGAAGAAAATATAGGAGCTCTGTTTGCTGCCACTAACACACTAGAAGTCCTATGGGTGCTGCTGAGAAGAAAATATAGGAGCTCTGTGTGATGCCACTAACACACTAGAAGTCCTATGGGTGCTGCTGAGCAGAAAATATAGGAGCTCTGTGTGATGCCACTAACACACTAGAAGTCCTATGGGTGCTGCTGAGAAGAAAATATAGGAGCTCTGTTTGCTGCCACTAACACACTAGAAGTCCTATGGGTGCTGCTGAGAAGAAAATATAGGAGCTCTGTTTGCTGCCACTAACACACTAGAAGTCCTATGGGTGCTGCTGAGAAGAAAATATAGGAGCTCTGTTTGCTGCCACTAACACACTAGAAGTCCTATGGGTGCTGCTGAGAAGAAAATATAGGAGCTCTGTTTGCTGCCACTAACACACTAGAAGTCCTATGGGTGCTGCTGAGAAGAAAATATAGGAGCTCTGTGTGATGCCACTAACACACTAGAAGTCCTATGGTTGCTGCTGAGAAGAAAATATAGGAGCTCTGTTTGCTGCCACTAACACACTAGAAGTCCTATGGGTGCTGCTGAGAAGAAAATATAGGAGCTCTGTGTGATGCCACTAACACACTAGAAGTCCTATGGGTGCTGCTGAGCAGAAAATATAGGAGCTCTGTTTGCTGCCACTAACACACTAGAAGTCCTATGGGTGCTGCTGAGAAGAAAATATAGGAGCTCTGTGTGATGCCACTAACACACTAGAAGTCCTATGGGTGCTTCTGAGATGAAAATATAGGAGCTCTGTGTGATGCCACTAACACACTAGAAGTCCTATGGGTGCTGCTGAGAAGAAAATATAGGAGCTATGTGTGATACCACTAACACACTAGAAGTCCTATGGGTGCTGCTGAGAAGAAAATATAGGAGCTCTGTTTGCTGCCACTAACACACTAGAAGTCCTATGGGTGCTTCTGAGAAGAAAATATAGGAGCTCTGTGTGATGCCACTAACACACTAGAAGTCCTATGGGTGCTTCTGAGATGAAAATATAGGAACTCTGTGTGATGCCACTAACACATTAGAAGTCCTATGGGTGATGCTAAGAAGAAAATATAGGAGCTCTGTTTGCTGCCACTAGCACACTAGAAGTCCTATGGGTGCTGCTGAGAAGAAAATATAGGAGCTCTGTGTGATGCCACTAACACACTAGAAGTCCTATGGGTGCTTCTGAGATGAAAATATAGAAGCTCTGTGTGATGCCACTAACACACTAGAAGTCCTATGGGTGCTGCTGAGAAGAAAATATAGGAGCTCTGTGTGATGCCACTAACACACTAGAAGTCCTATGGGTGCTTCTGAGATGAAAATATAGGAACTCTGTGTGATGCCACTAACACACTAGAAGTCCTATGGGTGCTGCTGAGAAGAAAATATAGGAGCTCTGTTTGCTGCCACTAACACACTAGAAGTCCTATGGGTGCTTCTGAGAAGAAAATATAGGAGCTCTGTGTGATGCCACTAACACACTAGAAGTCCTATGGGTGCTTCTGAGAAGAAAATATAGGAGCTCTGTGTGATGCCACTAACACACTAGAAGTCCTATGGGTGCTGCTGAGCAGAAAATATAGGAGCTCTGTGTGATGCCACTAACACACTAGAAGTCCTATGGGTGCTGCTGAGAAGAAAATATAGGAGCTCTGTTTGCTGCCACTAACACACTAGAAGTCCTATGGGTGCTGCTGAGAAGAAAATATAGGAGCTCTGTTTGCTGCCACTAACACACTAGAAGTCCTATGGGTGCTGCTGAGAAGAAAATATAGGAGCTCTGTTTGCTGCCACTAACACACTAGAAGTCCTATGGGTGCTGCTGAGAAGAAAATATAGGAGCTCTGTTTGCTGCCACTAACACACTAGAAGTCCTATGGGTGCTGCTGAGAAGAAAATATAGGAGCTCTGTGTGATGCCACTAACACACTAGAAGTCCTATGGGTGCTGCTGAGAAGAAAATATAGGAGCTCTGTTTGCTGCCACTAACACACTAGAAGTCCTATGGGTGCTGCTGAGAAGAAAATATAGGAGCTCTGTTTGCTGCCACTAACACACTAGAAGTCCTATGGGTGCTTCTGAGAAGAAAATATAGGAGCTCTGTGTGATGCCACTAACACACTAGAAGTCCTATGGGTGCTTCTGAGAAGAAAATATAGGAGCTCTGTGTGATGCCACTAACACACTAGAAGTCCTATGGGTGCTGCTGAGAAGAAAATATAGGAGCTCTGTTTGCTGCCACTAACACACTAGAAGTCCTATGGGTGCTGCTGAGAAGAAAATATAGGAGCTCTGTTTGCTGCCACTAACACACTAGAAGTCCTATGGGTGCTGCTGAGAAGAAAATATAGGAGCTCTGTTTGCTGCCACTAACACACTAGAAGTCCTATGGGTGCTGCTGAGAAGAAAATATAGGAGCTCTGTTTGCTGCCACTAACACACTAGAAGTCCTATGGGTGCTGCTGAGAAGAAAATATAGGAGCTCTGTGTGATGCCACTAACACACTAGAAGTCCTATGGGTGCTGCTGAGAAGAAAATATAGGAGCTCTGTGTGATGCCACTAACACACTAGAAGTCCTATGGGTGCTGCTGAGAAGAAAATATAGGAGCTCTGTTTGCTGCCACTAACACACTAGAAGTCCTATGGGTGCTGCTGAGAAGAAAATATAGGAGCTCTGTTTGCTGCCACTAACACACTAGAAGTCCTATGGGTGCTGCTGAGAAGAAAATATAGGAGCTCTGTTTGCTGCCACTAACACACTAGAAGTCCTATGGGTGCTGCTGAGAAGAAAATATAGGAGCTCTGTTTGCTGCCACTAACACACTAGAAGTCCTATGGGTGGTGCTGAGAAGAAAATATAGGAGCTCTGTTTGCTGCCACTAACACACTAGAAGTCCTATGGGTGCTGCTGAGAAGAAAATATAGGAGCTCTGTTTGCTGCCACTAACACACTAGAAGTCCTATGGGTGCTGTTGGGGTGCAATGCTGTGCTAACAGCACTGCGGTTGGTACTACTGCAATACTGTACTAACAGTAAGCACGCACCAGACTAATCCCCAGCAGCAGCTAATAACACACTAACTGTGCAATCAGCAGCAATGAACGATCAATGACTTAGGTAGCAATGGTTTAGCAAAGAAATAGCCAATGGTTTAGCAAAGAAGAGCAAATCTTTCAGTATCAAGCAAAGACAGAATCAGCAGACTAATCTCTCCTAAAGCCGGAACTCATGTGACCGGGGCCGATGGCGTGGCGGCCTTTTAAATGGTGGGGCGTGTACTAAAGCCCCTGAGCTGTAATTGGCTACAGGCGTCCTGCCTGTAGCCAATTATTGCTCTCCGAGTTTCGGGCACTGTGATTGGCCAAGCATGCGGGGTCACAGTGCATGCTTGGCCAATCATCAGCCAGCAATGCACTGCGCCGGCCGCGCCGGCCGCAATGCATTGCGGGGCCGCTCGCATCACACGAATGTGATGCGAACGGCCCAAATAGTTCTGGGCTCGACGAGCGAGCGAACGCCCGATGCTCAATTCGAACATGGGTTCGAATCGAGCACCGGGCCCATCCCTAGTGTTAATGTTCAATAATGTTATATATTAAAGAGGAACTGCAGTCTGCTCACATAATTTGTAATAAAAATATCTTTGCTATTCTGAAGCTTCCCTTCGACCACTTTCTTATTTTATATATACTGTAAATCTGTACTTGCCAAATATATTGCAGAAATCTCCCTCCACTGAGTCTGGCTGCATTCATTTTATCTGTGGGCAGCTGAAGCTGCTGCCTGTTCACTTCCTGGATTTACACAGACACACAGAGGCACACCTTCATCTCTGCAGCTCTCATTGGCCCTCTTTCTGGCAAACTTTCACAAGAGTGAGAGAGCTGTGCATGATGTCATAACTAAGCCTAGGCTTTTTACCACACACGAAACCGGAAGTGGGCTGTATAAGGTATTTACTGGCAGAAAAAAAATGTTTTACTATCCGACGTTAAAACAACAAGGGCAGAAGATTTATTAGATGGAAAGTTGAAAGCCATTACTGAAGTTCCGCTTTAAGGAATGGTTGAGCCTAAATCCAATGTTTTTGTTTGTTATTGTGATATTTGTCCTCTGTAGAGGGTTCCCTTCCATTTATCATCTTTTTTGACTGTCTTAAATTGTTGAATAACAGACATGGTAGAATTTGTTAGGAGTAAAAATGGTATACTTACCCACCTTACCAACCATTCTGTGGCTGCTGCCCATACCTCCACTGGCTTTTGCTCACCCAACGAATACACTTCAAACTACTAACAACATACAAAGCCATCAACAACTTTGTCCCATTCTACTTCACCAATGTTTTCTCAAAATATCACTGAAACTGTTCTCCCAGACCCCCTGCTCTATAGCTCACTCATCACCTCCTCCCATGCATGACTGCAGGATGTCTCCAGAGCTTCTCCCTTCCTCTGGAACTTCCTACCAAATGTATCCAGCTATCTCTTACTCTGTGTGCCTTCCCTGAAAACACATTTCTTTGGAGAAGCTTATCAAACCTGAAAATTGAAAACTGTATTTTTTTATTTCTTTATCAGTTCATCCATAACAGTTATCACCTTTTATAAGACTTGTTCCTCCCATTAAGATTGTAATGAAAGGATTGGTGTTTTTTCCTTGCCTTGGAAGTTGCATGAAAAGGACCCTCTCTCTCCTGTATGGTATTTTTACAACTTTTTTTGCATTGTTTAAATGTCTCCTATGGCGGTACCCAGCTCCCCGTGCCCTTTTTTGACAATAGCTTAACTGTTAAGCCCTGTACACACGGCCGAGAATCCCGTCAGGAAAAAAACGTCAGTTTTCCTGACAAGATTCTTGGCAAGTTTTTATTGCAAAGCCATGCATACAGATGGGCATTCAAAAGAACCGGCGTTCTTTTGAATGGCAAGAACGCGGTGACGTCATCGACTACGACGAGCATGCGCTCGTCACATTCCATGCCGTCGCCACCATCTTGCTTCACCCTACACTACCCTTGTAAGCTACTGCACATGCGTCGAAGTCTCATCGAGCATGCGCGGGCTTACCGGAGGACAGGTAAGCTTGTAGCCTTGTACACACACGCGGTTTTCTCGTCGGGAAACAGGCCGACCAGAATGCCGACGAGAAAACCGAGAATCCTGACGAGAAAATAGAGAGCAGGTTCTCTAGTTTTCTCGTCGAGATTCCCGGCAGTTTTCTCGACGAGAAAACATACACACTAACGGTTTTCTCTGCAAAAAGCTCTGCCAGCAGTTTCCTTGCTGGTTCTTGATGAGAAAACCGGTCATGTGTACGAGGCTTTAGCCTTGAAAATGGACAGAGTTTAGTATCAAGATGCCTCCACGGACTTTATTTGGATTACCTGCTACGTTTTGTTGCTTTCAAACAGGATTTAACAATCCCCTAAGAATTGTACCTGGACAGATACGTAATTTTATTTGGCTACAGGTGGTTGTGTCTTTAAAGAGGAACTCCAGCCGACCTCCCAATTTTTTATAATTTTTTTTGGCCCTGCTTACCTGAGGGTGGTATCTGCACATTTAAGATACTCGCCCATCCAGTGGATCCAGCGTTGACCCACTGAAATGCTCTCATGTCTGCCCACAGCTCCGTCCTGTGCTGCCATGTTCTCTCTGACATCATCGAGAGGCTCGTTGGGGTTCAGGGGGCGGGCCTCTCGATGATGCGCCGATAGGCCTGTCCCCTCCTCCTGTTCTTGAATAAAAGGCTATGCCTCCTGGGATATGTGACGTACATATCACGGGAGGCAGTGTGTGCATCACTCACCTAAGGCGAGTGTAATGCTTTGGGAGGCGTGGCAGACTTTAAGTGTAAAAAATAGACTTAAACAAAAGAAAAAAAAAAGCAATGCCCTATCCTGGAGAGGCGGATTGTGCTCGGGAGGGTGAAGATCCGCTTTAATGAAGCCTGTACTAGAAAAAATACATGGATATCATTGTTGACTTTCCACAAAAAATACTGATTGCCTGGCTGTCGATTGTTTCAGTGTCACATACCTAAAACAGGTATGCAGATTGGAAATTTACAGTAAATTCAGAACATGTAATCTGCTTAAGTTGGCCATAGATGGGTAATTTTCTTTTTTTGATCAGCCAGCAGGCTAATACATTTTTTTTTTACAGATTCCCTCATCCCACATCAAGGTATATGGGGAAATCCTCCCTAAAGTGCTGTTCTATTCTGATAGAAGTTGCTCTCCTGCTGCCAGAATACACTGATCACCGCTGCAGCCGATTGACTGCATGTGCTGATCGAATGAAAATTTTCCAACATTCTCAGTTTGAGAGAAGTCGATCATTATATCGACTCCTCTCCGGCAGTAACGGCCATAGATGCATCCAAATTTGGCCAGTCCTTGCTGAACTGGCCTTTTTTTGATCTATCTATGGCTAGCTATGACTGAAAGGGAGCTGGTATTTGCAGAAGGAGAAGTCAGAAATGGCAGCTGACAGATTGTAATACAAGTTTGCTTTCATATATTAAAATCTGTTGACGTGTAAAATAATGTATGACTAATCCATTAGCGTGATAATAATCAGATGTGTGTGAAGCGTGCTTATTACCTTTAGGAACTGAATATTTTTCTTTGACCTAGTTTGCTTGTTCCTGTCCTTGAAACTGATGTGATCTAGAATCCTTAATCGTACCCCCATCACAACTTCCTGTTTTGTCTTGTTGGGAATACGTCAAAAGTTCCACAGTGAAAAGTGTAAATGTAGGAACATATTCCTCGGTTCAGCATATGCATAGAGATCCAGGTTTTCCTATATGCCCATGCAATGCTCTGTGAAATGGTTTACATGTTTTAAAAAAAAGTAATTCCAGTTAAGAAAATTTTATAGTGTTGTCCAATAAATACAAACTGGATGTTTAACAATATGCCTGAGCAGCACAGCTGTATGAATTAGACTTGTGCACAACGGAAAAATTCGTTCCGTTTCGGTTCGTTTCTTTCCGGTCCTGTTGATTCGTAATCATTCGTAATTTTGCTAGACGGGATTTTTCGTGTTCGGACTCATTCGTATTTTTGCAAGCGACATTTTTCGTTGAATTTTTTGTTGCTTTATAATTCGTACTTTCGGTAGAGTACGTTGTTTTTCGTTGATTCTGGACACAACTCCTACTTTCGTAACTTTTTTTGGGTTCGTACTTTCGGTAGAGTACGTTGTTTTTCGTTGATTCTGGACACAACTCCTACTTTCGTAACTTTTTTTGGGTTCGTTGATTCGTAATTTTCCGTGTCTCTCTCACAACGACGCTGCCTATTATGCCTAATGTGCTTCGAATGGATTTGTACTTTTCTAAATACATTGCGGTTATTTGTAACGATTCGAAATCTCGTATTTTACTTTCGTTTTTAACATGCGGCTATAGGCTCCGCCCCTGTACACCATTTTCAGAGGGTTCAGCACGGTGAGGGAGAAGCAGAGAGCAGAGTGAGTGTTATTGTGCTTCGAATGGATTCGAAATCTCGTATTTTACTTTCGTTTTTTACATGCGGCTATAACCTCCGCCCCTGTACACCATTTTGAGAGGGAGTTCAGCACGGTGTGGGAGAAGCAGAGAGCAGAGCAGAGTGAGTGTTATTGTGCTTCGTATGGATTCGTACATTCGTAACTTTTTCATAACGAATTATGCCGAAGACATTCGGGCATTCGCTATTTGCGGTATAATTTATTTCGGATTCGGTCTTATTCGTAATTGCTTTGTTCGGAAATTCGAATGCTTCCGAATGTCTGAAAGTTGCTAAATTCGGACGAATTTCAATTCGTTACGAAACGAATTGCACAAGCCTAGTATGAATACCTCTGGTGGGATCCAGCGCTGGGTCTCCTCTCCGGTATAGGGCCACCAGTACTTCTGTGTTTCACCCAGAGCACGGCCAATCAGAAGACAGCTCTTTTGATTGGCGTTGCCTTAAATGGCAAAGCAACACATTTAAGCAACACGATCTTATGTCTTAGATGAGCCCCACTGACACCAGAGACTTGCCTGCATCCTTCTGTATCTTCAGCTTCAGTCTGCTCCATGCCTCCCAAGTCCCCGTGATCCCCAGAATCCTTCTGCCTTATCAGTGCCAGCCTTATGATCTGTGACCCCAGTCCATCCAGTGACCCTTGCATACTCTATAATCCTGGAATCCCGTAATCCCTCTGTAATCCCTAAGCACCCTGTGTCATCTAGTGACTCCAGTGCGCCCCGTGCCTTCCGTGCAGGGATGGACTGGCCATCGGGACTACTGGGAGTTTCCCGATGGGCCGATGGCTCAGTGGGCCGCTTAAAAAAATAAAATAATATATATATTTTTTGTGGGTCGTTTTTTTATGCAGAGTTTGGCGGCAGCGGGAGCATGGCAGCAAACAGCGGCGGGGATTCGGGGAAGGTGGCTAGCGAGGAGGGCAGTTGGATGTAAAAGCCGAGGAGGGAGAAGAGCTCCACCCCCTCCCTGACCACCGATCAGGAGCGAGCGCGGCCACCCCGGCGCTCCCAGAACCTTGATTCCTCCACCTCCTCTCTGCTCCAGGAAGCTTGCGGCCTGGGCCGGAAGGCAGGCTGACTGGGAGCCCGGAGGAAGAGAACATGCGCCTCTGTAAGGAGCAGAGCAGCGAGAGCACCCCCCCCCCGGATCAAGAGGGAGACTCAGCGCTGCCGCTGCTTACCATCAGGTACCCGGCATCCTACACAAACATCCCGGAACACTGAGACAGCAGGGGGTAAGCAGAGGAGGGACTGCAGAAAGGGACAGTGCTATGTGGTCTGTCTCAGCTCTTCCCTCTGTCTCTCTGCCCCTCTGTCTCTCAGTCCCCCCCTGTCTCTCAGTCCCCGTGTCTCTCAGTCCCCCTCTTTCAGCCCCCTCCTCTGTCTCTCAGCCCCTCCACTATCTCTCAGACCCCCTCTGTCTCTCAGACCCCCCCTCTGTCTCTCAGACCCCTCCTCTGTCTCTCAGACCTCTCCTCTGTCTCTCAGCCCCCTTCTCTGTCTCTCAGACCCCTCCTCTGTCTCTCAGACCCCTCCTCTGTCTTTCAGACCCCCCTCTGTCTCTCAGGCCCCTCCTCTGTCTCTCAGACCCCCTCTGTACCTCAGAACCCCTCTGTCTCTCAGTTCCCGTGTCTCTCAGCCCCCCCTCTTTTAGCCCCTCCTCTGTCTCTCAGCTCTTCTCTATCTCTCAGACCCCCCTTGTCTCTCAGACCCCTCCTCTGTCTCTCAGACCCCTCCTCTGTCTCTTAGACCCCCCTCTGTCTCTCAGACTCCTCCTCTGTCTCTCAGACCCCCCTTCTGTCTCTCAGACCCCTCCTTTGTCTCTCAGCCCCCTCCTCTGTCTCTCAGCCCCCTCCTCTGTCTCTCAGCCCCCTCCTCTGTCTCTCAGCTCTCCTCCTCTGTCTCTCAGCTCCCCCTCTGTCTCTCAGCTCGCCCCTCTGTCTCTCAGCTCCCTCCTTCTTTCTCTCAGCCCCCCTGTCTCTCAGTCCCCCTCTGTCTCTCAGCTCCCCCCTCTGTCTCTCAGCTCCCCCTCTCTGTCTCTCAGCTCCCCCCTTCTGTCTCTCAGCTCCCCCTCTGTCTCTCAGCTCCCCCCTCTGTCTCTCAGCTCCCCCCTCTGTCTTTCAGCTCCCCCTCTGTCTCTCAGACCCCTCCTCTGTCTCTCAGCCCCCTCCTCTGTCTCTCAGCCCTCTCCTCTGTCTCTCAGCCCCCTCCTCTGTCTCTCAGCCCCCTCCTCTATCTCTCAGCTCTCCTCCTCTATCTCTCAGCTCTCCTCCTCTATCTCTCAGCTCTCCTCCTCTGTCTCTCAGTTCCCGTGTCTCTCAGTCCCCCCCTCTTTTAGCCCCTCTTCTGTCTCTCAGCTCTTCTCTATCTCTCAGACCCCCCTTGTCCCCTCCTTTGTCTCTCAGCCCCCTCCTCTGTCTCTAAGCTCTCCTCCTCTGTCTCTCAGCTCCCCCTCTATCCCTCAACTCCCCCCTCTGTCGCTCAGCTCCCTCCTTCTGTTTCTCAACTCCCCCTGTCTCTCAGCCCCCTAAAAGCAGGCGCTTTTAATCCCAGCTAGCAGCCGACTTAAAGGTTAAATGCGCCCGTGTAGCGCTGCTGCCAAAGTGCTTTGCAGGGGCTTCAGCAGTGGTGGCCATTAATTTCAATGGGTGGGAGCGGTGTGTACACCGCTCCTCCACCGCTCCAAGGATGCTGCTTGGAGGACTTTTTTTAACGCCCTGGCAGCGCTCCAGAGTGAAAGCACTCGGGCCTTCACACTGGGACTGCAGCGGAGGCGTTTTTCAGGCGCTTTAAAGGCGCTACTTTTAGCCCAAAAGTGCCTGAAAAACACCTCAGTGTGAAAGGGGTCCTACACTCACCCCCTCTATTTTACACTCACTCCCTCTCTCTTACACTCACCCCCTCTCTCACTCACCCCCTCTCACCCCCTTTCCCTCAACCCTCCTTCTCTCTCTCTCTCATTCCCCTCTCTCTCACCCTCTCATGATATACAATAATGGATGTAGGGGCCTTTTGGTGGGAGTGATTTTTGGGGGGTTTGGGGCAGCATTTTATTGAATTAAAGTGGGCCGGTCTGGATGAAGTCCAGGGCCAAATTGTTGTCTCAGTCCAGCCCTGCTACCGTGACCCCAGTGCATTCCATCCCATGTTATCTAGTTACTTCCTTTGTGCCCCTGTGCACTCTATGACCTCAGTGCACTCCAAAACATCTTGTGTTATCTAGTGATTCCAGTGAGCCCCATGGCTGTAAATACACACCAGAGCATCCAGTGTCATTTAGAGACACCCTTGACTTCAAGTGCATCTGTGTCTGCAAATGCACCTACACACTGATTTGATAGGAGAACCACAGCAGGGGTTCCTGCAATTAGCTGCAGGAGGAAGTCCTATTGAAAGCAATTGGAGGCTGTTGCAGCTAATCGTGGCCACGTGTGAGTGATATGCCCAGGACACACACACTGTACCACTGACAAAGCAGTCACTCAGGATATTTGTCAGTCTCTTCAGTAATTTAATATTCACCCTCTGATAGGAAAAAATATTTGTCAGTTTCTCTGAGTATGTTAAGCCCCCATGGCAATATTACAATATATAGCCCCATTGCAGGCTTTCTTATAGCCTGAAGCCCTTATGATACCCTCCCTTGTAAAGTACGCTTCCTTTTTAAAGTATAGCTGTTATGGTAATCTTTCTGATAATATGCACCTCTCAGGACATTTCCCCTGGTAACATTCAGCTTGCTTAGCAGTCTCTCTGGTAGCATGTAATTTTAAGTAAACTCCGCAACAAAATTTTTTTTAGATAATAAGTATAAAAACACCCAGGTCAAATAAATTGACCTCAAAACTAAACTAAAACTGCTTCCCTGAGAAGTGAATAACTCCCAGTGATGTGTAGAAAAAATATATATAGGGGCGCTAATAAGTGTAAGTGAAAAACCAATAGTGATGAATTGGTTGTGCATGTACCAATACCTCAATTTATATAAATGCAATATTGAATACTATATATAAGTGTCCCAATATATTATATAGACAAAGGTTCAACAGAAAAAATGTCCAAAGTTTACTGCTGAAAAAGAAATCCTCAAATTTTCATGTGACTCCAATATCCAGTGCTGACAACTCAGTGCTGGCAACCAAAAACTTGAAGTGATGTGGATTGTGCTCCTTCACCAAGGAAAAACATACACCCAAAGTGCTGTAGTAAATCTTGCTTACCAGAACTAGTTGACCACTTTAACTAAAAAGTAGGTCAAAATCGCTTGTACAGGGTAGTGCCTGTTCACATGGATTGGACCTGGAAAAAATCCTTCCTCCTCATAGTGCCATGACCGGAAAATTAAGATGGAAACATTCCATAGTGTAAAACCATTTATTAATTCGTAAAAAAACATAAAAAGAGCCAAATGGCTACTCACATTTACAAGTGCCTATTCCCGGCACTGGGGCTGCAGGCTCTCAAAGGAATTGAATGGGAAAGTCCGCTACGATCAGTCCACTTCCATGGACGGCGTGCGTTCCACCTCCCTCCTTCCGCTAGCCACACAGGCCGGATGTGGGCGTAAAATCACGTGACCAGATACCGCCTCGACGTACGTTTCGTAGGATACTACGTCATTAGTGGGCTGGACTCCTTGTTCTCTAGGTTGGGGGAGTACCTTGATGGTTTCTTCAAACCCCTAGTGTCACAAAGCCCTTCCTACTTGAAAGATAGTAAAGTTCTTTTGAATGAAATCAAAGCCACAGAAAACACAATTATGGTTACAATAGATATTGAATCATTATATACTAATAGCAAACATAAGGATGCCCTGTCAGCTATGAAATGGGCGCTTTATAGAGAATCCAAACTCAAAAAGGCCCAGATTAATTATCTGGTTAGGGGCCTGGAGTTAGCTATGGGCAATAATTTTTTCTGGGCTAGGGATGATTTCTACAACCAGACTGGAGGCGTGGCCATGGGGGCACGGTACGCCCCTAGTGTGGCTAATGTGGTTCTCAATAAGTGGGAACTTGAGACCATCTTTAAAGACCAGAATGGATCATTGATCTTTTATAAAAGATATATCGATGATGTCATCTTGCTATGGGATGGACCTATGTCAAGTTTAACATCATTTTTAGAAAAAATGAATACAAATGAATATGGTCTAAAATTCATGGCAGAATTTAATCTTAATAGTGTGAACTATCTTGATTTGACTATAACTAAGAACCATGGGATCTATGAGACAAAAACTAACTTCAAGGCTACGGATAGAAATGGGTTTGTCCCAACCCGCAGCTGCCACCATCCTCAATGGATAGGGGCAGTGCCTAAGGGACAGTTTATGAGACTCAGGCGCAATTGTGCCAATGATACTGATTTTTATGAACAAGCCGAAATACTGAAAGCAAAGTTCCTAGAAAAGGGATATCCCATGGGGGCACTCACCCAGGTATTAACACAAGTATCCGCCATGGATAGAAAATCACTCCTAGAAACCAAGGTAAAATCAGATTTTAAAGGGGAAGTAGCATTTGTGTCAGGATTCAATAGACAGTATAAGCAGGTCGAAGCTATTATCAAAAAACATTGGCCAATCCTGCTTAAGGATCCTGATCTGAAATCCACTATTCCTGTAAAACCCAAATTTATCTATAGAAGAGCCCCAGGGCTCAGAATAAAAATTGCTAAAAATGTACCAGATCCCCCCCAAAAAATCTCCACCTTCCTTGATAGTGTAGGCTTCCATTACTGCACTAGGTGCAAAGCCTGTAAAACGACTAGAAAAGCAGGGGCACCTAAAAAAATCGCTAATTTTCAGTCTAAAGTTACTCAAAAATTTTTTTGATATTAAGTCCTTTATCACGTGCAATTCAGATCATGTGACATATGTGCTAGAGTGTCCTTGCTCCCTTCAGTACGTAGGCCGCACTACCAGAAACCTGAGAATTAGAATCAATGAACATCTTAAAAACATAAAAAATGGCTATCCTAATCATAGTGTTTCAAGACATTTCAAAATGTTTCATAATAGTGACCCCTCGTTGTGTAAATTCTATGGGATCGATAAAATTGCTAGACACTGGAGGGGTACACATATGACCAGAGAGGTCTCAAAAAACGAGACCAAGTGGCTCTATAGACTAAAGTGTATGCATCCGCTTGGTATGAATATAGCGCTAGATCTCAATTGTTTCCTCTCCAATGATTAGCAATTTTTTATATATATATTATATATATATATATATATATATATATATTTGGAAAAATGTATATATATATTTTTATATATTTTTTTATATTTTTTTATAATAATTTTTTATTTTTGTATTTAAGAAAATATTTATATATAATTTTTTTTGTTTTTTGGGTTTATGACCTTTGATCCATTCTAAACTGCATACGTATAAGAGACTGATGAAGTCTATCTCGTCTCTATATATGCAGTTCTCTAGTGGTGTCTATGGGCACCAATTTGAAGAGGAAGGGTAACCTCTAGTATTTTTATTCTAAGGCATTAATATTTCTGTTATTTGGTGGATAATATCTAGATTATCCACCATAATTTATATATATATATTTTTCTGTGGAAAGAATCTTTATATATACCATCTTCCTTTATATATGGCTATATGAGGTAGCACACTTCTAACAAGGTGGTTTTGGGCGAAGTTTGTAATACCTACACTAGGGGACACTAGAGTACTTATCGTGTCTTCGTAGTTAAAAAATAATGAGCCTGAATATTCTCTGAGGGGAGTGTTCGGATTACCAACCTTTGTTATACTATTTAATAATAAATGTTTGGTTTAGGTTGGGCATGTTGTAAATTCACATCTACATATCCAGCATACCTATCTATGTAAACGCGATCTTTGTTTTTGTTCAGTCTGAACCGAGACTGAGGCTGCGCAATTCAATTTGGTTTTCCCGGGTATTTTATCACACACAGTATATATTACGTGACTTCCAGTGACCAGATACGCTTCCTGATGACGTAGTATCCTACGAAACGTACGTCGAGGCGGTATCTGGTCACGTGATTTTACGCCCACATCCGGCCTGTGTGGCTAACGGAAGGAGGGAGGTGGAACGCACGCTGTCCATGGAAGTGGACTGATCGTAGCGGACTTTCCCATTCAATTCCTTTGAGAGCCTGCAGCCCCAGTGCCGGGAATAGGCACTTGTAAATGTGAGTAGCCATTTGGCTCTTTTTATGTTTTTTTACGAATTAATAAATGGTTTTACACTATGGAATGTTTCCATCTTAATTTTCCGGTCATGGCACTATGAGGAGGAAGGATTTTTTCCAGGTCCAATCCATGTGAACAGGCACTACCCTGTACGAGCGATTTTGACCTACTTTTTAGTTAAAGTGGTCAACTAGTTCTGGTAAGCAGGATTTACTACAGCACTTTGGGTGTATGTTTTTCCTTGGTGAAGGAGCACAATCCACATCACTTCAAGTTTTTGGTTGTCAGCACTGAGTTGTCAGCACTGGATATTGGAGTCACATGAAAATTTGAGGATTTCTTTTTCAGTTGTAAACTTTGGACATTTTTTCTGTTGAACCTTTGTCTATATAATATATTGGGACACTTATATATAGTATTCAATATTGCATTTATATAAATTGAGGTATTGGTACATGCACAACCAATTCATCACTATTGGTTTTTCACTTACACTTATTAGCGCCCCCTATATATATTTTTTCTACACATCTCTGGTAGCATGGCACTCTTTTTGTTGATAGGTAACAGTCTCTAGTAAAATGGACTGTAATTTTTAAAGTGCAGCATTCTCTCTTAATATGTGTAGCAATACCCTCTTCAGGGCCGCTGATTAGTTTTGGGTTTTGCACGTTACCTCTTCAGCTGCTTTGTCCGGGTAGGGAAGTCTGTAGTAATGCAATGTCCACACAGATGTAAAACCTCAAACAGTTAGGTTTTATTTTTCTTATGCAGTATAATTTTGAGAAGTAGAAGGTACGGAAGAGTAAGGGAAGGTTCAGGCACTCGCCACAAAAGTTGACAAAGGTACAGTAGAAGTTCAAAGTCACTCACCACTCTCAATGTTAGAGTGGGTATTGGTCACCCGGATAGTCCCCTCTCACATGGCCTAGCAGCCGGGATGACACACGAATCAGAAAGAGGGCAGTCTCTGCCACAGACTGCCCAAGGTGAAGAAGGTCTCTGCCACAGACCTGTTTGAAGTTGAGCAATGAATAGTCCAGGAATCCTCTGCCACAGGATTTCAAAGTCCCAAACTTCCAGCCGTACAGTTTAAAGAGCCTTTAAGCCAATTCGGCGAACTGCAGGGCTTGTAGTGTAATGGATCCCTCCTTAATAAAGTTGCCAGGCCTCACCCGAGACAGTAGTGTTGTGCCGGTCTCCTCCAGGGCAGGTCTTCCCCTGGTCTCCTTCATTAAGATGCTTTCTCCCCATTTAGATGGACAGCTTGTGATCCCTTCTCTGGATATAGGCCCCAGCCAGACTAGCCGGGCCTACTAAGTAGCGATGCAGCCTCGGGCCAACGTGGCCGCGAGACCAGGACCACACACACACACCTTGTTCCCCGGAGGGCTGCGGGGCGTGAACAAACCCAATCAATGGCGTCTGCCCCTTAAGTATCCCCTCCCAGCAGACACAGCGGGTTAACCACTCCCACTACACCACTGCCGAGAGGGGCCACTCAATATACCATAATCTGCCCGTATTCCAACAAGTGCCTGAGGTAGTAACTTGACCTACAGGCAAAAAGGGAAATCACTACCAGGCAAACAATAACTGAGACAGAGGCGAATTTAAGTGTAATTATCAACCGTCTGAGCCCAACTACTGGCTCAGACATCCCTCTAAATTTGAATAGCGTCCCAACCATTTGGGATGGGCGCTACATATGGAAAATTAAAATCTTTCGTCATTCAATTTTAAATTCATGAAAGGACATCACTCTTACATAACATAGTAGTGATCTCTGATAGAAAACCTGACAATTAATCATTTACCAGTTACAGGTAACATTAAAGCCTGGTGGCGTGATCTATATATATCAAGCAATATTCTTATTGCTAAGTTTTTAATAATCTCTCGACCCCTCTTACACTCTAGGTTCAAACATACTTTAGCAATAGAGGATAACAAAAGCAAGAGACACATTTCTTTAGCAGCACTTATATTGTATGCTGGTAAGCACGTGCTCCAAGAGTTAAATCAACATACACCGTCTCATAAAGAACATAGAAACAGCGAACTCTGGGTGCAGTTTCAAATAATCAAATAGCAGTAAATATCTATCTAAACAGTTAACTTCAACTTAGAGCAACCATTAAAGTGAAACATTGGTTGAAAGAGGAAAGACTTAATAGCTTGTCAGCTCCCTCTGGACCACTGGCGCTCCAAGTTATATATACAGTTTATGTACAACTGAAATACCCTTACTGATCTAATAATGACGCACAAGAGTAATGTGCTTCCTAAGAGATGATTCCAGTTCAATGGTAGGAGTTATCTTCTGATTGCAATATTGGGCCCCGAAGACGATGTTGGACACTTATAGGCCAGTGAGGTTAAACAGACTGGAGTGCGTACAGAAAAGGTTTCTCTGTGACTGAGGTGTAAAGATGTCTGCATGCAGTGTCTCTGAACATTTGAATGACAGAAAAAGATTGGGCTGCCCGTTTACCAATCCTGATAGGAATGCAGCCTCCGTGGAAACAGAGTATACTGTGCAGCCTCTTGTGTCTCAGTTGGGAGGTAAAGAATGGTCACTCAGGCTGCTGGCGTGGTGAAATGGCATCATAAGTGTGGAGATTTTGAAAAGTTCTAGAGCTAAGATGGGCAGATGCGGTCCCAATTTAGTGATCTGCATCACAGTGATGCAGATCTGCTGGCTCAACTTTCACAGCCGCAAAAGTTCACAGTGGCTGTGTGATGACAGCAGTCTCCAACCATCCTGTCAGAAGTCGCGCGCCCCGAGAGCGAGCCCTCCAATCGCAATTAAACATATAGGCTCTCACAAAATCCTCTTTGCTCCACCAGCTCTCAGGTATGTGAAGTTCATTCAGCCCCCAGGAACACAGTATGTAGTGGCAGTGGGAATACAGGTCCCAAGATCCTCTGCTGATTATTAGCTCTCACTCTGCTGACAGGAAGTGATGTAATTATCTGAATATTGGGCACTAGTGGAAAAGGCTTAATCCATAGTCCCACTTATCAGTGTCCCTTGGTTTCCATTATAACATAGTCGGCACCTGGCTACATAATAGTTTACACTTTTTTTAAAACCTTGGATAAAACATATCCATGTCCATTTCTAAACAAAATCTGACATGTGCAAAAAAGTGCAAACACCTTGTGGTATCTGTATTAATTTATCAAATTGATCACTGTCCCTCTGGGGCCCAATACAACATTTAAATGCACAGGGTAAACTAATTTTTATTTCATCCACATTTGTTTCTATTCTCTTCACATCTACATGCCAGACCAAGGTGATAATTACATTTTTAAAAGGGGTAGTTAGATTAGATTTTTTAATATTATTGTATTCAATACTACAAAATTTAGCATGGCAGCTCTCTTACCAATAAAATGAAAGCAATGGTCTGTGCAAATAATACCAATGAGCTTGATTTTCCAGGCATTTCAATCCAGGTATTGGTTTAACCTGACCTGGCATATAAAAAAAACTGTGCAATTATGTTCTTTACAGCCAAATTCTCTTCCAAGTGCAATCTGGCACAATCAGAAGAGATTTCAGAGGACCTTGGAAGAAGTGTTATGAAACTCATAAGACTGGAAAGATGGAAAAAAATAACAGATATTCTAAAGTTATAAGCCTCCATCATCTTATTCATTTCTGTGATCATAGGCCCACCATAAGTAAATTACTGTACTTTGGGGGTTATCGTTAGGTAAAAGAATGTACACCAAAAAAAAAAAAAAAAAAAACTGCTGCCCCTATATGTTGCACAGATGTAATTACTGGCTACAGAAAGCATACAGAAAGCATTTTGTTGAGGTTAGTGACCATAAAAAGGGGCTTCACTATTTGTAATATTTTCCACTGATTCAGATAAAGATTAATTCACATTTTAAAAATAATCTATGCAAAAAGATAATATTTAAAGCTGACAACCACAATTTTGAAAGGAAAGGTGAAGTATAATGTAAAATGAACTGTTATACTATTTCCAGGTAATTTGTTTAGTTAAAAAGGGTCATTTTGTATTACTGTAACATCCTGTAGGCAGTATCTAAACCTGAATACTTTTAGTGCAGCACTTTTATGGGAAGCAATGCTGGCCACTTAAAACTCTACTGATGATGTGAAAGCCTACGTACCCAACCCCCAGAAAAACAGAGAAAACATTATTTTGTTTAACAAGATAGAATGGGAAGAAAGATAGTAAAATTAACAAATTTTTGATTAATTTTAATTTAAGATAAAAACATGATAGTAAATAAAGTGCACATAATCAAGTTTTGGTCAATTTATATATGTTAGGCGAACATTTGTACTATAGTGTCTGTTCCCGACAGTTTTTGCCAGTGATGGCTTCTTCAGGGCACTTTGTAGGACACTAGTAGTTAAAGAACTATAAAGAGACAAAATACATAATAGTCACTAGGAATTAACATCATATACTTAAATATAAAAAAATCAACAGATTTTCAATACAGTAACATTCATCCTGTCAAGACAATCGTCTGTTTACCCAAGTGATCACCGATACAATCCCACCTGGCCGTCAGCATCAGCATTATTAGGGTTAAGTTTACTTGTGATTTATTTAATATTTGATGTTTATGATTATGGATGGGCGAATAGTTCAGCCAGAGCACCCGAATTATCAGGGAGTTCCACCATTTGTTCGGCCAGCTGAACGACCACAATGCACTGCGCTGCCGTACAGTGCATTGAGAGCCCTGATTGGCTGCACCAATGAAAGCTTTGCCCAATCAGGGCACAGAGCACTTTTAGAGCCATGCTTGTACGCTGTCCTGATGACTCTATCCAATCATGGCTCATTGCTCTTAGTCCCACCCCACACTATAAAAGTATTCTTTCAATAGCTGCCATTTTTTGTGTGATATCCGCATGGAGAGAGATAGAACAGGGCTCTGTTCAGTGCTACTAGACAGTTAGTGTGCTATAGTGTGCTATTCTGATCAGTGTAGAATATCAGTTTAGTGTGAATCTACGAATCATTCAGCCAGTGTGAGTGTAGTGACCAACATTCATCTTTATATTAATGTGAATCTAGGGATAGTTCAGTCAGTGTGATTGTAGTGTGACCACCAATTATCTTTACATTTGTGCGAATCTACGGATAGTTCAGTCAGTGTGAGTGTAATGACATTTTAACACAGTATATTTCATTGCGTTACTGCAAGTTTAACACTGTATATTTCAGTGTGTTACGTGCCATTTAATGCAGTTTATTTCAGTGCATCACTGCAAGTTTAAAGCTGCATATTTCAGTGCGCTATATGCCATTTAACACAGTATATTTCTGTGCGTTAGTGCATTTTTAAACCAGTATATTTCAGTGCGTTGATGCAAGTTTAACGCTGTATATTTCAGTGTGTTACTGCAACTTTAATTCCGTATATTTCAGTGCGTTACCTTCAGTTTAACGCAGTATCGTTCAGTGCATTACTGCAAGTTTAACGCCGTATATTTCAGTGCGTTACGTGCCGTTTAATGCAGTACATTTATGTGCGTTAGTGCACTCTTAACGCAGTATATTTCAGTGCGTTACTGCAAGTTTAACGCTGTATATTTTAGTGCGATACCTTCCATTTAATGCAGTATATTTCAGTGCGTTACGTGCCGTTTAATGCAGTACATTTATGTGCGTTAGTGCACTCTTAACGCAGTATATTTCAGTGCATTACTGCAAGTTTAACGCTGTATATTTTAGTGCGTTACCTCCCATTTAATGCAGTATATTTCAGTGCGTTACTGCAAGTTTAACGCTGTATATTTCAGTGCATTACCTTATGTTTAACGCAGTATATTTCAGTGCATTACTGCAAGTTTAACACCATATATTTCAGTGTGTTAGTGCAAGTTTAACGCTGTATATTTCAGTGCGTTACCTTCCGTTTATTGCAGTATAGTTCAGTGCGTTACTGCAAGTTTAATGCCGTATATTTCAGTGCGTTACATGCCAATTAACGCAGTATATTTCTGTGCGTTAGTGCAGATTTAATGCAGTATATTTCAGTGCGTTACTGCAAGTTTAACGCTGTATATTTCAATGCGTTTCTGCAAGTTTAACGCCTATATTTCAGTGCGTTAGTGCAAGTCTAAGGCAGTATTTTTCAGTGTCTGAAGCCCTGTACACACGATCGGTTTTACTGATGAAAACAGTCCGATGGACTTTTTTCATCGGACAAACCGATCGTGTATGGGACCCATTGGTCTTTCTTCTATCGGTTTTAAAAAATAGAACATGTTTTAAATTTTTCCGATGGATCAAAAACCAATAGCAAATTCCGATCGTCTATGGGCAAGTCCATCGGATAAAAAACCCACGCATGCTCAGAATCAAGTCGACGCATGCTCAGAAGCATTAAACTTAATTTTTCTCGGCTCATCGGAGTGTTTTACGTCACTGCGTTTGGAACGGTCGGTTTTTTGACTGATGGTGTGTAGGCAAGACTGATGGAAGTCAGCTTCATCGGATTTCCGATGGACAAAACCATCGGATTAGAATCCATAGGATATCCGATCGTGTGTACGAGGCTTTACATTCCGTTTAACGCAGTATAGTTACTGCAAATTTAACGTTCTATATATTTAACACAGTATATTTCATTTCATTACTGCAAGTTTAACGTGCCATTTAATGCAGTATATTTCTGTGCGTTAGTGCACGTTTACCGCTGTATATTTCAGTGCGTTACCTTCTGTTTAACGCAGTATATTTCAGTGCGTTACTGCAAGTTTAACACCATACATTTCAGTGCGTTACCTTCTGTTTAACGCAGTATCACTCAGTGCATTACTGCAAGTTTAACTCTGTATATTTCAGTGCGTTATGTGCCGTTTAATGCAGTACATTTCTGTGCATTAGTGCACACTTAACACAGTATATTTCAGTGCGTTACTCCAAGTTTAACGCCGTATATTTCAGTGCGTTAATGCACGTTTAACACAGTATATTTCTGAGCGTTACTGCAAGTTTAACGCCGTATATTTCAGTGTGTTACTGCAACCTTAATGCCGTATATTTCAGTGCGTTACCTTACGTTTAACGCAGTATTGTTCAGTGCGTTACTGCAAGTTTAAGGCTGCATATTTCAGTGCATTACGTGCCGTTTAATGCAGTACATTTATGTGTATTAATGCATGCTTAACGCAGTATATTTCAGTGTGTTACTGCAAGTTTAACGCTGTATATTTCAGTGCGTTACCTTCCATTTAATGCAGTATATTTCAGTGCGTTACTGCAAGTTTAACACAGTATATTTCAGTACGTTACGTGCCATTTAACGCAGTATATTTCTGTGCATTAGTGCACGCTTAATGCAGTATATTTCAGTGCGTTACTGAAAGTTTAATGCTGTATATTTCAGTGCATTACCTTATGTTTAACGCAGTATATTTCAGTGCGTTACTGCAAGTTTAACACCATATATTTCAGTGTGTTAGTGCAAGTTTAACACAATATATTTTAGTCTGTTACTGCAAGTTTAACACCATATATTTCAGTGTGTTAGTGCAAGTTTAATGTTATGTGCGTTGTGTGCCATTTACCGCAGTATATTTCTGTGCATTAGTGCACGCTTAATGCAGTATATTTCAGTATGTTACTGCAAGTTTAACGCTGTATATTTCAGTGCATTACCTTAAGTTTAATGCACGTTTTAACGCTGTATAATTCAGTGCGTTACATGCCAATTAACGCAGTATAT
This sequence comes from Rana muscosa, assembly GCA_029206835.1. Taxonomy (NCBI): domain Eukaryota; kingdom Metazoa; phylum Chordata; class Amphibia; order Anura; family Ranidae; genus Rana; species Rana muscosa. Next base: position 487,507,899 of record CM055116.1, on the reverse strand, counting down.
TTCTGTGTGTTAGTGCAGAGTTAATGCAGTATATTTCAGTGTGTTACTGCAAGTTTAACACTGTATATTTCAATGCGTTACTGCAAGTTTAAGGCCTATATTTTAGTGCGTTACTCCAAGTTTATATTTCAGTGCGTTACTGCAAGTTTAACACCATATATTTAAGTGTGTTAGTGCACGTTTAACTGAGTATATTTCTGTGCTTTACTGCAAGTTTAACGCTGTATATTTCAGTGTGTTACCTTCTGTTTAACACAGTATAGTTCAGTGCATTACTGCAAGTTTAACGCTGAATATTTCAGTGCGTTATGTGCCGTTTTACGCAGTATATTTCTGTGCGCTAGTGCACATTTAACGCAGTACATTTCAGTGCGTTACTGCAAGCTTAACACCGTATATTTCAGTGTGTTACTACAAGTTTCACGCTGTTAATTTCAGTGTGTTGCCTTCTGTTTAACGCAGTAACGTTCAGTGCGTTACTGAGAGTTTAACGCTGTATATTTCAGTTCATTACATACCATTTAACGCAGTATATTTCTGTGCGTTATTGCACGCTCAACGCAGTATATTTTAGTGCGTTACTGCAAGTTTAATGCTGTATATTTCAGTGCGTTACCTTCTGTTTAATGCAGTATATTTCAGTGCATACTGCAAGTTTAACACTGTATATTTCAGTGCGTTACTGCAGGTTCAACGCCATATATTTCAGTGCATTACTGCAAGTTTAACGCTGTATATTTCAGTGCGTTACCTTCTGTTTAATGCAGTATATTTCAGTGCATACTGCAAGTTTAACACTGTATATTTCAGTGCGTTACTGCAGGTTCAACGCCATATATTTCAGTGCGTTACTGCAGGTTTAACGCCATATATTTCAGTGCGTTACATACCATGTAACACAGTATATTTCTGTGCATTATAGCACGCTCAACTCTGTTAATTTCAGTGCATTACTGCAAGTTTAACGCTGTATATTTCAGAGCGTTAGCTTCCGTTTAACGCAGTAAAATTCGATGTGTATCTGCATGTTTAATGCCGTATATTTCTGTGCGTTACTGCATGTTTGACGCAGTATATTGCAGTGCATCAGTGCAGTTTTACTTCAGTATATTATAGTGTATCAGTGGAGTGTGTCCCTGTAGTGAGTACTCAAGTTAAAGTGCACCAAACACCACTTACCATTGATTAAAGTGCATCCATGTACACATTTCCACATCTTTATTACATTTTGTTAATATGCACCCCGCCATCATGTCTGGGAGGACAACAAGGAGAGGCAGACATTCTCATGGCACTGTGAGGGGGCCATCAGCATATGTGTCCACAGGCAAAGGTGGACGTGGTCAGTCCTCAGGCAGGGCATCATTTCCTCTGTTTAGTGATGTTTCCCATGCTATCCAGCCACAGCATGCATAGGAGGTGGTGGACTGGTTTACTAAATCATCCTCATCCTCCTCATCCTCCATCACCCAAGCAGAGACTAGTGTGCAGTCCAGTGTAGCTGCCAGAGTGGCTAAACCTGCCTCCTTGTCCACAGCTATTCCTGCCATAGCCCCAGCATCAGGCATGGAGGAGTCTGCTGAGTTATTTGAACACAGCGTCAGCCACTTGCTCCTTGACGATGCACAGCCATTACTTGATTCAGATGATGGTTCTGAGGTTGAGGAAGGCAGGAACATATGCCCACAGAGAGGGGAGAACATTGGTACACAAATTGGCAGTCATGTTCCCCCAGCCACAGCGTATTACCAAGTTGTCTCCAGTGGTGATGAGGAGATGATGAGGTCACAGATGCGACGTGGGTGCCACTGCCAGATAGAGCAGAGGAGGAAACTGAAGGTAAGGCACAACCCCAACGAGGCAGCCATCATGGAAGAGTAGAGAGCAGCCACCCTATTCCATCACATTGTGAAGCTGTTATCTCCCGGCCCACTTCCCACAGCTTAGCTGTCTGGGCCTTTTTTAGCACATGTGCTGCCGATTGCACTTTTGCAACTTGCAAACATTGTCTCAAGCACATCCAGCGTGGCAAAAACACCAGCCATTTGGGTACCACATGCTTGACAAGGCATTTAACTTCCCACCACTCAGCCCATTGGCAAGATCACCTGAAAGCCACACAAAAGGGGGGCAAATCTGTTCCTTCTTACTCATCTCAGTCTGCCCCGCTATACCTCATGACCTCTCAGCAGCCTCCACTGACAGGGATGACAGGCGCAGGGTGTCCCAGGTCCTTGCAGCACACCACCATCTGTAGACTATAGCCTGCAAATTTCTCTGCCCCATCTGATGCAGTGAAAAAAAAATACAGTCACTGCCACTCACATGCTCAGCGCCTAAAGCTGCTGGCTCTACAACTTCTGCCTTTTCCTCTGGTGGATTCTGCCCCCTTTCATGAATTTGCAGAATGTGCTGTACCACAGTGGGAGGTTGCCAGTCGCTATTTCTTTTCACATAAGGCCATTCCAGCTCTTGGAAGGCAATGTTGTGACATCGTTGGGCAAGACAGTCAGCCACAAAGTCCATGTTACTGCTGACACCTGGTCCAACAAGCATGGTCAGGGACGATGTATTTCATTCACAGCACACTGGGTAAACCCTGCTTGCAACTTGGAAGGATGCAGGACAAGGCTCAGTGCTGCAGCTTGTTGTGCCCCCACATCTAAATACAGCTAGTAATGATGATGCAAGATTTGTCAGCTCTACCCCCTCCTCCTCCTCCTCCACCATGCCCTCCTCTGCTGAATTTTCCTATGAACCACAAGTACCCCCTAGGACCCCTTTCACACTGGAGCAGTTTGCAGGCACTATTGCGCTAAAAACAGCGCCTGCAAACCGACCCTAAACAGCGGCTGCTGTTTCTCCAGTGTAAAAAAGCCAGAGGGTTTCACACTGGAGCGGTGCGCTAGCAGGACCGCTCCAAAAGTCCTGCTAGCCGCATCTTTGGAGCGGTGAGTGGAGCGGTGTGTTTACCGCTCCACCACTGCTCCTTCCCATTGAAAGCACTGGGAAACCGCAGCTATACCACCAGCAATGCGCCTCTGCAGAGGTGCATTGCGGGTGGTATTTACCCTTTTTTGGCCACTAGCGGGGGTTAAAACCGCACCGCTAGCGGCTGAATACCACCGCAAGTCCGACGGTAAAGTGCCGCTAAAAATAGCGGCGCTTTACCTCCACCGCACCTCCAGCCCCAGTGTGAAAGGGGCCCAAGCGTTCCAGGGGCTATTCAATGAGTCAGGCTAAAAGGTGCCATGCAGTGTTTAGCTGATCTGTCTAGGGGACAGGAGCCACACCGGAGCAGAGATTATTGCAGCTCTGCAGGGGCAGGCCCAGAGGTGGTTCACGCCATGCCAGCTGGAGCCAGAAATTGTGGTGTGCGGTAATGCACAAATCTACTCTAGGCCCTTAGATAGGGAAAGTTGACACATGTGCCGCATTTCCTAAATAGTTACCCAGGGTTGGAAGATCTGCTAAAGCAGACCAGAAGAGACTGTAGCAATTTCAGATGGTCATACACAGTCAGTGCTCAGGAAGAAAAAAAGGTGGATGGCCACACTTTGATGCAATCTTTTTTATTGGTAGATAAAAACATAGACCATACAGCAATGGTGATGAACTACAAAGATCCACTGACACGTTTCACACCTTAAACTGGTGCTTAATCACAGCCAGCTCGGTTGGCTAAAATTCAGCGGGAGTTCCACCTGCCCATAAACTGCATGATTTGAGACATGCCCACCAGGTGGAACTCGACTTTGGCAATGCTGCAGCAGTTACACATGCAGCATAGGGCCCTGCTCCTGGCTCTCATGCGAGGTGTATCTCACAGCTTCCGCCTCCCCTGGAGCTTGCCGAATTGACTCTCTCCTGCCCTCAAGGTATGTGTGGTATAGTCTGTTATGGTGCACACTGATGGACAAAATGTGTTAAGGTGCACACTGATGGGCATATTATGTTATGGTGCACACTGATGGGGGCATGTTTTGTTAAGGGGCACACTGATAGGCACATTTTGTTGTGCCCATCAGAGTGTCCCTTAACATAAAATGTGCCCATAAGGGTGCCTCTTAACATGAAATGTGCCCATCAGAGTACCCCTTAACATAAAATATGCCTATCAGAGTGCCCCTTAACATAATGCTACTTATTTTATGTTAAGGGTCATGCTGATGTGCACATTTTATGTTAAGGGGCACACGGATGGGCATGTTTTGTTGTGCCCCTTAACAAAAATTGTGCCCATCATCAGAGTTCCCCTTATCATAAAATGTGCCCAGCAGCATGCCCTTTATTTTATGTTAAGGGGCATGCTGATGGGCACATTTTATGTTAAGGGTCACCTTGATAGGCACATTTTATGTTAAAGGGCACGCTTATGGGCACATTTTATGTCAAGGGGCACGCTGATGGGCACATATTATGTTAAGGGGCACTCTGATGGGGACACCTGAAGTGATGGGGACACCTGATGTAAGGGGCACACTGATGGGGACACCTGATGTAAAGGGGCACTCTGATGGGGACCCCTGATGTAAAGGGGCATTCTGATGGGGACCCCTGATGTAAAGGGACACTCTGATGGGGAAACCTGATGTAAGGGGGCACTCTGATGGGGACACCTGAAGTAAGGTGGCACTGTGATGGGGACACCTGATGTAAGTTGGCATTGTAATGGGGACACCTGATGTAGGGGGGCACTCTGATAGGGACAACTGATGTAAGGGGGCACTCTGATGGGGACACCTGATGTAAAGGGGCACTCTGATGACAGCACCTAATGTAAGGGGACACCCTGATGGGGACAAATGATGTAAGGGGGCACTCTAATGACGGCACCTAATGTAAGGGAACCCTCTGATGGGGACAAATGATGTAAGGGGGCACACTGAGCGGCTTGCGCCAAAAAAGGGAAAGAAGATGTGTACAATCTTTCATGGCACAAACTTGTGATTTGGACCTCGGCCGGAAAAACATTTTAGTGAACAGACCTCCTTGTATTTTAATTCACTACCCCTTTCTTATAGGGTTACAGTATGAAGGCACCACCAACACCCAAAGACCAATTTTTCCACACCTGTTTGACAGGTGAATATCATTTCAATTTTTGACAGCAAGGCCAATTCTTGCGTTCATCAAGAGTACCTCTCATAGGGTTACGGTGTGAAGGTGCCACTGACACCCAAAGACCAATTTTTCTGCACCTGTTACATCTATCCAAAGTCTGTGTAGGAGACACCAGAATTTATCCCAAAAAACTTTAATCTTGTTCCCAGTGCACTACACTGTGGCCTTATCATACAGACTGGCTCCCCGAGCCGTTGCTTACAAAATAAAAAAAGCTTGCAGGGAATTATTTTATTTTTTTTGGCTTTATAAATGCAATTATTGCTGCAGAAGCTTCTATACACAGTACAGATGTGCCACTTTACAGGTAGACTAAGGGGACCCCCAGGCACTATATTAAAAGTAATTTTTAATTTTTATGCTTTCACTTTAAGCATAAATAAATCACTGTTCATTTAAAAAATGTGTTTTTTTACAAACTTTTTTTCATTGATACATATTCCCCGGGGCAGTACCTGGACCCCCATAACCATTGTGTGCCCAATTACTTGCATATAAGCCTTCAAAATGAGCACCTTTGATTTTTACAGTTCAGGTCCCATAGACTTCAGTGGGGTTCGTTATTTGGTTCTGAACTTTTGCAAAGTTCGAAAGTTCTGATGCGAACCGAACAGGGGGTCGTTCGGCACAACCCTATTTATGATACATATTTTGGCTACATTTATTTGCAAATATTATTAGGGTTCGTGCACGTGGATGTTTGTAGACATTTTTTTTATCTCTAATGTAAATTTCCCTGCATTTTTCTGAACCTGGGGAGCCGCAGGTACCATGTACAGCTGCCAGTACATGTAAATGGCTGTATGCAGACCTGACACCACTCTGAATCCAACGCTTTCCCCACAGGCAACCCCGTTCTGCTCTCTCTTTATACAAATAAAGTTATTGTTCCAGTGTAATCCCTTTTGGATCAAGAACAAAAAGTGTTTGCTGAAGTCACTTGCTTGAACTTTACTGCTGTTCTGTTAGATATCTTCCCCATAATAACTTCCTACATTCCTTAAGTGGATAATAGCTTTGGATCTTCTCACAGACTAGCTTCATTTGTCAACAGTGATTGAACAAGAGCATATAATTTCCAGCTAGGCAACAATGTCCATTGATGAACTTTGTTTTACTTTTTCAACTGAACAGCTGATAGACAGCTACTGAGCATTAGCATATGAATGCCTAATCCCCAATTAATCTAATTGTTTACACTTTTCTGACATTCCATTGGCACACAGGCATTAGCAGAAAACAGAAATAGCAGAAGTCTTGACTATTTGCTGATAAGAATTGGGGCTGAGCTCTGATTAGCCATAGCTGAACATCATCACAGGATTTACTAAAACTAAATTGGAAATTCATTTGACAGATTTGACAGATTTGATTCTCCAGTGTGGATTGTTGGCATTAAGTCAACAGGTAAATGAGTTGATTGAATTTCTTATGAGTCCAATCCTAGTTCCAGTTTTTCCTATAGGCATCCTGCTCACTCAATCTCCACTATCACTGCTCTCCTTCGATTACCTAGATTGTAAACTCTAACGAGCAGGGATCTCAGTCACATGAATTAAAGAGATAGTAGTAAAGTCCACTTTTTGATTTATCCCTACAGGTAAGCCTATAATAAGGAAACACTCAGTTTAATTGCCTAAATGTACTCTGAAAATAAAGGAATAAACAATTGGACATAAAAAAGAAATCATGGAATTGTTTCCTTTAACAAAATGTAATCTAAATATCTGACTCATCAAAGTAGCCACCCTTTGCATGTTACATAGTTACATAGTTAGTCAGGTTGAAAAAAATACACAAGTCCATCTGGTTTAACCAATAATAAAAAATAAATAAATCGCACAATCCCATTTACACAATATAGAAAAAGGGAAAAAGAAACCGCGCTAAGAAATACTAAGCAAATAGCTTGAAAAAACGTATTCCCAACTGTTTAGTCGGAAGCTGCGATTCTAATTTATGACATTAATACACAAATAGAAATTAGAAGAAAAATAAAATTGCGCTAACCATGTGATTCTCAAGGTGTGGAATCAAAAAGTGAAATTAATAAAATACCTGTGTTCAAATAAAGAAATAAATCCCATACATATCTGAACAATAAAGTGAAAAAAAAAAGAAGATCACGTTGAGTCCACAAATAAATTAGTGAAATCCAAAAATTGTGTCCATAAATTGTGAATCAATGTGATGAAAAAACATAAATGTTGAAAGTTGTGTGGAAAAATGATGAAATTAATAAATGCACAAAATAAAATGAATAAAGTCAAAAAAGCTGTGAACGAATGACTATACACCAGTGCACTGTAACAAAAAGTCCATATAAATGTGAACTGCTGTCTTCAGACTCTATAGGAAAGAAACCGTGTTGAATCCACCACCAAAACAGCAGAAATTACTTCTTACCAGGGATGAGCCGAACACCCCCCTGTTCGGTTCGCACCAGAACCTGCGAACAGACAGAATGTTCGCGTGAACTTTAGAACCCTATTAAATACAATGGACTCGAACGTTCGAAATATAAAGTGCTAATTATAAAGGCTAATATGCAATTTATTGTCCTAAAAAGTGTTTGGGGACCCGGGTCCTGCCCCAGGGGACATGTATCAATGCAAAAAAAAGTTAAAAAAATAGATGTTTTTACGGGAGCGGTGATTTTAATAATGCTTAAAATGAAAAAATAAAAGTGAAATTTTCCTTTAAATTTCGTACCTGGGGGGTGTGTATGATATGCATGTAAAGTCGCGCATGTTTCCCGTGCTTAGAACTGTCCCTGCACAAAGTGTCATTTTTGAAGGAAAAAAAGTCATTTAAAACTCACTCGCGGCTATTAATGAATTGTCGGCTTTTATCAATACATAGAAAAGTCATTGATAAAAAAAAAAAAGCGTGGGGGTTCCCCCAAATTCAATTACCAGGCCCTTCAGGTCTGGAATGGATATTAAGGGGAACCCCGCCGAAAATTTTAAAAAAATATGGCGTACGGTTCCCCCTAAATATCCATACCAGGCCCTTCAGATCTGGCATGGATTTTAAGGGGAACTCCACCCCAAATGTAAAAAAAAATGTCGTGGAGTCCCCCCAAAAATCCATACCAGACCCTTATCCGAACACGCAACCTGGCCGGCCGGGGAAGAGGGGGGGACGAGAGAGCGGCCCCCCTCCCTCCTGAACCATACCAGGCCGCATGCCCTCAACATGGGGAGGATGTCCCCATGTTGATGGGGACAAGGGCCTCATCCCCACAACCCTTGCCTGGTGGTTGTGGGGGTCTGCGGGCAGGGGGCTTATCGGAATCTGGAAGACCCCTTTAACAAAGGGGACCCCCAGATCCCGGCCCCCTCACTATGTGAATTGGTAAGGGGTACATTGTACCCCTACCATTTCACGAAGAAAGTGTAAAAAAAAGTAAATAAAAACACACAAACACCTTGGAAAAGTCCTTTATTAAAAAAATAAAAAAATAAAAAACATTCCAGCGATGAAATCCAGTGTCCCGCGGCGATCCCGATGTCCAGCGCTGTCCGTCATTGGTTGTGCCTGAGCGGACCTGATGGGGAACTTCCTCCGCAGTGTTTTAAATGTATAGACCCGCCCCTTCTAAAGTTCCCCATCAGGTCCGCTCAGCGGACCAGATGCGGAACGCGAGAAAGGGCGGGTCTATACATGAATTACACAGTGAAGGAAGTTCCCCATCAGGTCCGCCCCCTCGGTATGTCAGACCGCGCCTACGTCATTGGCCTGAGCGGACCTGATGGGGAACTTCCTTCACTGTGTAAATTTAAATTACACAGTGAAGGAAGTTCCCCGCTCAGGCCAATGACGTAGGCGGGGTCTGACATACCGAGGGGGCGGACCTGATGGGAACTTCCTTCACTGTGTAATACGTGAATAGACCCGCCCCTTCTAAAGTTCCCCATCAGGTCCGCAAGGCGGACCAGATGCGGAACATAAGAAGGGGCGGGTCTATTCACGTATTACACAGTGAAGGAAGTTCCCATCAGGTCCGCCCCCTCGTAGAGCGGACCTGATGGGGAACTTCCTTCACTGTGTAATACATGAATAGACCCGCCCCTTCTCGCGTTCCGCATCTGGTCCGCTGAGCGGACCTGATGGGGAACTTTAGAAGGGGCGGGTCTATACATTTAAAACACTGCGGAGGAAGTTCCCCATCAGGTCAGCTCAGGCACAACCAATGACGGACAGCGCTGGACATCGGGATCGCCGCGAGACACTGGATTTCATTGCTGGAATGTTTTTGTTTTTTTTTAATAAAGGGCTTTTCCAAGGTGTTTGTGTGTTTTTATTTAAAAAAATGTACACTTTCTTCGTGAAATGGTAGGGGTACAATGTACCCCTTACCAATTCACATGGGGGGGCCGGGATCTGGGGGTCCCCTTTGTTAAAGGGGTCTTCCAGATTCCGATAAGCCCCCTGCCCGCTGACCCCCACAACCACCGGGCAAGGGTTGTGGGGATGAGGCCCTTGTCCCCATCAACATGGGGACATCCTCCCCATGTTAAGGGCATGTGGCCTGGTACGGTTCAGGAGGGAGGGGGGCCGCTCTCTCGTCCCCCCCTCTTCCCCTGCGGCCGGCCAGATTGCGTGCTCGGATAAGGGTCTGGTATGGATTTTTGGGGGGACTCCACGCCATTTTTTAAAAAATTTGGGGTGGAGTTCCCCTTAAAATCCATGCCAGATCTGAAGGGCCTGGTATGGATATTTAGGGGGAACCGCACACCATTTTTTTTTCATTTGCGGCGGGGTTCCCCTTAATATCCATTCCAGACCCGAAGGGCCTGTTAATTGAATTTGGGGGAACCCCCACGCTTTTTTTTTTTTTTTTTATCAATGACTTTTCTATGTATTGATGAAAGCCGACAATTCATTAATAGCCACGAGTGAGTTTTAAATGACTTTTTTTCCTTCAAAAATGACACTTTGTGCAGGGACAGTTCTAAGCACGGGAAACATGCGTGACTTTACATGCATATCATACACACCCTAGGTACGAAATTTTAAGGAATATTTCACTTTTATTGTTTCACTTTAAGCATTATTAAAATCACTGCTCCTAAAAAAACGGCTGTTTTTAAAACTTTTTTTTGCATTGATACATGTCCCCTGGGGCAGGACCTGGGTCCCCAAACACTTTTTAGGACAATAACTTGCATATAAGCCTTTATAATTAGCACTTTAGATTTCTCCCATAGACTTTTCGAATTTGCCGCGAACCCCCCCAAATTGTTCGTTGTTCGGCGAATGGGCGAACGGGCGAACGGGCGAACAGGCAATGTGCGAGTCGAATATGAGTTCGACTCGAACTCAAAGCTCATCCCTACTTCTTACCGAATAGCCATGATCCCCCATGACAGAGGATCAAGGAATGCGTGTAATGAATCACAGCTTTGCTCCGAAGGACAGCAGGCACACTCAAGGATTCTTAGCAATCACCTGACAGCCAGTCAAACCATCAATTGGATGTGCGTGGTACATAAAATATATAAGCGCTCCATATAGTGTAAAACCTTTTTAAAATTTATTGTAAAAGCAAAGTAATACACTTACAATGTCGCAGTTTAAAAGAGCCTGAAGTCTGATGTGCCGGCCGGTGCACAAACAGACAACCCGTCCTTCTGGGTAAACGAATGGAACATGAGGTGAGGTCAGCGTGTCGCTCCACCCTACGCGTTGCGTAATAACTTATGGCGTCCATATACACAATCCTTCACTCACAGTTGATCCAGAGGAAGGCGAAAAAACCCCAGCAAAGCATGATCCAATTTGCTACAGCAGGAGAAAAAAAATCCTTCCTGATCCCACAAGAGGATGTATAATGTATACTAGTACATGTATAATAGTCAAAACACACTTGAGTCATTCTTTCTACAATGGAAATCAAATATTGCTCAGAAAGTTCTTCCCAACACTGTTGCAGAAGTTCCCACAAATGTGTTGCACTTGCTTTCATCCTTCTGTCCAGTTCATCCCAGCCCAGCATGGTGGGGTTTAGGTCTAGAGACTGTGCTGTGCTGTGCTGGCTATATATATATATATATATATAGATATATATATATATTCCATATTGTCCAAAGTCTTTAATTAGATATTTTGATATTTTTCCCAGAATATAAATCCCCCTGAAGAGACCAGAAATCGCAAGGGTCGAAATGCACCAGGGTTTTTCATGTGGATACATATGTTTTAAACACAATTGGCAAACCATGCTTGTACATAAGGTGTTTTTTGCTATGAGTCATGTTCCATGTCTGTTTTTGTGTTGCACCACCCATATAGATGATTCATTATTGTTCATTTGAAATTATGACTGTCTGTAAAATAAATGATTTTTTAAATCAACTATTTCTATAGAAATTCTCTGCTGCTAAAAAACCCCTGGGGAACTTCTTGTTTTTTTTGTTTGTTTTTTTTGAGACTGCGCTGGCTATTCCATAATTTGAAGCCTACTGTCTTGTTCTTTTTTTTCTAAGGTAGTTCAGACACAGCTTGGAGGTATATGTAGCGGGTATGTATTTTTCAGAGTGTTTAAATCTGGAGAGGACATCAGTGATGACCTGTTCCCTGGGCCCAGCAGGTGGCGCTGTCACTTCGGGCTGGGGTTGAACCGTCACTGCAGTGCCGTACCCTTTGTGACCTCTCGCAGCAGTTGTACGGCGGGGCGGGGTACTCGGTCGGAGGCCTGGGGCCCAGTACCTTCCGCTGGGTCCCGCCGGGGAGGGACTGTCCTAGGGTGCCCCGGGTGTTGGGCACCCGAATCCAGAGGCGTAAGGGACCGGAGGAGGGATTCATTCGAAGACCTGTTGCAGCATATTGCCAGTGACGGATGAACCTCTGGAGACCGCCCGGAGGGATGTCTTTCTCAAACAGGGGCCAAGTTCATGGAGGAAGGTGGTTCATGTTCAATGACCGGTGGCAGCGGTCCAACTAGTCAATTCAGGTCAGTGGCAGAGACCTGCTATTAGGCCTGTGGCAGGGGCCTCAGCGGTTCACCTGGTCGGTGGCAGCGACCAATCTCACGGTCGGTGGCAGAGACCGTGCGCCAGGCCTATTCGCTTGCAAAGGAATAGGAGAGTTCATTTGTGCCTGTGCCTACTCGTATCCACACCCCTGTCTGTCTGTTACTGAAAGTTCAACTGTTATGTTCACCCTGCGATGGAGAAATAAAAGAGTGTTGGACTTTTATATGGTGTGGGGCTCTGTTACTGGCAGACACATCTCCACGGAACAACTGGAAGCTTCGTATGCAGTGAGCAGACCCGGAGGTAATTTAAGTGACTTTGCTCAACCCTCATACACATATGAGGGGAGAGCTTGGCGTAGTGTTCCTGCACTCTCCTCTCCCAGGTACTCCTAGACCACACCAGCCAATAACCAGGAGAAGCGGAGAGGGAGTGAGGCTCTGCTACACGTGGGGTCTCCAGGTCCGGGATGTGTTCGTGCTACAGTGGAGCTGGAGTTGTTGGAATTTGAATGTGTCTGCCCGGAAGAGTTCCGAGTAGGTCAGCCATATTGGCCACTGCGCCACGAGGCACACCCTCCCTGCTCAGTTCGTGGGCGTGACCCAGGGAAGGAGAAAGCCTGCGAACTGGGGCGCAAGAGGGGAGGAGTCCAATCGTGTGAAGGACTACACGTGGGGACTTTGGCGCCAACAATGCAGTGCGCAATGGATCAGCAGAGAGTCGCCATGTTCAGTAACACATCATGGATTCCACTTCATCCTACTACCACGAGTCTGACTACTACTGCTGCTCCGGTGACGGATACGGGGATTTGGCTAAAGCCCCGGGGACGATTCGCCCTGTACTCATGCATGGACATTGAGGCCCTGGGTTTGATTTGTCCCGGCTGTTCGGGACTGGTGTGTCAGCTGAACCCGTTCGGGCGCTGCGAGGCCTGCGGAGAATTCCTATTTGAGGTGGAACCACCTATCGAGAAACCCAGAACCATCCACCTCAACCGCGCAACAGGCAACACCACTCAAGAAGGAGGAATCGCTGCTTTGACAGCCATCCCTGTGCGCACTGCAGCGACCGCAGGGGAGGTCGCAATCACAGAGATACGGGAGAAATCCGAGGATGCTGACTCGGTCACCACTGTTTCCCAGCCTCCACCGCCAAAGAGGAAGACTGGATTGGTTGCCCCGTCCAGCGGTCGCGGTGGATCACCCTGCTCGCCTACGCCCGCCCCGGATGGATCCGGTATGAAGAGTCCCGGACATCCCTTCTTAACTTTGGGCCGAGGTAAGCCGGGCGGAGGGACTTGGTGTTGGGGCGGAGGTGTCGGGGATTCACGGCCCTGTGTGCCCACGGGGGGTAGCAATTCAGCCTCTACTACAGGCTACCAGCCCGCAGAGGAGTGTGACACCTCCGACCTAGAGGCGATCTCCGATCCGGGAGACAACATCATCATAGATTAACTTTTTGCTAAGAATTGCTTGGACAAGATGCCTCTCTCCTTGTCCCGCAGAGTCAGGGATCCACCCATGTGTACAGGGGATAGTACACCCCGATTGGAGGCACCAGCGCCTGAGGAGGGATCCCGTCCCCAGTCTGCCCTTCTACCTCTGGTGCCACCTGCATCTAGCACCGGGTAAAAGAGACTGTTGCTGCGGGCGCCTATGCCTAGAATGGAGGTGATCAAGGCACCTTGTCACCCGGACGCCATTGTCCTACCAGGTGAGGGAGACCGGGCCACTATGCCTCCGCTGACGAGACTACAGCGCCTCTTCTGCCAAAAAGTTGCTAACGAGTACGGGTGGGAGTACCCGTACTTACCCAAGGAACTTTTGTATGAAGTGGAAGTCAGTCGGAAATGCTGGTACAACGATTTTGTGTGGACGCACATTCAGGTCCCACACGCCCGCAGGTACCTCGCGTGTTCCCCCAAAGCCTCTCAACGGTTCAAGGACTGCAAGGCAGAATGGATGTTGGGTCGGCACATCCACGCAGACAAGGTGTTGATTCGGCGTAAAGAGGGGGAGGATGTCGAATACCATGTAGACAATGGACCAGCACTTAAAACCCCTTGTCTTGCCGCACCCAAAATTCTATTTATAGGAGAAAAAAAAAGACTCCATTCTTGCTTTACCTTGTTGCTGCTGAACTTTCCGGGGTTGTTTCCCGGAAAAACCCAGTGACTGTACCCGAGTTAATGGGTGTTTGTGCTCTCCGGAGGAATTGAAGGACTGTTGGCGTTGTTTGTTCTTCATTCTTCCATCCCACAAAGTGATCATGGACTTTGGGGTAGTTAGAGTTACAGAAGAAGATAGGAAAAATAAATCTTCAACAAGTGCAGTTACCGCGGCACTGTCACCAGGTGGCAGTGTTGCGCACCGATATTCACTGTTCACTCACACACTTATAGAAGGAAAGGATTTCTCTGTGGAGAAGTTTTTTCGTTCTCACACGAACATATGTGTCAGAGATTTGTGTGTTTAACATTTCTTTTCCCCTCTGCAGGAGAGCATCCCATCAAGACCACTGAAAATGGGGTGGGTCTTAGCCAGGATGGGTGGGGGAAAATGTTAAGGTGAACATGTGATGCAAAATGTTGTTGTTATGTGTTGTTTGTTTCCCTTCCCTTTCATGTCAGGTTCAGGCACAACCGTTTTAGTTAGAAGAAAAAAAAAACTTTTTTTTTTTTTTAATTTTTAGTCGGTTTCTGGATCAGGCTATGTCGGCCCATTTTGGGCATGGTTTGCTCCAGACACTGGGGACCAGTGTCCAATAACCAGAGGGAGAGTGTAGCGGTCTATAATTAAAGTCTTTAATTAGATATTTTGATATTTTTCCCAGAATATAAATCCCCCTGAAGAGACCGGAAATCACAAGGGTCGAAATGCATCAGGGTTTTTCATGTGGATACATATGTTTTAAACACAATTGGCAAACCATGCTTGTACATAGGGTGTTTTTTGCTATGAGTCATGTTCCATGTCTGTTTTTGTGTTGCACCACCCATATAGATGATTCATTATTGTTCATTTGAAATTATGACTGTCTGTAAAATAAATGATTTTTTAAATCAACTATTTCTATAGAAATTCTCTGCTGCTAAAACACCCCTGGGGAACTTCCTGTTTTTTTTGTTTTTTTTTTTAGACTGTGCTGGCTATTCCATATTTTGAAGCCTACTGTCTTGTTCTTTTTTTTCTAAGGTAGTTCAGACACAGCTTGGAGGTATGTGTAGCGGGTATGTACTTTTCAGAGTGTTTAAATCTGGTGAGGACATCAGTGATGACCAGTTCCCTGCGGCCCAGCAGGTGGTGCTGTCACTTCGGGCTGGGGTTGAACCATCACTGCAGTGCCGTACCCTTTGTGACCTCTCGCAGCAGTTGTACGGCGGTGCGGGGAACCCGCTGTGCTTGCTGGGAGAGGGTATAAAGGGGGCGGACATCTTCGTCACGAGGTTCAAGTCCCAGGCACCTTCAGCCTGAGGGCTGCTGTTCACGGTCGGTGTCCAGGCGGTCTAGGCCTGGACACTTGGAGTTCGTGTTCCATCTCAGGCACCTTCAGTCTTGGGTGAGGTACTCGGCCGGAGGCCTGGGGCCCAGTACCTTCTGCTGGGTCCCGCCAGAGAGGGACTGTCCTAGGGTGCCCCGGGTGTTGGGCACCCGAATCCAGAGGCGTAAGGGACCGGAGGAGGGATTCATCCGAAGACCTGGTGCAGCATATTGCCAGTGACGGATGAACCTCTGGAGACCGCCCGGAGGGATGTCTTTCTCGAACAGGGGCCAAGTTCATGGAGGAAGGTGGTTCATGTTCAATGACCGGTGGCAGCGGTCCAACTAGTCAATTCAGGTCAGTGGCAGAGACCTGCTATTAGGCCTGTGGCAGGGGCCTCAACGGTTCACCCGGTCAGTGGCAGCGACCAATCTCACGGTCGGTGGCAGAGACCGTGCGCCAGGCCCAAGGCCGCCATCAGGGGGGTACAGGCAGTACACCTGTAAGGGGCCCGGAGGTCCCCAGGGGCCCGGATGGCCCCCTTTTTTTTTTTATAATTTATTTTCTTTTTTGTAAGGGGTCCAGAGGTCCACAGGGGCCCGAATGTCAATCCCCCTTTTTTATTTTTTATATATTTTTTTTTATTATTCTTTTTTTTTATTTAATTTGTTTTTTTATTTATTTATTTTATTTTATTTATTTATTTATTTTGTAAGGGGCCCAGAGGTCCCCAGAGGCCCGGAGGTCCCCAGGGCCCCGAATGTCAACCCCCCTTTTTTATTTATTTTTTATAATTTTTTTTATTATTCATTTTTTTATTTTTATTTTAATTTTTTTTGTAAGGGGCCCAGAGGTCCCCAGAGGCCCGGAGGTCCCCAGGGCCCCGGATGGAAACCTCCCTTTTTTAATTTATTTTTTATAAAAAAAAATATTATTAATTTTTTAATTTAGTTTTTTTTCATTCATTTATTTTATTTTATTTATTTATTTTTTTTCTTATATTTTTTTTTAAGGGGCCCAGAGGTCCCCAGAGGCTCGGAGGTCCCCAGGGCCCCGGATGGAAACCTCCCTTTTTTTTAAATAATTTTTTTTTTTTTTTATACATTTTTTATTTGTAAGGGGCCCAGAGGTCCCCAGGGCCCTGGATGGCAACCCCCCTTTTTTTTGTTTTTTTTTTGTTCTTCTGTATGTTTTTGTGTTCGTCAGCACCCCTCCCCCCTGCTTCTGAATTTGCGCGGCAGCCCCCCCCCCCCGCTTCTCAATTCACAGCGGCAGCACCCCCCCCCGGTTCTATTCGGCTCCAGGGGGCCCATGCCTGAAGCTGTGTAAGGGGCCCCAAAATTCCTGATGGCTGCCCTGGCCAGGCCTATTCGCTTGCAAAGGAATAGGAGAGTTTATTTGTGCTTGGGCCTACTCTTATCCACACCCCTGTCTGTCAGTTACTGAAAGTTCAACTGTTATGTTCACCCTGCGATGGAGAAATAAAAGAGTGTTGGACTTTTAATTGGTGTGGGGCTCTGTTACTGGCAGACACATCTCCACGGAACAACTGGAAGCTTCGTATGCAGTGAGCAGACCCGGAGGTAATTTAAGTGACTTTGCTCAACCCTCATACACATACGAGGGGAGAGCAGGTACGTGATTTTGCGTTTAAAGGCCGCCCTGCCGCAGTATATGTACATGGGGCGGTCCTTACCTTAAGCGGTTAAACTAGGATAGTTAGTGAGATAAGACAGAGAGAGCTATAAACTGTGGGGAGGCGGGGGGGGGGGGGGTTAACAGTCACAGAAGGGGTCGTACAACTGTTGGATAATGATTAGGAAAACCCAGATCTAAATTTAGAATATTGTGTCAAATAGACTTACCATTCTTAGCTCAAAAGTTTTATTTTCCTGAGTAGGTTTTATAACTCCCTCAAAATTAAAACATTAAAGTAATAGTAAAGGCTTGCTGTTTTTTTTTTTTTAATAACAAACATCTTATACTTACCTGCTTTGTGCAGTGGTTTTGCATAAAGCAGTCAGATCCTCCGCTTCTCAGGTCCCCCCGATGGTGCTCCAGGCCCCTCACTCCTGCCGAGTACCCCCAGAGCAAGCAACCACTCCTGAGCTGTTTCTCTGCATGTCCTCCTCATTGGTTCACTAGCTATGATTGACAGCAGCGGGAGCCAATGGCTTCCTCTGCTGCCTCAGCCAATGAGAAGTGAGAGTCCCTCAAGAGCCGAGGCTGTTGTGCACATCGCTGGATTGCGATGGGGCTCATGCAAGTATTGGAGGGCTGTGAGGGCTGCTGCACAGAAAATATTTTTTGCCTTCATGCATATAATGCATGAAGGTAAAAAACCTTGAGCCTTTACAACCACTCTAAGGTCTTCCATAGTGTGGTCTGGTTGTGAGAAATGGTGTCCAACAGTTGTGCAGAAAATCTCTTCCTTATGTTCCTTGATGGTGTGTTTGTGCAAATTCATCCTTGTTTGCAACTTCTGTCCTGTTTCGCCAAAGGAAAGACCTACACTTTTAAGCGTTATAATGGTCTGTCAATATACTACTTCCTGCAGTACAATACTGTCCAAATATTGCTTAACAAGGTGTAGTAACAGTAACCATAAAAAGTTGAGACGTCTGAAGGAATTGTTCGCATAAACTTTCAAGGCTTAATTTACTTACATTGCTGCAGAACAACTGTGAGTTATTAACATATTACTTCTTCCCTGAAAAAAGGCCCTTTTGTATAATTTACATTATTTTTCAGTTTTTATTAACCTAAAAACGTATTTTTTTTCACCTCTGCCAGTTTACCGCTTACCTTTGTACCATTTCAGGTTATTCACTCGACTTGTTTAAATTTCAATAAACTGGAAAAATGGGGGTGCTCTACAACTTTTGGCGAGTAGTGTACATACTTTCATTGGTCCCAGCTGGACCAATGTAACTATGAAAAAATTGCCATTCCTAAACTTCACCTTTAATAATCCTTACTACTCTTCTGCCCAATGTTCTTGGGCCTTCTCTCTCCCCCATCCTTTCCACAGTCTTCCTCCTCTTTATTTCTTCCCAGCCCAGTTCTGTTCCCACTAACTCCATTCTTAACCACTTCCCGCCCAGTCAATAGCGAATTGACGTCCGGGAAGTGGTTGCATTATCCACACTGCGCTTCCCCGATCACAGCGCTTCCCCGATCACGGTAAACAGCCAATTTCATTGGCTGTTTACCATGTGATCGGCTGTGTCAAAGTCACAGCCGATCACATGTCACAACAGACTCGGCGGCGCGCTCCGTGCGCGCCGCCAGAGGCTTGCAGAGCGGGGATCGGGGAAGGCGAGTGTCCCTTGGGCACAGCGCGTCCCTGATCAGGGTAAACAGCCAATGAATTGGCTGTTTACCACGTGACCGGCTGTGTCCATCACAGCCGGTCACAAATGTAAACAAACGCAGGAGTTACTACCTGATCCCTGCTCTCTCCTCACACACCGATCTGTGAGGAGAGAGAAGAGATCAGTAAGTTAGCTCAGTGTAGTTTGTCTACATCAGTTTACAGTGCACAACACGCCCCCCCCCCCATAAAGAGGACCTGTCACACAGCCCAGCACATCAATCAGCTCAGCCAATCAGCCCACCTGTCAATCAATCAGCCCACCTGTCAATCAATCAGCCCATCTGTCAATCAATCAGCCCATCTGTCAATCAATCAGCACACCTGTCAATCAATCAGCCCATCTGTCAATCAATCAATCAGCCCATCTGTCAATCAATTAATCAGCCCATCTGTCAATCATCTGTCACAGGCCCACCTCCATCGGTACCGCCATTGGTACCGCCACACAGGCTACCAGTACCGCCATCTGTACCACTACCAGTACCGCCACCAGTACCGCCAGTAGTACCACCATCAGGCCCAGCATCTATACTGCCACACAGGCCCGCTACCAGTATCACCACTAGTGCCGCCATCGGTACCACCACCAGTACCACCACCCGTACCACCGTCGGTAGTGCCACCACCACCTGTACCACCACCTGTACCGCCATCGGTACCACCACCACCCGTACCGCCACCTGTACCGCCATCGGTACCATCACCACCCATACCACTATCGGTACCACCACCACCTGTACCGCCATCGGTACCACCACCACCCGTACCGCCACCTGTACCGCCATCGATACCGCCAACACCACCACCCGTACCGCCATCGGTACCACCACCACCTGTACCGCCATTGGTACCACCACCACCCATACCGCCATTGCTACCACCACCACCCGTACCACCACCTGTACCGCCATCGGTACCGCCACCACCACCACCACCCGTACCGCCATCGGTACCACCACCACCTGTACCGCCATTGGTACCACCACCACCCATACCGCCATCGGTACCACCACACAGGCCCACCACTAATACCTCCATCGGTACTACCACACAGACCGCCACCACTACCACTAGCAGTACCATTACACAGGCCCACCAATAAGCACTGCCATAATGTCCCAAAGGGTTTACACACCTGAGGAGGCATATGCCATTCTTGCCACGTCGGATGATGAGAGCAGCGGGGAGATCCCATTATCCAATTCTGGTTCGGAATACGAGCCAGTGGAGGATAGTGGCTCAGAGTCCGAGTCCCCGGAGGAAACCGTCCCTCCCAAAAGAATGCGATCAGCACCAAGATCAGCACCAAGATCAGGAGAACTGCCCACCACCAGCAGCGCCATACCCCAGGAAGAGGAGCCCAGTACAAGTAATGGAAATGCACGCCCAACCCGAAGAATCCAGCCCCAGTCCTACCTTCCCGATGCCCTGGCAAACCCCTTATGGTTGCCTGCCAACTCAGGATCCGCTATCATCCCCCCTTTCACCGCACAGCCAGGTGTGCAGCCCGACACTACAAATTTTTCTAAATTCGATTATTTTTGTTTATTTTTCCCACAAGATTTGCTGCAGAATATAGTGGATCAAACGAATCTGTATGCATCCCAATTTATTGCTGCCAACCCCGATTCTTCCTACGCCCGCATGTTCCAGTGGCGGCGTCTAACATTGGACGAATTTAAATTGTTTTTGGGCCTTATGTTCAAAAAAGAACGAAGTCCATTCATATTGGTCCAAACGCCCCATCCAACACATGCCCATATATTCCGCTGTCATGTCAAGGAAAAGATACGACATGATTATGCGCTTTCTCCACTTCAATGACAATTCACAGTGCCCTCCCCGAGATCATCCCAACTACGACAAATTGTACAAGATACGCCCCCTAATCAATGCCTTTTCCCAGCGATTTAAAGAAGTTTTCATCCCAGACCAAAAAATTTGTGTGGACGAGTCCCTCGTACATTTCACCGGCCGACTGCAGTTCAAGCAGTACATACCAAGCAAGAGAGCCAGGTATGGGTTAAAATTAAATAAATTATGCAATCGAGCCACTGGATACGTCTTCAAATTCAGGATCTACGAAGGCAAAGACTCCCAGCTCCAGCCCCATGATTGCCCCACATATATTGGAACCAGTGGGAAAATTGTCTGGGAGTTGGCATACCCCCTGTTCGGAAAAGGTTACCATTTATATGTTGACAATTACTATACCAGCCTGCCCCTTTTTTGCCACCTTTACAGTAAACAAACCCCGGCCTGCGGTACCTTAAAAAAAAAAAAACGGAAGGGATTCCTACAAAATTTATTGACCAAAAAATTGCGACCTGGAGAATCGGCATTCATGAGGAACGAGGAGGTGTTGGCCATGAAGTGGAGGGACAAGAAAGATGTCCACATCCTCTCTACGATCCACAATGACACCGTGGTGGAGATCCCAAGAAGACGCGGCCCCGTTGTAAAGCCAGAATGTGTCCACGACTACAATTTGTACATGGGGGGGTGGATTTAAACGACCAGATGCTACAGCCCTACTTATCAACAAGAAAGTCCCGTTATTGGCACAAAAAAGTTGCGTTTCACCTTTTTCACATGGCCCTTTTTAATTTGTTTGTCTGCTACCAAAAAGCAACTCAAAATCACCAACTCCACTACCTCCAATATATCGAAGATATCATCGATGCCCTCATTTACCAACAAGATCCCGCCCCAGGAAGCATTCGCTCTGATAGTGTGAGTCGGCTTCACGAGCGACACTATCCCTTTAGCATCCCCCCCACAGAATCTGGAAGAAGACGCCAAAAGAAATGCCGTGTATGCAGCAGAGGAGGAGTAAGAAGAGACACCAGCTATTATTGTCCCGATTGTCCCTCCCAACCTGGCCTGTGCATCGGAAATTTCTTCAAAAATTATCATACATCCATTAGTTCCCCTTATTATTAACAGACTGCCATTTCCCCATTTGCCTGCTACCATGTTACTAACTACCTTCCATGTTAATTAACTGACCCTGGCCTGTTTACCGACGATGTCTTTGCTTGCCGATTTAAACCACGTTTCTGACCTCCACGTGCACCAACCTCAGCCTGTTTACCGACGATGCCTCTGCCTGCCAATTTAAACCACGTTTCTGACTTCCACGTGTACCGACCTTGGCCTGTTAATCGACCATGTTTTTGCCTGCCACTTGGACTGATCTTTTGGCCATCTACTTTTAGTACACAGGGGTCTCACATATGTGAGGGGCTTCAGAATAGCGTTCTGAGTAGAGAAAAACAGTTTTTCGTTTTCTGTGTTCCAAGAACAGGGTCTGGTTGCCCGGAGGCTTCAAAGCGATTTGGGTGGGAGAAGCCTCTACCCCTGTCCCCCTGGCCCTAAGCTTGATGGTCCTTCCTGCTGCCTGGACCAATACTTTGGCTGTGCTGACCATATTACTGCCTGTAATGACCCATGACATTATGGACCATGTTTCTTCCTGCTGCTTGGACCAATACTTTGGCTGTGTTGACCATATATCTGCCTGCTGCCTCTACTGACTTTGGACAGCATTTCTGCCGGGACACCTCTGCCTGCTACCTGGACCTGTGCTTTGGCTGTGCTCTGGCTGTGCTGACAGTATCTCTGCCTGTACGAACTATGGACAGTATTCCTGCCTGCTGCCTGGATGATTGCTTTTGCTGTCGCTGACCTCATCCCTGCCTGCTGCCTGGACCGATGCTCTCCTTTGTGGACCACTGCACTTCTAAAACCACAGGTAATCTTTTGTTATTTGGTATGTACCTGCTATGTGTTAGATATATGAAGGGCCTTCAAAAATGTGATCGGTAGTCAGAAAATGATATGTGCAATTAATGCTGCTAGAATGCCTGGAGGTGCTACTTGGATGTTGGGCCTCTGTATGTGGCAAGGCTGTGTAAAATTCTCACACATGTGGTATCGCTATACTCAGGAGGAGTAGCAGAATGCATTTTGGGGTGTCATTTTTGCTATGTATATGCTATGCATTAGAAATATCTTATAAATGGACAACTTTGCGTAAAAAAAATGCATTTTCATTTTTTCTCCACATTTTCCAAAACCTTCTGAAAAAAAATTAACCATTCAAAAGACTCATAATGCTTTATAGATTATACGTTGGGGTGTGTGCTTTCCAAAATGGGGTCATTTTGTGGAAAATTCTATTGTCCTGGTGCTCCAGGGCCTTCAAAATTGTAATAGGTGGTTGAGAAAGGATATGTGCGATTTATGCTTGTAGAACGCCTGAAAGTGCTACTTCAATGTTGGGCCTCTGTATATGGCCAGGCTGTGTAAAAGTCTCACACATGTGGTATTGCTATACTCAGGAGGAGTAGCAGAATGCATTTTGGGGTGTCATTTTTGCTATGTTTATGCTATGCGTTAGAAATATCTTATAAATGGACAACTTTGTGTAAAAAAAATGCATTTTCATTTTTTCTCCACATTTTCCAAAACCTTCTGGAAAAAAATAAACCGTTCAAAAGACTCATAATGCTTCATAGATTATACGTTGGGGTGTGTACTTTCCAAAATGGGGTCATTTTGTGGAAAACTCCATTGTCCTGGTGCTCCAGGGCCTTCAAAAGTGTAATAGGTGGTTGAGAAAGGATATGTGCGATTTATGCTTGTAGAACGCCTGAAAGTGCTACTTCAATGTTGGGCCTCTGTATATGGCCAGGCTGTGTAAAAGTCTCACACACGTGGTATCGCTATACTCAGGAGGAGTAGCAGAATGTATTTTGGGGTGTAGTTGCAATTATGCATATGCTGTGTGAGAGAAAAAAACTGTTAATATGACCAGTTTGTGTAAAAAAAACAAAACAAAATTTTCCCAAGAATTGTGGGAAAAAAATACAACTTCAAAAAACTCACCATGCCTCTTAGTAAATACCTTGGACTGTCTACTTTCCAAAAAGGGGTAATTTTGGGGTATTTGTATTTTCCTGGCTTGTTAGTGTCTCAAGAAATGAGATATGCCTTCAGTACATCAGGCGTGATCAGATGTGATAAATGTTCAGTGATTGCCACCATAGTTTGTAGACTCTATAACTTTCACAAAGACCAAATAATATACACTAATTTGGGTTATTTTTACCAAAGATATGTAGCAGTATACATTTTGGCACAAATTTATGAAGAAAAATTACTCATTTGCAAAATTTTACAATAGAAACTAAAAAAAAGGTTTGTTTTTTTTAAATCGCTGTTTTTTTGCTTATATCGCAAAAAATAAAAAACCCAGTGGCGATTAAATACCACCAAAAGAAAGCTCTATTTGTGAGAAAAAAATTATAAAAAATTTGTTTGGATACAGTGTAGCATGACTGAGTAATTGTCATTCAAAGTGTGAGAGTACTGAAAGCTGAAAATTGGTCTGGGCGGGAAGGTGCATAAGTGCATGGTATTGAAGTGGTTAATCTGCTGTTTATGATCTGTTCCAACTGCCATTTCTTTTGCATGCTGCACTTTTGTCCTCACTTTCTAAGGTACTCATCCATTATTGAGTCCCATGGACTTTTTGTTACAAGCTGCCCATCACATGGCTTGCTCTTTTCTGTCCTTTAACTTGTGTGTCCTGCTCTCCTTTTCTGATCTTGCGGCTCTCACAATCCTCTCTATTACAAAAGACCACTGTGTTGCTGCAATCATTGGGCCTTTACGTCTCTCACTCCCTCCCTCTCCAAGCTCCTATTAAAATCCCTGCTATGTCTATTTTCCCTTCACTCTCTGGTCTGACCTTGATTGCATTTTCCCTTCAGTTTTACAGTGTCCATATCCACAGTCATAACAGGATCCCAAGTTAATTGCTGAAATTTTTATGATAATTAATGCAAACACCAGAATGAGCCAGTGAGATTTCTCTTGCAACAATACTCGCAGACAACAATACTATTTAACCCTTTCTCTGCCAGGCCCCAGTCTCAACTTTTAACCTTATATAACCAGACCATTTTATCTATTTTCACTCTTTTGTCATGTTTAACTATATTGTACTTACAACTCTGAAAGTTTGTAAAAGACCCTCCAAACCATACATTTTGTGGAAGCACAGGACCGCTAAAATAAAAAGATAGTTTTGCTTATTTTGTACTTCCTATAATAGTTGTGAAAATGTTTATCAAACAATATATTCTATAATATACACTAAAAGTATTATTAGTGCACACAAATACGACATAACATACTATATTATAAATTTTAGAGTATGCCTTGTTTTGCAAAATGGTGAAAATCAAAGGTACACAAAAGTAAGTAAGAAAGAGGTTGGCTTCACATCTAAGCATTGTGGTAACAACTCATCTACAGGACCAAGGGTGAGCTGCATTGGTGTGCTTTGCAATAAAATGATGCAAAATCATTGCAACATATCACATTGCGATGTGTGGCAATGTGTTGCAATGTGATGCCATTCATAGAGTTGAATAAATGTAATAAAAAAAGTTATAAAAAATAAAATAAAAAATCAAGCATTGCAATGTGTTGAAATGATTAACGTGCTCAATGCACACTAGTGTACATGTGTTATATGCACCATAACACATACCTGCTTGTGTAAATTAGAGCACATAACATGCATTACCATCGTGTGTATGTTACGTGTGCTTGAAAAATGTGTGTGACACCAGAGGACTTTGGGGAAATATTTAGGTCTATTTTCGCTTTTGAGAAAGAGATCAGGAAGCGAGTCCTCACTCTGCTTCTCTTTCCTGCACTTACTGAACCTGGAAATGCTCAGTACTAAAAACTTCTGTGTACATTCAGAAATGGGAGAGACGGTTAACATGTCATTCAAGTTTATTGATCCCTTCAGTTACGAATGAGCGTGGGAGCGCTCAGTAGTGAGTACTCCTGTGTTCATTCAGGAAACTGAAGGGATCTTTAAATGTGAGAGACAAGTTTACCAATTTTCCCACTCACTATCCTGAAGAGTAGTGATGAGCCGAACACCCCCGGGTTCGGTTCGCACCAGAACCCGCGAACGGACCGAAAGTTCGAACGAACATTAGAACCCTATTAAATACAATGGATGCGAACGTTCGAATTCTAAAGTGCTAATTATAACAACTATTATGCATGTTATTGTCCTAAAAAGGGTTTGGGAACCCGGGTTCTGCACCAGGGGACATGTATCAATGCAAAAAGAAGTTTTAAAAACGGTCGTTTTTCGGGAGCAGTCATTTTAATGATGCATAAAGTGAAAAAAAAAAAGTCAAATATTCCTTTAAATATCGTACCTGGGGGGTGTCTAAAGTATGCCTGTGAAGTGCCACGTGTTTCCCGTGTTTAGAACTGTCCCTGCACAAAATGACACTTCTAAAGGAAAAAAAAGCCATTTAAAACTGCTTGCGGCTTTAATGTAATGTCTGGTCCCGGTAATATGGATGAAATTCTTTAAGAAAAATGGCATAGCTACCCCATGACCCCCCCCCCTACCCCAGCCCATTACCAGCCCCTTTGGGTCTTGTATGGATATTAAGGGGAACCCCGCACATAAAATAAAAAAGGCCCTATATACTCTGAACAGCCCTATACAGGCGGTGCATACAAGACAGGGACTGTAGGTTTGTTCTTATGTAGAGTCTGTTTGTAATTTTGAACAGGTACATTGTTGAAGTGTAGCTCCAGACCAAAAATCTATTTTTAAACTTTTTGGAAAACATAGGTAAGGGTTATCACCCCTGTAACATTTGTTTTGCTGTCTGTGCCCCTGTTCAGAACATTTCACCTCACTTTCCGTCCCAATGACAACTGTTTTTGAAATGTGGTGTTTTTCTTGAAACAAGGATTGCTGATAAAGCATCAGTACAGAGGAGACACCTTTCTCCCATATTTATTCTTACAGGAGAGAATTTTCCTTCCTAGTGGTAGATTTCCTCTCACTTCCTGTTGTCTTCTTGCGTTTGCAAGTAGGAGTCGTTTGTAAGTTGGATGTTTGAAAGTAGGGACCTGCCGTATATACTCTGCAGAAATAGGCCCCTTAGTTGTTGGTGTTGGCACAACACTGTAAGCACTCACAGTTACTCTTGGTTGGTGCTGGAACGCCCTGCTGTCAACTATTATATCAGGAATTTTAATTACATATAATTGTTGAACAGTGGTAGTAAAAATTGGGCCTTTGATGGTGGTGCTGGTGCCACAACACTGTAAGCCCTGACAGTTACTCTTGGTGGGTGCAGCAATGGGCCCTGCTGTGAATTATTAGATCAAGAATTGTAATTACATGCCCCTGTTGAACAGGGGCTGAAAAATTGGGCCTTAGGCACTGGTGGCACAACACTGCAACCCCTCACAGATACTGTACTTGGAGCACAGCAATGAGCCCTGTTGCAAAGTATTGCTTCAAAAATTGTAATGACACGCCCCTGTTAAACAGGGGCTGAAAAATTGGGCCTTAGGCACTGGTGGCACAACACTGCAACTCCTCACAGATACTGTACTTGGAGCACACCAATGAGCCCTGTTGCAAAGTATTGCTTCAAAAATTGTAATGACACGCCCCTGTTAAACAGGGGCTGAAAAATTGGGCCTTAGGCACTGGTGGCACAACACTGCAACTCCTCACAGATACTGTACTTGGAGCACAGCAATGAGCCCTGTTGCAAAGTATTGCTTCAAAAATTGTAATGACACGCCCCTGTTAAACAGGGGCTGAAAAATTGGGCCTTAGGCACTGGTGGCACAACACTGCAACTCCTCACAGATACTGTACTTGGAGCACAGCAATGAGCCCTGTTGCAAAGTATTGCTTCAAAAATTGTAATGACACGCCCCTGTTAAACAGGGGCTGAAAAATTGGGCCTTAGGCACTGGTGGCACAACACTGCAACTCCTCACAGATACTGTACTTGGAGCACACCAATGAGCCCTGTTGCAAAGTATTGCTTCAAAAATTGTAATGACACACCCCTGTTAAACAGGGGCTGAAAAATTGGGCCTTAGGCACTGGTGGCACAACACTGCAACTCCTCACAGATACTGTACTTGGAGCACACCAATGAGCCCTGTTGCAAAGTATTGCTTCAAAAATTGTAATGACACGCCCCTGTTAAACAGGGGCTGAAAAATTGGGCCTTAGGCACTGGTGGCACAACACTGCAACTCCTCACAGATACTGTACTTGGAGCACAGCAATGAGCCCTGTTGCAAAGTATTGCTTCAAAAATTGTAATTACACGCCCCTGTTAAACAGGGGCTGAAAAATTGGGCGTTAGGCACTGGTGGCGGCACCCATAAACAAAAATGATCTTACAAGCTATCATCATCAATCGTATCATTGAGGACTCGGAGGAGGAGGATAGCCAGTCAACATAACAGCACAGGCACTCAGCATCAGCATCAGTCTTGAAGGGATGTGACATGTTAAAATCAATTAGTCTGTTATATCAGCATCAGGTGTGTGGTAGCTGGTGGTGATCCAAGACTGGTTCATCTTGATGAAAGTCAGTCGATCAACCGAGTCGGTGGACAGGCGCACCCTGTGATCCGTGACAAATCCTCCAGCAGCACTGAATGTGCGTTCCGAAAGAACGCTGGATGCAGGACAGGCCAGTAGCTCAATTGCATACTGTGCAAGCTCTGGCCAGTGATCCATCCTCAAGACCCAGTAAGCCAGAGGATTTTCGGTGGGGAAGGTGTCCAAGTCTGACCTTGCCCCTAGATATTCCTGCACCATGTTTATCAGACGCTGGCGATGGTTGCTGGAACCGATCATACTTTGGGGCTGCGGACTAAAGAATTGTCTGAACGCATCGGTCAGACGGCCACCTTCCCCACCGCTCCTTCTTTGACTGGCCGAAGCCTCAGCAACTCGTTGTCCAGGACCAGGAGTTTGCAACCTCCCAGTCTCTGGGAACGCGTTGCACAGACCTTTCTGCAAGGCCTCCCGGAGTTGTCTCATCCTCTGCTCCCTCTGCGACGGTAACATAAGGTCCGCAACCTTACCCTTGTACCGTGGATCAAGGAGAGTGGCCAGCCAGTAATGGTCCCTCTCCTTGATCCGAAGAATACGAGGATCCTTCCGCAGACTTTGCAGGATCAGGGAGGCCATGCAGCGTAGTTTTGCTGAGGCATTCGCTCCGGAGTCCTCTGGGTCACTAAGGACGACATGATCCGCAGCCACCTCCTCCCAGCCACGTACAAGTCCACTGGTTTCTTGGGACTGTAAATCATCCCTAAAAGACTGCTGCTGATGATGCTGAGTGCCAGCCTCCACCTCCATGCTGACACAATCCTCCTCCTCCTCCTCCTCCTCCTCCTCCTCTTCCTGTGCGATGGGTGGGACAGAAGGAACACTGTCTGGGTAAAGGGGGCCTTGAGAGGCAAGGAAGTCCTCCTCTTCCTGCCTCTGTTCTGCCTCAAGTGCCCTGTCCATTATTCCACGCAGCGTGTGCTCCAACAGGTGGACAAGAGGTACAGTGTCACTGATGCATGCACTGTCACTGCTCACCATCCTCGTGGCCTCCTCAAATGGTGCCAGGACAGTGCATGCATCCCTGATCATGCCCCACTGGCGTGGAGAAAAAAAACCAAGCTCCCCTGACCCTGTCCTGGTGCCGTAGTCGCACAGGTACTCATTGATGGCCCTCTGCTGCGTGTGCAGCCGCTGCAGCATGGCCAACGTTGAGTTCCACCTGGTGGGCATGTCACATATAAGGCGGTTCTTGGGCAGGTTCAACTCCTTTTGCAGCTCAGCCAGGCGAGCACTGGCATTATAAGATCTGCGGAAATGCACACAGACTTTCCTGGCCTGCCTCAGGACATCCTGTAAGCCCGGGTACCTGCCCAAGAAGCGCTGCACCACCAGGTTAAGGACGTGAGCCACACAGGGCACATGGGTCAGTTGTCCCTGTCGGAGGGCGGAGAGGAGGTTGGTGCCATTGTCGCAAACCACCATTCCTGGCTTAAGCTGGCGTGGCGTCAACCACCTCTCGGCCTGGCCCTGCAGAGCAGACAGGACCTCTGCCCCAGTGTGGCTTCTGTCCCCCAAACACACCAGCGCAAGCACGGCATGGCATCTTTTTGCCTGCGTACTTGCGTAGCCCCGTGAACGGCTACGGAGCACCGCTGGTTCATAGGACAAACCACAGGAAGAGGCCATGGAGGAAGAAGAAGAGGAGGGGGTGGAGGAGAGAGGTGTGTCACAACCAGTAGTAGCATTTTGGAGGCGTGGCGGTGGGACAACCTCCAACACTACTGCACCTTGTCCTGAATCCTTCCCAGCTGCCAAAAGAGTGACCCAATGGGCCGTGAAAGAAAGGTAACGTCCCTGTCCATGCCTGCTGGACCATGAGTCAGCGGTAATATGCACCTTACCGCTGACCGCCCTGTCCAGCGAGGCCAAGACATTGCCTTCCACATGCCGGTAGAGAGCCGGAATAGCCTTCCGTGAGAAAAAGTGGCGTTTGGGAACCTGCCACTGAGGAACTGCACATTGCACAAACTCACGGAAGGGGGCCGAGTCTACCAACTGAAAAGGCAGCAGTTGAAGCGCTAGCAATTTAGCCAAGCTAGCATTCAACCGCTGGGCATGTGGATGGCTGGGAGTGAACTTCTTTCGACGGTCCAGCAGCTGGGGCAGGGAAATTTGCCTGCTAGAATCGGACGTCGGTGTACTGCTAGCAGAGTGGGCGCAAGTACTTGGCTGTGACACACCTAATTCTACACCTTCATTCCTCTCAGTGCATGTTTCAGAGAGGACTGAAGTTATAGTGGGGTTGGAGATCCCAGCTGATGCGGTGCAAGGAGAGGTCCGCTTTGTTCTTTGGTGTGGGTCTTTGAGGTAGGCTTGCCAACGAGCTGCATGGCAGGTCAACATATGTCTGGTCAGGCATGTGGTACCCAAGCGGCTGATGTTTTGGCCACGCGATATACGCTTGAGACATATGTTGCAAACAGCAGCTGTGCGATCTGATGCACTAGCCTCAAAAAAGGCCCACACCAAAGAACTTTTTGAATGACGGGCAGAGGCAGCGCCCTGCACAGGCGGAGCTCTGCGGTGTGATTCCGTCGGTGTACTGCCCTTACGCTGGCCACCAAAGGGCATCCTGCCTCGTTGGAGATGTGCCTCCTCCTCATCCTCCTCCTCCTCCTCTCTCCTATTAGGCACCCACGTGGAGTCAGTGACCTCATCATCCCCTCCCTCCTCATCACTGGAGCCAATCTGGCAGTATGCTGCAGCTGCTGGAACATGACTGCCAGATTGGTGTCCTTCTTGAGCATCCCCTCTGTCTGCTCTCACGCTACTGCCTTCCTCTAGCTGGGTTTCATCATCAGACCCTTCGAAACGCTGGGCATCCTCCTGGAGCATGTACCCAACACTGTGCTGAAACAGTTCGGGGGACTCCTCAGGAGGAGGACATGGTGGGTCTAGGGAAGGAGTGACTGATGATTTGTCTGACATTGATACCAGGGAAGACGACGCTTTGGCAGCTGCTTTTCCAGTACCCTGAGCCTGGGTGAGAGAGGATGAGGAGGAGGAGGAGGGCTTGGTCATCCACTCTACCAAGTCTTCGGCATGATGTGGCTCAACATGTCCAGCTGCCGAAAAGAAGGACAAGCGTGT
The DNA here is from genome assembly GCA_029206835.1 of Rana muscosa. Classification (NCBI taxonomy): domain Eukaryota; kingdom Metazoa; phylum Chordata; class Amphibia; order Anura; family Ranidae; genus Rana; species Rana muscosa. The sequence goes on along the minus strand of CM055116.1, from coordinate 487,476,356 downwards.
CCCATGGCCATGTGCTGATGACAATGCACCGCGTCCACGACCAGCACTGTTGCCCCCAGACACAGAGCCTGCTTGCCCTCTTTTATTGCCTCCTGACTGTCTGCCTCTCCTTGTTTGCCTTCCAGACATTCTAATAGATGGCCTGCAGGGAGATGGGAAAAAAGCAATAAGGGCTACCTTCAGGTGTCCTTCTCTGTCCCTTGAAACAAGGACTTTCACAGTGAAAGAAACTGACACTCTCCCTACCTACAGTTTTCTGTCCCTAGAAAAAATGTTTTTTTTAATCACAATATAGCACAAGGACAATTCACTCACTGTCCTTCCAGGTCCCTGGAAACAAGGACTTGCAGAGTGAAATAAACTGACACTCTCCCTACCTACAGTTTTCTGTCCCTAGAATAAATGTTTTTTTTAAGCACAATATAGCACAAGGAGAATTCACTCACTGTCCTTCCAGGTCCCTGGAAACAAGGACTTGCAGAGTGAAAGAAAAAAAACACTCTCCCTACCTACAGTTTTCTGTCCCTAGAATAAATGTTTTTTTTAAGCACAATATAGCACAAGGAGAATTCACTCACTGTCCTTCCAGGTCCCTGGAAACAAGGACTTGCAGAGTGAAAGAAAAAAAACACTCTCCCTACCTACAGTTTTCTGTCCCTAGAAAAAATGTTTTTTTTAATCACAATATAGCACAAGGACAATTCACTCACTGTCCTTCCAGGTCCCTGGAAACAAGGACTTGCAGAGTGAAATAAACTGACACTCTCCCTACCTACAGTTTTCTGTCCCTAGAATAAATGTTTTTTTTAAGCACAATATAGCACAAGGACAATTCACTCACTGTCCTTACAGGTCCCTGGAAACAAGGACTTGCAGAGTGAAAGAAAAAAAACACTCTCCCTACCTACAGTTTTCTGTCCCTAGAAAAAATGTTTTTTTTAATCACAATATAGCACAAGGACAATTCACTCACTGTCCTTACAGGTCCCTGGAAACAAGGACTTGCAGAGTGAAATAAACTGACACTCTCCCTACCTACAGTTTTCTGTCCCTAGAATAAATGTTTTTTTTAATCACAATATAGCACAAGGACAATTCACTCACTGTCCTTCCAGGTCCCTGGAAACAAGGACTTGCAGAGTGAAATAAACTGACACTCTCCCTACCTACAGTTTTCTGTCCCTAGAATAAATGTTTTTTTTAAGCACAATATAGCACAAGGACAATTCACTCACTGTCCTTACAGGTCCCTGGAAACAAGGACTTGCAGAGTGAAAGAAAAAAAACACTCTCCCTACCTACAGTTTTCTGTCCCTAGAAAAAATGTTTTTTTTAATCACAATATAGCACAAGGACAATTCACTCACTGTCCTTCCAGGTCCCTGGAAACAAGGACTTGCAGAGTGAAATAAACTGACACTCTCCCTACCTACAGTTTTCTGTCCCTAGAATAAATGTTTTTTTTAAGCACAATATAGCACAAGGACAATTCACTCACTGTCCTTACAGGTCCCTGGAAACAAGGACTTGCAGAGTGAAAGAAAAAAAACACTCTCCCTACCTACAGTTTTCTGTCCCTAGAAAAAATGTTTTTTTTAATCACAATATAGCACAAGGACAATTCACTCACTGTCCTTCCAGGTCCCTGGAAACAAGGACTTGCAGAGTGAAATAAACTGACACTCTCCCTACCTACAGTTTTCTGTCCCTAGAATAAATGTTTTTTTTAAGCACAATATAGCACAAGGACAATTCACTCACTGTCCTTACAGGTCCCTGAAAACAAGGACTTGCAGAGTGAAAGAAAAAAAACACTCTCCCTACCTACAGTTTTCTGTCCCTAGAAAAAATGTTTTTTTTAAGCACAATATAGCACAAGGACAATTCACTCACTGTCCTTACAGGTCCCTGGAAACAAGGACTTGCAGAGTGAAAGAAAAAAAACACTCTCCCTACCTACAGTTTTCTGTCCCTAGAAAAAAAGTTTTTTTTAATCACAATATAGCACAAGGACAATTCACTCACTGTCCTTACAGGTCCCTGGAAACAAGGACTTGCAGAGTGAAATAAACTGACACTCTCCCTACCTACAGTTTTCTGTCCCTAGAATAAATGTTTTTTTTAAGCACAATATAGCACAAGGAGAATTCACTCACTGTCCTTCCAGGTCCCTGGAAACAAGGACTTGCAGAGTGAAATAAACTGACACTCTCCCTACCTACAGTTTTCTGTCCCTAGAATAAATGTTTTTTTTTAAGCACAATATAGCACAAGGACAATTCACTCACTGTCCTTACAGGTCCCTGGAAACAAGGACTTGCAGAGTGAAAGAAAAAAAACACTCTCCCTACCTACAGTTTTCTGTCCCTAGAAAAAATGTTTTTTTTAATCACAATATAGCACAAGGACAATTCACTCACTGTCCTTCCAGGTCCCTGGAAACAAGGACTTGCAGAGTGAAATAAACTGACACTCTCCCTACCTACAGTTTTCTGTCCCTAGAATAAATGTTTTTTTTAAGCACAATATAGCACAAGGAGAATTCACTCACTGTCCTTCCAGGTCCCTGGAAACAAGGACTTGCAGAGTGAAAGAAAAAAAACACTCTCCCTACCTACAGTTTTCTGTCCCTAGAAAAAATGTTTTTTTTAATCACAATATAGCACAAGGACAATTCACTCACTGTCCTTCCAGGTCCCTGGAAACAAGGACTTGCAGAGTGAAATAAACTGACACTCTCCCTACCTACAGTTTTCTGTCCCTAGAATAAATGTTTTTTTTAAGCACAATATAGCACAAGGACAATTCACTCACTGTCCTTACAGGTCCCTGGAAACAAGGACTTGCAGAGTGAAAGAAAAAAAACACTCTCCCTACCTACAGTTTTCTGTCCCTAGAAAAAATGTTTTTTTTAATCACAATATAGCACAAGGACAATTCACTCACTGTCCTTCCAGGTCCCTGGAAACAAGGACTTGCAGAGTGAAATAAACTGACACTCTCCCTACCTACAGTTTTCTGTCCCTAGAATAAATGTTTTTTTTAAGCACAATATAGCACAAGGACAATTCACTCACTGTCCTTACAGGTCCCTGGAAACAAGGACTTGCAGAGTGAAAGAAAAAAAACACTCTCCCTACCTACAGTTTTCTGTCCCTAGAAAAAATGTTTTTTTTAATCACAATATAGCACAAGGACAATTCACTCACTGTCCTTACAGGTCCCTGGAAACAAGGACTTGCAGAGTGAAATAAACTGACACTCTCCCTACCTACAGTTTTCTGTCCCTAGAATAAATGTTTTTTTTAAGCACAATATAGCACAAGGACAATTCACTCACTGTCCTTACAGGTCCCTGGAAACAAGGACTTGCAGAGTGAAAGAAAAAAAACACTCTCCCTACCTACAGTTTTCTGTCCCTAGAAAAAATGTTTTTTTTAATCACAATATAGCACAAGGACAATTCACTCACTGTCCTTACAGGTCCCTGGAAACAAGGACTTGCAGAGTGAAATAAACTGACACTCTCCCTACCTACAGTTTTCTGTCCCTAGAATAAATGTTTTTTTTAAGCACAATATAGCACAAGGACAATTCACTCACTGTCCTTACAGGTCCCTGGAAACAAGGACTTGCAGAGTGAAAGAAAAAAAACACTCTCCCTACCTACAGTTTTCTGTCCCTAGAAAAAATGTTTTTTTTAATCACAATATAGCACAAGGACAATTCACTCACTGTCCTTACAGGTCCCTGGAAACAAGGACTTGCAGAGTGAAAGAAAAAAAACACTCTCCCTACCTACAGTTTTCTGTCCCTAGAAAAAATGTTTTTTTTAATCACAATATAACACAAGGACAATTCACTCACTGTCCTTCCAGGTCCCTGGAAACAAGGACTTGCAGAGTGAAATAAACTGACACTCTCCCTACCTACAGTTTTCTGTCCCTAGAATAAATGTTTTTTTTAAGCACAATATAGCACAAGGACAATTCACTCACTGTCCTTACAGGTCCCTGGAAACAAGGACTTGCAGAGTGAAAGAAAAAAAACACTCTCCCTACCTACAGTTTTCTGTCCCTAGAAAAAATGTTTTTTTTAATCACAATATAGCACAAGGACAATTCACTCACTGTCCTTACAGGTCCCTGGAAACAAGGACTTGCAGAGTGAAATAAACTGACACTCTCCCTACCTACAGTTTTCTGTCCCTAGAAAAAATGTTTTTTTTAATCACAATATAGCACAAGGACAATTCACTCACTGTCCTTACAGGTCCCTGGAAACAAGGACTTGCAGAGTGAAAGAAAAAAAACACTCTCCCTACCTACAGTTTTCTGTCCCTAGAAAAAATGTTTTTTTTAATCACAATATAACACAAGGACAATTCACTCACTGTCCTTCCAGGTCCCTGGAAACAAGGACTTGCAGAGTGAAATAAACTGACACTCTCCCTACCTACAGTTTTCTGTCCCTAGAATAAATGTTTTTTTTAAGCACAATATAGCACAAGGACAATTCACTCACTGTCCTTACAGGTCCCTGGAAACAAGGACTTGCAGAGTGAAAGAAAAAAAACACTCTCCCTACCTACAGTTTTCTGTCCCTAGAAAAAATGTTTTTTTTAATCACAATATAGCACAAGGACAATTCACTCACTGTCCTTACAGGTCCCTGGAAACAAGGACTTGCAGAGTGAAATAAACTGACACTCTCCCTACCTACAGTTTTCTGTCCCTAGAATAAATGTTTTTTTTAATCACAATATAGCACAAGGACAATTCACTCACTGTCCTTCCAGGTCCCTGGAAACAAGGACTTGCAGAGTGAAATAAACTGACACTCTCCCTACCTACAGTTTTCTGTCCCTAGAATAAATGTTTTTTTTAAGCACAATATAGCACAAGGACAATTCACTCACTGTCCTTACAGGTCCCTGGAAACAAGGACTTGCAGAGTGAAAGAAAAAAAACACTCTCCCTACCTACAGTTTTCTGTCCCTAGAAAAAATGTTTTTTTTAATCACAATATAGCACAAGGACAATTCACTCACTGTCCTTCCAGGTCCCTGGAAACAAGGACTTGCAGAGTGAAATAAACTGACACTCTCCCTACCTACAGTTTTCTGTCCCTAGAATAAATGTTTTTTTTAAGCACAATATAGCACAAGGACAATTCACTCACTGTCCTTACAGGTCCCTGGAAACAAGGACTTGCAGAGTGAAAGAAAAAAAACACTCTCCCTACCTACAGTTTTCTGTCCCTAGAAAAAATGTTTTTTTTAATCACAATATAGCACAAGGACAATTCACTCACTGTCCTTCCAGGTCCCTGGAAACAAGGACTTGCAGAGTGAAATAAACTGACACTCTCCCTACCTACAGTTTTCTGTCCCTAGAATAAATGTTTTTTTTAAGCACAATATAGCACAAGGACAATTCACTCACTGTCCTTACAGGTCCCTGGAAACAAGGACTTGCAGAGTGAAAGAAAAAAAACACTCTCCCTACCTACAGTTTTCTGTCCCTAGAAAAAATGTTTTTTTTAAGCACAATATAGCACAAGGACAATTCACTCACTGTCCTTACAGGTCCCTGGAAACAAGGACTTGCAGAGTGAAAGAAAAAAAACACTCTCCCTACCTACAGTTTTCTGTCCCTAGAAAAAAAGTTTTTTTTAATCACAATATAGCACAAGGACAATTCACTCACTGTCCTTACAGGTCCCTGGAAACAAGGACTTGCAGAGTGAAATAAACTGACACTCTCCCTACCTACAGTTTTCTGTCCCTAGAATAAATGTTTTTTTTAAGCACAATATAGCACAAGGACAATTCACTCACTGTCCTTACAGGTCCCTGGAAACAAGGACTTGCAGAGTGAAAGAAAAAAAACACTCTCCCTACCTACAGTTTTCTGTCCCTAGAAAAAATGTTTTTTTTAATCACAATATAGCACAAGGACAATTCACTCACTGTCCTTACAGGTCCCTGGAAACAAGGACTTGCAGAGTGAAAGAAACTGACACTGTCCCTACCTACAGTTTTCTGTCCCTAGAATAAATGTTTTTTTTAAGCACAATATAGCACAAGGAGAATTCACTCACTGTCCTTCCAGGTCCCTGGAAACAAGGACTTGCAGAGTGAAATAAACTGACACTCTCCCTACCTACAGTTTTCTGTCCCTAGAATAAATGTTTTTTTTAAGCACAATATAGCACAAGGACAATTCACTCACTGTCCTTACAGGTCCCTGGAAACAAGGACTTGCAGAGTGAAAGAAACTGACACTCTCCCTACCTACAGTTTTCTGTCCCTAGAATAAATGTTTTTTTAAGCACAATATAGCACAAGGACAATTCACTCACTGTCCTTCCAGGTCCCTGGAAACAAGGACTTGCAGAGTGAAAGAAACTGACACTGTCCCTACCTACAGTTTTCTGTCCCTAGAATAAATGTTTTTTTTAAGCACACTATAGCACAAGCACAAAACACACTGACACTCTCCCTACCTATCCTTCTCTTTCCCTAAACTAAAGGAATCCAGGTTAAGCAAGAAAGAAATAACAGTCACTGTCCCTGCCTATGCTGCTCTATCCCTGCTCCGGAACACACTACACTAGGCCGCCGTGCTGGCGGCCTTTTATAGTGTGGGGCGTGTACTAAACACCCTCAGCAATAATTGGCCACAGGCATCCTGCCTGTGGCCAATCATTGCTCTCCTCGCTGCCGGCGCTGTGATTGGCCAAGCATGCGGGGTCACAGTGCATGCTTGGCCAATCACAGCGCCTGGATGACACTGCGATGGCGTAGTGCATTGTGGGCCGTTCGCGTCACTCGAATTTGGCGCGAACGGCCCAAATCGTTCGATCTTCGTCGAACGATCGAACAGCCGATGTTCGAGTCGAACGTATGTTCGACTCGAACACGAAGCTCATCCCTACTGAAGAGGTCTAATCCTCCAAACGTAGTTCCCACAATATGATCCTCTCCACAATCCACTGTCTCTTCCAGTCAAGGCTATGGGAGAGCAGTGTGGATAGGAGAGCACATAGAGATAGCAAGTTGTAGAGGGTACATGAAGAATATATGATTGCGGGCTTGTAAGTCGCTGATCACAGGTCAGTTTGTAAGAAAAAAGCATTAGATAATGGATCTTTAGGAGTTTATGTGTTGTTCAGTTTAATCTCTGGCCTTGTGTAGTGTACTCATTCCTAAGTACTTGAAGGATAGGTGTACCATTATATCAGCTTTTGTTAAATCCACACATTTGTAGCAAACTTTATTAGAGAGCCCTACCTGTTTCTTTTCTCAAGATAGGAAGACAGGCCATGGTTAAAAAAAATTCATTCAGCCAGCAGGCTGATTGAAAAGATCCTTCCCACTGCACTATTGTATTCTGACAGCGGGGAGACTTGGGGAAGCTGCAGTGTTGATTCGGTGGCTTTTAACCAACAGGGTAGTTGAACAGAAGTCAATCAGAATGTTGACTTCTGTTTACCAGCAGTGGTTACACATTCGTCTGGATTCGAATTTGGTCGAATTTCAATCCACTTATAGCCAGACTAACTTTTATCAAACTTACTGCTAAATGGGAGGGTTTGTACTTTATGATCACTTAATTAGTTCCAGTGTTGCAATACATTCTACATTCTATCCCCAAAAGTCCACTACAGGAAACCTAAGGAGAGAGCTGGGGATGCCTTAAAGTGGTTGTAAACTTCTGACAGGAAATATAATCAAGACATACCCCTCAGATTAACTTTTCAGGCAGGAGTAATGCTGACTTTTGGCTGAGAAGAGAAATATCCAGCTCTTAGTAAGAAGATATTGATGCATAAGGCCTTGAGTTCAAACCCTCTGATTAGTACACACTTGATATGATACATTCCTTTTTATGTACATAAAAAGCACTGTAAAGACCATGTAATTTGCATTTCAGACCAAACAAGCAAATTATATTCATTCTAGTGATCCAAACAGTTTTCTTCGGTAAGAGGAGCTTTGACCCATAACCACTTTTACTTACAGGTAGCAGTGGTTGATGACCAAGAACAAGACTCATCTGTTGTGAAATGGAATGTTGCGCTGCATAGAATAAAAAAAACCTGTAGTGAAGAAGCATGAAAGCTGTTATTACTGAAGTCTACAAAGAATCCTAGTACCATGGCTGTCATGCTAATTTAATGGCTTGAGTACCAGTATTTATCTGACACTGACTAGGGGCAAGTATGCAGAATAGGAGTTTTAACTTTACTCTTAGATTTTTTATCTGCATGCTTATTCAAGGGTCAGTATCTTGAAGTATTAGTACAGAACGTAAATCCATTATACTCGACTCCCCTCCAGCAATGTGACTTCTGCAAGCACCCTCTCTGCATCGACATACTTGCCAGACCTTCTTCTGCATTCAACATATTTGATCATTTTGATTGGCCAGTCTGTTTCTAGATAATTCCTGCATATGTGCACAGGCATTAAATTATCTTAGCACAAGGACATGCCAAAAATGCACACAGAGGTGTGCATGTGCAAATCAGTGTACATTCTACAGAAAGTTGTGAGCAGAAAGCTAAAAACCTTTTAATGGTGAATTGACTTATGCCCCGTAAACACGATCGGACCTTTGTCCGACCAAACTCACATTGGAATTCCGATGGAATTCCATCGGAGTAAAATAGAACATGTTCTATATTTAAACTCCGATGGAATTCATCGGAATTTCTCCGATGGGGCACGCACACGGTAGGAATTTCCGATGGAAAAAGTCCATCTGACTTTTTTCATCGGAAATTCCGATCGTGTGTACAAGGCATTAGTATGTATTTTCTGTAATAAAAAGCCTCCTTGCTTGGCAATTTCTTTGTTTAGTATTATGCCGTGTACACATGATCAGTTTTACAGATGAAAACAGTCTGATGGACTTTTCTCATCGGACAAACCGATCGTGTATGGGCCCCATCGGTCTTTTTTCCATCGCTGAGAAAAAATAGAACATGTATTAAATTTATCCGATGGGAAAAAAAACGATAGCAAATTCCGATCGTCTGTGTGGAACTCAATCGGACAAAAAACCCACGCATGCTCAGAATCAAGTCGACGCATGCTCAGAAGCATTGAACTTAATTTTTCTCGGCTTGTCGGAGTGTTTTACGCCACTGCGTTTGGGACGATCGGATTTTTGACTGATGGTGTGTAGGCAAGACTGATAGAAGTCATCTTCATCAGATTTCCGATGGAAAAATCCATCGGATTAGAATCCATAGGAAATCCGATCATGTGTACAGGGCTTTAGGTTCCACTTTTACAATGGAACCAAACCGTTCTATCTTTTAGAGCCAAGGAAGCTGCCATCTTAGTTTTTGTTTGATCTGCAGTTGCCATGGTGCTGCACATGTGATCTATTATGACACCAGCCATTTGATGGCTTGACAGTTCAGTTGAGAGCACAAGCAAATGGACTGTTTTCATCGGACAAACCGATCGTGTGTGGGCCCCATCGGACTTATTTCCATCGGTGAAAAAAAATAGAACATGTTTAATTTTTTCCGATGGGAAAAAAACGATAGGAAATTCCGATCGTCTGTGTGGAACTCCATCGGGGAAAAAACCCATGCATGCTCAGACTGAATTAGGAGACGGGAGCGCTCGTTTTGGTAAAAGTAGCGTTCGTAATGGAGATAGCACATTCGTCATGCTGTAACGGACTGAAAAGCACGGAGACTGAAAAGCGTTAATCGGCTCTCACCAAACTTTTACTAACACGCGGTAACACGAAATCAGCAAAAGCAGCCCAAAGGGTGGCGCCATTGGATTTGAACTTCCCATTTATAGTGCCGTCGTACGTGTTGTACGTCACGGCGTATGGGACGGTCGGAATTTTGTCTGATGGTGTGTAGGCAAGACTGATGGAAGTCAGCTTCATCGGAATTCCGATGGAAAAATCCTTGAATGTTTTGGGAAACAGTTAAATTGGTGTTTAGCTCAACTTTAAGCCTCAGACAGCCAGGCAACTATTATTTTTAAAAGTAGGTAAGCAACAGCAATTTTGTCTTTCTTTTAGTACTAGGTATGACCAAATGTGCTTGAGTTTGGCTTTCAGTCTGTTTGTTGGACCCATCCTAAACCTCGAAAATTGTCAACTTAGAAAGCAACTCAACTTTTGTTGGGATAGTTTGACCTGGGAATACCTATTTAGCACACTGGACACCTTCGGGTTCGGCTCCAAGTTTATCACGTTATTGAAAACCCTGTATTGTACTCCTTCAGCTCAAGTTTTCATATATTGTCTCCATTCCTCATCAGACGTGGAACTAAGCAGGGTTGTCCACTCTCCCTTTTATTTTTTGCATTGGCGATTTAACCTTAATCTTGCTATGGCTATCCACTCTCACTTCAACATTACGTGTAAAACTTTTGGACCATAGGAGCACAAGTGTGCCCTGTTTGCGGACAACGTCCTAATGTATATCTTGAATCCCCAGGTGACTTTACCCAATTTATTAACTTTACTGTGCCGTTATTCTCAAGACCCATAAAACATTTCCTTATCGCCTTTGCTGGTACAAACTCTCAGTGACACTTACAACTTCCAATGGGCTCAATGTTCTCTTCCCTACTTAGGGATTCATCTTATGTCTTCCATTGTGACACTGTATTGAGCAAATTACCCCCCACTCTTTAAACGACTTAGAGAAGACAATTGTCATTGGGTGGACTATCCTCTATCTTGGTTTGATAGAATTAATTCTATCAAAATGACTTTCTTGCCTAGACTGCTTTATTATTTCAAGACTCTACCGATAGCGGTCCCTAGAGGAGAATTACTTTAATTACAATCTGAAGTCCTTCGTTTTGTTTGGGGTAATATACGTCTCCTGGTGAATAAGTTGAAACTATATTCTCAAAAACCACGTGGCAGTTTGAAACTTCCTAACCTTCAGGTCTAGTTTCAGGCTGCCCAGATAACACAGCTCTTGTACACTACAGCCAAGGGATCTAAACCTCTGTGGGATAATATTGAAGCCCTCTCTTCTCGTCCCTATGCGTTTGGCCCACTGACGTGGCTTCCCAACTGATTACGTTCTCCTATATTATGTCCTACCTTGTCTTATTCCTTAGCCAATTGGGACAGACTGCGCAATCGTAAATCTTTATCTTCACCTCATACCCCTTTTTCGCCCTTCTTTTGCAATCCTGAATTCATGCCTGATGAAGGGGTCCTGGTGGCTCTGAAACATTGCTGTTTGCTGTAACGATGTGATCGCTGTATAAAGCTTTGGACCCAATTTTGGAGACCCATGGTGTGCTGGTGACATCTCTTGCTCCCAAAGAATAGAGCCCCCTCAAAGGACAGGGCCCATAGTTAGTAGGCAAGAGGCTAGTCTGCAGTGCCTTCCAAATGCCCCTGTCCTGGTTGGGTCTGTCACACCAACTACCGAAATACATTTCGGTACAATCAAATTGTGTTCTTTGTGCAATCTAAACTTGATTTATTGGCAGGACCACTTACGCTTATATCCTTTGAAATATCCTGTCAAACTACTGGTCTGTTAAGGTCTAGAATATCCACTATCTATACTTCCCTTACTGATCCGACTGCTAAATGCACTTATATGGTCCATTGGGAACAAGACTTAAATATTTCTGACTGAATGGCAGGACAATGCCTATGGTTTGTCCAAGATCTCTATCAATACATTATTAGAATCCAGTTATAAGATACTTCTCAGGTGGTACCAGGTTCCCACGCGACTTACAAAGATGTATTTTACCGCATCCCCTTAACTGTTTTCAGCTCTGTAGACAATTGGGAACCATGTACCGTATCTGGTGGCAATGCCACATAGTGTCTAGATTTTGGATTTGAATGTTCAATCTCATTCATTCAGTGACAGGATATCCGTAGATCCCCAGAAGCAGCCCTTTTCCAAAAATTGCCTACAGAGGTCCCCAAAAAATTATCAAAACTGATCCTCTATATGCTCCTGACAGTGAGGATCACTATTGCTAAACACTGGAAATGATCGGTGGTGCCACTTGACTATGTTAAAAGCAAATTGAATTGGATAATGGTTAATGACAAACTTACCTGCATGCTTCATAACAATACGATTAAATTTGATAAAACGTGTGACCTGTGAATTCAATAATTATCTGTCCCCTAGCGGGGCCTTTGCTGACCCTCTTCTCTTTCATTTCAATTTCTCTTTTATTCCCTTTCTTTTCTCCTCCTGTTTCTTCCTTTTATTTCTTAAACTAATTTTTTTTCCTGATGTACTCAAGTGTAGTACCTGACTGCTGTTCTGGTCATATTCTAAGGTACGTAGATACTATATTTAATCAATAGTGTGATATGTTCTAAATCAACGACGATGGTTGCTGTTTATCCCTTTTATCAACGAGTTTTGCTAGAGGGACTTTGGTTCCCATATGTGTGTGCTATAATGTTTATTTGCTTATTTTTTCCAAGCATTCTCAAAGCAATTTAACATATACCTGTATGATAACCTGAGAGCTTTGTGTCTCTCCTTTCTTTGTACTTTTCATTTTTGTACAACTGTTATCTCTAATAAAAAGATTGAAATATAAAGCACCACATCTCTAAACTGCTAAAAGACCAAAATGCCAATGTAGTGTGGGACATTTAAGGTGTAACCTCTAAACAGCATTGTACAAACAATATTTCATAGAATTCAGTAATTTGATAAATAGATATAACTGAAGATTAAAATCGTCATGAAATCATTAATTGTAAGCATTCATTTATAACCCTATTGAATCCTAACCACAACAACCATGCGTTTCTTCTAACATATAAATCAAACAATAACAATTTCTAATACAGAGCAATTTCATGTTGGGGAGTAAAAATTTGTTAAGAGGGGCCATATTCACAACCAATTAACCAACAAGAAATTGCTCTGTATTACAGATATTTATTGTTTGGATTTGGAACATTTATATATATTGGTAGAAATGCATGGTTGTTGTGTGGTGCCATGCCATCTTTGCCATTTTCCCAAAACATGAATGGTTTGGGGTTTGAACTCATGGTCTCCATAAACCCAAAGCTCATCCCTACTTGCTACAAGTTTGCTTGACCCTCGTGTATTACTTATTTAATCTGCAGAACTACCTGGTATTTCTGGGTACGTAAGACCATGTGACTCACATTTTTTTTTACATGTAACAGTGGTGGTACAAACTCTCAGTGACACTTACAACTTCCAATGGGCTCAATGTTCTCTTCCCTACTTATGCCCCGTACACACGATCATTTTTCATGCCGTTAAAAATGCCATTTTAAAAAATGGCCATTAAAAATGATCGTGTGTAGGCTCCAGAGCATTTTTAACGACGTGAAAAACGGCCATTAAAAATTCCGGACATGCTCTCTTTTTTCACGTCGTTTTTCATGTCGTTTTTTTTAACAACGTTAAAAACGATAGTGTGTATGCTTTCACGACGTGAAAAAAAACGCGCATGCTCCGAAGCAACTATGAGACGGGAGCGCTCGTTTTGGTAAAGCTAATGTTGGAAATGGAGATGGCACATTCGTCACGGTAGAATTAATAGCATCGTTTTAATGCTGCGCATTCCGTTCTTCTTTTGATAATGCTTTAAAATTACCCTCTTTTGATAATGACATTGAGAGTTATGCCAAATCTTGTTTCTAAAGTAATTCCAAATTGCTCTAATGATTATAAAATATTATTTATAAGCCGCACCTCCCTCCTAAATAATACTAATAAAATAATGTAATTCTCCTTTTTTCTTTAAATTTTATATTTATTTTTTTTTGGCCTTTTTTTTGTATTTTGGCTTAAATTATTCTTGTGTAAAGTTACCTCAACAACCTTCCAAATGTGTCTCATTTGGCCTCAGGGAGGTTTGTGTCCCCTGATAATAACAATAATAGGATTTTTATAACAGCTTACCTGTAAAATCCTTTTCTTGGAGTACATCACGGGACACAGAGCGACATAGTCATTACTAATGGGTTATATAGATACCGTCAGGTGCTGGCACTGGCAACTTCCAAAACCGGAAGTACCCTCCCCTATATAAGCCCCTCCCATCCGGGAGCACCTCCGTTTTGTAGCAAAGCAATAAGTGTCCCCAAAGAGGGGCGGGAGCTCTGTGTCCCGTGATGTACTCCAAGAAAAGGATTTTACAGGTAAGCTGTTATAAAAATCCTATTTTCTTTCTCGTACATCACGGGACACAGAGCGACATAGTCATTACTAATGGGATGTCCTAAAGCAATGCCAAATGAGGGGGGGGGATACACCATATATAAGCTGAGCGCTATCAGACATGAGGATCTTTTGCGGCCTGCAACACACTGCGCCCAAAGGCGACATCCTCCTGACTTCTAACGTCCACCTGGTAGAACCTAGTAAACGTGTGAACTGAAGACCATGTTGCGGCCTTACAGATTTGAGCCAGGGAGGCCTGGTGATGCACTGCCCATGAAGTCCCAATTGCTCTCGTGGAGTGCGCTCTAACTTTGAACGGAGGCGGTCTCCTTCTCAAGCCATAGGCTTGTATTATGACCTGTCGAATCCACTTGGCTAAAGTAGATTTTGACGCTGCCTGACCCTTTCTGGGGCCTTCCGGCAGAATAAACAAAGTATCCGTTCTGCGAATCTGAGCAGTGGCTTTTAGATAAGCTTTAACTGCTCTTACTACATCCAAAGAATGCAATAACTTTTCCTCTACCGAAGTAGGTTTGGGGAAAAAAGAAGGAAGAACCACATCTTGGTTCAAATGAAACCTCGATACCACCTTAGGAAGAAAGGCTGGATGAGGACGTAACACTACTCTGTCCTTATGGATAACCAGATATGGCTCCTTACAGGACATAGCTGCTAATTCCGACACTCTTTTAGCCGAACAAATGGCTACTAGAAAAATCTATTTCCTGGTGAGAAGAACCAAAGAAATATGCTGTAATGGTTCAAATGGTTGTTTCTGTAGAACCGACAGAACCAAGTTTAGATCCCATGGACATATGGGAATATTAACCGGAGGACTAATACGCATCACTCCTTGTATAAAGGCTTTGACTAGTGAATGCGAAGCCAAGGGCCTTTGAAAAAATATTGACAAGGCCGAAATCTGACCCTTGATAGTACTCAAGGCAAGCTTCCTATCTACAGCCCATTGTAGGAAGTCCAGAATCCTACCTATTACGTATTTACGTGGATGCCATTTCTTGGCCTCACACCAGGCGATGTACGCCTTCCAGATTCTATAGTAGATCTGCCTGGATACCGGCTTCCTGGCATTGATCATGGTAGATACCACAGAATTAGAGAGCCCTCTCTTTTTTAGAATGTGGGCTTCAATAGCCAGGCCGTCAAACCTAGGGCTGGTAAGGAAGGGTGGTATATCGGTCCTTGCGAAAGCAGGTCCGGACGACGTGGGAGAGTCCAAGGACTCCCCACTGACATTTTACAATCTCCGCGTACCACGCTCTTTGGGGCCACGC
The DNA here is from genome assembly GCA_029206835.1 of Rana muscosa. NCBI lineage: Eukaryota > Metazoa > Chordata > Amphibia > Anura > Ranidae > Rana > Rana muscosa. Next base: position 487,460,865 of record CM055116.1, on the reverse strand, counting down.
TGGAGCCACCAGAATCACTGGTTTCTTTTCTACCCTGATTCTGCGGAGTAATCGAGGAAACCATTGTGGCGGTGTGAATGCATATATCAGCTTGAACTGATCCCAAGGGAACACTAGGGCATCCGAGCCGCAAGCTAGGGGATCCCTTGTCCGAGAGACAAACCTGTCCACCTTTGCGTTGAATCTGGATGCTAGAAGATCTACATCCGATGTTCCCCACCGCTGACATATTGTCCAGAAAACCTCGGTGAAGGGACCCTTCCTCTGGGCATAATTGCTGGCGACTTAGAAAGTCCGCCTTCCAATTCTCCACTCCTGGAATGAATACCGCAGATATGGCTGGGACATATCTTTCTGCCCATTTCAGGATGTAATTTACTTCCCTCTGGGCTGCACGACTCCTGGTGCCCCCCTGATGATTGATATATGCCACTGCTGTGGCATTGTCTGATTGAATTCTGACAGGGGACCCTTGGAGTTTGGATGTCCATGCTACTAGGGCATACCGGGCTGCTTGTATCTCTAAGAGATTGATGGGCAGGGCCTTTTCTGCATCCGACCATCTGCCCTGGAGAGACTATTGCTCCAGTACAGCTCCCCAGCCTATAAGGCTGGCATCTGTAGTGACCACCTTCCAAGAAATCGGACTGAAGGATTTCCCTTTTTCCAGATTCTGGGGAACCAACCACCAACAGAGGCTCTTGCGAACGGAAGGGGACAAGGACATTGTAAGTCTAGGGCCTGAACTTTTTTGTTCCAGGCTGACAGTATGGCCCCTTGCAAATTCCTTGAATGGAATTGACTGTAGGGTACTGCTTCGAATGATGCCACCATTTTTCCCAGCAGCCTCATGCAAAGGCGTATGGACGGCTGTCTTTTTTGTACCCACTAAGTGGATCAAATCTTTCAAAGACAACACCTTTCCTCGAGGCAAGAATATTTTTCTCTGGCCTGAATCCAACCTTAGCCCCAAGTATTCCAGACTTTTGACTGGTTTTTAGGGCTAACTTGTCTCGGTTGATAATCCAACCGTGAGATTCCAGATACTTGATTGTCTTGTGAACGACCACGTCTAGTTTTTTCACTGAGTGGTCTATCAGCAACAAGTCATCTAGATATGCCATTATCATTACACCTTGTGTTCTTAGATTGGCCAATAAAGGGCCAGAATTTTTGTAAACACTCGTGGTGCTGTGGCCAAACCGAAGGGTAAGGCTCTGAACTGAAAATGGCGCCCTTCTACTGCAAAGCGTAGAAATTTTTGGTGGACTGGAAAGATGGGAATGTGCAAATAAGCATCTTTGATGTCGATCGCGGCTAACCAATCCTCCCCTTGTAGGGCAGTGGCCACCGATCGGATCGACTCCATCGGAAAGTCCTGATATACAGGAATTTGTATAGCCCTTTTAGAATTAATATGGGCCTCCCGTCCGCGTTTGCTTCGGGACTGTAAAGAGGTTTGAGTAAAACCCGAACCCTCATTCTTCCAGGGGAACCTCCATAATTACTCCTTGGAGCAATAGTTGTTCTAGTGCCAACAGGAGGGACTCTCTCTTCCGGGGATCCCTTGGCACGTTTGACCTCAAAAATGGGAAGGAGGAGAGTCTTTTAACTCCAAACTGTATCCCAAAAATACCGCGGAGAGCACCTATCTGTCTTGATCGTGTCCCGCCAGGTCTCTTGCGAACAACTGGAGTCCACCCCCCACCCGACTGAGTGGGGGCAACCCTTCAATGAATTTAACTTTGGGGGAGGTTTTGTACCTCCCCTGACTCAGGGTTTCTCATTACCCTGCTATTGTCCCTGTTTTTTACCCCCCGGGAATTGACCGAGGAGGCCGTCGGAACTGTTACACAGCCGATGCCTCAGGGACTGGAGAAGCAGGCCTCTTAAAGAGGGACCTCTAACTCTGTTTTTAACCGGCAAGAGCGTATTTACCGCTGGAAATTTTCTGGATATATTTGTCCAGGTTTTCCCTGAATAAGCGTTCACCATGAAATGGGACGCTAACCAGCCATTCTTTACAGGGAGCTTCAGCAGACCAGTTTTTGAGCCATAGAAGCCTACGCATATGTACTATAGACAGCGTAAGGCGGGAGGCCTGATGGACTGAATCCTTTATGGCGTCAACCGCAAAGCCTAAGACTCTAGGTAGATCAGCTAGGGCAAAGCCTGCTGATCTGTCAAGTCCCTCAAGACCTGTTTCAACTGATCCTTCACTGCTTAGCAGACCCCAATAGCTGCTACTGCTGGTTGTGTCACCAAGCTTGCTGTAGAAAGAAGCAGACTTTCATAAGGACTCCAATCTCTTATCTATTGGGTTCTTGAACATTTGGACATTATCCACTGGACATGTCAGTGATTTATACATACAAGAGATGGCTGCGTCCACTGTAGAGACCTTCCATTTTTTTTTTTTTTTTTTTTTGATGAACTTATCCTCCATGGGATAGACCACCGGAAATCTCTTGGGGGAATAAATATTTTCTCAGGACGTTCCCAATCCTGGTAAATAAGCCCTTTCAGTAAAGGGTGAAGTGGAAAAGAACAGACAATCTGGGGGCTTCTAGCGACCCCAACGAGGATACAGTAGTGGTTGATGGTTCCGCAAGGTGCATTTTTAAATGCTGATCGGACCATGTTAGTCAGAGACTGAACCCATAATCTTTCAGCTTGAGATGCTGAGAAAAGGTTCCCCCACTGTTGACTCCTCTATAACAGAATCAACCTTATCCTGATCCCCTTCAGGCAGGTCGATCCCTGTATGGGACTGTTGCTCTGCTAACAGGCACTCTGAAGGAGGAGACGGAGATCGGGCGTGCTTTCCCTGACAGGGAGGCAGCGATCAATGTTGACAATCTCTCTCTAATCCTCCCAGAGCTGAGGAAAAAACCTCCTCTGTTACATACACAGGAGCAGGTGAACTGAGGACAGCCACAGTACCAAGTACCCCTGCGGGGTCTCTACGGTCACTTACCTCTGAACTTCAGGGGAGACTGGTGCAGCAGAAGTATGCCCAAGATCCTCAGAGCCCGATGAGACCCCCTTCGCTTCCTGGAAGATTCAGTTCCGGAGCTTCTGGACGGCATATTCCTAAGCCTAAAGCTGAGGTATTCCAGCCGTAATACACCACTTTTACTGAGAATAGTCTAGCACAATTGCTGCTATATCACAGTTGGTGTCTACTAAAGTGCCTTTCTAGGGGATGCCTGCATCAACCGCCTCTGTGTGCCTTTATATTGTTGCTAGCTCTGTCTGTGCACTTCAACAGCCAGCTATAATGTGCTTTAAAACACGCTGGATGCCCGCACATGCGCAGTAGCGCCGCGGCGCACACCTGAGCGTCATCCACCCGCTCCGCCCCTTTTTCCAGATCGCTTCTATGAATAGAGGCGCGTGCACGCGCACGCGCGCGGGCACGTGCGCCTTCGGCGCCTTTTTTGAAAACAACAAGGAGCTAGATGGGAGCCAGGGTCCCTTTGCCGCAGGGCCCGGGGATGGATGAGCGCAGCAACAGGGCAGAGGAGACAGCTTCCCAGGAGAGAACATACCAACTGCCTGGATTTGATTCTGGAAGAAAAAAATCCACATTACAAGAAAAAAGAACCATAGCGGCCTCTAGTGTCTAACACAGGTACCGCGGTCTTACATTTTTTTTTTTTTTTCTTGCCTACTATTAAAATTTTTACATTTTCTCAGTAGTAACAGGCATACACAGAATATTAGCGGGAATACCTTAGGTAACAGGCAGAAAGACAAAATAGGCTTGGGGGTCCCTCAATAGAACCAAGTTCCCGAGGGCCCCCACTTACCTTTTCCTCGCCGCAGGACTCTGTTTGGTCCACAGAAGCCCAAACTTCACCTATCACGGCAGGCATTGTAATCAAACCTTCAGGGACCGGGTTCCCAAGGATTCCACTCCCCTGGACCTGTATAGCACCCTGCACAGAAAACATCTTGGTCGTGGGTATGACCAGAGCTCTGGATCCCAGGGTCCAGCTCTCCTAAGAGAAGCATTACAGGCAAAACCTTGCTCTTCTCTGCAAGGCCCGGGTACCGACCGTTTAGCTATGAAGCTTTTTTGGTCGGATCCGGAATAGCTTACTGAGGCCCAAAAGAACCTGTACGCAAGCTCAGTGAAAAACACATGTTTCTTCTTGGCCAACACCTTAGACACTGGCAAAAAACTGAGGTGCTCCCGGATGGGAGGGGCTTATATAGGGGAGGGTACTTCCGGTTTTGGAAGTTGCCAGTGCCAGCACCTGACGGTATCTATATAACCCATTAGTAATGACTATGTCGCTCTGTGTCCCGTGATGTACAAGAAAGAAAATATAATTTGAGATGTCCCTGCCTGCTCCCTAGCAAGCTCTATTTTGAAATACAAATCACATAGTCAAGTATTTAAAGGGCACTCAATTTTTTTTTTATTTCAGAACATTAACAAATTAAAGTGGAAGGCAGCACTGGAGAGCCTGCTTGCATTTGTGCATCCCTTTCACCCCACAACAACCATACAAGATGTCCAAACCAAAATAGAGATTAGATCCCCCCAAAAAATGAGCCCAATCTTGTCTTGAGCTCCCAGAGGTCAGGAGCCACAGCAGATAAGTCCTATATGTCCCCAGTCTGTGGTACTACAGCAGGCATTATTTTCTCCTCTTCCTTGTAGCCTTCTCTACAGCCTTCTCTGCAGCCTTGGTTGGTTTCTTCCTTGGAGGCTGGGGATCAGGAGGAGAGGTTGTGGCAGGAGGAGTAGTAGGAGGAGGAGGAGGAGGTGGAGGAGTAGGGACAACCTCCGTTATGTCCGTGTACCTAGTGAGTTCACCCAGCACGCCCTTATTGATGACTTTCAATAGCAGGGTCTCACTGAATTTTTTTGCTGCAACTCCATTTGCCCTAGTTTGTGGGCGAGGACTGCGGCAAATCCCTCATCAACAGAGGGTGCCTCTCTGAGGGCCGCTGTTGCCTCTCTGAGGAAGGCCCTGGTTTCCTCCTCCACCTGCCTACCTCTCCTTGGCCCTCGTGGTTTAACTACCAGGGGAGGCATCTGGGCTCTTGTGCTGGGCCAAGCCTCCTCCTGGGTGCCACTGGGCCCAGCCTCCTCCTGGGTGCCACTGGGCCCTGCCTCCTCCTGGGTGCCACTGGGCCCTGCCTCCTCCTGATCCCCAACATCACCCTCTTCCTGGCTCTGCTCTGGCTGTAAAAAAAGAAAGGGACATTATTTATTTTGCCACATCATCATTCACAGACATTGTTCACCTCTAGACATTGTTGAAATCAATGCCAAAAGTTATGTCATTTTCATTGATTCCGCATCCTGGTTTTGTTGTCTTGTGCACATAAAATTAGGCCACTACTGTATCTTGCTCTTCACAAACTTTATTGGTAGAAGTGTACATACCTTTAACAATACTAACATCTATTTAAATTCTACAATTTTGTACGATATAAATATAGATATCAATACTTTACCTGGCTCCATATCCCCAAATCTGCCTCCTCAAGGCCCTGATCTTGATCCTCAGAGGAAGCCAGAGCAGGGTTGACAGGAAGGCTGGAGGACTGGCTGCAGGGAAGGCTGGAGGGTTGGGTACAAGGAAGGCTGGATTGACCTCTGGGGGGAAGGGTGGAGAGAGATTCCCGCACTTCCAGCTGGTCATCCAGAAAAGCAAGCTTACTGTAGTACCACAGACTGGGTTTATAAACCTTATCTGCTGGTGCACCTGACCTCTGGGACCTCAGGACCATAGTCCTCTGGGTCCTGTATGTCCCTCTGATGGTCGCAATTTTGTTTTTGACATCTTGGAGAGTTGTTGTGGGTATCTTTGTTTGCACAAATGCAAGCAGGCTCTCCAGTGCTGCTTTCCTGGCGTCTTTATTTTTATTACCACCACTTTTTGTTTGCCATAATATAGGGAGCTCTTGCCATTTGTCGATGAACTCCCCCATGAAGTCTGGGTTTTTAAAAGTATTCATGATATCTGTAAAAGCGAGAAACCAAAAAAAATATATATTTCAGGCAACATTCCTCAACTGTGCATTGTCTACATATTTTGAGCACACAAATCTCCTCGTCTGATGAACCTCAAAAAGTAAAATTGTTAGGTACCTTGGTCACGACGTTCGTTGCTAACTCCCTCTCCCGACAAATGAACGTATTTCCCAGACATGGATCTTCACTTGATATACACAGCGCATGCGTGAAACTCCGCACGCTTTCCCCGCCCCTGACGTTCGATATTGTACTTTCCCCGCCCCTTCTCGCTCGTAGTGCTGAACAAAACATGGCGGAGACACAGGTGGCTGAGATTACCTCTACAGAGGATGAAATTACAGAGGAGCCCAAATCAAGACCCAGGAGATATAAGGCATCCAACATGTCATTCGAGGAAATGGTGGAGATGGTCGCCATTTTAAAGAAGGAGGATTATGATGCCAAGCATGGTCCGTATAAAAGGCCTAATCTGGTCAAGTCCAGAATTATGGGCAAAGTGGTCAAAAGTCTCCACAAAAAATTCGGGGTGTGCAGAACGAAGGAACAGCTCAGAAAACGATGGTCAGATCTGAAGTTGCGGGAGGCCGACCAATTAAAGTAAGTTTTTTTTTTTGAGTTTCCATGGTACATATTATTTTCTTGTATTCTGTCGTGTATTTTTAACTTTCATATAGTACACTGAAAGATACCATCTTTCAGGTTCGTCCGCACAGTAAACGGACGTATTAAACCTCTTTCTCCGTACAGTTCCTCAAACTATGTTTTAGGATCATCCAGTGTGAACACCCATGTATTTTGGTTTATTTGGGGGAGTAAATTTGGGCCACACTTATTTTTGGTGTGCTAATCCAAAGGACATTTGTTCATTTGAAAAAACGATATGCATGGTAATGTTAAAGGGAGTGAATGCTCAGCAGCTGATGAAACATCTGAACGCAGTAGTACAAGTGTGGGCCTAAAGCCCAAAAGCTTGAGGGAGTCACACACAGGTGATCCAGTGTAGATACTTTGGGGTGTTACAATGTTTCAAATTTGTGTACAAAATGTATATGCTCTGTTTTGGGCTATGTATCCAATCATTTGTCCCGGTTGGCACAGGGGGTAAAATTTAAAATGGAGCATGCTTCAAAAGAATGATTACAAAGTTTTTTTTCATGTTTCTTATTTTAGCAAAATTGAGTCGCTACTAATGAAACTATTCCTTTTATTTCAATCTCCCTAGGGATTCGAAAAGCTACCTCAGATGAGACGAGAATTGCAATACCTACAACAATACCCCCAGAACCCCAGGATGGAGAGGAATGTGATGTTGTGGAAGTGGAAAGTGGCACCACCACAGGTCAGAGAGAAACCAGACACATGCATGTTAAATAGATGTAGGCCTACATATTCTATCCTACATATTTCTTTTTACATTTAGGTGCAGTTCTGGCCGAAGACCCCAATAAGTTGACACATCACAGTGCCCAGATCCTGATCCAATACCTGATGGTCTGCTGTCGTGACCTCGAAAAAATTAAGGGAGACTTGCTAGAGATCAGGGCAAATACAAAGCGGGTGGAGGAAAGGATCCAAAATATCATGGCTGTGCTTGGGCGTGTCTAATGTTTTTACACCAAATAACGTTTTACTTGCAGAGTTTTCTATGTTTTTTTTTTATTTTACCCTTTAATGACTAGCACATGTTTAGCTTTTTCAAGATTTTGACAAATATAGTTTGTTTATGCATGGCTGGTCATGCGTTTTAATACACCCGAAATTAAGGGAACATCCACATTTCTAAGGAAGTTGCCCACCTAAACAAAAAAAATAAAGGTATTTATACATAACAAATCATTGTGGCTTCATTATGTAAATGTGGTGCTGAGTGAACTAATCAATGTTTGGTGTTTACACTGACAATGAAGGCTAATTAAAAGATTGTTTAATCCACATGGCAAACAAGTGCACTAGGTAAACCTACCAGAAACATCAAACATTATACAATAAAAAATACAAACCAATCTTTATTCAAGAAAAAGTTTTATTTTTTTGGTCTAAAATTATTATAGATTGTCTGGCATTTCAATGGCCCCCCTACCCATAAAATAGTCCACATATTGGTTACGGACCTCACGTCCGGTTGGGGGGGCCAAGCCAGGACGGCCAGGTTCCAGGGCCACCAAAGTTTCTGCATTGATTAAAGAGGCCTCAGGCCCACTCAAAGATATATAACTCGTTGAATGCACCCTTAGGAAATTATGCAGCACACAGCACGTCATAACCACATGGTTCCATTTGTATGGGGCAAGGTGGATGGAGGTAAGGAAGAGGCGAAATCGGCTGGCCATGATCCCAAACGCATTTTCCACCACCCTTCTGGCTCTGGCCAGCCGATAATTGAAAACCCTCCTCTCAGGGGTGAGGGTGCGTTGCGGGAATGGCCTCATCAAATGGGGTCCCAGGCCAAACGCCTCATCCGCCACAAACACAAAAGGTAGTCCCTCCACATTCTGCTCCGCTGGTGGCAAGGCCAGCAGATCCAAAAGGAGCCGTTCTCCAAACTCCGTCCTGGCAAAAACTCCTCCATCAGACATCCTGCCATTCTTGCCAACGTCCACATAGAGGAACTCGTAGGTGGCCGACACCACTGCCATCATCACGACGCTGTGGAACCCCTTATAATTATAATAAAAGGATCCCGAATGGGGTGGTGGGACGACCCGAACATGTTTGCCGTCGATGGCTCCCCCACAGTTCGGAAAGTTCCATCGCTGGGCAAACTCGGAAGCCACATTCTGCCATTCATGTGGCGAAGAAGGGAACTGTGGAATTAAAGAAATAACAAATTAATACTTGGAGCCAGAAACATTGAAAGCTGATTTCATACACACATTCATGGCCAACATTGGTAGAAACTGTTCAAAACATAAAAAATTGGAAGCAAGAAAAAAAAAAAAATATGGGGGGGGGGTAAGGGTTGAAGATGAGTTGGGAATATCACACATGAAGGCTGTAGCACTCTGTATTGAAGTTAACAAAAATGAAACATTCCTAGGCAAAATTTAGGGTGCGTTTTGGGTAAAGCACTACGATGGAACATATAATAAAAAACATGGAAATGACTAGGCAAGGTAGGTATGGCCCCAGGATAGCATGCTGGAGAGGTTAGGTAAGCCAAATTTACAGGTAGGCCTCAAACCCCAAACTTTAAATAATAAAACATGGGGAGAAAGGGGACATTCCCTGCAGCTAAGAATCATGTGAATTAGGGACTGCAAATAAAGCAAATTAAAAATATCCAAAAATAAAAACCATACAATGTGAATTTTTGAAGAAGAACACTTACCTTAATATAGTCCTCCTGCAAAACTTGAAGGATGGCAGAACAAGTCTCTGGTATAATGATCCCCAGAGCCTGTGGAGAACTTAAGGTCCTGCAGGCTTCTCCCAGTAGCCAGGTATCGCAACGTGGTGATGAGCCTCTGCTCAGCACTGATGGCTTCCCGCATAATGGTGTCCTGCCTGGTAATATAGGGGGACACCAAAGCCAACAGCTGCTGAAATACGGGGTCAGACATCCTGAGGAAATTCCTGAAATCATCAGGATTATTCTCCCTGATCTCCCGCAACAAAGGCATGTGACAGAATTGGTGCCGCTGGAGCAACCAATTCTTGGTCCATGAACTCCTCCTGACCCTGCTCATGGCATGGAGTCGGGATACAGCATGAAACCCTGCACCAACTACAGCACGAACTCTACGACGAGTACGTAGCCGCAACATGGCTAGATAACGGTCGGCTGAACAGAACGAACTAGAAGAACGCACGGAAGAACAGCAAGGCCTATGAAGAACAAGCTGAAAAACACGAACGTGCAGAGCAGGCCGCACTGAATAAACAGATACGAACTGACTACAAGCAGTGCTAAACAGATACGAACCCACAGGCGCAAACTGAACTCCCGAAAACGATTTTCAAAGCACGAAGACTGAAAAGCGCGAATCGTCTCTCACCAAACTTTTACTAACACGCGGAAACACGGAATTAGCAAAAGCGTCCCAAAGGGTGGCGTCATTCGAACGGAACTTCCCCTTTATAGTGCCGTCGTACGTGTTGAACGTCACTGCGCTTTGCTTGATCGTTTTTTTTAATGATGGTGTGTACGCAAGGCAGGCTTGAGAGGAAACATGAAAAAAAACGAGGAGAAAAACGTCGGTTTAAAAAATGACATTAAAAACGATCGTGTGTACGGGGCATTAGGGATTCATCTTATGTCTTCCATTGTGACACTGTATTGAGCAAATTACCCCCCACTCTTTAAACTACTTAGAGAAGACAATTGTCATTGGGTGGTCTATCCTTTATCTTGGTTTGATAGAATTAATTCTATCAAAATGACTTTCTTGCCTAGACTGCTTTATTATTTCAAGACTCTACCGATAGCGGTCCCTAGAGGAGAATTACTATAATTACAATCTGAAGTCCTTCGTTTGGTTTGGGGTAATATACGTCCCCTGGTGAATAAGTTGAAACTATATTCTCAGAAACCACGTGGCAGTTTGCGACTTCCTAACCTTCAGGTCTACTTTCAGGCTGCCCAGATAACACAGCTCTTGTACACTACAGCCAAGGGATCTAAACCTCTGTGGGTTACTATTGAAGCCCTCTCTTCTCGTCCCTATGCGTTTGGCCCACTGACGTGGCTTCCCAACTGATTACGTTCTCCTATATTATGTCCTACCTTGTCTTATTCCTTAGCCAATTGGGACAGACTGCGCAATCGTAAATCTTTATCTTCACCTCATACCCCTTTTTCGCCCTTCTTTTGCAATCCTGAATTCATGCCTGATGAAGGGGTCCTGGTGGCTCTGAAACATAGCTGTTTGCTGTAACGATGTGATCGCTGTATAAAGCTTTGGACCCAATTTTGGAGACCCATGGTGTGCTGGTGACATCTCTTGCTCCCAAAGAATAGAGCCCCCTCAAAGGACAGGGCCCATAGTAGGCAAGAGGCTAGTCTGCAGTGCCTTCCAAAAGCCCCTGTCCCGGTTGGGTCTGTCACACCAACTAGCGAAAAACATTTTGGTACAATCAAATTGTGTCCTTTGTGCAATCTAAACTTGATTTATAGGCAGGACCACTTACGCTTACATCCTTTGAAATATCCTGTCAAACTACTGGTCTGTTAAGGTCTAGAATATCCACTATCTATACTTCCCTTTCTGACTGAATGGCAGGACAATGCCTATGGTCTGTCCAAGATCTCTATCAATACATTATTAGAATCCAGTTATAAGATACTTCTCAGGTGGTACCAGGTTCCCACGCGACTTACAAAGATGTATTTTACCGCATCCCCTTAACTGTTTTCAGCTCTGTAGACAATTGGGAACCATGTACCGTATCTGGTGGCAATGCCCCATAGTGTCTAGATTTTGGATTTGAATGTTCAATCTCATTCATTCAGTGACAGGATATCCGTAGATCCCCAGAAGCAGCCCTTTTCCAAAAATTGCCTACAGAGGTCCCAAAAAAATTATCAAAACTGATCCTCTATATGCTCCTGACAGTGAGGATCACTATTGCTAAACACTGGAAATGATCGGTGGTGCCACTTGACTATGTTAAAAGCAAATTGAATTGGATAATGGTTAATGACAAACTTACCTGCATGCTTCATAACAATATGATTACATTTGATAAAACGTGTGACCTGTGAATTCAATAATTATCTGTCCCCTAGCGGGGCCTTTGCTGACCCTCTCCTCTTTCATTTCAATTTCTCTTTTATTCCCTTTCTTTTCTCCTCCTGTTTCTTCCTTTTATTTCTTAAACAAATTTTTTTTCCTGATGTACTCAAGTGTAGTACCTGACTGCTGTTCTGGTCATATTCTAAGGTACGTAGATACTATATTTAATCAATAGTGTGATATGTTCTAAATCAACGACGATGGTTGCTGTTTATCCCTTTTATCAACGAGTTTTGCTAGAGTGACTTTGGTTCCCATATGTGTGTGCTATAATGTCTATTTGCTTATTTTTTCCAAGCATTCTCAAAGCAATTTAACATATACCTGTATGATAACCTGAGAGCTTTGTGTCTCTCCTTTCTTTGTACTTTTCATTTTTGTACAACTGTTATCTCTAATAAAAAGATTGAAATATAAAGCACCACATCTCTAAACTGCTAAAAGACCAAAATACCAATGTAGTGTGGGACATTTAAGGTGTAACCTCTCAACAGCATTGTACAAACAATATTTCATAGAATTCAGTAATTTGATAAATAGATATAACTGAAGATTAAAATCGTCATGAAATCATTAATTGTAAGCATTCATTTATAACCCTATTGAGGCCTAACTACAACAACCATGCGTTTCTTCCAACATATAAATCAAACAATAACAATTTCTAATACAGAGCAATTTCATGTTGGGGAGTCAAAATTTGTTAAGAGGGGCCATATTCACAACCAATTAACCAACAAGAAATTGCTCTGTATTACAGATATTTATTGTTTGGATTTGGAACATTTATATATATTGGTAGAAATGCATGGTTGTTGTGTGGTGCCATGCCATCTTTGCCATTTTCCCAAAACATGAATGGTTTGGGGTTTGAACTCATGGTCTCCATAAACCCAAAGCTCATCCCCACTTGCTACAGGTTTGCTTGACCCTCGTGTATTACTTATTTAATCTGCAGAACTACCTGGTATTTCTGGGTACGTAAGACCATGTGACTCACATTTTTTTTTACATGTAACAGTGGTGGTATTTGGCCCAGTGCTGGTAAATGGTGGCATGGTGAGAGTCATGAGTCCTATCTAAGTTCCACCTAGGGCTTCTTGACACAGGAGCTTATTTGTTAGCCGCAGTGCAGGTCTACCCACAGGCTTTGTGCGGTTAACCCACGGATTCCCATTGACGTTTTATCAGATCAGTTTTTGGTGTGTTTTCTGAATGCACAACAAAAGTCCTGCATGCTGCATCTTTGCTGTACATCCAAAAGAACACCCTAAAAACTCAGGTTTTTTGCCTATGGGAAAAACTTGGGTTAACTGCACAAAAACCACAGGTACACCTGTGCTGCGGCCAAACTGCAGCATAGCAGTGTGAAACTGGCCATAATTCTCAGGGACTAAATGGAGTGTTGATGGATCTTAGGAAAAAAGATAAGTATGTATTGCTGGAAAGAGAGGTAAAAACATGTTGCTTTGACTTGCATGGGCACGGGTTTGCTTTAATAACATCTGTAATGCTATGGCATTACAGCAAGCATAGTTCAGACACAGAAATATGCTTTCATTTGCTTTTCATTAAAATAAACACTGCCCTACAATTTGGATCTTAATAGCAAATGGGCAGACATTCTCTCATGGATCTTTCTTGTTTTGTAAGAAAAAGATTGGTGATACCCAAAAAGGCTTGCCAAATACCTTATCTTGCTGGACAGCATACCAGTACTTAATGTATTATTTTACCAATCTTGGCAGATTTGGAAGGGTATGTTAATATGAACAAGACATATCTTGGCAGAAGACAAACTATAATAAATGTAAGCTTTATTTTAAAGGGAAATTGTGAATGAAAATGTGAAGAAAATCCTCAATGGAATCTCTTGGGAGTTTCTATCCTGTCGGATAACAGAGAATTATTTTTCTTTCCTTCTTTACCGTATCAAGTCAATGGTTAACCTCCCATTCCAGGGACAAACTAGGTGACCAACTTAGTTGCCATTGACTCTATGCTACTTAAGATCCCAAAGTCACACCCCCTCATGTTTAATCCACTTGTAGAGTGATAGCATACGTCAGAATATTTAGGTGGCCTTGCACAGTGAAAAAGTTTTGCTACTCTGCAACTTAAATAGGAAAGAGTAAAGAAAAAATCCCAAACGAAAACATAAAGCCGTGTACACACGATAGGTTTTACTGATGAAAACAGTCCGATGGACTTTTTTCCTCAGACAAACCGATCGTGTATGGGCCCCATCTGTCTTTTTTCCATCTGTGTTTAAAAATAGAACATGTTTTAAATTTATCCGATGGTTAAAAAACCGATAGCAAATTACTATCGTCTGTGGGGAACTCCATCGCATAAAAAACCCACGCATGCTCAGAATCAAGTCGACGCATGCTCAGAAGCATTGAACTTCATTTTTCTTGGCTCATCGGAGTGTTTTACGTCACCGCGTTTGGAACGGTCATTTTTTTTGACTGATGGTGTGTAGGCAAGACTGATGGAAGTCAGCTTCATCGTTTTTCCGATGGAAAAATCCATCGGTTTAAAAACCATAGGAAATCCTATAGTGTGTACAGAGCTTCAGAGTTAGTACATTAGTACAAACACAAAGGGTAGATTTCCTACATCTGCCAGTTTGCATATTTACAGAACAAAATGAAATCTCTCCCTTTAGAGCCCATTTGTCACTTCTGAACTTCAAAAATATTAACTAAATAACTGTGGCTTTCAAGTTCGTTTTCACTGCAAATGTGTCCAAACTGTGTAGTTAGGTAGTTTACTGTGAAAAGCACTGTAGCAACAATTGCAGACTGTGAGTAGCCTCATCCCTTAGTACACTGTAGGTAGGAAGAAAGCCTGGTACACACTACAGTTTTTTGGACAGCTCCGGTCAGGAGTCCCTGTACTAATCATGCAAGGTTAGTCCAGTGATTTCCCCCGCTGAGCTGTTGTGTTCTGACAGGGGGACAGCCCCCTGCCAGAACACTCTGATCAGCGCTCTCTGCCATTGGCTGAGAGCATTGATCAGGATTTGGTCGGCTGCTGGTTTTCCAGCATGCACGTCAGACAGAATCAGGCCAAAACATTCTGACCGTGTCTACGGGGCTTAAGCCCTCTTTGTGGTTTAAGCCCTCTTTGTGGTTTCCTGTAGTAGGGCCAAATATTACCACAGCGATAGTAATACTACCCCTTGTTTAGATGGTATGGTAAAATTTTACTATGGTAAAATTTGTGCATTTTTTTTCTTGGCAGTGTATGTTCCTGGCCCTTCTGAAAATAATGGAATTATGCCAAAACATATGTAACAAACAGTATTAGGAAGGCCAGTTTTCCCCTACCTAATGCAGTACATTTTAACCTTTTTTAAAGCACATAAATACATCCATCCATACATATTAAAAGTTTGCATTAACTATCAAAAGCACATTTTGAAAGCACACATTAAAGTTTATTGATAGATGTGGATGGGGCCTTTTCTGGTATTCTACTAAAAAATTTGGCAAATACAGGCCGGCTAACGCAAACCCATGTGTTTAGCTAGGCCTGAAGGACGTATTTACATACTAAGGCAAGCAGTATTGGGCATAAGGTTATTATATTACTGGTTGTGTTTTACTGTTGATTTAGGAGGGTGATAAACTGTTGATCGATAAAGCCAATTTCGCCTCACCTTATTTATTTTTTTACATAACCACCTAACCATGTACACTTTTTGCATGCATTTCATGTTCATGCTGCTGTTTAGACTGTTCTTTCAGGTTACTACCTCTGTGTTGTACTCCCGTTTTTCAGTGGTAACGTGGTGGTGTGCAGTTTCGGTACCATATGTACTGTGAAGGGGTGCATTGGTGTGTTGGAGGGTCTCTAGATTCTGGGGGGTGTTGCTGTAGGGGCCTATTATTGTTGCAGAAGATCTACTGTTGCTGGCTGCTGAAGGGTTTACTGCTTCTGGAGAGTCTATTGATATTGGGGGGAAACTATTGTTGCTGGGAGGGAGATCTGTTGTTTCCGGGGGCAGCCTTTTGTTGCTGGCCGCAGGGGATCTATTTTACTGCCTTTGATGTTATCATTAATACATTCCATAACAATTTCTTGGCACCATGATACTGTGTATGTATTCTTGAAAAAGTGGGGTGCTGGGAGGTGGGTAGGAGGTGAAAACAAGGGACGTTGCTTTGAGATGGGTAGGGTAATTTTGGGAAGGGAGTAACAGTGCCTGCACCTATTCTCTGAGAAAAACAAAAAAGGCCTGTTTATCACATCTTGCTTATACTTTTAATTTGCTGCAGCACACATAAATTGAATGTATGATGGTTTTACGTTATATTTTATTATTTGCTGAACTAAAAAAATGTTTTTAACCACTTGCCGACCGCGCCATGTACAAAAGACGTCCACAGCGCGGTCGAGTTATCCTGAGTGGACGTCCCAGGGACGTCTTCACAGAATCTTGCTCCCGCGCGCCCCCTGGGGCGCGCTCCAGGATATGACCGTGACCGCCGGGTCCGGAAGACCCGGCGCATCACGGATCACGGTAGATGGCCGCTAATCGCGGCCGTTTACCACGTAATCGCTCCGTCAAATGACGGAACGATCACTTGTAAACAGACCGGCGTCATGTGATGACGCCGGTTCCTCCCTCCCCTCTCTGTACCGATCGGTACAGTGTGAGAGGAGAGGGGAGGGAGCGGATCATGTCCGCTCCCTCCCCCATGTCAGATCATGTCAGCTGTGGGCTGGATCTGTGACAATTGCAGTCACAGATCCAGCCATCCATCCATCCCTGCTCAGCCATCCCTGTGCAATACCCTGCCAATACTCTGCAATACACCCTGCCAATACTCTGCAAAATACACCCTGCCAATACTCTGCAATACCCTGTGCAATACTCTGCAATACCCTGTGCAATACTCTGCAATACCCTGTGCAATACCCTGTGCAATACTCTGCAATACCCTGTGCAATACTCTGCAATACCCTGCCAATACTCTGCAATACCCTGCCCATACTGTGCAATACCCTGCCCATGCTCTGCCCATACTGTGCAATACCCTGCCATACTGTGCAATACTCTGCCATATTCCGCAATACCCTGCCATACTCCGCAATACTCCTCAATACCCTGCAATACTCCTCAATACCCTGCAATACTCCTCAATACCCGGCAATACTCCACAATACCCGGCAATACTCCACAATACCCTGCAATACTCCTCAATACCCGGCAATACCCGGCAATACCCCGCAATACTCGGCAATACCCCGCAATACTCGGCAATACCCGGCAATACCCCTCAATACCCGGCAATACCCGGCAATACCCCGCAATACTCCGCAATACTCCGCAATACTCCGCAATACCCGGCAATACCCCGCAATACCCGGCAATACCCCACAATACTCCGCAATACTCGGCAATACCCGGCAATACTCCGCAATACCCGGCAATACTCCGCAATACCCGGCAATACTCCGCAATACCCTGCAATACTCCTCAATACCCTGCAATACTCCTCAATACCCGGCAATACTCCTCAATAGGGATGGGCCCGGTGCTCGATTCGAACCCATGTTCGAATCGAGCATCGGGCGTTCGCTCGCTCGTCGAGCCCAGAACTATTTGGGCCGTTCGCATCACATTCGTGTGATGCGAGCGGCCCCGCAATGCATTGCGGCCGGCGCGGCCGGCGCAGTGCATTGCTGGCTGATGATTGGCCAAGCATGCACTGTGACCCCGCATGCTTGGCCAATCACAGCGCCCGAAACTCGGAGAGCAATAATTGGCTACAGGCAGGACGCCTGTAGCCAATTACAGCTCAGGGGCTTTAGTACACGCCCCACCATTTAAAAGGCCGCCACGCCATCGGCCCCGGTCACATGAGTTCCGGCTTTAGAAGAGATTAGTCTGCTGATTCTGTCTTTGCTTGATACTGAAAGATTTGCTCTTCTTTGCTAAACCATTGGCTATTTCTTTGCTAAACCATTGCTACCTAAGTCATTGATCGTTCATTGCTGCTGATTGCACAGTTAGTGTGTTATTAGCTGCTGCTGGGGATTAGTCTGGTGCGTGCTTACTGTTAGTACAGTATTGCAGTAGTACCAACCGCAGTGCTGTTAGCACAGCATTGCACCCCAACAGCACCCATAGGACTTCTAGTGTGTTAGTGGCAGCAAACAGAGCTCCTATATTTTCTTCTCAGCAGCACCCATAGGACTTCTAGTGTGTTAGTGGCAGCAAACAGAGCTCCTATATTTTCTTCTCAGCAGCACCCATAGGACTTCTAGTGTGTTAGTGGCAGCAAACAGAGCTCCTATATTTTCTTCTCAGCAGCACCCATAGGACTTCTAGTGTGTTAGTGGCATCACACAGAGCTCCTATATTTTCTTCTCAGCAGCACCCATAGGACTTCTAGTGTGTTAGTGGCAGCAAACAGAGCTCCTATATTTTCTTCTCAGCAGCACCCATAGGACTTCTAGTGTGTTAGTGGCAGCAAACAGAGCTCCTATATTTTCTTCTCAGCAGCACCCATAGGACTTCTAGTGTGTTAGTGGCATCACACAGAGCTCCTATATTTTCTTCTCAGCAGCACCCATAGGACTTCTAGTGTGTTAGTGGCAGCAAACAGAGCTCCTATATTTTCTTCGCAGCAGCACCCATAGGACTTCTAGTGTGTTAGTGGCATCACACAGAGCTCCTATATTTTCTTCTCAGCAGCACCCATAGGACTTCTAGTGTGTTAGTGGCAGCAAACAGAGCTCCTATATTTTCTTCTCAGCAGCACCCATAGGACTTCTAGTGTGTTAGTGGCAGCAAACAGAGCTCCTATATTTTCTTCTCAGCAGCACCCATAGGACTTCTAGTGTGTTAGTGGCAGCAAACAGAGCTCCTATATTTTCTTCTCAGCAGCACCCATAGGACTTCTAGTGTGTTAGTGGCATCACACAGAGCTCCTATATTTTCTTCTCAGCAGCACCCATAGGACTTCTAGTGTGTTAGTGGCAGCAAACAGAGCTCCTATATTTTCTTCTCAGCAGCACCCATAGGACTTCTAGTGTGTTAGTGGCAGCAAACAGAGCTCCTATATTTTCTTCTCAGCAGCACCCATAGGACTTCTAGTGTGTTAGTGGCATCACACAGAGCTCCTATATTTTCTTCTCAGCAGCACCCATAGGACTTCTAGTGTGTTAGTGGCAGCAAACAGAGCTCCTATATTTTCTTCTCAGCAGCACCCATAGGACTTCTAGTGTGTTAGTGGCATCACACAGAGCTCCTATATTTTCTTCTCAGCAGCACCCATAGGACTTCTAGTGTGTTAGTGGCAGCAAACAGAGCTCCTATATTTTCTTCTCAGCAGCACCCATAGGACTTCTAGTGTGTTAGTGGCATCACACAGAGCTCCTATATTTTCTTCTCAGCAGCACCCATAGGACTTCTAGTGTGTTAGTGGCATCACACAGAGCTCCTATATTTTCTTCTCAGCAGCACCCATAGGACTTCTAGTGTGTTAGTGGCATCACACAGAGCTCCTATATTTTCTTCTCAGCAGCACCCATAGGACTTCTAGTGTGTTAGTGGCAGCAAACAGAGCTCCTATATTTTCTTCTCAGCAGCACCCATAGGACTTCTAGTGTGTTAGTGGCAGCAAACAGAGCTCCTATATTTTCTTCTCAGCAGCACCCATAGGACTTCTAGTGTGTTAGTGGCAGCAAACAGAGCTCCTATATTTTCTTCTCAGCAGCACCCATAGGACTTCTAGTGTGTTAGTGGCAGCAAACAGAGCTCCTATATTTTCTTCTCAGCAGCACCCATAGGACTTCTAGTGTGTTAGTGGCATCACACAGAGCTCCTATATTTTCTTCTCAGCAGCACCCATAGGACTTCTAGTGTGTTAGTGGCAGCAAACAGAGCTCCTATATTTTCTTCTCAGCAGCACCCATAGGACTTCTAGTGTGTTAGTGGCAGCAAACAGAGCTCCTATATTTTCTTCTCAGCAGCACCCATAGGACTTCTAGTGTGTTAGTGGCATCACACAGAGCTCCTATATTTTCTTCTCAGCAGCACCCATAGGACTTCTAGTGTGTTGGTGGCAGCAAACAGAGCTCCTATATTTTCTTCTCAGCAGCACCCATAGGACTTCTAGTGTGTTAGTGGCAGCAAACAGAGCTCCTATATTTTCTTCTCAGCAGCACCCATAGGACTTCTAGTGTGTTAGTGGCAGCAAACAGAGCTCCTATATTTTCTTCTCAGCAGCACCCATAGGACTTCTAGTGTGTTAGTGGCATCACACAGAGCTCCTATATTTTCTTCTCAGCAGCACCCATAGGACTTCTAGTGTGTTAGTGGCAGCAAACAGAGCTCCTATATTTTCTTCTCAGCAGCACCCATAGGACTTCTAGTGTGTTAGTGGCATCACACAGAGCTCCTATATTTTCTTCTCAGCAGCACCCATAGGACTTCTAGTGTGTTAGTGGCATCACACAGAGCTCCTATATTTTCTTCTCAGCAGCACCCATAGGACTTCTAGTGTGTTAGTGGCATCACACAGAGCTCCTATATTTTCTTCTCAGCAGCACCCATAGGACTTCTAGTGTGTTAGTGGCAGCAAACAGAGCTCCTATATTTTCTTCTCAGCAGCACCCATAGGACTTCTAGTGTGTTAGTGGCAGCAAACAGAGCTCCTATATTTTCTTCTCAGCAGCACCCATAGGACTTCTAGTGTGTTAGTGGCATCACACAGAGCTCCTATATTTTCTTCTCAGCAGCACCCATAGGACTTCTAGTGTGTTAGTGGCAGCAAACAGAGCTCCTATATTTTCTTCTCAGCAGCACCCATAGGACTTCTAGTGTGTTAGTGGCATCACACAGAGCTCCTATATTTTCTTCTCAGCAGCACCCATAGGACTTCTAGTGTGTTAGTGGCATCACACAGAGCTCCTATATTTTCTTCTCAGCAGCACCCATAGGACTTCTAGTGTGTTAGTGGCATCACACAGAGCTCCTATATTTTCTTCTCAGCAGCACCCATAGGACTTCTAGTGTGTTAGTGGCAGCAAACAGAGCTCCTATATTTTCTTCTCAGCAGCACCCATAGGACTTCTAGTGTGTTAGTGGCAGCAAACAGAGCTCCTATATTTTCTTGTCAGCAGCACACATAGTACCTATAGTGTGTTAGTGTCAGCACCCATAGGACCTACAGTGTGTTGTGAGCACACATAGGAGTTCTATTTTTTATACTATATACACTACCGACTACAATGGCTGGAAGACCGCCAAGGAGAGGCAGAGCGTGCCGAGGCAAGAACACAGGGCAGGCAGGCTCTGTTTCTAGAGACAACAGTGCTGGCCGTGGACGTGGTCGTGCATCGTCATCAGCACGTGGCCATGGGACACGCTTGTCTTTGTTTTCGGCAGCTGGACATGTGGAGCCGCATCATGCCGAAGGCTTGGTAGAATGGATGACCAAGCCCTCCTCATCCTCCTCATCCTCTCTCACCCAGGCTCAGGGTACTGGCAGAGCAGCTGCCAAC
This sequence comes from Rana muscosa, assembly GCA_029206835.1. Classification (NCBI taxonomy): domain Eukaryota; kingdom Metazoa; phylum Chordata; class Amphibia; order Anura; family Ranidae; genus Rana; species Rana muscosa. Next base: position 487,439,610 of record CM055116.1, on the reverse strand, counting down.
GCGTACTCAATGGCATCATCAGCCACCCCTTCCCTAGACCCACCATGTCCTCCTGAGGAGTCCCCCGAACTGTTTGAGCACAGTGTTGGGTACATGCTCCAGGAGGATGCCCAACGATTCGAAGGCTCGGATGATGATACCCAGCTTGAGGAAGTCAGTAGTGTGCGCGCAGAGAGAGGGGATGCTGAAGGACAGCAATCTGGCAGTAGTGTTCCACCAGCTGCAGCTTACTGCCAGGTTTGCTCTAGTGGTGAAGAGGGAGGGGATGATGAGGTCACTGACTCCACGTGGGTGCCTGAAGGGAGAGAGGAGGAGGAGGAGGAGGATGCAGCGTCACATGTCCAACGAGGCAGGATGCCCCCTGGAGGCCAGCTAGAGGCCAGCCCAGCAACTGTACCACACCGCAGAGCTCCGCCTGTGCAGGGCGCTGCCTCTGCACATTATCACAAAAGTTCTTTGGTGTGGGCCTTTTTTGAGACGAGTGCATCAGATCGCACCACTGCTATTTGCAATATTTGTCTCAAGCGTATCTCGCGTGGCCAAAACATCAGCCGCTTGGGCACCACAAGCATGAGCAGACATATGTCGACCTGCCATGCAGCTCGTTGGCAAGCACACATAAAAGACCCACACCAAAGAACAAAGCGGACCTCTCCTTGCTCCTCATCAGCTGGGATCTCCATCCCCACTATATCTTCAGTCCTCTCTGAAAGCTGCTCTGAGAGGACTGAAGGTGTAGAATTAGGTGTGTCACAACCAAGTACTTGCAGTACACCGACGTCCGATTGTAGCAGGCAAATTTCCCTGCCCCAGCTGCTGGACCGTCGAAAGAAGTATACTCCCAGCCATCCACATGCCCAGCGGTTGAATGCTAGCTTGGCTAAATTGCTAGCACTTCAACTGCTGCCTTTTCAGTTGATAGACTCGGCCCCCTTCCGTGAGTTTGTTCAATGTGCGGTTCCTCAGTGGCAGGTTCCCAAACGCCACTTTTTCTCACGGAAGGCGATTCCGTCTCTCTACTGGCATGTGGAAGGCAATGTCCATGCCTCGCTGGACAGGGCGGTCAGCGGTAAGGTGCATATTACCGCTGACTCATGGTCCAGCAGGCATGGACAGGGACGTTATCTTTCTTTCACGGCCCATTGGGTCACTCTATTGGCAGCTGGGAGGGATGCAGGACAAGGTGCAGTAGTGTTGGAGGTTGTTCCGCCACCACGCCTCCAAAATGCTACTACTGGTTGTGACACACCTCTCTCCTCCACCCCCTCCTCTTCTTCTTCCTCCATGTCCTCTTCGAGTGCTCTGTCCTCGGAACCAGCGGTGCTCCGTAGGCGTACAAGGGGCTACGCGAGTACGCAGGCAAAAAGATGCCATGCCGTGCTTGCGCTGGTGTGTTTGGGGGACAGGAGCCACACTGGGCCAGAGGTTCTGGCAGCTCTGCAGGGGCAGGCCGAGAGGTGGTTGACGCCACGCCAGCTTAAGCCAGGAATGGTCGTTTCTGATAATGGCACCAACCTCCTCTCCGCCCTGCGACAGGGGCAGCTCACCCATGTGCCCTGTATGGCTCACGTCCTCAACCTGGTGGTGCAGCGGTTCTTGGGCAGGTTCCCAGGCTTACAGGATGTCCTGAGGCAGGCCAGGAAAGTCTGTGTGCATTTCCGCCGATCTTATAATGCCAGTGCTCGGCTGACTGAGCTGCAAAAGGAGCTGAACCTGCCCAAGAACCGCCTAATATGTGACATGCCCACCAGGTGGAACTCAACGTTGGCCATGCTGCAGCGACTGCACACGCAGCAGAGGGCCATCAATGAGTACCTTTGCGACTACGGCACCAGGACAGGGTCAGGGGAGCTTGGCTTTTTTTCCCCACGCCAGTGGAGCATGATCAGGGATGCATGCACTGTCCTCTCACCATTTGAGGAGGCCACGAGGATGGTGAGCAGTGACAGTGCATGCATCAGTGACACTGTACCTCTTGTCCACCTGTTGGAGCATACGCTGCGTGGGATAATGGACAGGGCACTTGAGGCAGAACAGAGGCAGGAAGAGGAGGACTTCCTTGTCTCTCAAGGCCCCCTTTATCCAGACAATGTTCCTTCTGTCCCACCCATCACACAGGAAGAGGAGGAGGAGGAGGAGGAGGAGGAGGATTGTGTGAGCATGGAGGTGGAGCCTGGCACTCAGCATCAGCAGCAGCAGTCTTTTAGGGATGATGTACAGTCCCAACAAACCAGTGGACTTGTACGTGGCTGGGAGGAGGTGGCTGGCGATCATGTCATCCTCAGTGACCCAGAAGACTCCGGACCGAATGCCTCAGCTAACCTACGCTGCATGGCCTCCCTGATCCTGCAAAGCCTGCGGAAGGATCCTCGTGTTCTTCGGATCAAGGAGAGTGACCATTACTGGCTGGCCACTCTCCTTGATCCACGGTACAAGGGTAAGGTTGCGGACCTTATCTTGCCGTCGCAGAGGGAGCAGAGGATGAGACATCTCAGGGAGGCCTTGCAGAAAGGTCTGTGCAACGCGTTCCCAGAAACTGGGAGGTTACAAACTCCTGGTCCTGGACGACGAGTTGCTGAGGCTTCGGTCAGTAGCAGAAGGAGCGGTGGGGAAGGTGGACGTCTGACCGATGCGTTCAGACAATTTTTTAGTCCGCAGCCCCAAGGTATGATCGGTTCCAGCAACCATCGCCAGCGTCTGATATACATGGTGCAGGAATACCTAGGGGCAAGGTCAGACTTGGACACCTTTCCCACCGAAAATCCTCTGGCTTACTGGGTCCTGAGGATGGATCACTGGCCAGAGCTTGCACAGTATGCAATTGAGCTACTGGCCTGTCCTGCATCCAGCGTTCTTTCCGAACGCACATTCAGTGCTGCTGGAGGATTTGTCACCGATCATAGGGTGCGCCTGTCCACCGACTCGGTTGATCGACTGACCTTCATAAAAATGAATCAGTCTTGGATCACCACCAGCTACCAGACACCTGAAGCGGATATAACGGAATAATTTATAATGTCACATCCCTTCAAGACTGCCTATGCTGATGCTGAGTGACTGTCCTGTTATGTTCACTGACTATCCTCTTCCTCCTCCTCAATGATCCATGCCACCACACCAGTGCCTAAGGCACAATTTTTCAGCCCCTGTATAACAGGGGCGTGTAATTACAATTTTTTAAAAAGATGCTTCGCAACAGGTGTGACTGCTGTGCTCAGAGTACAGTATCTGTGAGGGGTTGCAGTGTTGTGGCACCAGCACCAGTGCCTAAGGCACAATTTTTCAGCCCCTGTTGGGGCGTGTAATTACAATTTTTAGGCAATGCTTTGCAACAGGTCTCATTGCTGTGCTCAGAGTACAGTATCTGTGAGGGGTTGCAGTGTTGTGGCACCAGCACCAGTGCCTAAGGCACAATTTTTCAGCCCCTGTATAACAGGGGCGTGTAATTACAATTTTTTAAAAAGATGCTTCGCAACAGGTGTGACTGCTGTGCTCCAAGTACAGTATCTGTGAGGGGTTGCAGTGTTGTGGCACCAGCACCAATGCCTAAGGCACAATTTTTCAGCCCCTGTTTAACAGGGGCGTGTAATTACAAATCTTGATCTAATAGTTCACAGCAGGGCCCATTCCTGCGCCCACCAAGAGTAACTATGAGGGCCTACAGTCTTGTGGCAACACCGTCCACCACCACCACCACCACCAAAGGCCCAATTTTTCTGCCCTGTTCAACAGGTGCATGCAATTACAAATCTTGATCTAATAACTCACAGCAGGGCCCATTCCTGCACCCACCAAGAGTAACTGTGAGGGCTTACAGTCTTGTGGCAACACCGTCCACCACCACCACCACCACCACCAAAGGCCCAATTTTTCTGCCCGGTTCAACAGGTGCATGCAAGTACAAATCTTGATCTATTAACTCACAGCAGGGCCCATTCCTGTGCCCACCAGTCTTGTGGCTACACCAACATCTAATAGGGCAAATTTCTGCAGAGTATATACGGCAGGCCCCTACTTTCAAACATCCAACTTACAAACGACTCCTACTTGCAAACGGCAAGAGAAAACAGGAAGTGAGAGGAAATCTACCCCTAGGAAGGAAAATTCTATCCTGTTAGATTTAATTTGGGAAAAAGGTATCTCCTCTCTACTGATGCTTTATCACCAATCCTTGTTTCAATTAAAACCCCACTTTTCCAAAAACATTTGTCATTGGGACGGAAAGTGAGGTGACATGTTCTGAACAGATGTGCAAAGACAGCAAATGTTACAGGGGTGATAACCCCTCCCTATGTTCTCCAAAAAGCTTAAAAATTGATTTTTTTGGGATGTAGCTACACTTCATAATGTACCTGTTCAGATTCTACTTAAGAACAAACCTACAGTCCATGTCTTGTTTGCACCACCTATATACTGCTGTTCAGAGTATATAGGGTTGTAGGTATAGGGTTTTATTTTGGGTGCGGGGTCCCCCTTAGTATCCATACAAGACCCAAAGGGGCTGGGGTGGGGGGGGGGGGTGATGGGGTAGCCATGCCATTTTTCTCAAGGATTTTCAGCCATATGGCGGCCAGGACAAGACATGACATTAAAGCCGCAAGTGGTTTTAAATGGCTTCTTTTTTTCCTTTACAAATGTCATTTTGTGCAAGGACAGTTCTAAACACGGGAAACACATGCCACTTCACAGGCATACTTTAGACACCCCCCAGGTACCATATTTAAAGGAAAATTTCACTTTTTTTTTTTTCACTTTATGCATCATTAAAATGACTGCTCCCGAAAAAACTTTAGTTTTTAAAATTTCTTTTTGCATTGATATATGTCCCCTGGGGCAGGACCCGGGTCCCCAAACCTGTTTTATGACATTAACATGCATATTGGCCGTTGTAATTAGCAATTTTGATTTCGAACGTTCGCGTCCATTATAACGAATAGGGTTCGAAAATTCGCGCGAACTTTCGGTCCGTTCGAAGGTTCTGGTGCGAACCGAACCCGGGGGTGTTCGGCTCATCCCTACTCCTCAATACCCTGCAATACTCCTCAATACCCTGCAATACTCCTCAATACCCTGCAATACTCCTCAATACCCGGCAATACTCCGCAATAACCACTTCCCGCCCGCCGGCCGTCATATGACGTCCTTGACTTTGTGCGGGTATATCTGAATGATGGGAGCAGCTACAGGCATCATTCAGATATTCGCTTTTTCAGCTGGCGATTCCCTGCACCATAAGAACGATCATAGCGGCTGTTCCACCGCTTGATCGCTCTTACGGAAGGTGAGAGGGGATGCCCCCCCTTCCGCTGCCCTCCGGTGCTTCTACCGACTCACCGCTTCGATCAAAGCCAAGATTGTTTTTTTTTTTTTTTTTTTTTTTCAGGCTTCCCAGCCTAGAGGTGAGATGTGGGGTCTTATTGACCCCATATCTCACTGTAAAGAGGACCTGTCATGCCATATTCCTATTACAAGGGATGTTTACATTCCTTGTAATAGGAATAAAAGTGATCAAAAAAAAATTTGGGGCGGAAAAACATGTCAAACTAAAATAAATAAAGTAAAATGAACAATAAAATATATATATTTTTTTTAAAGCGCCCCTGCCCCCGCAAGCTCGCATGCAGAAGTGAACGCATACGTAAGCCCCGCCCACATATGAAAACGGTGTTCAAACCACACATGTGAGGTATCGTTGCGAACGTTAGAGCGAGAGCAATAATTTTGGCCCTAGACCTCCTCTGTAACTCAAAACATGTAACCAGTAAAAATATTTAAAGAGTTTCCTATGGGGATTTTTAAGTAGCGAAGTTTGGCGCCATTCCACGAGCGTGTGCAATTTTGAAGGGTGACATGTTAGGTATCTATTTACTCAGCGTAACTTCATCTTTCACATTATGCAAAAACATTGGGCTAACTTTACTGTTTTTTTTTTCTTTTAAGCACTAAACAGTTTTTTTCCGTAAAAAACGCGTTAGAAAAATTTCTGCGCAAATACCGTGCAAGATAAAAAGTTGCAATGACCACCATTATATTCTTTAAGGTCTTTTCTAAAAAAACATATATAATGTTTTGGGGTTCTATGTAATTTTCTAGCAAACAAATGATGATTTTTACATGTAGGAGAGAAATGTCAGAATTGGCCTGGGTGCTCCAGAACGCCTGAAGGTGCTCCCTGCATGTCGGGCCTCTGTATGTGGCCACGCTGTGTAAAAGTCTCACACATGTGGTATCGCCATACTCGGGAGTAGTGATGAGCCGAACACCCCCGGGTTCGGTTCGCACCAGAACCCGCGAACGGACCGAAAGTTTGCACGAACATTAGAACCCTATTAAATACAATGGATGAGAACGGTCGGATTCTAAAGTGCTAATTATAACGACTATTATCCATGTTATTGTCCTAAACAGAGTTTGGGAACCCGGGTTCTGCACCAGGGGACATGTATCAATGCAAAAAGAAGTTTTAAAAACGGACGTTTTCCGGGAGCAGTCATTTTAATGATGCATAAAGTGAAAAAAAAGTCAAATATTCCTTTAAATATTGTACCTGGGGGGTGTCTAAAGTATGCCTGTGAAGTGCCACGTGTTTCCCGTGTTTAGAACAGTCCCTGCACAAAATAACATTTCTAAAGGAAAAAAAGCCATTTAAAACTGCTTGCGGCTTTAATGTAATGTCTGGTCCCGGTAATATGGATGAAAATCTTTAAGAAAAATGGCATAGCTACCCCATCAACCCCCCCCCCCCCTACCCCAGCCCATTACCAGCCCCTTTGGGTCTTGTATGGATATTAAGGGGAACCCCGCACACAAAATAAAAAAGGCCCTATATACTCTGAACAGCCGTATACAGGCGGTGCATACAAGACAGGGACTGTAGGTTTGTTCTTATGTAGAATCTGTTTGTAATTTTGAACAGCTGCATTGTTTAAATGTAGCTCCATGCCAAATTCCTTTTTTTTAGCTTTTTGGAAAACATAGGGAACGGTTATCACCCCTGTCACATTTTTTTTGCTGTCTGTGCCCCTGTTCAGAACATTTCACCTCACTTTGCGTCCCAATGACAACTGTTTTTGAAATGTGGTGTTTTTATTGAAACAAGGATTGGTGATAAAGCATCAGTAGAGAGGAGACACCTTTCTCCCATATTAATTCTTACAGGAGAGAATTTTCCTTCCAAGGGGTAGATTTCCTCTCACTTCCTGTTGTCTTCTTCCGTTTGCAAGTAGTAGTCGTTTGTAAGTTGGATGTTTGAAAGTAGGGACCTGCCGTATATACTCTGCAGAAATTGGCCCCTTAGGTGTTGGTGTTGGCACAACACTGAAAGCACTCGCAGTTATTCTTGGTGGGTGCTGGAACGCCCTGCTGTCAACTATTATATCAGGAATTGTAATAACATATAATTGTTGATCAGTGGTAGTAAAAATTGGGCCTTTGATGGTGGTGCTGGTGCCACAACACTGTAAGGCCTGACAGTTACTCTTGGTGGGCGCAGCAATGGGCCCTGCTGTGAATTATTAGATCAATAATTATAATTGCATGCCCCTGTTGAACAGGGGCTGAAAAATTGGGCCTTTGGTGGTGGTGGTGGTGGTGGTGGTGGTGTTGACACAACACTGTAAGGCCTGACAGTTACTCTTGGTGGGCGCAGTAATGGGCCCTGCTGTGAATTATTAGATCAATAATTATAATTGCATGCCCCTGTTGAACAGGGGCTGAAAAATTGGGCCTTAGGCACTGGTGGCACAACACTGCAACCCCTCACAGATACTGTACTTGGAGCACAGCAATGAGGCCTGTTGCAAAGTATTGCATCAAAAATTGTAATTACACGCCCCTGTTAAACAGGGGCTGAAAAATTGGGCCTTAGCCACTGGTGGCGGCACCCATAAACCAAAATGATCTTCCAAGCTATCATCATTAATCGGATCATTGAGGAGGAGGAGGAGGATAGCTAGTCAACATAACAGCACAGGAACTCAGCATCAGCATCAGTCTTGAAGGGATGTGACATTTTAAAATCAATTAGTCTGTTATATCAGCATCAGGTGTGTGGTAGCTGGTGGTGATCCAAGACTGGTTCATCTTGATGAAAGTCAGTCGATCAACCGAGTCGGTGGACAGGTGCACCCTGTGATCCGTGACAAATCCTCCAGCAGCACTGAATGTGCGTTCTGAAAGAACGCTGGATGCAGGACAGGCCAGTAGCTCAATTGCATACTGTGCAAGCTCTGGCCAGTGATCCATCCTCAAGACCCAGTAAGCCAGAGGATTTTCGGTGGGGAAGGTGTCCAAGTCTGACCTTGCCCCTAGGTATTCCTGCACCATGTATATCAGACGCTGGCGATGGTTGCTGGAACCGATCATACTTTGGGGCTGCGGACTAAAGAATTGTCTGAACGCATCGGTCAGACGGCCACCTTCCCCACCGCTCCTTCTTTGACTGCCCGAAGCCTCAGCAACTCGTTGTCCAGGACCAGGAGTTTGTAACCTCCCAGTCTCTGGGAACGCGTTGCACAGACCTTTCTGCAAGGCCTCCCGGAGTTGTCTCATCCTCTGCTCCCTCTGCAATGGTAACATAAGGTCCGCAACCATACCCTTGTACCGTGGATCAAGGAGAGTGGCCAGCCAGTAATGGTCCCTCTCCTTGATCCGAAGAATACGAGGATCCTTCCGCAGACTTTGCAGGATCAGGGAGGCCATGCAGCATAGGTTAGCTGAGGCATTCAGTCCGGAGTCCTCTGGGTCACTAAGGACGACATGATCCGCAGCCACCTCCTCCCAGCCACGTACAAGTCCACTGGTTTCTTGGGACTGTAAATCATCCCTAAAAGACTGCTGCTGATGATGCTGAGTGCCAGCCTCCACCTCCATGCTGACACAATCCTCCTCCTCCTCCTCCTCTTCCTGTGCGATGGGTGGGACAGAAGGAACACTGTCTGGGTAAAGGGGGCCTTGAGAGGCAAGGAAGTCCTCCTCTTCCTGCCTCTGTTCTGCCTCAAGTGCCCTGTCCATTATTCCACGCAGCGTGTGCTCCAACAGGTGGACAAGAGGTACAGTGTCACTGATGCATGCACTGTCACTGCTCACCATCCTCGTGGCCTCCTCAAATGGTGCCAGGACAGTGCATGCATCCCTGATCATGCCCCACTGGCGTGGTGAAAAAAAACCGAGCTCCCCTGACCCTGTCCTGGTGCCGTAGTCGCACAGGTACTCATTGATGGCCCTCTGCTGCGTGTGCAGCCGCTGCAGCATGGCCAACGTTGAGTTCCACCTGGTGGGCATGTCACATATAAGGCGGTTCTTGGGCAGGTTCAACTCCTTTTGCAGCTCAGCCAGGCGAGCACTGGCATTATAAGATCTGCGGAAATGCACACAGACTTTCCTGGCCTGCCTCAGGACATCCTGTAAGCCCGGGTACCTGCCCAAGAACCGCTGCACCACCAGGTTAAGGACGTGAGCCATACAGGGCACATGGGTCAGTTGTCCCTGTCGGAGGGCGGAGAGGAGGTTGGTGCCATTGTCGCAAACCACCATTCCTGGCTTAAGCTGGCGTGGCGTCAACCACCTCTCGGCCTGCCCCTGCAGAGCAGACAGGACCTCTGCCCCAGTGTGGCTCCTGTCCCCCAAACACACCAGCGCAAGCACGGCATGGCATCTTTTTGCCTGCGTACTTGCGTAGCCCCTTGAACGCCTACGGAGCACCGCTGGTTCCGAGGACAAACCACAGGAAGAGGCCATGGAGGAAGGAGAAGAGGAGGGGGTGGAGGAGAGAGGTGTGTCACAACCAGTAGTAGCATTTTGGAGGCGTGGCGGTGGAACAACCTCCAACACTACTGCACCTTGTCCTGCATCCTTCCCAGCTGCCAAAAGAGTGACCCAATGGGCCGTGAAAGAAAGGTAACGTCCCTGTCCATGCCTGCTGGACCATGAGTCAGCAGTAATATGCACCTTACCGCTGACCGCCCTGTCCAGCGAGGCCAAGACATTGCCTTCCACATGCCTGTAGAGAGCCGGAATCGCCTTCCGTGCGAAAAAGTGGCGTTTGGGAACCTGCCACTGAGGAACCGCACATTGCACAAACTCACGGAAGGGGGCCGTGTCTACCAACTGAAAAGGCAGCAGTTGAAGCGCTAGCAATTTAGCCAAGCTAGCATTCAACCACTGGGCATGTGGATGGCTGGGAGTGAACTTCTTTCGACGGTCCAGCAGCTGGGGCAGGGAAATTTGCCTGCTAGAATCGGACGTCGGTGTACTGCTAGCAGAGTCGCCGCAAGTACTGGGCTGTGACACACCTAATTCTACACCTTCATTCCTCTCAGTTCAGGTTTCAGAGAGGACTGAAGGTATAGTGGGTTTTGAGATCCCAGCTGATGCGGTGCAAGGAGAGGTCCGCTTTGTTCTTTGGTGTGGGTCTTTAAGGTAGGCTTGCCAACGAGCTGCATGGCAGGTCAACATATGTCTGATCAAGCATGTGGTGCCCAAGCGGCTGATGTTTTGGCCACGCGATATACGCTTGAGACATATGTTGCAAACAGCAGCTGTGCGATCTGATGCACTCGCCTCAAAAAAGGCCCACACCAAAGAACTTTTTGAATGACGGGCAGAGGCAGCGCCCTGCACAGGCGGAGCTCTGTGGTGTGATTCCGTCGGTGTGCTGCCCATACGCTGGCCACTCAAGGGCATCCTGCCTCGTTGGAGATGTGCCTCCTCCTCATCCTCCTCCTCCTCCCCTCTCCTATTAGGCACCCACGTGGAGTCAGTGACCTCATCATCCCCTCCCTCCTCATCACTGGAGCCAATCTGGCAGTATGCTGCAGCTGCTGGAGCATGACTGCCAGATTGGTGTCCTTCTTGAGCATCCCCTCTCTCTGTTCTCACGCTACTGCCTTCCTCTAGCTGGGTATCATCATCAGATCCTTCGAAACGCTGGGCATCCTCCTGGAGCATGTACCCAACACTGTGCTCAAACAGTTCGGGGGACTCCTCAGGAGGAGGACATGGTGGGTCTAGGGAAGGATTGACTAATGAAGATAATGATACCAGAGAAGAGGACGCTTTGGCAGCTGCTTTGCCAGTACCCTGAGCCTGGGTGAGAGAGGATGAGGAGGATGAGGTGGGCTTGGTCATCCACTCTACCAAGTCTTCGGCATGATGTGGCTCAACATGTCCAGCTGCCGAAAAGAAGGACAAGCGTGTCCCATGGCCATGTGCTGATGACAATGCACCGCGTCCACGACCAGCACTGTTGCCCCCAGACACAGAGCCTGCTTGCCCTCTTTTTTTGCCTCCTGACTGTCTGCCTCTCCTTGTTTGCCTTCCAGACATTTTAATGGATGGCCTGCAGGGAGATGGGAAAAACAGCAATAAGGGCTACCTTCAGGTGTATACTGTGCAGGAGGCTTAGCAACAATGACACTGACACTGTCCCCTGCCTATCCTTCTCTGTCCCTAAACACAAGGATTTTCAATATGCTTCAGCAAGATTGGTTTAGCACAGAATAGCACACTGACAGTTTCCCTCACTGTACCTCTCTGTCCCTAAACTCAAGGATTTCAAATATGGTTCAGCAAGATTGGTTTAGAACAGAATAGCACACTGTCAGTTTCACTCACTGTACCTCTCTGTCCCTACAAACAAGATTTAGCACAGAATAGCACACTGATAGTTTCCACAAGTGTCCTTCTCTGTCCCTAAACTCAAGGATTTCAAATATGGTTCAGCAAAATTGGTTTAGAACAGAATAGCACACTGACACTTTCCCTCACTGTACCTCTCTGTCCCTAAACTCAAGGATTTCAAATATGGTTCAGCAAGATTGGTTTAGAACAGAATAGCACACTGTCAGTTTTACTCACTGTACCTCTCTGTCCCTACAAACAAGATTTAGCACAGAATAGCACACTGATAGTTTCCACGAGTGTCCTTCTCTGTCCCTAAACTCAAGGATTTCAAATATGGTTCAGCAAAATTGGTTTAGAACAGAATAGCACACTGTCAGTTTCACTCAATGTACCTCGCTGTCCCTACAAACAAGATTTAGCACAGAATAGCACACTGATAGTTTCCACGAGTGTCCTTCTCTGTCCCTAAACTCAAGGATTTCAAATATGGTTCAGCAAAATTGGTTTAGAACAGAATAGCACACTGACACTTTCCCTCACTGTACCTCTCTGTCCCTAAACTCAAGGATTTCAAATATGGTTCAGCAAGATTGGTTTAGAACAGAATAGCACACTGTCAGTTTCACTCACTGTACCTCTCTGTCCCTACAAACAAGATTTAGCACAGAATAGCACACTGATAGTTTCCACGAGTGTCCTTCTCTGTCCCTAAACTCAAGGATTTCAAATATGGTTCAGCAAAATTGGTTTAGAACAGAATAGCACACTGACACTTTCCCTCACTGTACCTCTCTGTCCCTAAACTCAAGGATTTCAAATATGGTTCAGCAAGATTGGTTTAGAACAGAATAGCACACTGTCAGTTTCACTCACTGTACCTCTCTGTCCCTACAAACAAGATTTAGCACAGAATAGCACACTGATAGTTTCCACGAGTGTCCTTCTCTGTCCCTAAACTCAAGGATTTCAAATATGGTTCAGCAAAATTGGTTTAGAACAGAATAGCACACTGTCAGTTTCACTCACTGTACCTCTCTGTCCCTACAAACAAGATTTAGCACAGAATAGCACACTGATAGTTTCCACGAGTGTCCTTCTCTGTCCCTAAACTCAAGGATTTCAAATATGGTTCAGCAAGATTGGTTTAGAACAGAATAGCACACTGACACTTTCCCTCACTGTACCTCTCTGTCCCAAAACTCAAGGATTTCAAATATGGTTCAGCAAGATTGGTTTAGAACAGAATAGCACACTGTCAGTTTCACTCACTGTACCTCTCTGTCCCTACAAACAAGATTTAGCACAGAATAGCACACTGATAGTTTCCACGAGTGTCCTTCTTTGTCCCTAAACTCAAGGATTTCAAATATGGTTCAGCAAAATTGGTTTAGAACAGAATAGCACACTGACACTTTCCCTCACTGTACCTCTCTGTCCCTAAACTCAAGGATTTCAAATATGGTTCAGCAAGATTGGTTTAGAACAGAATAGCACACTGTCAGTTTCACTCACTGTACCTCTCTGTCCCTACAAACAAGATTTAGCACAGAATAGCACACTGATAGTTTCCACGAGTGTCCTTCTCTGTCCCTAAACTCAAGGATTTCAAATATGGTTCAGCAAGATTGGTTTAGAACAGAATAGCACACTGACACTTTCCCTCACTGTACCCCTCTGTCCCTAAACTCAAGGATTTCAAATATGGTTCAGCAAGATTGGTTTAGAACAGAATAGCACACTGTCAGTTTCACTCACTGTACCTCTCTGTCCCTACAAACAAGATTTAGCACAGAATAGCACACTGATAGTTTCCACGAGTGTCCTTCTCTGTCCCTAAACTCAAGGATTTCAAATATGGTTCAGCAAGATTGGTTTAGAACAGAATAGCACACTGTCAGTTTCACTCACTGTACCTCTCTGTCCCTACAAACAAGTTTTAGCACAGAATAGCACACTGATAGTTTCCACGAGTGTCCTTCGCTGTCCCTAAACTCAAGGATTTCAAATATGGTTCAGCAAGATTGGTTTAGAACAGAATAGCACACTGACACTTTCCCTCACTGTACCTCTCTGTCCCTAAACTCAAGGATTTCAAATATGGTTCAGCAAGATTGGTTTAGAACAGAATAGCACACTGTCAGTTTCACTCACTGTACCTCTCTGTCCCTACAAACAAGATTTAGCACAGAATAGCACACTGATAGTTTCCACGAGTGTCCTTCTCTGTCCCTAAACTCAAGGATTTCAAATATGGTTCAGCAAAATTGGTTTAGAACAGAATAGCACACTGTCAGTTTCACTCACTGTACCTCTCTGTCCCTACAAACAAGATTTAGCACAGAATAGCACACTGATAGTTTCCACGAGTGTCCTTCTCTGTCCCTAAACTCAAGGATTTCAAATATGGTTCAGCAAAATTGGATTAGAACAGAATAGCACACTGTCAGTTTCACTCACTGTACCTCTCTGTCCCTACAAACAAGATTTAGCACAGAATAGCACACTGATAGTTTCCACGAGTGTCCTTCTCTGTCCCTAAACTCAAGGATTTCAAATATGGTTCAGCAAGATTGGTTTAGAACAGAATAGCACACTGACACTTTCCCTCACTGTACCTCTCTGTCACTAAACTCAAGGATTTCAAATATGGTTCAGCAAGATTGGTTTAGAACAGAATAGCACACTGTCAGTTTCACTCACTGTCCTACTCTGTCCCTACAAACAAGATTTAGCACAGAATAGCACACTGACACTTTCCCTCACTGTACCTCTCTGTCCCTAAACTCAAGGATTTCAAATATGGTTCAGCAAGATTGGTTTAGAACAGAATAGCACACTGTCAGTTTCACTCACTGTCCTACTCTGTCCCTACAAACAAGATTTAGCACAGAATAGCACACTGACACTTTCCCTCACTGTTCCTCTCTGTCCCTAAACTCAAGGATTTCAAATATGGTTGAGCAAGATTGGTTTAGAACAGAATAGCACACTGTCAGTTTCACTCACTGTCCTACTCTGTCCCTACAAACAAGATTTAGCACAGAATAGCACACTGACACTTTCCCTCACTGTACCTCTCTGTCCCTACAAACAAGGTTTAGCACAGAATAACACACTGACACTCTCCCTACCTATCCTTATTTGTCCCTAAACACAAGGAATCCAGGATTAGTAAAGGAAAAAAAATGACACTGTCCCTGCCTATGCTTCTCTTTCCCTGCTCCGGAACACACTACACAAGGCCGCCGCGCTGGCGGCCTTTTATAGTGTGGGGCGTGTACTAAACCCCCTCAGCAATAATTGGCCACAGGCATCCTGCCTGTGGCCAATCATTGCTCTCCTCGCTGCCGGCGCTGTGATTGGCCAAGCATGCGGGGTCACAGTGCATGCTTGGCCAATCACAGCGCCTGGATGACACTGCGATGGCGTAGTGCATTGTGGGCCGTTCGCGTCACTCGAATTTGGCGCGAACGGCCCAAATCGTTCGATCTTCGTCGAACGATCGAACAGCCGATGTTCGAGTCGAACGTATGTTCGACTCGAACACGAAGCTCATCCCTACTCGGGAGGAATAGCAGAATGTGTTTTGGGGTGTAATTTGTGGTATGCATATGCTGTGTGTGAGAAATAACCTGCTAATATGACAATTTTGTTAAAAAAAAAAAAGAAAAAAAAATCTTGATTTTTGCAAAGAATTGTGGGAAAAAATGACAACTTCAAAAAACTCACAATGACTCTTTCTAAATACCTTGGAATGTCTTCTTTCCAAAAAGTGGTCATTTGGGGGGTATTTGTACTTTTCTGGCATGTTAGGGTCTCAAGAAATTAGATAGGCCGTCAGTACTTCAGGTGTGATCAATTTTCAGATATTGGCACCATAGCTTGTGGACTCTATAACTTTCACAAAGACCAAAAAATATGCACCAATTTGTATTTATTTTTACCAAAGACATGTAGCAGTATAAATTTTGGGCAAAATTTATGAAGAAAAAATACTAATTTGCAAAATTTTATAACGGAAACAAAGAAAAAAAATTTTTTTACAAAATTTTCAGTCTTTTTTCTCTTATAGCGCAAAAAATAAAAATCCCAACAGTGATTAAATACCACCAAAAGAAAGCTCTATTTGTGTGAAAAAAAGGACAAAAATTTCATATGGGTACAGTGTTGTATGACTGAGTAATTGTCATACAAAATGTGAGAGCACCGAAAGCTGAAAATTCGTCTGGTTAGGAAGGGGGTTTAAGTGCCCAGTTGTCAAGTGGTTAAAGTAAATAAAATAAAAAATGAACTAATTTAAATACATACTTTCTTTTAAAAAAAAATCTTATAGATCTCAGCTAGACAGCTACTAGTCACATGCTTTCGAGGGTCTTCCTATCCCCTTTTGAAACAAAGGGAATAGGAAGACCCTAGAAAGCATGTGACTAGTAGCTGAGATCTTTAAGAAAGATTTTATAAGAAAGTATGTATTTATAATAGTTCATCACTTTTAAAGTTTATGCAAAAATAAATGATTTAGAGCAGTAATTCATCCTCCATCCTCTCCTTCCTCTTTTAGGGCTCCACTGGAGGCTTTGTCAGAGATATAGTATCTAAAAGAAAAGGACCACTGCTTTGACCTTTCTAAAGAACTAAAGTTCTCAGAGAATCCCTTGTAATATATTAAAAGTTTATTTGTTATGCAAGGAAGGTATACTCTATATACATCAGATATAATATATATAATTTTTTAATTAAGAAATTTTAAAGAAGAAAATAAAATACAACCATTGCAGTTTCCTACTGAGGCAACAAAGTTCATACCTTCCTTAGTAGTCTCATTCTGTTGGGAACCCCGGTGCCATGATGATTGACTTTTTGTTCTTCAAAAGTCATTAAAAATCTCACGTCACATGTCTCCACATTCATAACCTCTTATTTTAAAGAGTTTGCTCTTGAGAGATTGGGTTCTGTATCCTGCAAACACAAATGCCATAATTGGCATATTCTGTAAACTATTCTTTTCAAATGCTGTTTTTCTAATCCTTTGCATGCTTCAAAGATAGTTGGAGATTGCGGGCATTAGTGTCTAGTCATTTGTCTCTGGGCTACAAGAACAACAGTAAAATAAGTCCACCAACCAAGCATTATGTCTGACTCAGTGGCGGCTGGTGAAGCTTTAGGATGGGGGGCGCAAGACCCCGCCCCTCCACGGTTGGTCCCTCCCACTTCTCATAAGCCACACCCCTTATAGAATCCACCCACTCCGTCCCCTGTATTCCACTCATAGTGTCAGCATTATACACCAACTCTGCACATCATATATCAGGCTGCACATTATACACAGGGCTCTGCACATCATATACCAGGCTGTATATTATAAACAGTGCTCTGCACATAATAAACCAAGCTGCACATTATACACAGGGTTCTGCACATCATATACCAGGCTGCACATTATACACAGGGTTCTGCACATCATATACCAGGCTGCACATTATACACAGGGTTCTGCACATCATATACCAGGCTGCACATTATACACAGGGTTCTGCACATCATATACCAGGCTGCACATTATACACAGGGCTCTGCACATCATATACCAGGCTGCACATTATACACAGGGCTCTGCACATCTTATACCAGGCTGCACATTATACACAGGGCTTTGCACATCATATACCAGGCTGCACATTATACACAGGGCTCTGCACATCATATACCAGGCTGCACATTATACACAGGGCTCTGCACATTATACACAGGGCTCTGCACATCAATTACCAGGCTGTACATTATACACCGGGCTCTACACATCATATACCAGGCTGCACATTATACACAGGGCTCTGCACATCATATACCAGGCTGTACATTATACACAGGGCTCTGCACATCATATAGCAGGCTGCTAGTGATGAGCCGAACACCCCCGGGTTCGGTTCGCACCAGAACCCGCGAACGGACCGAAAGTTCGTACGAACATTAGAACCCTATTAAATACAATGGATGCGAACGTTCGAATTCTAAAGTGCTAATTATAACAACTATTATGCATGTTATTGTCCTAAAAAGGGTTTGGGAACCCGGGTTCTGCACCAGGGGACATGTATCAATGCAAAAAGAAGTTTTAAAAACGGTCGTTTTTCGGGAGCAGTCATTTTAATGATGCATAAAGTGAAAAAAAAAAGTCAAATATTCCTTTAAATATCGTACCTGGGGGGTGTCTAAAGTATGCCTGTGAAGTGCCACGTGTTTCCCGTGTTTAGAACTGTCCCTGCACAAAATGACACTTCTAAAGGAAAAAAAAGCCATTTAAAACTGCTTGCGGCTTTAATGTAATGTCTGGTCCCGGTAATATGGATGAAAATCTTTAAGAAAAATGGCATAGCTACCCCATGACCCCCCCCCCTACCCCAGCCCATTACCAGCCCCTTTGGGTCTTGTATGGATATTAAGGGGAACCCCGCACATAAAATAAAAAAGGCCCTATATACTCTGAACAGCCGTATACAGGCGGTGCATACAAGACAGGGACTGTAGGTTTGTTCTTATGTAGAATCTGTTTGTAATTTTGAACAGGTACATTGTTTAAGTGTAGCTCCAGCCCAAAAATCTATTTTTAAACTTTTTGGAAAACATAGGTAAGGGTTATCACCCCTGTAACATTTGTTTTGCTGTCTGTGCCCCTGTTCAGAACATTTCACCTCACTTTCCGTCCCAATGACAACTGTTTTTGAAATGTGGTGTTTTTCTTGAAACAAGGATTGCTGATAAAGCATCAGTACAGAGGAGACACCTTTCTCCCATATTAATTCTTACAGGAGAGAATTTTCCTTCCTAGGGGTAGATTTCCTCTCACTTCCTGTTGTCTTCTTGCGTTTGCAAGTAGGAGTCGTTTGTAAGTTGGATGTTTGAAAGTAGGGACCTGCCGTAGATACTCTGCAGAAATAGGCCCCTTAGTTGTTGGTGTTGGCACAACACTGTAAGCACTCACAGTTACTCTTGGTTGGTGCTGGAACGCCCTGCTGTCAACTATTATATCAGGAATTGTAATTACATATAATTGTTGAACAGTGGTAGTAAAAATTGGGCCTTTGATGGTGGTGCTGGTGCCACAACACTGTAAGCCCTGACAGTTACTCTTGGTGGGTGCAGCAATGGGCCCTGCTGTGAATTATTAGATCAAGAATTGTAATTGCATGCCCCTGTTGAACAGGGGCTGAAAAATTGGGCCTTTGGTGGTGGTGGTGGTGTTGACACAACACTGTAAGCCCTCAGAGTTACTCTTGGTGGGTGCAGGAATGGGCCCTGCTGTGAATTATTAGATCAAGAATTGTAATTACATGCCCCTGTTGAACAGGGGCTGAAAAATTGGGCCTTAGGCACTGGTGGCACAACACTACAACCCCTCACAGATACTGTACTTGGAGCACAGCAATGAGCCCTGTTGCAAAGTATTGCTTCAAAAATTGTAATGACACGCCCCTGTTAAACAGGGGCTGAAAAATTGGGCCTTAGGCACTGGTGCCACAACACTCCAACCCCTCACAGATACTGTACTTGGAGCACAGCAATGAGCCCTATGGCAAATTATTGCTAAAAAAATTGTAATTACACGCCCCTGTAAAACAGGGGCTGAAAAATTGGGCCTTAGCCACTGGTGGCGGCACCCATAAACAAAAATGATCTTCCAAGCTATCATCATCAATCGTATCATTGAGGACTCGGAGGAGGAGGATAGCCAGTCAACATAACAGCACAGACACTCAGCATCAGCATCAGTCTTGAAGGGATGTGACATGTTAAAATCAATTAGTCTGTTATATCAGCATCAGGTGTGTGGTAGCTGGTGGTGATCCAAGACTGGTTCATCTTGATGAAAGTCAGTCGATCAACCGAGTCGGTGGACAGGCGCACCCTGTGATCCGTGACAAATCCTCCAGCAGCACTGAATGTGCGTTCCGAAAGAACGCTGGATGCAGGACAGGCCAGTAGCTCAATTGCATACTGTGCAAGCTCTGGCCAGTGATCCATCCTCAAGACCCAGTAAGCCAGAGGATTTTCGGTGGGGAAGGTGTCCAAGTCTGACCTTGCCCCTAGATATTCCTGCACCATGTTTATCAGACGCTGGCGATGGTTGCTGGAACCAATCATACTTTGGGGCTGCGGACTAAAGAATTGTCTGAACGCATCGGTCAGACGGCCACCATCCCCACCGCTCCTTCTTTGACTGGCCGAAGCCTCAGCAACTCGTTGTCCTGGACCAGGAGTTTGTAACCTCCCAGTCTCTGGGAACGCGTTGCACAGACCTTTCTGCAAGGCCTCCCGGAGTTGTCTCATCCTCTGCTCCCTCTGCGACGGTAACATAAGGTCCGCAACCTTACCCTTGTACCGTGGATCAAGGAGAGTGGCCAGCCAGTAATGGTCCCTCTCCTTGATCCGAAGAATACGAGGATCCTTCCGCAGACTTTGCAGGATCAGGGAGGCCATGCAGCGTAGGTTTGCTGAGGCATTCGCTCCGGAGTCCTCTGGGTCACTAAGGACGACATGATCCGCAGTCACCTCCTCCCAGCCACGTACAAGTCCACTGGTTTCTTGGGACTGTAAATCATCCCTAAAAGACTGCTGCTGATGATGCTGAGTGCCAGCCTCCACCTCCATGCTGACACAATCCTCCTCCTCCTCCTCCTCCTCCTCCTCTTCCTCTTCCTGTGCGATGGGTGGGACAGAAGGAACACTGTCTGGGTAAAGGGGGCCTTGAGAGGCAAGGAAGTCCTCCTCTTCCTGCCTCTGTTCTGCCTCAAGTGCCCTGTCCATTATTCCACGCAGCGTGTGCTCCAACAGGTGGACAAGAGGTACAGTGTCACTGATGCATGCACTGTCACTGCTCACCATCCTCGTGGCCTCCTCAAATGGTGCCAGGACAGTGCATGCATCCCTGATTATGCCCCACTGGCGTGGAGAAAAAAAACCAAGCTCCCCTGACCCTGTCCTGGTGCCGTAGTCGCACAGGTACTCATTGATGGCCCTCTGCTGCGTGTGCAGCCGCTGCAGCATGGCCAACGTTGAGTTCCACCTGGTGGGCATGTCACATATAAGGCGGTTCTTGGGCAGGTTCAACTCCTTTTGCAGCTCAGCCAGGCGAGCACTGGCATTATAAGATCTGCGGAAATGCACACAGACTTTCCTGGCCTGCCTCAGGACATCCTGTAAGCCCGGGTACCTGCCCAAGAACCGCTGCACCACCAGGTTAAGGACGTGAGCCACACAGGGCACATGGGTCAGTTGTCCCTGTCGGAGGGCGGAGAGGAGGTTGGTGCCATTGTCGCAAACCACCATTCCTGGCTTAAGCTGGCGTGGCGTCAACCACCTCTCGGCCTGGCCCTGCAGAGCAGACAGGACCTCTGCCCCAGTGTGGCTTCTGTCCCCCAAACACACCAGCGCAAGCACGGCATGGCATCTTTTTGCCTGCGTACTTGCGTAGCCCCGTGAACGGCTACGGAGCACCGCTGGTTCATAGGACAAACCACAGGAAGAGGCCATTGAGGAAGAAGAAGAGGAGGGGGTGGAGGAGAGAGGTGTGTCACAACCAGTAGTAGCATTTTGGAGGCGTGGGGGTGGGACAACCTCCAACACTACTGCACCTTGTCCTGCATCCTTCCCAGCTGCCAAAAGAGTGACCCAATGGGCCGTGAAAGAAAGGTAACGTCCCTGTCCATGCCTGCTGGACCATGAGTCAGTGGTAATATGCACCTTACCGCTGACCGCCCTGTCCAGCGAGGCCAAGACATTGCCTTCCACATGCCGGTAGAGAGCCGGAATAGCCTTCCGTGAGAAAAAGTGGCGTTTGGGAACCTGCCACTGAGGAACCGCACATTGCACAAACTCACGGAAGGGGGCCGAGTCTACCAACTGAAAAGGCAGCAGTTGAAGCGCTAGCAATTTAGCCAAGCTAGCATTCAACCGCTGGGCATGTGGATGGCTGGGAGTGAACTTCTTTCGACGGTCCAGCAGCTGGGGCAGGGAAATTTGCCTGCTAGAATCGGACGTCGGTGTACTGCTAGCAGAGTGGCCGCAAGTACTTGGCTGTGACACACCTAATTCTACACCTTCATTCCTCTCAGTGCATGTTTCAGAGAGGACTGAAGTTATAGTGGGGTTGGAAATCCCAGCTGATGCGGTGCAAGGAGAGGTCCGCTTTGTTCTTTGGTGTGGGTCTTTGAGGTAGGCTTGCCAACGAGCTGCATGGCAGGTCAACATATGTCTGGTCAGGCATGTGGTACCCAAGCGGCTGATGTTTTGGCCACGCGATATACGCTTGAGACATATGTTGCAAACAGCAGCTGTGCGATCTGATGCACTAGCCTCAAAAAAGGCCCACACCAAGGAACTTTTTGAATGACGGGCAGAGGCAGCGCCCTGCACAGGCGGAGCTCTGCGGTGTGATTCCGTCGGTGTACTGCCCTTACGCTGGCCACCAAAGGGCATCCTGTCTCGTTGGAGATGTGCCTCCTCCTCATCCTCCTCCTCCTCTCTCCTATTAGGCACCCACGTGGAGTCAGTGACCTCATCATCCCCTCCCTCCTCATCACTGGAGCCAATCTGGCAGTATGCTGCAGCTGCTGGAACATGACTGCCAGATTGGTGTCCTTCTTGAGCATCCCCTCTGTCTGCTCTCACCCTACTGCCTTCCTGTAGCTGGGTTTCATCATCAGACCCTTCGAAACGCTGGGCATCCTCCTGGAGCATGTACCCAACACTGTGCTCAAACAGTTCGGGGGACTCCTCAGGAGGAGGACATGGTGGGTCTAGGGAAGGAGTGACTGATGATGAGTCTGACATTGATACCAGGGAAGAGGACGCTTTGGCAGCTGCTTTGCCAGTACCCTGAGCCTGGGTGAGAGAGGATGAGGAGGAGGAGGAGGGCTTGGTCATCCACTCTACCAAGTCTTCGGCATGATGTGGCTCAACATGTCCAGCTGCGGAAAAGAAGGACAAGCGTGTCCCATGGCCATGTGCTGATGACAATGCACCGCGTCCACGACCAGCACTGTTGCCCCCAGACACAGAGCCTGCTTGCCCTCTTTTATTGCCTCCTGACTGTCTGCCTCTCCTTGTTTGCCTTCCAGACATTCTAATAGATGGCCTGCAGGGAGATGGGAAAAAAGCAATAAGGGCTACCTTCAGGTGTCCTTCTCTGTCCCTTGAAACAAGGACTTGCACAGTGAAAGAAACTGACACTCTCCCTACCTACAGTTTTCTGTCCCTAGAAAAAATGTTTTTTTTAAGCACAATATAGCACAAGGAGAATTCACTCACTGTCCTTCCAGGTCCCTGGAAACAAGGACTTGCACAGTGAAAGAAACTGACACTCTCCCTACCTACAGTTTTCTGTCCCTAGAAAAAATGTTTTTTTTAAGCACACTATAGCACAAGGAGAATTCACTCACTGTCCTTCCCAGTCCCTAGAAACAAGGACTTGCACAGTGAAAGAAACTGACACTCTCCCTACCTACAGTTTTCTGTCCCTAGAAAAAATGTTTTTTTTAAGCACAATATAGCACAAGGAGAATTCACTCACTGTCCTTCCAGGTCCCTGGAAACAAGGACTTGCACAGTGAAAGAAACTGACACTCTCCCTACCTACAGTTTTCTGTCCCTAGAAAAAATGTTTTTTTTAAGCACAGTATAGCACAAGGAGAATTCACTCACTGTCCTTCCAGGTCCCTAGAAACAAGGACTTGCACAGTGAAAGAAACTGACACTCTCCCTACCTACAGTTTTCTGTCCCTAGAAAAAATGTTTTTTTTAAGCACAATATAGCACAAGGAGAATTCACTCACTGTCCTTCCAGGTCCCTAGAAACAAGGACTTGCACAGTGAAAGAAACTGACACTCTCCCTACCTACAGTTTTCTGTCCCTAGAAAAAATGTTTTTTTTAAGCACACTATAGCACAAGGAGAATTCACTCACTGTCCTTCCCAGTCCCTAGAAACAAGGACTTGCACAGTGAAAGAAACTGACACTCTCCCTACCTACAGTTTTCTGTCCCTAGAAAAAATGTTTTTTTTAAGCACAATATAGCACAAGGAGAATTCACTCACTGTCCTTCCAGGTCCCTGGAAACAAGGACTTGCACAGTGAAAGAAACTGACACTCTCCCTACCTACAGTTTTCTGTCCCTAGAAAAAATGTTTTTTTTAAGCACAATATAGCACAAGGAGAATTCACTCACTGTCCTTCCAGGTCCCTAGAAACAAGGACTTGCACAGTGAAAGAAACTGACACTCTCCCTACCTACAGTTTTCTGTCCCTAGAAAAAATGTTTTTTTTAAGCACAATATAGCACAAGGAGAATTCACTCACTGTCCTTCCAGGTCCCTAGAAACAAGGACTTGCACAGTGAAAGAAACTGACACTCTCCCTACCTACAGTTTTCTGTCCCTAGAAAAAATGTTTTTTTTAAGCACACTATAGCACAAGGAGAATTCACTCACTGTCCTTCCCAGTCCCTAGAAACAAGGACTTGCACAGTGAAAGAAACTGACACTCTCCCTACCTACAGTTTTCTGTCCCTAGAAAAAATGTTTTTTTTAAGCACAATATAGCACAAGGAGAATTCACTCACTGTCCTTCCAGGTCCCTGGAAACAAGGACTTGCACAGTGAAAGAAACTGACACTCTCCCTACCTACAGTTTTCTGTCCCTAGAAAAAATGTTTTTTTTAAGCACAATAAAGCACAAGGAGAATTCACTCACTGTCCTTCCAGGTCCCTAGAAACAAGGACTTACACAGTGAAAGAAACTGACACTCTCCCTACCTACAGTTTTCTGTCCCTAGAAAAAATGTTTTTTTTAAGCACAATATAGCACAAGGAGAATTCACTCACTGTCCTTCCAGGTCCCTAGAAACAAGGACTTACACAGTGAAAGAAACTGACACTCTCCCTACCTACAGTTTTCTGTCCCTAGAAAAAATGTTTTTTTTAAGCACAATAAAGCACAAGGAGAATTCACTCACTGTCCTTCCAGGTCCCTAGAAACAAGGACTTACACAGTGAAAGAAACTGACACTCTCCCTACCTACAGTTTTCTGTCCCTAGAAAAAATGTTTTTTTTAAGCACAATATAGCACAAGGAGAATTCACTCACTGTCCTTCCAGGTCCCTAGAAACAAGGACTTACACAGTGAAAGAAACTGACACTCTCCCTACCTACAGTTTTCTGTCTCTAGAAAAAATGTGTTTTTTAAGCACAATATAGCACAAGGAGAATTCACTCACTGTCCTTCCAGGTCCCTGGAAACAAGGACTTGCACAGTGAAAGAAACTGACACTCTCCCTACCTACAGTTTTCTGTCCCTAGAAAAAATGTTTTTTTTAAGCACAATAAAGCACAAGGAGAATTCACTCACTGTCCTTCCAGGTCCCTAGAAACAAGGACTTACACAGTGAAAGAAACTGACACTCTCCCTACCTACAGTTTTCTGTCCCTAGAAAATTTTTTTTTTTTTTAAGCACAATATAGCACAAGGAGAATTCACTCACTGTCCTTCCAGGTCCCTAGAAACAAGGACTTACACAGTGAAAGAAACTGACACTCTCCCTACCTACAGTTTTCTGTCCCTAGAAAAAATGTTTTTTTTTAAGCACAATATAGCACAAGGAGAATTCACTCACTGTCCTTCCAGGTCCCTGGAAACAAGGACTTGCACAGTGAAAGAAACTGACACTCTCCCTACCTACAGTTTTCTGTCCCTAGAAAAAATGTTTTTTTTAAGCACAATAAAGCACAAGGAGAATTCACTCACTGTCCTTCCAGGTCCCTAGAAACAAGGACTTACACAGTGAAAGAAACTGACACTCTCCCTACCTACAGTTTTCTGTCCCTAGAAAAAATGTTTTGTTTAAGCACAATATAGCACAAGGAGAATTCACTCACTGTCCTTCCAGGTCCCTAGAAACAAGGACTTACACAGTGAAAGAAACTGACACTCTCCCTACCTACAGTTTTCTGTCCCTAGAAAAAATGTTTTTTTTAAGCACAATATAGCACAAGGAGAATTCACTCACTGTCCTTCCAGGTCCCTAGAAACAAGGAATTTACACAGTGAAAGAAACTGACACTCTCCCTACCTACAGTTTTCTGCCCCTAGAAAAAATGTTTTTTTTAAGCACAATATAGCACAAGGAGAATTCACTCACTGTCCTTCCAGGTCCCTAGAAACAAGGACTTGCACAGTGAAAGAAACTGACACTCTCCCTACCTACAGTTTTCTGTCCCTAGAAAAAATGTTTTTTTTAAGCACAATATAGCACAAGGAGAATTCACTCACTGTCCTTCCAGGTCCCTAGAAACAAGGACTTACACAGTGAAAGAAACTGACACTCTCCCTACCTACAGTTTTCTGTCCCTAGAAAAAATGTTTTTTTTAAGCACACTATAGCACAAGCACAAAACACACTGACACTCTCCCTACCTATCCTTCTCTTTCCCTAAACTAAAGGAATCCAGGTTAAGCAAGAAAGAAATAAAAGTCACTGTCCCTGCCTATGCTGCTCTATCCCTGCTCCGGAACACACTACACTAGGCCGCCGTGCTGGCGGCCTTTTATAGTGTGGGGCGTGTACTAAACACCCTCAGCAATAATTGGCCACAGGCATCCTGCCTGTGGCCAATCATTGCTCTCCTCGCTGCCGGCGCTGTGATTGGCCAAGCATGCGGGGTCACAGTGCATGCTTGGCCAATCACAGCGCCTGGATGACACTGCGATGGCGTAGTGCATTGTGGGCCGTTCGCGTCACTCGAATTTGGCGCGAACGGCCCAAATCGTTCGATCTTCGTCGAACGATCGAACAGCCGATGTTCGAGTCGAACGTATGTTCGATTCGAACACGAAGCTCATCCCTACAGGCTGCACATTATACACAGGGCTCCACACATTATATACCAGGCTGCACATTATACATAGGGCTCTGCACATTATACACAGGGCTCTGCACATCATATACCAGGCTGTACATTCTACACAGGGCTCTACACATCATATACCAGGCTGCACATTATACACAGGGCTCTTCACATCATATACCAGGCTGTACATTATACACAGGGCTCTGCACATCATATACCAGGCTGCACATTATACACAGGGCTCTGCACATCATATACCAGGCTGCACATTATACACAGGGCTCTGCACATCATATACCAGGCTGTATATTATAAACAGGGCTCTGCACATAATAAACCAAGCTGCACATTATACACAGGGTTCTGCACATCATATACCAGGCTGCACATTATACACAGGGTTCTGCACATCATATACCAGGCTGCATATTATACACAGGGTTCTGAACATCATATGCCAGGCTGCACATTATACACAGGGTTCTGCACATCATATACCAGGCTGCACATTATACACCGGGCTCTGCACATCATATACCAGGCTGCAGATTATACACCGGGCTCTGCACATCATATACCAGGCTGCACATTATACACAGTGCTCTGCACATCATATACCAGGCTGCACATTATACACAGGGCTCTGCACATCATATACCAGGCTACACATTATACACAGGGCTCTGCACATCATATACCAGGCTGCACATTATACACAGGGCTCTGCACATTATACACAGGGCTCTGCACATCAATTACCAGGCTGTACATTATACACCGGGCTCTACACATCATATACCAGGCTGCACATTATACACAGGGCTCTGCACATCATATACCAGGCTGTACATTATACACAGGGCTCTGCACATCATATAGCAGGCTGCACATTATACACAGGGCTCTGCAAATCATATACCAGGCTGCACAATATACACAGGGCTCTGCACATTATACACAGGGCTCTGCACATCATATACCAGGCTGCACATTATACACAGGGCTCTGCACATTATACACAGGGTTCTGCACATCATATACCAGGCTGTACATTATACACTGGGCTCTGCACATCATATACCAGGCTGCACATTATACACAGGGCTCTGCACATCATTAAGGATGAGTTCTGGCGCGTTCGCATACTCCACAAGCAGAGCCCGCCAGGAAGTTGGCACGGCACTGTGCTAATCACAGGCAGGGAGACATTTCCCGATCTCTGCAGCCGAGCATCGGGACAATGTCTCCCTGCCTGTGATTAGTGCAGCGCAGCGCCGTGCCGACTTCCTGGTGGGCTCTGCACGTGGAGTATGCGAACACGCCAGAGCTCATCCCTACACATCATATACCAGGCTGCACATTATACACAGGGCTCTGCACATCATATACCAGGCTGCACATTATACATCGACAAAGCTTTAATTTGTTTGTTTTAAAACCCAGACGATATCTGGAGATTACAGACTAGGAAATGGTTTAAACTTGCATTTTAAGTTCTGACTTTATTAACCCATTGCATAGCCTCTCTACAACATTAAACGTTAGACGACAGGGGTTGCATTTAAAAGGTAATTTTCCTTTTGATAAGAAAAAAATTTAAGTACTACACTACATTTTGTATTTTTACAATTACCTATGTAGTTTCATCTGCTGCCCGCTATGACTCATAAAACTGGCAAATGTTTAAACATCGTGTACATGTAGGGTGGTGTTTTGTACACGGTTAATGTACAGAACACCAACTGTGTTATGTAAGTTTCAATACAAGCAATAACAAGTAGGGATCTGCAATGACATTTGCCAACTTACAACCTGGAAATATGCTTTGTTTTAGGTCCAAATGCAGGCAAAAATTCATCCCTGAAATGGAGAACAGGGACGCACCGGACCCTTGCTGTGAGCCTCTCTGCACAACAGTGTGAATCTAGCGTGAACGGGGCTTTAAACTTACTCTGAAGCATGAATCGGACTGATGGTATATCAAGCACAGAGACTTGTGATGATCGCTTAGGAATATGGCTACATGAGATTACAAAGGGCTCCGATTAAAGCTTAAAAAATACTGGCATTTGACATTTTTTTTCTCAGCCTGTAAAAGCACCTGTATGTTAGCTTATGTGTCCATGTGCACACAGGCATTTACAGACATATTAGAAGCAGAGCAATTACAGTCTGAAAAAAAAAAAACTCCATGGAAAGCACGTTTAGGAGAGGAGGTGAAGCGCAGAAAAAAGCTAAACACACTGAAACGCTAGACGCATTTAGGCGCATTTGAGAGGTAATGCATTTAAATGACCAGAACAAATAAATATTTTGGCCAATAGGATACATTTACGATAAAACGCATGATGCGCCTGCAGTGGGCTTTTCTCCTGCCAGGAGTTCTGGTGTTTAGAGGAGCAAAGCAAACACCCTGTGTGCATGAGGTCTATTGGGTAGATTATGAAATTTTATGGACATTAGACTATTATTAAAGAAGTAGGGAATCTGCTCTCAGAAAACACCAGACAGAGGTTGCAGCCCCCCTAATAACTGCCTAGGGAGAATAGGATATATTATAAAAGAATGGGGTGTTGGCGCTACCTCCCACTATAGAGACCCACCGGGTCTAAGTGATCTCAAGTAAATGTATAAGGACAGGCTGTACTGAGTTCCCGGGTCTGTACACCTACGGTGCCCATTATGAGTGGTTCCCACTATCCCTGTACTGAGTTCCTGGGTCTGTACACCTACTTTGCCCATTATGCGGGGTTCCCACCATCCCTGTGCAGAGTTCCTGGGTCTGTACACCCGCTGTGCCCATTATGAGGGTTCCTCCCACCATCCCTGTATACCTACTGTGCCTATTATGAGGGATTCCCACCATCCCTGTACTGAGTTCCTGGGTCTGTACACCTTAGGGCCCCTCAGACTCCTCCACCGTCGCGGAACCCAGTCGAAGTTACTGGGCCCCAGGCCTTGGTCATAGTACCTCACCCCAGGCTTAAGGTGCCTGGGATGGACTCCATCCCTCGCTCTAGCCAGGTCAAGGGCACCTGGGCCCGGAACTCCGGAACGCCAGCACCCAGGCTGAAAGTGCCTGGGCGCGGCCGCGTCCTCCAACTCTGAACCCCAAGGTCAGGGCGTCCGCCCCTTTTATCTCCTCTCCCTTTGCGTCACAGCAGGTTCCCCGCCCCGCTGTATCAGCGCCAAGAAAGGACAAAAAGGAACAGTCTTGCGCTGCAGGTTCAACTCCGGCCCAGGGCGGCAACGCCACCTGCAGGCCACAGGGAACCTTGCACCACCAAGAGTCCTCCAAGAACCACAAAAGGGATTCTCAGACTCCCTAACAATTAGTACATCTGGGTTGAATAACCCAGATGCTCCCCCCCCAAATTTAAATGCCCGCTACACTCTCCCCCCGGTGATTTGACACTGGTCCCCAGTGTCTGGTCCGAACTCACATCCCACAAAAGTGGGGACATAAGCTCCGCCCAGAAACTAAACCATACAATTTAGTCCTGAATTGTGCCAAGACCTAGAATGGGAAAGGGAAAACATAAAACAGTAAAACTATAAAACTTTCAATGAGACACTTCTGACATTTACACAAGCACAATCCTCCCTCTGGCTATCTAAGGACCACCCATTCTCAGCAGCCTTGACAGATGAATCTCCTGCAGAAGGGGAAAAAAAAACATCCTACCACAATGTGTGCTTTCTTGGAATGAACGGGCCTGTCCTTGAAAAGGCCCATTCGCTCCAATGAGTATGGTGGTGCAAGCGTAAAAAAAAAAAACAGTCGTTGCGCAGCACTGCCACCTGGTGACAGCGCTACGGTAATGACACTTGGCCAAATCCTCCAGACAACTTTCCTTCTTCTTTCACTGTGTCTACACTAACTACACCCCAAAGTCATTATCTTTCTTGCAGTGCAGGGAGAAAGAGGGAGAACAAACAGTAACAGCTCCCATTTCTCCAAAGAGTAAAACGCCCAAATAAAAAAAAACTAGGGCACAGTCCTTGTGTTCCGGCAAATTCAGCAATGAACAATAAACAGAGCATACAGGAGTCTTTTCCTCCTAAAGGTAGAACTTTGGGTGCGGCAGGAACAGGGGCTTCAAATGCTTATCGAAAGTCTCCACATTATATTCAATGTTCTCTCCATCTTTGCGACAAATAAGCACCCTGTCTGCATGGACGTGCCGACCCAACATCCACTCCGCCTTACAGTCTTTGAACTTCTTAGACACGGGGGATGAGCAGGAAAGATATCAGCGAGCATGGGGCACTTTAAGCTTTTCCCAGACAAACTCATCATACCATCGCTGCCGCACTTCAAAAAGCAAGTCCCGGGGTAGGTATGGGTACTCCCACCCATACTCACGGGCAACTTTCTGACAGAAGAGCCGCTGTAGCTGGGCCAGAGGTAGCATTGTGGCACAGTCTCCTTCTCCAGGCTGGACAATGGACTCAGGATGCCGAGGTACTTTAACTACCTCCATTGGCTTGGACCTAGGAGCCCGCAGTAATGAACGTTGCGTTCCCGTCACCGGAACGGATGAAGCAGTAGGTGATTCGGAGGATGGAAGGGTAGGCAGGAGACCAGATTTCTCCCCGGGCTCCGGGACCTCCACCCGGGGTGTACTATCCCCTGTAGACATAGGCAGATCCCTTGGCGCACGGAGTGCAGGTAATGGCATCCTGTCCCAACCCTTGCGGTGAAAGACCTCATCGATCTCGCCGTCATCGCCAGCATCTGACAGTGACTCTAGGTCGGAGGTGTCATACATTTCCGCGGGCAGGTAATTCCCAGTAGATACAGAATCACCCTCCCTTACGGGCTCCACCGACAATGGACTCCCGACACCTCCAACCACACACACAGTCCCAACCCCTGGCTCACCTGGGCCTTCAGTAGAACAGGGATGTCTAGGGCTCTTCCCTCCGGATCCATCCAGGCCAGGCAAGTGGCGGGGCGAAGCTCTTCCACGACCATAGGATGCCTGTACAAGGCCGACTTTCCTCTTCGGAGGTGGGAGCAGGGAGCTTGTGGTGACTGAAGCAGCATCCTTTGATTTTTCTCTCTCAGTCTCTGGTTGGGCACTCTCTTTGCCCTGGTCAGTGCGCACAGAAATCTCCGTAAAGGCCTGGATCTCCCCTTCCGGAGTGGCGGTACCTGTGAGGCAGTTGAGGTGGAAGGCTCGGGGCCTTTCAGTGAATGGCTCCGCCTCAAAAAGGAACTTCTTGCAGGCCTCACATCGCCCGAATAGCTTCAAGTGGACCACCAGTCCCGAGCAGCCGGGACAGATCACACCGAGGGCCTCTATGTCTCTGCATACATACAGAGCCAAACGTCCTCGGGGCCTAAGTCTTATTCCTGTGTCCGTTATGGAAGCAGCAAAGGAAGTCATCTTCGTGGGGTAAGAAACCGGAATCCACGGGGTACTTGAGGTCATCCCGACTGTCTACTGCTCCATCGTGCACTGACCAATTCGCGCCGGAATCCCCACGTGACTACTTCCACATGGCCAGACTCCTCCCATACTCTGCACTTGTTCGCGGGCTTTCCATTTTCCCCGCCCACGAACTGCGCAGCTATGGTGTGCCTCATGGCGCGCTTGCCAACATGGCCGACCTACTCGGAACTCCACCGGGCAGCAAAGTTCAAACACAGACGTTCCCAGCTCCATACACGAAACACACATCCCGGACTTACGAGCCCCCACGTGTAGCGGCCTCACCCTATCTCTCTTCTTTAGCGGTTACTTTGGCTCCGATCTAGGGGTACCTTGAAGGGGAGAGTGAGGTGCGCCACGGCCCATGTCCTCTAGATTACAGCATGTAGAGATGAAGGCCAGAATCAGATTACCTTCGGGCTGTGTATACGCTCAGAGCCAAGTCTGTTCTGCTGATAACCCCCTTTGCTCCCAGTAATTGGAGGACCACACACTGAAAAGGTCCAACACTTATTTATTCCATAACGGCAAACAAATAGTCCTTTGCGAGCAGACAGTTTGAGACCCATAGAACAGTTCAGTATTGGTGGGGAGTAGGTCAAGGCACAATCCTCAAAGAAACTAAACCGTTGAGGTTTCACCAACGGTTGCTAAGCACAGTGGCTGTAAAATGTACTTTTTGGCGTCAGAGTCTCTTCCAGCGACTCTAGTGAACAGGAACTGAAGTTACCTTCGCTACGTTGCAGCCCCTGTCAGGGGGAAGACATCCCTCCAAGAGAGTAACCAGAGGCCCCGCCGTCACCGGATTTATGCTGTACCGGGCTATTCGGAAGGGTTACACTCCCCGGCCTCCTCACCTCAGATACGAGTCCCAACACCTTAGGGCCCCTCGGACTCCTCCACCCTCGCGGAACCCAGTCGAAGTTACTGGGCCCCAGGCCTTGGTCATAGTACCTCACCCCAGGCTTAAGGTGCCTGGGATGGACTCCATCTCTCATTCCGGCCAGGTCAAGGGCACCTGGGCCCGAAACTCCGGAACGCCAGCACCCAGGCTGAAGGTGCCTGGGCGCGGCCGCATCCTCCAACTCTGAACCCCAAGGTCATGGCTTCCGCCCCTTTTATCTCCTCTCCCTTTGCGTCACAGCGGGTTCCCCGCCCCGCTGTACCAGCGCCAGGAAAGGATAAAAAGGAACAGTCTTGCGGTGCAGGTTCAACTCCGGCCCAGGGCGGCAACGCCACCTGCAGGCCACAGGGAACCTTGCACCACCAGAGTCCTCCAAGAACCACAAAAGGGATTCTCAGACTCCCTAACAATTAGTACATCTGGGTTGAATTACCCAGATGCTCCCCCCCCAAATTTAAATGCCCGCTACACATGTGAATAATGTTAATTTAAGAACAATGCCTTTTGTTTCTCTATAGCAGCTGAACAGGCAGGGGAGAAAAGGGAAGGTGTACATACTTGCATTACATGGAGAGAGGTGAAGTAAAGTTGGAGATTAAAATGCTGCTTTACAGTCTCTCAGGAATCAGGACACAGTGATAATAGCCCCTTCTGCCCCCCTCCCCCCTACAGTCCTGGCATGTAGAAATGTACCTGAAGATTTCTGTGTGATCCCTCTGTGTGCACTGCTGGATGCAGAGTCTGTGCCACAGGGATGAATGGAGCTGCCTCAGCTCCCTGTCTGCCCTGACCAGTTCTCTTCTGCTCGTGATTTCCCCCTCACTTACTGAAGTAGACAGGCAGCCTGTGAGCCAATGACGCTGCAGGTCTTAATAAAGCCCCACCCTACGGACCCAATCAATTACAAGCACTGGAAACCTAATGCTAGAGCCTAGAGGTGGAGTTTTTGTGGCTACAGGCTTTGCGCCTCAAACACACTCTAAACTACGCCAATAGAGCTTCTTAGCCCCAATCACGTGTTTACACAGGGTCATGCCTCCAATAGAACCCCGTGTCCGGCGCCCTTAACACACTCACTTAAAGGGACACTTTAAAAAAAAAAAAAAAAAAAAATATTTTAATTTTTTTTAATTTTTATTTTAATAAGTAGCTTTGGGGGGGGGGGGGTGGCGCCCCTGCGCCCCCTATTGACGGGCCGCCACTGAGTCTTCTTTTCATAAAAAAATATTAATCTAATGGCGAGAATCCTAAACTTAGCACTTCAAATTCTCTGCCCACCATAGTGGCCCCTTTTTAAACCCTGTTTATTAGATTTAGCATTCTAATTACATGGCTGTAACAGGTTGGCACTCTAAGGACTATGCATGGCAGAACTTTTGCAATAGTGCACATCAGACATAGCTTAGCCTATGCCTATCAGGCTCATAACAAATAAGCCCCTGTCAATGTTTTATATACCTGCATGGTTCATATGGTTCTAATTTGTTTACTTGAACATCAGGGTTGGCACTATTTGGGCTTTGTACGTTAGGGCTAGCAAAATTAGTGGATTGCATTTTTAGCTTTCTGTGTTAGCTGGGACTTGAAAGGCTATATTTTGGACTACTATTAGCATTATTATTTCTGTATAAGTAATTATCATCTGATATTACTTGGCATACTATGCTTGGTAAATGATATCATTTATACTTTGCAACATACATAGTTTATTAATTAAGTGGTAGACATGGCCCATTTCTGTCTGCTTGGAACCAAATGTTGCTAGTATTTGTATCTTTGAATGGGGAGGGTAAAATGCTCATTGCTCGGCATGTTTTTGTTTATATACTTGGCACAAAGGAAGTTTGCATATTGTGTTGTCTTCAGCTCTGTGCATTTTTAAATATTAAAGGGAACTTATAGTCTTTTTAATAGATATTGTATATACACTATATTGTCAAACGTTTTGGGACACCTGCATTTACACGCACAAGAACTTTTCTGTCATACCAGTCTTAGTTCGTAGGGTTCAATATTGAGATGGCCCACCCTTTGCAGCTATAACAGCTTCTTTTGGGAAGGCTGTCCTTAAGGTTTGGGAGTGTGTCTAAGGGAATGTGTGACCATTCTTCCAGATGCACATTTGTGAGGTCAGGCCCTGGTGTGGACGAGAAGGCCTGGCACGCAGTTTCCGCTCTAATTCATCTCAAAAGTGTTCTATCGGGTTGAGATCAGGACTCAAAAGTAATTTAAATCAGATTTTTGGGATTTTTATCAAATTTATTTTAATAAAATTCTTTGGGAGTAAAAATCTATCTAAAGATAGTTTTCTATTTAAGATACATTAATAATTTAGTTTAGTCAGCATGAAATGGAGTTTAGTTATGTATGTAGCATGAGGCTGTATATTCTGCAACATTAACATTTTTGGTAAACTCATTCAATGAATCCAAGCTCTGCAGAGAGATAACATGCACTCCATTGATGCATTCACACAATTTCCCAGTAACCATGACATAAAACAAAGTTCAGGAATATTCCTTTATCCGATTGTTGAAAATCTATGTACACTGAAAACTGTATGATTGAATCGGTTCTGATATTGCTGTTTTACTAACTTGACAGCCTATTATTCTACATTGGAAACCTTAATTTTGTTTGCAAATATTAAAAATTCTAACTACCAGCAAGAATGAGTCCTTACATTTATAGAGCACCTGTCATTTCAGATCCATCATGGCAGCGCTTGTTAGTGGGCATCCACTCACCTGCTGCTGCCACATCCCTCACCTTGTTGTGTCACTGCCCCATCACCAGCTGTCCCATTAAAGTTAATGGGACTGTCGGTGAGTCAATCAGATCCATCTTGACAGGCCATTAAATTTCCCCACCCCAAACTCTGTCTTTATGGACCTTTACTGGTCGAAATCATTTGGAGGGGAATTATGATGTGGGGTTGTTTTTCAGGGGTTGGGCTTGGCCCCTTAGTTCCAGTGAAGGGAACTCTTAAGGCGTCAGCATACCAAGACATTTTGAACAATTTCAAGCTCCCAACTTTGTGGGAACAGTTTAGGGATGGCCCCTTCCTGTTCCAATATGACTGCACCAGTGTACAAGGCAAGGTCCATAAAGACATGGGAGAGCGAGTTTGGGGTGGACTGGCCTGCACAGAGTCCTGACCTCAACCCGATAGAACACCTTTGGGATGAATTTGAGCAAAGACTGTGATCCAGGCCTTCTTGTCCAACATCAGTGCCTGACCTCACAAATGCGCTTCTAGAAGAATGGGCAAACACTCCCGTAGACACACTCCTAAACCTTATGGACAGCCTTCCTGTAAAAGTTGAAGCTGTTATAGCTGCAAAGGGTGCGCCAACTCATTATTGAACCCTACGGACTAAGACTGGGATGTCATTAACCTTCCTAGCGGTATTCCCGAGTGTGGCTCGGGGTGAGTTTTCAGTATCAAAAGCGGTAACCCTGAGCCACACTAGGGATTGCCTCGCAGGATCCATGTAGAGGTTACATACCTTGTCCCCTGGATCCTGCGATGTCTCCCCGATGTGATCTGCGAGCCGCCGTGTCTCGCTCGATTCACTGTGCTAAGCTCCGTTCCCTGGGAGCGTTGCGATGCACAGGGACGGAGTTCAGCGCCAAATTCAAAAAGTAAAAAACACAATATAGATAAAGTATACTGTAATCTTACAGATTACAGTACTATATCAAATAATTACACATCCCCTTTGTCCCTAGTGGTTTGTCCAGTGCCCTGCATGCACTTTTACATTTTAAATACTTTTCTTTCTGCCTGGAAACTGGAGATTGTCCATAGCAACCAAAAAGTGTCCCTTTATGTCAAAAGTGGTTTTAGACCAGCTAGAAAAGAGCTATAATAAATTAGAATCACTTGCAGAATTGATCGATAGTGATTTGTGGGGAAATTCGTCATCAAACACTGAAAAACACTTTTATTATTATTATATTATTATTTGTTATAATTATTTTATAGTTATTTATTATATTGTGTAGCTCACCCCTGTAGGAGCTGCTGGTTTAATTTTGGGCCAGCACGTTACCTCGGTATTCGTTGTCCAGGGGAAGAAAGTCTGTAGAAACTACAATGTCTACACAAGATGTAAAACCTTAAACAGTTAGGTTTTATTTTCCTTTTTTTGCATAAACATATAGAAAGGTGAAGGGAAGGGGTAGGCTCAGGCACACGGTACATATCACTCGGGAGAACTCCTCAAAAATACAGTCACTCACCACTCTCCCTGGAATGGGTATTGCTCATCCGAATAGGCCCCTCTCACCTGGCCTAGCAGCCGGTATGATGCACGAAAGATAAGTCAGGACCAGTCTCTGCCACAGACTGGCGGTGCACAGAATTTGGATAATCCGGGATCCTCTGCCACAGGACTTAACACCCGAACTTCCAGCCAAGCAGTCAAGAGCCTTTAAGCCGACCCGGCAGACTGCAAGGTAACTTTGGTTGTGGTGTATCCTCCAATAGAATTTCCAGGCCCTCCTCAAGACACCAGCCTTCCGCTTGGTCTTTTCCAGGACAGGTCCTCCCCTGGTTTCCTCCATTGTGTGGCTTCCTCCCTCAGGACGGACAGCACAGGATCACCTTCAAAGTGCAGACCCAGTCAGCATGACTGGGCCTGCCTGTTGGCGTTGCGGCCTCGGACCAGCATGGTTCCGAGGCCGAGAATCACACAATACACCCCTCACGCCAGGAGGGCCGTGAGGGGACGAAGACCCCAAAAATGGCATCTGCCCCTTAAGTACCCTTCCCCAGCATGCTCAGCGGGTAGACCACGCCCACTGAACTGTTCCCGGGGAAAGGTACCACTCTGGCTTGTCAATCTTCCACATTGGCCTGAGGTGGTACCGCCACCTACAGGCAACAATGGGAAGTTTTCCCAGCACAGCCATAGCCGGAACAGAGGCAAATTTAACATCAATTATTTACATCTGAGCCTAGCTATTGGCTCAGATACCCTCTAAATTGAAACATAGCGCCCAGTCATTGGAAGCAGGGAGCTACATACTCCCCCTTCTACATAAAGACACTGTCCCCAGTGTCTGGAAAAAAAACAACTCCTCAAGCCTGAGCATTTGGCACCTGAACCAAAAACTTGGATGGGGAAAGGGAGAGAGGAAAGAAACAAAATATGACTATGACATACAATTTCAATAAGAGAAGAGCACAATATACACTATATATATCACATGTTACCACCCATCACTAACTATCTAGCCCTCCCCATTCTCCGGAGTTCTTGACAGAAGATCTGGTACCTAAAAGAGAAACGAGACACAAAAGACACACAGCAAGATAACTGTATACATCCTAAAACATTTATACAGAAGCAGAGCTACACCTTTTTGGAGAGGTGGAACTTTCCTTCTTTCACTTTAAAGCATAAATGATAAATGTAGGGGGGGGGGGTCTTTCCCTACTCTATCGACCACTGCCACCTAGTGTCAGAGGCAACACACAAAAGTTCTTAAAACAGGTGCTGTAACAGGTGACATCTTGAGCCTGACGTTCTCAGCATCCCTATTCCTAACTGGCTAACTTCCCCAAAGTCCAGTTAGCATGAAATATGAGACGGCAACAAAAATTCCTTCTCTCAGTTTTTTTTCTTGGCAAAAAGAAAAAATGTAGTCAAAGGCAAAAGAGTTACTTTAAAACCTCATAAGCAGTGGCGGCCCGTCCATAGGGGGCGCCTGGGTGCCGCCCCCCCCCCCCCCCTCCTGTGGTCACCCCAAAAGAAAAAAAAACGGGCCCTTTAAGAGTTTTTTTTATTTTTTTTAATGTCTTTTTTTTACACATGGCGGCGCGACCATAGTGGGCGCAGAAGCGCCGCTACTGCTCGCTTCTGTGCCCGGCCGTCACTCACCACAACAATACATAGGTTCATGCATTGCATGAACCTATGTATTGCTGCCGCCCACTATTTAGATGGCCGGCCCCTTGAGCGTCGGCCATCTGAATCACAGCGTCTGGTTGGTCTGTAGATGTGCCTATCAGAGCCAGCAGGCTCTGATAGGCTTTCTGACTACAGCCTGAGGGCTGTAATCGGCTTCTAATTACCTAATGAGAGGACGCACGGGGGTGCGTTCCCTGGCCAATCAGGTTCACCGGGTCTGGTTACCGGTAACCTGATTGGCTGAAGCGACATCGAGGGCGGGAGAAGACATCGAGGACGGAAGAAGGACGGCGCTGACTCGAGGAAGGTAGGTGCAGGGCTGGGGGGGACAAACTGGCTGTATATTGGGGACAAACTGGCTGTTTTTGGGGGACACACTGGCTGTATATTGGGGGCAAACTTGCTGTATTATGAGGACAAACTGGCTGTTTTTGGGGGACACACTGGCTGTATTATGGGGGACACACTGGCTGTATATTGGGGACAAACTGGCTGTATATTGTGGACAAACTGGCTGTATATTGGGGACAAACTGGCTGTATTATGGGGACAAACTGGCTGTATTATGGGGACAAACTGGCTGCATTTGGGGGACAAACTGGCTGTATATTGGGGACAAACTGGCTGTATTATGGGGACAAACTGGCTGTATATTGGGGACAAACTGGCTGCATTTGGGGGACAAACTGGCTGTATATTGGGGGACAAACTGGCTGTATATTGGGGGAAAAACTGGCTGTATATGGGGGACAAACTGGCTGCATTTGGGGGACAAACTGGCTGTATATGGGGGACAAACTGGCTGCATTTTGGGGACAAACTGGCTGTATATTGGGGGACAAACTGGCTGCATTTGGGGGACAAACTGACTGTATTATGGGGACAAACTGGCTGTATATTGGGGACAAACTGGCTGCATTTGGGGGACAAACTGGCTGCATTTGGGGGACAAACTGGCTGCATTTGGGGGACAAACTGGCTGTATATTGGGGGACAAACTGGCTGTATATTGGGGGACAAACTGGCTGCATTTGGGGGACAAACTGGCTGCATTTGGGGGACAAACTGGCTGTATATGGGGGACAAACTGGCTGCATTTTGGGGACAAACTGGCTGTATATTGGAGGACAAACTGGCTGCATTATGGGGACAAACTGGCTGTATATTGGGGACAAACTGGCTGCATTTGGGGGACAAACTGGCTGCATTTGGGGGACAAACTGGCTGTATATTGGGGGACAAACTGGCTGTATATTGGGGGACAAACTGGCTGCATTTGGGGGACAAACTGGCTGCATTTGGGGGACAAACTGGCTGTATATGGGGGACAAACTGGCTGCATTTTGGGGACAAACTGGCTGTATATGGGGACAAACTGGCTGTATTATGGGGGACAAACTGGCTGTATTATGGACGGGAAACTGGCTGTATATGGGGGGGAACTGGCTGCATTTGGGGACAAACTAGTGGCGTTTGGGCACAGTGGCTGTGTTTAATGGGCACAGTGGCGGCAATTGATGTTTTTTTTTTCAGTTTGCGCCCCCCCCAAAAATTTGAGCACCAGCCGCCACTGCTCATAAGTAAAACCTGGGGTCCGGCAAAGTCAGAGGTTTTCCTTGCTTGTCCAGGGTTGTAATAAAATAAGTGACATTGTCTTTCCCGGGCCTTCAGATGACTATCCGATCAGCGTGGATATGTCGCCCGTAGCTCCAATCTAACTGACACCCCTGAAACCGATCAGCCACGATGAATGAATAGTTCATGTTCCGGAACAGCCTCGGTACTTCTAAATAATCCCAGATGGCTTCACTGCATCATTGTTCCCTTTTTGCTTCAATTTCCTGCATTAATTCCTTAGGAACGTACGGGAACTCCAGACCATATTCCGTGGCTACCCTTTTCATTATCACTCGTTGTAGACGGGGCGAGCCTAGGCAATGTCTGAGAACTCCCCGTCCCGGGCAACACACACGAATCCGGTGACTTATTCACCATGGACCTGGTGAATAGTCCTCTTCACTGGCAAAGTCACTCTAGCAATGTCCGGGGTTCCCTCCCTGGGGGTAGTTTCCCCGGAGTCCATATCTGCCCACTCTGAGCAGATACGTGTTGAGGCAGCATCTCCCATGTTGTTTCATAACAACTCTCTAGGTTTGGGTTCAAACAAATCGTCATCACCAGCATCCGACAAAGAGTCTAGGTCAGAGTCTGCTAACTCTTCTGCTGGCAAATAATTAACCAAAGTCCCGGTCACTTTTCCCCCAGGTTTCTTACCAGCTCCTGTCATGGACAACCCGGGAATATCATCGCTCACGGGGTCTGGTTCCGGTAAACACTGGGGCAGGGCTTGACCGCGGCCGCGGGAAGCCTTGACGTATCCCACCTTCCGTTTCACGGGTGGGACGGAGATATATGCTGTAGACGTGGTATCCGCTGTGATGTCCGCTGGTACCACTGTACTGGTAGTGACATCCCTTCCAGGCTCCCTTTCTGCAGCAGAAGTAGTGCGCACAGGCTGAACCGCAGGGGTGAAGGTGACATCCTCCAACGTAGCGGTGCCTGTATCCCAGTCCACCCGATATGCACGAGGCAATGCAGTGGGTTGCTTCACCTCAAATAAGTATTCCCCACAGGATGGGCACCGGGCAAATGGACGTAGCAAATGGACGTAGCTGAACTGCCAGTCCCTCACATCCAGGGCACAGCATGCCCAGCGCCTCCACATCTCCGCTTCTATAAAGCACGAAGCGTCCACGTGGCTTCAATCTGATCCCTGTATCTGTGAGTAAGGCTCCGGATGGCTTAGCACTCACAGCGGCGGGCATGGGGAACACTCTAGGTCCAAGCCTGGGTGGTGCCCACAAAATCAAAGACATGCTGCCTCCTAATCCACTCTCTTGATCTGGCAGCCTCCAGTCTTTGGCGCCAAACACACCCACGTGTAGCACACAGTTGGCGAGAACTCCTCCCCTTTTTGGTTCTTTTTCGCGCGTAGCTCACAGGCTTTTCTTTCTTGGCTCCGCCCACGGCCTACGCAGTTTGCAAAGTGATCTGTACCTTTACCCCTTTTATTTCAATTCAAGCACAGTCCAACACCTTCTTGTAGACTTTCAATAAAGCAAATAAAATCCTTTTATAGTTGCGAGAGGTAACGGCAAATCCCGGACTCGAGCCCCCACGTGTAGCTCACCCCCCTAGGAGCTGCTGGTTTAATTTTGGGCCTGCACGTTAAACAGTTAGGTTTTATTTTCCTTTTTTTGCATAAACATATAGAAGGGTGAAGGGAAAGGGTAGGTTCAGGCACACGGTACAGATCACTGGGGAGAGCTCCTCAAAAATACAGTCACTCACCACTCTCCCTGGAGTGGGTATTGCTCACCCGGATAGGCCCCTCTAACCTTGCCTAGCAGCCGGTATGATGCACGAACGATAAGTCAGGACCAGTCTCTGCCACAGACTGGCGGTGCACAGAATTTGGATAATCCGGGATCCTCTGCCACAGAACTTAACACCCGAACTTCCAGCCAAGCAGTCAAGAGCCTTTAAGCCGACCCGGCAGACTGCAAGGTAACTTTGGTTGTGGTGTATCCTCCAAAAGAATTACCAGGCCCCCCTCAAGACACCAGCCTTCCGCTTGGTCTTTTCCAGGACAGGTCCTCCCCTGGTTTCCTCCCTTGAGTGACTTCCTCCCTCAGGATGGACAGTACAGGACCACCTTCAAAGTGCAGACCCAGTCAGCATGACTGGGCCTGCCTGTTGGAGTTGCGGCCCCGGACCAGCATGGTTCCGAGGCCGAGAATCACACAATACACCCCTCATGCCAGGAGGGCCGTGATGGGACGAAGACCCCAAAAATGGCGCCTGCCCCTTAATTACTCTTCTCCAACATGCTCAGCGGGTAGACCACGCCCACTGAACTGTTCCCGGGGGAAGGTACCCAATACACTCTGGCTTGTCAATCTTCCACATTGGCTTGTGGTGGTAAAGCCACCTACAGGCAACAATGGGAAGTTTTCCCAGCACAGCCATAGCCGGAACAGAGGCTAATTTAACATCAATTATTTACATCTGAGCCTAGCTATTGACTCAGATACCCTCTAAATTGAAACATAGCGCCCAGTCATTGGGAGCAGGGTGCTCCAATTATAATTTAAGATTTTGTGTTTCAAACTTTATCATACCCGTGATGTCTACTAGACTCCTGTTTGGACAGATTTAAGTGAGTTATGCCGCGTACACACGACCGTTTTTAATGACGAGAAAAATTAAATTTTTTAAAATGGTCATTAAAAATGATCGTGTGTGGGCTTCAGAGCATTTTTCACGACGTGAAAAACGGCCATGAAAAAATTGGAACATGCTCTAATTTTTCACGTCGTTTTTTTAACATCGTCGTTTTTCTCGTCATGAAAAACGGCTGTGTGTGGGCTTTAACGACGAGAAAAAAAATGCGCATGCTCAGAATCAAGTATGAGACGGGAGTGCTCGTTCTGGTAAAACTAGCGTTTGTAATGGAGATAGCACATTCGTCACGCTGTAACGGACTGAAAAGCACGAGGCTGAAAAGCGCGAATCGTCGCTCAACAAACTTTACTAACATGAATGGTGGCGCCATCCGAATGGAACTTCCCCTTTATAATGCCGTCGTACGTGTTGTACAACACCGCGCTTTACTCAAGCATTTTTTTTTTCACGATAGTGTGTAGGCAAGGCAGGCTTGAGAAGAATCACGTCGAGAAAAATTCAGTTTTTTTCAATGACATTAAAAACGGTCGTGTGTACGCGGCATTATTCCTAAAAATTACAGGCCTACAATATAAAACGCCAAAATTTCCATGCAAAATAATGCTACCACTTTTAGCACCTAAAATCTGAAATAATCATACCGCCAGGGAGGTTAAAGTTCTTGTGCATGTAAAGGCAGGCGTCCCAATAATTTTGACAATATAGTGTATATATACTGTGCCGAGGCACCCTAGAGAAACACTGGAATATACCAACAGATATTGTCAGCAATGGGCCTGATTGGAGTCCTGTTGGAATTTTGCACATGTACCCAGGTATATATAGTTATTTATAGAAATACCTCCAGATGGATGTTGCAGCAAAGTCCCGTTGCATGAGCCCCTGAGTATGATGCGCCTGAAGACAAGATCTGCTATTGATGAAGAGACCCTCCAGCTATTATCCAACCAGCCTGAAAAACAGTCCTAGTTATCTGGCACTATGCATATGAGATAGTAATATGACAGAGATACTATGTTTGTCACGAGGAGTAAGATATACACTTAAGAAGCTATGGACAACCGCGTTTAAACTACTAGGGCATAGAAATACTTGCATAATCGTCTCTTCTCATTTGGTATTAGTAGCATGGGCAGGACATGTGACTGAGATCTTCTCTACTTCCGCTTCCTCCTTCCAGGATCTTTTCCCAACAACCCCATATTCAGGAAATGGCATACATAATTATACATTACAGTGTGATGCCAGCAGCTGACAGTAGAGGGGGTTAGCCATATTTGATCATTATATCTTCAAGCTCTGCTTTTTGGTTTGCAGCGCTGCACAATGGTCGTACTTTGCTGCTCGTAGGTAAGTTGGCCAACTCATGAAAAACAAAACACTCCCTGTGTGGCTTATATCTTATCTCAACAGCTGTTAAGCATGCTACTTAAAAGAATTTGAGTCAAATACATAGCTCCCTCTGGTAATAATCTACAAATATTTATATTGTATACAAAATAAATAAGGAAGAGTAGACATTTAAAATGTTAAACTCAATTATTTTTTTTTTTTGAAGAAACGCTGCAATCATCGCCTAACAATATTTTTTCAGTAGGAAATACAGTATGCTGTATGTCCACTAGGGATGGGCAAATGTAAGTCAAGCATAAGTTTGGCCTGAACAACGCTCTTACGGGTGTTCGTCAAATTTTCTTTGCGCTCGGCAGGACGTTAACCCGCCAGGCGCTCAATCAATAGGTTGTTAAGGAGCAGGG
Organism: Rana muscosa; assembly: GCA_029206835.1. NCBI lineage: Eukaryota > Metazoa > Chordata > Amphibia > Anura > Ranidae > Rana > Rana muscosa. The sequence goes on along the minus strand of CM055116.1, from coordinate 487,394,824 downwards.
CTGGGAAGCCAGCCGCACGCCTTTAACAACGGATGAGTCATCAGCTGTCAGTTGTGATTTGTTTCTATTGTCTAAAAAACTCAAATAGCAACAAAATGCAGCAAAAAAATTACGTTTAGCTAATATTTTGGTGTTATTTATTTTTGTGTTATGTTTTAACACATCATGCAAGTTGTGGTTAAAAAATAAATAAATAACATAATGAAAAAACTGTGTCCTTTTCATTGTGTTTTTATAATATTTTTGGTATATTTGTCCTTATGTGATTTATTTATTTATTTATTTTTTGCAAGAAAACATTTTGCACTTTTAACACTGGACAAAAATTCCTGCATCCATACAAATTAAGTGTGCTATTGAATTCTGGGGATGACTTGCTGTCAGAATACACTGATCAGCGCTGCAGTCTATTGGCTGCTGATCGATGAAGGTTTCCAGAAGGAATGTTCAAAAGAAGCCTATCTAACAATTGGCTTTTGTTGAACAGGGAGGGCCACACACAGATCAAAATGTATCTGTTTCCTGTGTCTATGTGTACTCAACTTTAGAGTTACTATAGCTACAGTACATGATAGGGAGAACTGTAGTCCCAATCTCCATGATTAAAGCTGAACTTCACTCTCCCAATCAACATTGATTATTTTTAATCCTCACGCTGCTGGTATACTGTAATGCCGCGTACACACGATCGGAAATTCCGACAAGAAAAGTTCGATGTGAGCTTTTGGTCGGAAATTCCAACCGTGTGTAGGCTCCATCTGACTTTTTCTGTCAGAATTTCAAACAGCAAAAATTTGAGAGCTGGTTCTCAATTTTTCCGACAAGAAAAGTTCTTGTCGGAAATTCCGATCGTCTGTATGCAATTCCGATGCGCAAAAAAACATGCATGCTCTGAATCAATTTGACGCATGCTTGGAATCATTGAACTTCATTTTTCTCGGCTTGTTGTAGTGTTGTACGTCACCGCGTTCTTGACGGTCGGAATTTTGTGTGAGCATGTGTATGCAACACAAGTTTGAGCCAACATTCCGGCGGAAAAATCCACGGTTTTCTTGTTGGATTTTCCGATCGTGTGTACACGGCATAAGTAAATAGATAGGAAAGTACAACATATTTTCTTGTTTTAAGCTTTATTTTTTTACATTTCTTCAGCTACTTCCTGGTTTCTTGCCTAGGCAAATGATGTCATACATCCCAGGGTCTTTAGGAGGGTCAACAATTAGGTCATTTTTTGAGTAACCCAGGAGTCATCAGAAGGGGAGAGGGGGAGGAGGGATTTTCTCAGCTAAGCACACTCTCCTGCATGCATGCGTAAGCTAAGGGCTTAAGGTGGATTTCAGGAAGTAAATGCTACATGAATCATTTGCCCTTACTCAAGATGGCCACGGCCAGAAATGCTAGAGGGTCATTTTTCAAAGTGATTTCTTAGCAAAATAAAGCATAGAGACATGGGTGGATGGGGGAGTTTGCTTTTATTAAATAGTGTTTTTGGTTTGTGGTGCTCAGATGCAGTGAAGATCCGCTTTAAATAGGCCTGTGTTTTACCTAAATAACTTAAAGCGGTGGTGCAGGAAAAAAAAAAAGTCAGCAGCTACTAACAGTGTAGCTGCTGACTTTTAATAAGGACACTTACCTGTCCTACTCTCCCGCGATGTCGGTCCTGCCGCAGCGATCGATCGCTGCTGGCAGGCTCCCGGCTCCTCCATTCTGAGTAGGGGAAACAGGCTGTGAAGCCGTAAGGCATGCGCCACTCGCACGGCGCTTTGTGAATGGGCGGCTTGCCTCCTGGGATACACACAGTTCCCAGAAGGCAGCGCGGCCCATTCACAAGAAGAGGAAGCGGAAGGAGAGCCACCGCGGACAGAGAAGAGGAACATTAGCGGCAGATTAGGGGACTTCCGCATAGCAACAGGCATTTAGGGTGAGTATAAAAAAAAAAAAAATTCTATTAATTTTTTTTTTTTTTTTTTTAGAATTTTTAGTGTGAAGATTTTTTCAGGGTGGACCTCCACTTTAACTCATTGTTGTACACTGGACTAAATCTCCGTACAGTTTTCCAATAAGATTGCCATGTATATTGTCTATTAGTGATGAGCCGAACACCCCCGGGTTCGGTTCGCACCAGAACCCGCGAACGGACCGAAAGTTCGCACGAACTTTAGAACCCTATTAAATACAATGGATGCGAACGTTCGAAATCTAAAGTGCTAATTATAACGACTATTATGCATGTTATTGTCCTAAAAAGGGTTTGGGAACCCGGGTTCTGCACCAGGGGACATGTATCAATGCAAAAAGAAGTTTTAAAACCGTCCGTTTTTCGGGAGCAGTCATTTTAATGATGCATAAAGTGAAAAAAAAAAAGTCAAATATTCCTTTAAATATCGTACCTGGGGGGTGTCTAAAGTATGCCTGTGAAGTGCCACGTGTTTCCCGTGTTTAGAACTGTCCCTGCACAAAATTACATTTCTAAAGGAAAAAAAGCCATTTAAAACTGCTTGCGGCTTTAATGTAATGTCTGGTCCCGGTAATATGGATGAAAATCTTTAAGAAAAATGGCATAGCTACCCCATCACCCCAGCCCATTACCAGCCCCTTTGGGTCTTGTATGGATATTAAGGGGAACCCCGCACACAAAAGAAAAAAGGCCCTATATACTCTGAACAGCCGTATACAGGCTGTGCATACAAGACAGGGACTGTAGGTTTGTTCTTATGTAGAATCTGTTTGTAATTTTGAACAGGTACATTGTTTAAGTGTAGCTCCAGCCAAAAAATCTATTTTTAAGCTTTTTGGAAAACATAGAGAAGGGTTATCACCCCTGTAACATTTGTTTTGCTGTCTGTGCAGTGTGCACCTGTTCAGAACAGTTCACCTCACTTTCCGTCCTAATGACAAATGTTTTTTGAAAATTTGGGTTTTTTATTGAAACAAGAATTGGTGATAAAGCATCAGTGGAGAGGAGACACTTTTTTTCCCATATTAACTCTTACAGGAGAGAATTTGCCTTCTAAGGGGTAGATTTCCTCTCACTTCCTGTTGTATCCTTCCGTTTGCAAGGAGGAGTCGTTTGTAACTTGGATGTTTGAAAGTAGGGGCCTGCCGTATATACTCTGCTGAAATTTGCCCCTTACATGTTGGTGTTGCCACAACACTGTAAGCCCTCACAGTTACTCTTGGTGGGTGCATGAATGGGCCCTGCTGTGAATTATTAGATCAAGAATTGTAATTGCATGCCCCTGTTGAACAGGGGCTGAAAAATTGGGCCTTTGGTGGTGGTGGTGGTGGTGTTGACACAACACTGTAAGGCCTCACAGTTACTCTTGGTGGGCGCAGGAATGGGCCCTGCTGTGAATTATTAGATCAAGAATTGTAATTACATGCCCCTGTTAAACAGGGGCAGAAAAATTGGGCCTTAGGCACTGGTGCCACAACACTGCAACCCCTCACAGATACTGTACTTGGAGCACAGCAATGAGCCCTGTTGCAAAGTATTGCATCAAAAATTGTAATTACACGCCCCTGTTAAACAGGGGCTGAAAAATTGGGCCTTAGCCACTGGTGCTGGTGCCACGACACTGCAACCTCTCCCAGATACTCTAGTTGGAGTGCAGGAATGAGCCCTGCTGCAAAGCATTGCATAAAAAATTGTAATTACATGCCCCTGTTAAACAGGGGCTGAAAAAATGGGCATTAGCCACTGGTGGCGGCACCCAGAAACAAAAATGTTCTTCCAAGCTATCATCATCAATCGGATCATTGAGGAGGAGGAGGATAGTCAGTCAACATAACAGGACAGTCTCTCAGCATCAGCATCAGTCTTGAAGGGATGTGACATTTGAAAATAAATTAGTCTGTTATATCAGCTTCAGGTGCCTGGTAGCTGGTGGTGATCCAAGACTGGTTCATCTTTATGAAGGTCAGTCGATCAACCGAGTCGGTGGACAGGCGCACCCTGTGATCCGTGACAAATCCTCCAGCAGCACTGAATGTGCGTTCTGAAAGAACGCTGGATGTAGGACAGGCTAGTAGCTCAATTGCATACTGTGCAAGCTCTGGCCAGTGATCCATCCTCAAGACTCAGTAAGCCAGAGGATTTTCGGTGGGGAAGGTGTCCAAGTCTGACCTTGCCCCTAGGTATTCCTGCACCATGTATATCAGACGCTGGCGATGGTTGCTGGAACCGATCATACCTTGGGGCTGCGGACTAAAGAATTGTCTGAACGCATCGGCCAGATGGCCACCTTCCCCACCGCTCCTTCTTTGACTGACCGAAGCAACTCGTTGTCCAGGACCAGGAGTTTGTAACCTCCCAGTCTCTGGGAACGCGTTGCACAGACCTTTCTGCAAGGCCTCCCGGAGTTGTCTCATCCTCTGCTCCCTCGGCGATGGTAAGATAAGGTCCACAACCTTACCCTTGTACCGTGGATCAAGGAGAGTGGCCAGCCAGTAATGGTCCCTCTCCTTGATCCGAAGAATACAAGGATCCTTCCGCAGACTTTGCAGGATCAGGGAGGCCATGCAGCGTAGGTTAGCTGAGGGATTCGGTCCGGAGTCCTCTGGGTCACTAAGGACGACATGATCCGCAGCCACCTCCTCCCAGCCACGTACAAGTCCACTGGTTTCTTGGGACTGTAAATCATCCCTAAAAGACTGCTGCTGATGATGCTGAGTGCCAGACTCCACCTCCATGCTGACACAATCCTCCTCCTCCTGCTCCTCTTCCTGTGCGATGGGTGGGACAGAAGGAACACTGTCTGGGTAAAGGGGGCCTTGAGAGGCAAGGAAGTCCTCCTCTTCCTGCCTCTGTTCTGCCTCAAGTGCCCTGTCCATTATTCCACGCAGTGTATGTTCCAACAGGTGGACAAGAGGCACAGTGTCACTGATGCATGCACTGTCACTGCTCACCATCCTCGTGGCCTCCTCAAATGGTGAAAGGACAGTGCATGCATCCCTGATCATGCCCCACTGGTGTGGTGAAAAAAACCCGAGCTCCTCTGACCCTGTCCTGGTGCCGTAGTCGCACAGGTACTCATTGATGGCTCTCTGCTGCATGTGCAGCCGCTGCAGCATGGCCAACGTTGAGTTCCACCTGGTGGGCATGTCACATATAAGGCGGTTCTTGGGCAGGTTCAACTCCTTTTGCAGCTCAGCCAGGCAAGCACTGGCATTATAAGATCTGCGGAAATGCACACAGACTTTCCTGGCCTGCCTCAGGACATCCTGTAAGCCCGGGTACCTGCCCAAGAACCGCTGCACCACCAGGTTAAGGACGTAAGCCACACAGGGCACATGGGTCAGTTGTCCCTGTCGGAGGGCGGAGAGGAGGTTGGTGCCATTGTCGCAAACCACCATTCCTGGCTTAAGCTGGCGTGGCGTCAACCACCTCTCGGCCTGCCCCTGCAGAGCAGATAGAACCTTTGCCCCAGTGTGGCTCCTGTCCCCCAAACACACCAGCGCAAGCACGGCATGGCATCTTTTTGCCTGCGTACTTGCGTAGCCCCTTGAACGCCTACGGAGCACCGCTGGTTCCGAGGACAAAGCACAGGAAGAGGCCATGGAGGAAGAAGAAGAGGAGGGGGTGGAGGAGAGAGGTGTGTCACAACCAATAGTAGCATTTTGGAGGCGTGGCGGCGGAACAACCTCCAACACTACTGCACCTTGTCCTGCATCCTTCCCAGCTGCCAAAAGAGTGACCCAATGGGCCGTGAAAGAAAGGTAACGTCCCTGTCCATGCCTGCTGGACCATGAGTCAGCGGTAATATGCACCTTACCGCTGACCGCCCTGTCCAGCGAGGCCAAGACATTGCCTTCCACATGCCGGTAGAGAGCCGGAATCGCCTTCTGTGAGAAAAAGTGGCGTTTGGGAAACTGCCACTGAGGAACCGCACATTGCACAAACTCACGGAAGGGGGCCGAGTCTACCAATTGAAAAGGCAGCAGTTGAAACGCTAGCAATTTAGCCAAGCTAGCATTCAACCGCTGGGCATGTGGATGGCTGGGAGTGAACTTCTTTCGACGGTCCAGCAGCTGGGGCAGGGAAATTTGCCTGATAGAATCGGACGTCGGTGTACTGCTAGCAGAGTGCCCGCAAGTACTTGGCTGTGACACACCTAATTCTACACCTTCATTCCTCTCAGTGCAGGTTTCAGAGAGGACTGAAGGTATAGTGGGGTTGGAGATCCCAGCTGATGCGGTGCAAGGAGAGGTCCGCTTTGTTTTTTTGGTGTGGGTCTTTAAGGTAGGCTTGCCAACGAGCTGCATGGCAGGTCAACATATGTCTGGTCAAGCATGTAGTGCCCAAGCGGCTGATGTTTTGGCCACGCGATATACGCTTGAGACATATGTTGCAAACAGCAGCTGTGCGATCTGATGCACTTGACTCAGAAAAGGCCCACACCAAAGAACTTTTTGAATAACGGGCAGAGGCAGCACCCTGCAGAGGCGGAGCTCTGCGGTGTGATTCCGTCGGTGTGCTGCCCTTACGCTGGCCCCCCGAGGGCATCCTGCCTCGTTGGAGATGTGCCTCCTCCTCATCCTCCTCCTCCTCCTCTCTCCTATTAGGCACCCACGTGGAGTCAGTGACCTCATCATCCCCTCCCTCCTCATCACTGGAGCTAATCTGGCAGTATGCTGCAGCTGCTGGAACATGACTGCCAGATTGGTGTCCTTCTTGAGCATCCCCTCTCTCTGCTCTCACGCTACTGCCTTCCTCTAGCTGGGTATCATCATCAGACCCTTCGAAACGCTGGGCATCCTCCTGGAGCATGTACCCAACACTGTGCTCAAACAGTTCGGGGGACTCCTCAGGAGGACATGGTGGGTCTAGGGAAGGAGTGACTGATGATGACATTGATACCAGGGAAGAGGACGCTTTGGCAGCTGCTTTGCCAGTACCCTGAGCCTGGGTGAGAGAGGATGAGGAGGATGAGGAGGGCTTGGTCATCCACTCTACCAAGTCTTCGGCATGATGCTGCTCAACACGTCCAGCTGCCGAAAAGAAGGACAAGCGTGTCCCATGGCCACGTGCTGATGGCGATGCACCGCGTCCACGACCAGCACTGTTGTCTCTAGACACAGAGCCTGCTTGCCCTCTTTTATTGGTTTCTGACTGTCTGCCTCTCCTTGTTTGCCTTCCAGACATTCTAATGGCCTGCAGAGAGATGGGAAAACCAGCAATAAGGCCTAGCTTCAGGAGTATATTTTGCAGGAAGCACACTACGCCTGCTGTAAGTGCTGCAAATGCCTGTTGGTGTAACACACTCGGAAAACACAGCAATACGGGCTAGCTTCAGGAGTATATTTTGCAGGAATCACACTACGCCTGCTGTAAGTGCTGCAAATGCCTGTTGGTGTAACACACCAGGAAAACACAGCAATACGGGCTAGCTTCAGAAGTATATTTTGCAGGAATCACACTACACCTGCTGTAAGTGCTGCAAATGCCTGTTGGTGTAACACACTAGGAAAACACAGCAATAAGGCCTAGCTTCAGGAGTATATTTTGCAGGAATCACACTACGCCTGCTGTAAGTGCTGCAAATGCCTGTTGGTGTAACACACCAGGAAAACACAGCAATACGGGCTAGCTTCAGGTGTATAATGTGCAGGAGGCACACTCCGCCCGCTGTAAGTGCTGCAAATGCCTGTTAGTGTAACACACCAAAAAACACAGCAATATGGGCTAGCTTCAGGAGTATATTTTGCAGGAATCACACTACGCCTGCTGTAAGTGCTGCAAATGCCTGTTGGCGTAACACACCAGGAAAACACAGCAATACAGGCTAGCTTCAGAAGTATATTTTGCAGGAATCACACTACGCCTGCTGTAAGTGCTGCAAATCCCTGTTGGTGTAACACACTAGGAAAACACAGCAATATGGCCTAGCTTCAGGAGTATATTTTGCAGGAATCACACTACGCCTGCTGTAAGTGCTGCAAATGCCTGTTGGTGTAACACACTAGGAAAACACAGCAATAAGGCCTAGCTTTAGGAGTATATTTTGCAGGAATCACACTACGCCTGCTGTAAGTGCTGCAAATGCCTGTTGGTGTAACACACTAGGAAAACACAGCAATAAGGCCTAGCTTCAGGAGTATATTTTGCAGGAATCACACTACGCCTGCTGTAAGTGCTGCAAATGCCTGTTGGTGTAACACACCAGGAAAACACAGCAATACGGGCTAGCTTCAGGTGTATAATGTGCAGGAGGCACACTCCGCCCGCTGTAAGTGCTGCAAATGCCTGTTAGTGTAACACACCAGGAAAACACAGCAATACGGGCTAGCTTCAGGAGTATATTTTGCAGGAATCACACTACGCCTGCTGTAAGTGCTGCAAATGCCTGTTGGTGTAACACACCAGGAAAACACAGCAATACGGGCTAGCTTCAGAAGTATATTTTGCAGGAATCACACTACGCCTGCTGTAAGTGCTGCAAATGCCTGTTGGTGTAACACACTAGGAAAACACAGCAATAAGGCCTAGCTTCAGGAGTATATTTTGTGGGAATCACACTACGCCTGCTGTAAGTGCTGCAAATGCCTGTTGGTGTAACACACCAGGAAAACACAGCAATACGGGCTAGCTTCATAAGTATATTTTGCAGGAATCACACTACGCCTGCTGTAAGTGCTGCAAATGCCTGTTAGTGTAACACACCAGGAAAACACAGCAATAAGGGCTAGCTTCAGGTGTATACTGTGCAGGAGGCTTAGCAACAATGACACTGACACTGTCCCCTGCCTATCCTTCTCTCTCCCTGCACACAAGGTTTATCAAAGAACATGACACTGACACTCTCCCTGCCTATCCTTCTCTCTCCCTGCACACAAGGTTTAGTAAAGAATATGACACTGACACTCTCCCCTGCCTATCCTTCTCTCTCCCTGCACACAAGGTTTATCAAAGAATATGACACTGACACTCTCCCTGCCTATCCTTCTCTCTCCCTGCACACAAGGTTTAGCAAAGAATATGACACTGACACTGTCCCCTGCCTATCCTTCTCTCTCCCTGCACACAAGGTTTAGCAAAGAATATGACACTGACACTCTCCCTGCCTATCCTTCTCTCTCCCTGCACACAAGGTTTAGCAAAGAATATGACACTGACACTCTCCCTGCCTATCCTTCTCTCTCCCTGCACACAAGAATAGCACAAAGAATATCAACACTGTCCCTGCCTATCCTTCTCTTTCCCTGCGCCGGAACACACTACACAAGGCCACCGCGCTGGCGGCCTTTTATAGTGTGGGGCGTGTGCTAAACCCCCTGAGCTATAATTGACCACAGGCAACCTGCCTGTGGCCAATTATGGCTCTCCTAGCTGCCGGCGCTGTGATTGGCCAAGCATGCAGGGTCACAGTGCATGCTTGGCCAATCACAGAGCCGGGATTGCACTGCGATGGCGCAGTGTATTGTGGGCCGTTCGCGTCACTCGAATTTGGCGCGAACAGCCCAAATCGTTCGATGTTCGCCGAATGATCGAACAGCCGATGTTCGAGCTAATCCCTATTGTCTATGTATTAACTATTGTATGGAATTGTATTTACCCTGTATGGCTCTGTTTCAGAGGGTTTCTAGGAATAAAAATGTAAAAAAGACACCAGATAAGTCTGTCCTCACTGCACAGTTAGCAGTCTTTTTCTAAACAATGTCATGAATGATATTTGGATATTATTAGCTTCATAACAGAACATAGATATACCCCGTGGAAGTATATCTTCTGCACTACGTGAAGTCTCGACACAATCTTCTTTCCTACTACCATTGAGTACTAGACTATACATAGAGGGTGTGCCCTGTCGGTAATTTTCACATCAGCACCAATATTCCTCCAGCACAATGCAAGAAAAACAGCCTGATAAGGTTTCCCCAAGATTTGGCTCTGGAAATGACCCGTGATTTCTAAGAATCTGATTCCGCTCAGGAGGGTAAACCACAGATTGTTTCCATGTGTCTAGGCAGGAAACTAATGAGAATGGCCTGAGTATGAATAACACACAACACAATGCCTTTTTCTTGTACATCGTGAAATCACTGCTCTGCTGGAGAAGTCTGTGCCCACTACAGAAGATGCAGTATCTTTAAGATTCCAATAGGGCGGGGATCTCCAAACCACGGCCCTCCAGCTGTTGGGGAACTACACTTCCCAAGAGGCATTGTAAAACTCTGACATTCACAGACATGACTAGGCATGATGGCAATTGTAGTTCCTGAACACCTTGAGGTCCATAGTTTGGAGACCCCTGCAATAGGGAAAAACTGAACAAATTCCATCAGTGCGTACTTTTACTGAATATGAAAAATTATTATTTTTCCCAGAAAACGCAGCTTACATATATTAGCATTTGGTGGAAACTCCCATAATTACAATAAATCATTTTAACAGAAACTAGCAAAAGTGTGCCCATTTGTTGAATGGGCTAAATATGAAAGGGTGTGTCACTTCAGACGCACAGTGGCTGCGATTGTTGAGACATACATCAGTTCAGTGGCAGCGTTTGTTGAGGGAAGTGGGGGCATGTGGGAGATGGGGTGAATGCAGAGGGAGAGGATGGGGGTCAGGTGCAGTGGTGGGAGTGAAGGTTGGTGTGCAGGTGTGATATTAGGAGAGGTGGATGGGGGGGTCACCTGCCATATTGAGGCCACAGGGTGGAGGTGGTGTGATGGCACAATGTTGGGAAGGTTTTAGGCGTAATGGTGAAAAGGGTTATCCAGGCACAGAGGTAATGGGGGTGCTGGTGCAGTGATGTTGAAGAGAGTGATCGCAAGCTTGGTGATGAGTAGGGATGAGCGAAACCACTCAGGTGGAAAAAATTCTGAAAATCCTAACTTCCCTATACCCCTTTAAAGTCTATGGGGGAGGAATCCTAATATTCAATTTGTTCTTTATGTGGTGATAATAAACAAACTATTGTCAAAAAGATGGCATAGGAAGCCGGGCACTGCCAGGGGGGACATGTACCAAAGGCAAATCAATAAATTGATAAGAAACATTATCCAGTACCCCTGGCACCTCCTTGTCACACAGCACCCCTATGACTGAACCTCCCTGCCTCCCAACATCCTTGTCACTGATCCCTAACATCCCAGACACTGAACCTTTCTGCCAGCCTGCAACTCTGCTTTTGATACTCCACCACTGCTCCTCATTCATACTCCCCCTAGTTACCTCCGAAGGAATATGATGAGAGGTGGAGAGGCCAAAACTGGAGTTTTTGGGCTTTCTAACAACTTCTTCCTCCCTTTGGTGACATTACCTCCTACCCAGTGCAGCCTGCACAGGCCATCCAGTCCTCAGACCTTTGGAGGCCATGTGCACATTGCATATGTTCCCAGGGAAAGGGGAAGAGGAAAAAAGTGCACACTTTGGAGGTGAGAGAGAGAGGGAATCCAAACACTGAGACGCCCGCCACCTCCATAACTACAAAACCCTTCAATGCAGCAATTATTTTCTATAAGTTCAGCATTTAAATGTATTCTTGATTTCGTTGTTACTTTCACAGTGAATGTTTTGTTAGAAATGCAACACCAGTATTTACCTTAACCCATTCCAATTATTATTTTGAACATGCATGCTTATATTGGGCTGAAACTATGGGGGGGGGGGGGGGACTAAAATCCAGTTATACAGGTTATACTTCCTGTATTCTCTGTTTATAATAAGTATAGGATATAGAATGACCTTTTAAATTATAACTTTTGTACAAAAAATAAATAAAAAATCCTCCTCTAGTTGAACTATATACAGACCAAAGATTTTTAGCAAATTGCTTTGGAGAGTCATACCTTTTTTCTGTTCTAATCAAATTACTGTTTGTTTCTCGCACTTATTTATAAATGATAGGGTCTGACTTTATTATACAGTGCCTTGAAAAAGTATTCATACCCCTTGAAATTTTCCACATTTTGTCATGTTACAACCAAAAACATAAATGTATTTTATTGGGATTTTTTGTGATAGACCAATCCAAAGTGGCACATAATTGTGAAGTGGAAGGAAAATGATTGTTTTTTTTTACAAATAAATATGTTAAAAATGTGGCGTGCATTTGTATTCAGCCCCTCTGAGTCAAAGCTTTGTAGAACCCCCTTTCACTGCAATTACAGCTGCAAGTCTTTTTGGGGATGTCTCTACCAGCTTTGCACATCTAGAGAGTGACATTTTTTGCCCAATCTTCTTTGCAAAATAGCTCAAGCTCTGTCAGATTGGATGGAGAGCGTCTGTGAACAGCAATTTTCAAGTCTTGCCACAGATTCTCAATTGGATTTAGGTCTGGACTTTGATAGGTCCATTCTACCATGATGAATATGCTTTTATCTAAACCATTCCATTGTAGCTCTGGCTGTATGTTTAGGGTCATTGTCCTGCTGGAAGGTGAACCTCTGCCTCAGTCTCAAGTTTTTTGCAGACTCTAACAGGGTTTCTTCTAAGATTGTCCTGTATTTGGCTCCATCCATCTTCCCATCAACTCTGACAAGCTTCCCTGTCCCTGCTGAAAGAAAGCATCCCCACAACATGATGCTGCCACCACCATGTTTCACGGTGGGGATGGTGTGTTCAGGTTGATGTGCAGTGTTAGTTTCCCACCACACATAGCATTTTGCTTTTAGGCCAAAAAGTAAAATTTTGGTCTCATCTGACCAGAGCACCTTCTTCCACGTGTTTGCTGTGTCCCCCACATGGCTTCTCAAAAACTGCAAACGGGACTTCTTATGGCTTTCTTTCAACAATGGCTTTCTTCTTGCCACTCTTCCATAAAGGCCAGATTTGTGGAGTGCACGACTAATAGTTGTCCTGTGGACAGATTCTCCCACCTGAGCTGTGGATATCTTCAGCTACCCCAGAGTTACCATGGGCCTCTTGGCTGCTTCTCTGATGAATGCTCTCCTTGCCCGGCCTGTCAGTTTAGGTGGATGGACATGTCTTGGTAGGTTTGCAGCTGTGCCATACTCTTTCCATTTTCGGATGATGGATTTAACAATGTTCCGTGAGATGTTCAAAGCTTGGGATATTTTTTTATAACCTAACCTTGCGTTAAACTTCACCACAACTTTATCCCTGATCTGTCGTATGTTCCTTTGGCCTTCATGATGCTGTTTGTTCACTAAAGTTCTCTAACAAACCTCTGAGGTGCTTCACAGAACAGCTGCATTTATACTGAGATTAAATTACACACAGGTGGACTCTGTTTACTAATTAGGTGACTTCTGAAGGCAATTGGTTCCACTAGATTTTAGTTAGGGGAATCAGAGTAAAGGGGGCTGTATACAAATGCACACCACACTTTTCAGATATTTATTTTAAAAAAAATGTGGCAAACCATTTATCATTTTCCTTCCACTTTATAATTATGTGCCACTTTGTGTTGGTCTATCACATAAAATCCCAATAAAATACATTTACGTTTTTGGTTGTAATATGACAAAATGTGGAAAATTTCAAGAGGTATGAATACTTTTTCAAGGCACTGTAACTGCTTGTTCAATGTTGTAATGAGAAAGGCTGCAATGTCTGCATCCCTTTATGAGAGTCTTAGAAAGACATTTAATGTTAGTCCTTTTTCTAGGGGTTGCCAAAGATTTGACTTGCAGCAGGGTGGATTTGATTTAAATCAAGTCGACTTAAGACCCCTTTCACACTTGAGCGTATTGCAGGTGCTATAGCAATAAAAATAGCGCCTGCAATCCGCCCTGTCACAGCTGTCACATTCACTCCAGTGTGAAAGCCCCAAGGGCTTTCACACTGGAGTGGTGTGCTAGCAGGACGGTAAAAAAAGCAGGACGATCAAATCAATGCGACAGTGCAGCAATACCGCCCGCAATGCGCTGCTTCAGCAGCGGATCGTGTGCGATTTTAACCCTTTCGCGGCTGCTAGCGGGGGTAAAACCGCCCCGCTAGCGGTCGAAATGCTCCGCAAATCCGCCCATAGTGTCGGCGGTAAAAATAGCAGAGTTTTACCGCCGACGCTATGGACGCCTCAGTGTGAAAGGGCTCTAAATCACGATTTTAATCATGATTTAAATCACTAGTAAAAAGGCTTGATTTAAATAATAATTTATGAGGAGCAACTGTCACCTCTGTCTCGCAGCGGCTCCTCCTCTGACCCGCTGTTGACTCACCGACAGTTCCATTTACATTAATGGGATGGCTGGTGATGCAGCAGTGACACAAAAAGGTGAGGGATGTGGCGGCAGCAGGTGAGTGGATGCCCACTAACAGGCGCTGCCATGATGGATCTGAAATGACAGGTGCTCTTTAAATGTAAGGACTTATTCTTGCAGGCAGTTATGCCGTGTACACACGGACGTTTTTCTCGTCGAAAAAAAACCAAAATTTTTCCCATTCGACGAGAAAAACGATAGTCTGTGGGCTTTCTGTCGTTTTTTTCGATGAGAAAAACGGCATTAAAAACAACGAGAAAAATTAGAACATGTTCTAATTTTTCTCGTCGTTTTTTTCGACATGTTTTCCGCGGCAGTGTTTCCCATAGGGAAACACTGCCGCGGAGCCCACAGACGGTCGTTTTTCTCGTCAAGAGAAAAAATGACGTGAAAAACGACCATGTGTGGGGAACAAGCTGTTCCCCCGTTTTAAATGACATTATTCACGGCGGTTTTTTAACCGCCGTGAATAATGATCGTGTGTACGCAGCATTAGAATCTTTAATATGTGCAAACAAAATGAAGGTTTTTTATTTAGAATAATAAGCTGTCAGGTTAGTAAAACAGCGATACCAGAACCGATTCAATCATACAGTTTGTAGTTTACATAGATTTGCAAAACAATAGGATAAAGAAATATTCCTGAACTTTGTTTTATCTCATGGTTACTGTAAAATTGTGTGAATGCATCAATGCAGTGCATGTTATCTCAGCTTGCAGAGCTTGGATTTATTTCATGCTGAATAAACAAAATTATTGTTTTATCTTAAATAGAAAACTATCTTTAGATAACAAAAATAGATTTAAATAAAAAAAAAATCTGATTTATATCAATAAAATCAGATTTTTTTTATTTTTTTTTAAATCAATGATTTATATCATCCCTGACTTGCAGAATATCAGGCTGCAATCCCTTAAGAAGCGGGGAGTCAATCGTACCAATTAGGGATGAGCCGAATACCCCCCGGTTCAGTTCGCACCAGAACATGCGAACAGGCAAAAAATGTGTTCGAACACACGAACACCATTAAAGTCTATTGGACACGAACATGAAAAATCTAAACTGCAAATTTTAAAGGTTAATATGCAAGTTATTGTCATAAAAAGTGTTTGGGGACCTGGGTCCTGCCCCAGGGGCCATGTATCAATGCAAAAAAAAGTTTTAAAAATGGCAGTTTTTTCGGGAGCAGTGATTTTACCAATGCCTAAAGTGAAACAATAAAAGTGAAATATTACTTTAAATTTCGTACCTGGGGGGTGTCTAAAGTATGCATGTAAAATAGCGCATGTTTCCTGTGTTTACAACTGTCTCTGCACAAAGTGTCATTTCTGAAGGAAAAAAAGTAATTTAAAACTACTCCGGCTATTCATGAATTGTCGCTCCCGGCAATACAGAGAAAAGTAATTGAAAAAAATGACAGCCCCCCCCCCCCCCAGTCCATTACCAGGCCCTTTGGGTCTGGTATGAATATTAAGGGGAACCCCTGCCATTTTTTTCAATGACTTTTATCTGTATTGCCGGGACCCGACAATTCATTAATAGATGCGAGTAGTTTTAAATGACTTTGTTTCCTTCAAAAATGACATTTTGTGCGGGGAACCAAAATGAAAAAAAAAAAGAAAAAAAGGGGGTCCCCAAATTCCATATCAGGCCCTTCAGGTCTGGTATGGATATTAAGGGGAACCCCGCATAATTATTTTTTTTAAATGGAGTGGGGTTCCGCCCAAAAATCCATACCAGACCCTTCAGGTCTGGTATGGATTTTAAGGGGAACTCCGCGCCAAAATAAAAAAAAATGGAGTGGGGTTCCCCAAAAAATCTATACCAGACCCTTATCCGAGCACGACACTTTTTTTTGTGAAATGGTAGAGGTACAATGTACCCCGTTACCAGTTCACATAGGGGGGGCCAGAATCTGGGGGTCCCCTTTGTTAAAGGGGGGCTTCCAGATTACGATAAGCCCCTTGCCCGCAGACCCCCACAACCACGGGGCAAGGGTTGTGGGGATGAGGCCCTTGTCCCCATCAACATGGGGACAAGGTGCTTTGAGGGGTCACAGAACCCCAAAGCACCCTCCCCATGTTGAGGGCATGTAGCCTGGTACGGTTCAGGAGGGGGGGGCGCTCTCTCGTCCCCCCTCTTTTCCTGCGGCCTGCCAGGTTGCGTGCTCGGATAAGGGTCTGGTATGGATTTTTGGGGGAACCCCACACCATTTTTTTTTATTTTGGCGCGGAGTTCCCCTTAAAATCCATACCAGACCTATGGATTTTTTGGGGGAACCCCACGTCATTTTTTTTCAATTACGCGGGGTTCTCCTTAATATCCATACCAGACCTGAAGGGCATGATATGGAATTCGGGGGGACCGCACACATTTTTTTTTAAATTTTGGTTCCCTGCACAAAATGTAATTTTTGAAGGAAAAAAGTCATTTAAAACTACTCGCGCTATTAATGAATTGTCGGGTCCCGGCAATACAGATAAAAGTAATTGAAAAAAATGGCAGGGGTTCCCCTTAATATTCATACCAGACCCAAAGCACCTGGTAATGGACTGGGGGGGGGACCCCTGTCATTTTTTTCAATTACTTTTCTCTGTATTGCTGGGACCGACAATTCATGAATAGCCGGAGTAGTTTTAAAGGACTTTTTTTCCTTCAGAAATTACACTTTGTGCAGAGACAGTTGTAAACACAGGAAACATGTGCTACTTTACATGCATACTTTAGAAACCCCCCAGGTACGAAATTTAAAGGAATATTTCACTTTTATTGTTTCACTTTAAGCATTATTAAAACACTGCTCCCGAAAAAACTGCCTTTTTTAAAACTTTTTTTTACATTGATACATGTCCCCTGGGGCAGGACCCGGGTCCCCAAACACTTTTTATGACAATAACTTGCATATTAACCTTTACAATTAACACTTTTGATTTCTCCCATAGACTTTTAAAGGGTGTTCCGCGGCTTTTCTAATTTGCTGCGAACACCCCAAATTGTTCGCTGTTAGCCGAACGGGCGAACAGCCAATGTTCGAGTCGAACTCATGTTCGACTCGAACATAAAACTCATCCCTAGTACCAATAGGAAATAAGCTTGCTGAGGCATTCTGTAATCCAATAGTGTATGAAATTCCTCCAGTCTGCCATATTGCAGAAAGTGAATTCTAATTTTTTGACAGTTTTAGAAAATTACTCAGATTAAAGTGCCAATGTATTTTATTATCATACAACTGTGAAATGGTTCGTGTAGCATTATACATATGTTCAATTATTTATTTATTTTTGTAAAAGTCGAGATTTTCTTTAGGACCTATTTAGACTCCTGTCTGCAGTGTTGTGCTAAGACGTTATGTTGCTTATAGACGTGCGTTACATTAATGTGGCCGAATGAATGAATGGGCTGCCAATGCACCATAGCATACTGGAAAATCATACATGTACTATTTTCTCTGATGCAGCACACCACAGAACAGGGTAGTGCTTTACTATGTTGTAGGGCACTGCAATTGAATCAGAATGTGCATTAGAAGTGCTTTGCCTTATGCCATGTACACACGATCGGTTTTACTGATGAAAACAGTCCAATGGACTTTTCTCATCGGACAAACCGATCGTGTATGCGCCCCATCGGTCTTTTTTCCATCGGTGAGAAAAAATAGAACATGTTTTACATTTATCCGATGGGGGAAAAAAACGATAGCAAATTCCGATCATCTGTGTGGAACTCCATCGGACAAAAAACCCACGCATGCTCAGAATCAAATCGACGCATGCTCAGAAGCATTGAACTGCATTTTTCTCGGCTTGTCGGAGTGTTTTACGTCACGGCGTTTGGGACGGTCGGATTTTTGACTGATGGTGTGTAGGCAAGACTGATGGAAGTCAGCTTCATCGGATTTCCAATGGAAAAATCCATCGGATTAGAATCCATAGAAAATCCGATCATGTGTACAGGGCTTTAGTGTGTTAAAGTGCCATTGAAAGTAAATGGCACCACAACATTGTGCAACTGATGGGTGTAAAAGGGCCCTTCAAATTATATTTGAACTGCAGGAAAGTGTTGGTAGATGTTATAACTGTTTGCCCATTGAAATTCTGCCACCAGCTTTTTTGTGAAATCAAAGCATCCACTGCTCTGTGTATATCAAATATTTGACACGCCGCTCCAAGTGAGATCAAGATCCACACTCCACAATCCCATCTCAAGTGCTGGATGCTTTGACACCAGGATCAGGAATGCTGTACACCAAGGTGCAAAATAATATTCTTCCTTTATTATAATAGCCAACAGGAACAAATTCAATTCCAGCATGTTTCGCGCTAGGCCCAGCGCTTTATCAAAGAAACATTTGCTCTGTATATTTATTTTCACACTGAATTTGGAATGCCCCATTTGGTTATGCTATTACTAGTAAAAATGATTGCTAAAGAATAATTTAGGAGGCTATGGAAATATAAAATCATGTTTCCAGTGTAAATAGCTCTTGATTAACCCCTTCATGACAAAGGGTAAAACAAATCCTAACACCTGAACAGTTTTGCAACTTTGACATGTGCTGGTATAACTGTATCTATGACTTCATCAACTTAGTGTATCTAAGTGGATTGTATCCTGTTGTTTTTCATGACAAATTGGGCTTTAAATTAATGGTAAGTGGTATTGGACATCTCCTGATTTTTTTTATAAAGAAAACTACCACAAAATTGTAAAAATAAAATAAAAAAACCTTTTTAAAATGTAGCTGTATAATTCTTGCTATTACCATAACCTACCACCAAAGAACAACCCAAAATAACGGTTCCTGCTCCCGACAATTACAGAGATACTACATATGTGTATGTTACTTGTTGTTTATACCCATAGTAGGGCCCAGAAACAATAGTGAGTGTTTAACTTTTTTTAATGATACCTAAAACATAGTGACACTAACTGACAATGATACTAATTTAGGAAATGCTTTTTTCTAACCCTACCTAAAATACACCGACCCCATCCTTTGACCCTGACATTGACCTAACTCAAACCCTGATCTACCCCTTTCTTTTTTCTTTCTTTCTTTCTTTCTGTCGATGTATCTTTTTTTGCATTCAAGAGGAGAAAAAAACACAGTGGCGGGCTGCAAAGTGAATGATCACTGAGATAGCCAATCAGGGGCTATCATAGCGATCAGGTTTCTACAAGCTTTCTAACCCTAGTTATAAAGTCAGACCTCATAACTTTGGTTAGGAAGCAGTTAGAAACAAGGGACAAAGTACTGCATATGTTTTGTTCTTTAGGACAAAGAATTTTAAAATAAACATTTTAATACAAGTTCCACTTTAAGTCAAATCCATAGGCCACATAATAATTTTCATAGGAAATCTATGGCTTGAAAGGCAATAGGGTGATTACTGTTGAATAAAAAAAAAAAACCTCTGTGACCAGGCCCCGGTGGGCAGAGCGAAACACGTCAGGAGCACAACATCCGACATATTCTATGAGCACCAAGCTTGGTTTTGAGTGGCATCTCACACCTCATTTGCCAGCACTTTTGGAATAATGAATCGATTCCTGCTCCCAAAATCCTGGATACTGGTAGGGAAACGTTACAGGCCTGCTTGGAGTGGCACTTCAAGACTTTCAGTATCAAAAAAAAAACTTGTTCCATTTATTCACTGTCCTTGGCTCATTGTCTTGTTCTAGAAATTTTCATATTTCAAGGTGTTACAGCTTCAAATGAAATACTATAGGTGTAATTGGTATTTTTACAATTTCATAATTACCACATGCTTAATAATTTGAAGGTGCAAAATATTTTTATCGTGACACAAAAATTAACTCAATTAAAACTATAAGTATCCCTTCCCCTGTTAATATTCAGAACTGTGTAGAAGTATATTTGGCTGCAATTACAGCTGTGAGTGTTTTAGCTTTACATTTTTTTTTGCCCATTTTTCTTGGCATGATTGCTGTATCTCTCTCGGTTTGGACCACTGGAGAACAGCCATTTTGAAGTCTTTTCATGGATTAATAATTGGATTGAGGTGTGGGCTTTGATTGGGCATTCTTACAAATTTAGTTTCTTGGTTTCAAAACACTTTATTGTAGCTTTGGCCATGTGTTTAGGTTTACCATTTATCTTCTCCTTCAATCATCTCAACTTCCTTTAAAGCAGAGGTTCGCCGAAAAAAAAAATATTAAAAGCCAGCAGCTACAAATACTGCAGCTGCTGACTTTTAATATATGGACACTTACCTGTCCAGGGCGCCCGCGATGTCGGCAGCCGAAGCCGATCTATCTGTTGGCATCTATCCGTTGGCTCTCGGCTGCTGCCGCCGCCATCTTTGGTAAGGGAATCAGGAAGTAAAGCCTTGTGGCTTCACTTCCTGGTTCCCCACTGCGCATGTGCGAGTCGCGCTGCACATTCCCATTGGTCCCTGCTGTCTTCTGGGACCTGTGTGTCTTCCAGAAGATAGCGGGGGGATCGGAGTAGGCGCCGGACGTGGCGTAGGTCACCTCACCAAGGTGATCTATGCCTGGAAGTGGGAGCAAATACCTGTATTAGACAGGTATCTGCTCCCTCCTCCCCCCTGAAAGGTGCCAAATGTGACACCAGAGTGGGGGAGGATTCCAAAAAGCGGAAGTTCCATTTTTGGGGGGAACTGCGCTTTAAGTTTGACAATCCAGGACCACACTTGTGTACCATAGAAGAAGGATTGACTACTAAAAAAGTTAAAACCTTTGCAGATTTTTATACAAAGCAACAACAGTGTTACTTTGTTTCGTATGTGAAAATTATATGAGTAGCCCCTTCATGACTGTGTTACACACATATGCGGCATCCAGGTAGTGGGATTTAATCCTGGGTGCAGCTCCCAGCACTGAGACTGTGCTGCCAGTGACAGAGCCCGGTCTTGTTCTAATGATCTGGAGCTGGTAAAAACAGATCTGGATCATATGACCCTTGCTTTGAGTGACAGTGTAATGACCCGCCCCAGTGCTGTACCGACTTCTCCTCCAGCGAGAAGGAAAAGATACACTGGGGTTGATTTACTAAAACTGGAGTGTGCAAAATCTGGTGCAGCTGTGCATAGTAGCCAATCAGCTTTCAGTTTTAGCTTGTTCAAGTAGGCTTTGATAAAGTTTTAGTAAATTAATCCCATTGCATCTAGAGGAGAAGTCTGTACAAAAATAAATAAATGATCACCTTGTAAAACAACCCATTCAGTTTAAAATAGAGATAAAAGGCAAAACATTTTTGTATAGATATAAAAGAAAACATTATAATTATATTTTTTCGTTTTTTTATAAGTGATCACATTCCCTCTGTTCTCAGCATCATAAGATCTGGGGGGAGGAGAAGCAGCAGCAGCAGCATACTGAGCTTCCCAGTGAATAGCTGTGCAGGGGAGGCGTGTCAGAACTAATCTGATCATTGGAGGAGAGCACACTGAGTTTCTAGCACAGCTAGAGAACTGACCACAATGTGCTCTTCTGCTTAGTGTGGTCAGTTTTTAATAGAAAAGCACATGGACTGGCAGGAACACCAGGGATTTTACACAAAGGAAGCAATACAAAGAGAACAGGATACTTTCTCATACAAGCAAATGGTACAGCAGGCACATATCAGGAATATGAAGTGTTGGGGTAACAAACTCTTTGGCTAGATCAGGGCTTAACCTACTTTAGTGAGTGTTAAGCCTCATATACACAATTGGATTTTCCGACGGGAAGTGTGTGATGGCAGGCTGTTGTCAGAAAATACGACCGTTTGTATGCTCCATCGGAAAATTTTTGTCGGATTTTCCGCCAACAAAAGTTGGATAGCATGCTTTAAAATTTTCCGACAACAAATGTGTGATGTCGGATTATCTGATCGTGTGTACAAAACTCCAAAATACAAACACACAGGCTCAGAAGCAATGCTAACTATAACACAACATTATCAGAAGTTGCCCAAAAGGTGGCGCTAAAGAGCTGAAAAACCACATAGTTTTGTGTTTGTTGGCCGACAATTCCTTGCCGTTTGTAGGCAAGACAGGTTCATGGCCAACGCCCTTTGGACAAAAGTCCTACGCTTTGTCCGCAGAAAATCCGATCGTGTGTACCATGCTTCAGTGTGTCAGGGTAAGACCCCTTTCACACTGGAGCGTATTGCAGGTGCTATAGCGTTAAAAATAGCGCCTGCAATCCACCCCTAAAAATCTGTTACATTCACTCCAGTGTGAAAGCCCCGAGGGCTTTCACACTGGAGCGTTGCGCTAGCAGGACGGTAAAAAAAGTCCTGCTAGCCGCATCTTTGGAGCGGAGAAGGAGCGGTGTATTTACCGCTCCTGCACCGCTGCTACCCATTGAAATCAATGGGACAGCGCGGCTATACCGCCCGCAATGCACAGCTTCAGCAGCGCATTGCGGGCAGTTTTAACCCTTTCTCGGCCACTATCGGGGGTAAAACCACCCCGCTAGCGTCCGAAATACGCCGCAAATCCGCCCATATCGGCGGCGGTAACAATAGCGGCATTTTACCACCGACGCTATGGGCGACTCAGTGTGAAAGGGCTCTTAGGCTGCTTTCGGAACTGATACAGCGCAGCTTACCTGCATGTTTGGAGTGGGTTAGCTGCACTTTCCCATAGAGTTATATTATGCCCTGTGTGCTTGTGTTTTCTGAAAGTGCACCAAAGATGCAGCATGCAGGGTATTGTCAGTAGTAGAATCTATTTTAAGTTTTTTTTTGCTGTTGGGTCATGGTTTGGCATAAAAATGTACAGCTACATTTTCCAATATTTTTTTAGTTTTTTTTGTTTTCCTTTCATAATAAAACAAAGTTTAGGAGATATCCATTACCATTTACCACCAAATGAAAGCCCAAATATGTCCTAAAAAAGTGATAATCCACGTGGATACACTAAGCAGTTGCAATGATATGTACAGTTTTACTAACACATGCCAAAGTTGTAAAATTGGGTTTGAACATTTTGACATTAGTCATGAAGGGATTAAGTAATGTATATGATTTTAAAAACAGACCTTTATGTAGCCACATATATAGAACAAAAAATAGCTAAGGGCAAGTACCGTATATACTCGAGTATAAGCTGAGTTTTTCAGCACATTTTTTTGTGCTGAAATTGCCCCACTCGGCTTATACTTGAGTCACCTTTTTGCGCCTGATCTCCCAGACTTTGGGGACCCGGTACCAGCCAGCTGTAGGTCCCACTCTTCCTCTACAAGTGTGCAAAGTTTGTTGTTCAGGGGACCTACAGCCGGGGAGTACCGATTTTTCAAAGCCGGGCACCCCTTCCATAGACTCCCATGTTAAACGGTAATTTCTCCGGTGAATTTGGGGAACCGGTACTGGCCGATCGTAGGTTTTCAGGACCCGAAACTTGGCACACATGTAGCCCCATTTCTCTTCTAAAAGTGTGGAAAGTTTTTTGTCTAGAGGACCTACGACCGGGGAGAACCGATTTTTCAAACCTGGGCACCCCTTCCATAGACTCCCATGTTAAACGTCAGTTTAGTCATGGGCACAGTGAGGCATGGGCACAGTGAGGCATGGGCACAGTGAGGCATGCACATGGACACAGTGAGGCATGGACACAGTGAGGCATGCACATGGACACAGTGAGGCATGGACACAGTGAGGCATGCACATGGACACAGTGAGGCATGCACATGGACACAGTGAGGCATGGACACAGTGAGGCATGCACATGGACACAGTGAGGCATGGACACAGTGAGGCATGGACACAGTGAGGCATGCACATGGACACAGTGAGGCATGGACACAGTGAGGCATGCACATGGACACAGTGAGGCATGGACACAGTGAGGCATGCACATGGACACAGTGAGGCATGGACACAGTAAGGCATGCACATGGACACAGTGAGGCATGGACACAGTGAGGCATGGACACAGTCAGGCATGCACATGGACACAGTGAGGCATGGACACAGTCAGGCATGCACATGGACACAGTGAGCCATTGACACAGTGAGGCATGCACATGGACACAGTGAGGCATGGACACAGTCAGGCATGCACATGGACACAGTGAGGCATGGACACAGTCAGGCATGCACATGGACACAGTGAGGCATGGACACAGTGAGGCATGCACATGGACACAGTGAGGCATGGACACAGTGAGGCATGCACATGGACACAGTGAGGCATGGACACAGTGAGGCATGGACACAGTGAGGCATGGACACAGTCAGGCATGCACATGGACACAGTGAGGCATGCACATGGACACAGTCAGGCATGCACATGGACACAGTGAGGCATGCACATGGACACAGTGAGGCATGCACATGGACACAGTGAGGCACAGTGAGGCATGCACATGGACACCCTTGGCTTATACTCGAGTCCCAGTTTTTTGTGGTAAAATTAGGTGCCTCGGCTTATATTCGGGTCAGCTTATACTCAAGTATATACGGTAACCTAATTATTGTCGTACGCACAAGGTAATAAAATATTAGAAATAAGTCTGAATCATTTTTTTATGCACCCATATTTTTATATTTACATGTTAGTTAAAATATGATAGTTTAACTACAAATATATACCAAAGAATATAGGAAAATACATTTGGCAAATGGAACAATTCTGAAAATAAATACTTAGAAAAAAAGAAAAGCTGTCCATAAGGAGCCCTAAATGAATTATAGCCCTTAACTTTCACTCTGACAAACTCAACATTTTAAAGGCATGTTGGTGGACATACTTGACGTATGGAAACTCCTGTTGCAACATCGATATATGTAGCTAAATTTCTGCAATCTCTTATTAGGTTTACATTGTTGTACTGTTTTTATTCTGAGAAAGTCACACTGGTATACTTTTTAAACTTACCATAAATGGAAAAAACTTCAAATGAAAATAAAAAAGTGTCAAGTGGACTAACCATTTAACACTAACTATTTAACCACTTAAGCCCCGGACCATTTTGTAGCTAAAGGACCAGAGCTGTTTTCAGAATTTTGCACTGCGCTGCTTTAACTGGAAATTGTGCGGACATGCAATGTTGTACCGAAACGAAATTTGCATCCTTTTCTTCCCACAAATAGAGCTTTCTTTTAATGGTATTTGATTGCCTCTGCGATTTTTATTTTTTGCGATATAAATGGAAAAAGACCGAAAATTTTGAAAAAAAATGATATTTTCTACTTTTTGTTATAAGAAAAATCGAATAAACTCAATTTTAGTCATACAATTAGGCCAAAATGTATTCAGCCACATGTCTTTAGTAAAAAAAATGTCAATAAGCGTATATTTATTGGTTTGCGCAAAAGTTATAGCGTCTACAAACTAGGGTACATTTTCTGGAATTTACACAGAAAGGATAATTTTTTTAAAAATAACAAATATTTCATACTTACCTCCACTGTGCAGTCAAATTTTCAAAGAACAGGGAAAGGTCCTCCTTATTTCCCGTCCATATGAAAAAAACATCATCTATGAAACGTCGCCATAGCGGTATGTGGTCAGCAAATTTTTGCATATGATCCTGAAAGAATAAATTGTGCTCCCACCCTCCCAGGTACAGGTTGGCGTAGCTTGGGGCACATTTAGTCCCCATAGTTACCCCCTGCACCTGGAGGTAGTGGGATTCCAAAAAAAGAAAAATGTTGTTGGCCAATATAAAATGCAACAAATCCAAAGCAAACTGATTGTGGGCAGTCAACACTGAAGTGCCACTGGACAGGAAACCCCCCACAACTTCCACACCCAAATTGTGGGGAATGGAATTGTAGAGGGCCTCCACATCCAAAGCCACAAGCCACGCCCCCTTGGGGATCATGAGACCATCCAGTGCTCTTAAAAGGTCACTTGTATCCTGCAAATAGGATTCCAAACCCTCTACAATGGGTCTTAATAGGTCATCCACAAATTGACTGGCTGTTTCCGTGAGACAGCCATTCCCAGATACGATGGGTCGACCTGGTGGATTGTGGAAGTTTTTGTGGATTTTGGGGAGGGCATAAAGTGTAGGAGTACGTGGACAAGTGACATTCAAGAACTCCCAGGTGGATTTCTGGATGGTTCCCAGTTGATAGGCTTTGCCTATCAGCTGTCGAAACTTGACAGTGGTATAGTTAACATGACTTTCTGGGATGTTACGATACCAATCTTGATTACTTAAGAGTCTAAAGACCATATTTTCATATTGGTCCTTATCCATAACCACTAAATTCCCCCCTTTATCAGAGGGTTTGATTACCACATCCTGATTGGATTGTAAAGATTTTATGGCTTGGATTTGGGCACGGGTTAAATTGGATTTTTTGTCATGCTTCCACTTAGTTTTTCTTATCTCAGCCGTTACTTGATTAGTAAAGGCCCAGATACTGGGGTTTCCTTGTAAAGTGGGGAAATTTTTGGACTTAGGCTTGTAATTGCGAGAGACTAAAGTGGAACATGTGGACGCTTCAGTTATTGACCCACCGGGGACAGAATTAGAAGTAGATACATGTGCAATCCCCTGTAGGTTGTCTGCTTCCCTTAGTTCATCCCCATCAATATGTCCCTCATCCCACAGCTCCATGAGTTCTTCAAGAGCTTGGATGTCATTGAGAGTCACATTTGTGGGGGGGGGGGGGGAGAGGAATTTAACCAATGTTGAATTCACTTATATCACATTCTCTAATATATAATTTTTACTCATCTGCAGGTCGCAATTTAGGAATTACTCTGTATCATTTCCATCAGGATCATTATCAACACTGATTTTGTTGCCTCTCTACAAACAACGTTTGGGAGGGTGCGTTCATCACATTTTGTTTTTTTCATTAGCTGGGGTACTTTTGTGCTTATCCCCTTTTCCGCAGGTGGAGCTACAGGGCAATCCGAGATTTCGATCTTGAATTGCTAGAATACCTCCTTCATCTTTAACATTTAATTGGTAGGTGCTATGTTTTGACCACATCGTTTATTGCTACTTTAATATACTATGTAACAACTCTTATTAGATTCATGTTTTCCTGATTCTATATTAGTTTAAATAATAAAAAATATTGAACGTGTATACTATTAAATACTTTGATAATGTGACAAATATTGCAATCAAAATTTGCAGTTTCTTGTTAACCTATTTTTTGTGGATATTCTAATAGATGTGTTGTATAATACAGTTTATGGATGTTCCTTTGTTCATTTTTTGTATTTCATTTTTAGTGTACTATTAGACTCCTGAAGAAGCTCCAATTTTGAGTGAAACATGTCGAGTTTAACGGTTGTTGTATATGTACCTAGCTCTAAATGTTGTATATGTTGAACTTTTAGGAAAATTTCATTTTCCTTTTTTATGAATATTAATAAATATTGTTTATTTTTATATAAATCTACTGTCATTGGATTCCTTTTGGTTTTTCAATACTAAATCCTATTTCTGACACCGTAAAAAATCCCGAGGTATGTGACCTCAAGCCCATCTCTTCAAATCAACAAAACACTGGGATTTGGTGTCGATCTTGATTTGCTCACTCTTCAAAAATCTTTTTAAAAAAATTACTGTCTACCGATCTGCATCACCGACGCTAAGACAGCGATCAGAAAAATGATCGCTTAGCGACGGCGGTGCTAGGGGGTGAAAGGGTTATCTGGGGGGTGATCAGGGGGTTAAACCTTTATTAGGGGGGGTTAGGGGGCTACACTGGACCTAAAACTAAATGTAGTGACACTTTTACAGTCACAAATGTCACTGATTGCAGTGATCACTAAATAAATGGTCACTGCAATCAGTGACACTGTGACTGGGGGCTGGGGGGTGATCTGGGGGGTGATCTGGGGGGTGATCTGGGGGTGTCTGGGGGGGCCTGGGGGGGCGATTTATGTGCCTATGTGTCCTGGTGTCAGTGTAGTGTTTTGTGCACTAACCTGCATCTTCTCCTGTACGGCGCTCAGTATATGTGAGCGCCGCAGGAGAGATGACATCACTTCCTCCTGCCTGTGTAAACAGTACACAGGCAGGGGAAGGATTCGATTCACTGGGAGCGATCGAGAGGGGGTGGCCGGAATCGAACGGCCGTCCCCTCATGCCTGATCGCTCCCGAAAGGAAAACGGCCGCTCACTGTAAAGAAGGGGGGTCCGATCGGACCCCCCAACTATACAAAGGCAGTCACGTAGATATACGTGATTCTGCCTGTCGGTGCCATTCTGCCGACGTATATTTACAGTGGGCGGTCGTTAAGTGGTTAATAAACTCAGATTGTATTAAAGGAGTTGTAAAAGCAGAAGGTTTTTTATCTTAATGCATTCTATGCATTAAGATAAAAAAAAACTTTTGTGTGTAGCAGCCGCCCTCTAGCACCCCCTAATTACTTACCTGAGCCCCATCTCTCTCCAGCAATGTCCACAAATGTCTAAGACATCTGGGACACACCTCCTGATTGGCTGAGACACAGCAGCGACACCATTGTCTCCCGCGGCTGTCAATCAAAGTCAGTTAGCCAATTAGGGGAGAGAGGGGGTGGGGCCAGGTTGGGGCCAGGTCAGGGCTTTGTGTCTGAATAGACACACGGAGCTGTGACTCAGCTCCAGTGCCCCCATAGCAAGCTGCTGACTATGGGGGCGCTCGATAGGAGGGATGGGACAGGAGCAGCAGATCGGTACCTGAGAAGAGGAGGATGTGGGCTGCTCTGTGCAAAACCAACTGCACAGAGGAGGTAAGTATAACATGTTTGTCATTTAAAAAAATAAAATAGACTTTAGCATCATTTAAGTAATCAATATTTCCCTGGATATGTGGGCACATTCTTTACTCTGAATCATTTGTAGTGCTTACCTGGAAGTCCCATCAAGTTGCCAGTGTCTGTTGTTCTTAAGTTTTAGGCTCCATGCACACTAGCATTTTTTTAAGTTCCTAGAAGCTGTTGTTAGCATTTTTATTTTATTTTTGCTTCTAGAAGCTAAATAGTGTTATCCTATGGGTCCAGGCTATTTTTGAGCTTCAGCGTCTGGGAGCAGAAAAAAAGTTGTAGAGTTTCTTGGAGCCTTTTTCCAGCAAAAAAAAATGCTGAACAATCATAAGCGCTCTCAAATGCTGCTAATAGTGGTTTTTTTAGCATTTTTTTTAAGGAACTGAAAAAAACACAAATAAAACACTAAGGCCCCTTTCACACTGGGGCGTTTTTCATGCCCTTTAGCCTTCAATGTGAAAGCCCGAAGGCTTTCACACTGAAGCGGTGCGCTAGCAGGACCACTCCAAAAGTCCTCCTAGCCGCTTCTTCTTTACAGCGGTGAAGGAGTGGTGTGTTCACCGCTCCTTTACCGCGGTCTGCCATTGAAATCAATGGGACAGTAGCCGCGGTTTGCGGGCGGTATTAACCCTTTTTCGGCCGCTAGCGGGGGTTAAATTTACCCCCCTAGCGACCGCATACCGCGGTAAGAACGACGGTATAGCAGCGCTGAAAATCGCGCTGCTATACCGCCACCGCTCCTGCCCGCCCCAGTGTGAAAGGGGCCTTATTCTCCTAAACGCTCCTAAATGATAATAAAACGCTACTAAAAATCACTATTACCAGGATTTTTTATCCAGCGTTTTTAGTTTAAAGTGGTTGTAAAGTCAGAAGTTTTTTTTATCTTAATGCATTCTATGCATTAAGATAAAAAAACCTTCTGTGTGCAGCAGCCGCCCCCCTCCAGCACCCACCTAATACTTTAATACTTATTTGAGCCCTATCTCTCTCCTGTGATGTCCACAAGTGGCTTAGCCATCCGGGACTCTCCTCCTAATTGGCTGAGACACAGCAGGGGCTCCCGCTGCTGTCAATCAAAGTCAGTTAGTCATTCAGGAAAGAGAGGGGGCGAGGCCAATCAGGGGCTCCATGTCTGAATGGACACAGGGATCTATGACTCGGCTCAGGTGCGACAGGAAGGAGGGGCCAGGAGCACCGAAGAGGGACCCGAGAAAAGGAGGATCTGGGCTGCGCTGTGCAAAACCACTGCATAGGGCAGGTAAGTATAACATGCTTGTTATTTTTAGAAAAAAAAAAAACTAGACTTTACAATCCCTTTAAAGGGGTTGTAAAGGTTTGTTTTTTTTATTTTCTAAATAGGTTCCTTTAAGCTAGTGCATTGTTGGTTCACTTACCTTTTCCTTCGATTTCCCTTCTAAATGTTTTTTTTCTTTGTTTTCTTTGTCTGAATTTCTCACTTCCTGTTCCTCCTCAGTAAGCTGTTCAGTAAGCTGTTCTGGCTGACTCCACACCACTCGGATGATGGTGTGAAGTTTACTGAGGAGAAACAGGAAGTGAGAAATTCAGACAAAGAAAAAAAACATTTTGAAGGATAATCGAAGGAAAAGGTAAGTGAATCAACAATGCACTAGCTTAAAGGAACCTATTTAGAAAATAAAAAACGAACCTTTACAACCCCTTTAAGTGTGCATGGAGCCTTAAAGAGCATGGT
Source organism: Rana muscosa (assembly GCA_029206835.1). Taxonomy (NCBI): domain Eukaryota; kingdom Metazoa; phylum Chordata; class Amphibia; order Anura; family Ranidae; genus Rana; species Rana muscosa. The sequence goes on along the minus strand of CM055116.1, from coordinate 487,364,250 downwards.
TCACATTTCTTGTAAAAAAATGCTTTAATTACAGACATTGAACTTTCTTAGTCATGTGGTGTTAAATAGGCACATACTGTATATATTTATATATTTATCCCTGGGCCAACATTTTATAGTTTCCGGCAGACAAAGTAGGGGGCTCAGGGGGTTTTAATAGTGGGGGGGGGGGTGCAGTGTTAAGCTTTGCTCTCACTACATTCCTGTATTTTACCAGCAGCACAAGGTGAACCTGGTACCATACCACCTCTACTACTACCTTACCTTCCAGATCACAGCACCTCCTTCTCATCATACCACATTATTACCTCAATTCTATCCAACTTTAACCCCCTCCGGAACTTCCCTCCCACCCTATTTTATTACACTGCCTTCATGCCATGCAACTCTCACCCCTAGGATAAAGCAACTACTTTTCTCTTTTAAACACCTCCCCTTGTCTGGAAATCTCCCATACCTTCAACACCCTCCAGGGGGGAGAAAGCAGTTTGACACCTTTACCCTGGGTGCTGGATGGCCTTGTCCCAGCACTGCTTGGAAGCACTAGTGTGTAGCTTCCATGGGTAAACCTATGCAAAAACACAGATGGCACAGACAACCTGTGCCTATGCCCACGGTTGGTCTCTATAAAAATGATTACCTGTTGATATTGAAGCATAGTGGCACGGGGAAGTCTTTTTATTCCTGCTTTCGTTAAAGACATTGTGCTCATTAGCCAGGTCCATACTGAGCCCTGACAAGGTTGGGGCGACATTGCAGCACCTTGTCTATCCCTCATAGTACTGATAACACATACTAATTTAGAGCTTGGGAAGATGGCACACACTCACAAACCATCAGTGCTCAGCCTCAAGTGACTACACTTTCAAAAAACTGCCTTTAACACAGTCGTGGGAAAGAGAACTTTAGTCAAGGATTTCTTACCAGAAGATTATTTTCATAATAATAATAATAATAATAATAATAAGGTAGGCTGCCTCCCTATGCTTCATCATAGGAATGAGCAGAGTACAACGGATGTGAATTAAAGTGACACGAAAGGATAATTTTTTTTAAAATAACAAATATTTCATACTTACCTCCACTGTGCAGTTAGTTTTGCACAGAGTGGCCTCAATCCACCTGTTCTGGGGTCCCACCACGGCTCTCTCGGCTCATCCCCGCATTAGATAACCCCCTCTGGGAAGCTCTCTCCTGAGGGGGTTACCTTGTGGGCGCGCTCCCGTGTCATACACTCGGCGTCCATATCCGCCGTGTGTATGACTTGGCCCCGCCTCCCAGCGCCCGCGTCATTGGATTTGATTGACAGCAGCGAGAGCCAATGGCTGTGCTGCTATCAATCTATCGAATGAAGAGCTAAGAAGCTGCGGAGAGAGCGACGCGGGATCGCGCCCATGGAAATTCGGGGCTCAGGTAAATAAAACGGGGGGGCTGGGGGGCCCGACACGGCAAGGTGTTTTTTCACCTTAATGCATAGGATTCATTAAGGTGAAAAAACACGAAGGTTTACAACCCCTTTAGGGCTCTTTCACACGGACAGTCCGTTCAGGTCCGCCTGTCAGTTTGTTAGGCGGACCTGAACGGATGCTCCATGTACCCCTATGGAGCTACGGATGTCAGCGATGACATGTCCGCTGACATCCGACCCGCTCCAATCCGCCAAAGTGTGACGGAGGAAAACCCTATTTTCCATCCGTCTGCGGGTCGAATCGGATGACAACGGACTCTACGGTCCATCATCATCCGATCCCCCATAGGGGAGAGCGGTGCTCTTACAGGGCGGTCCCTGCACAGTGTGCGGGGACCGCCCAGTCATCCGCCAGCTCAGCGGGGATCAACGGAGCGATCCCTGCTGAGCAAGCGGAGGTTCACGGGGCGGATCATGACTGATCCGTCCCGTGTGAAAGGGGCCTAAAGGAGATAGGAAATACAGGAACGGACTGGACTAATCTGCTTACATAAATTTAGGTAAGTAAAACATTTTTAGAATTTTCATTTTTTTTCCAAATAATGGAGATAAATTTACTGTCTTCTGTGCCAAAGTAAATATGATTGAGTTAAAGACATTTCAAATTGCATTTTCTTTTTAGCACAAATATTACAGAAAAAAATTATAAAGGAATTCCTTCTTTATTTAAATGCACAGATATGGCCAAAAGAAAAAGACTAATTGGGGTGCAGGAGAGGCCCTATATAATCACAAAATTAAGTCATCACTGGGCCTGCCCTTCCTTACAAGGTCTTGATTGTTTTGTGTCAACAAACTTCTGCAGGAAAAAGTCTGTGTGGATTATCCCTCCTTTTAGTGAAACGGAAAAAACTATATAGGAAGGGCTGACTCATAGTGATATATGATCTATAGCACAATAGGGCTGCACTTGTACAGATCATGGCACAGTGAGACTGACTCCTTCACTGCCAGAATAACCTAAAAACACAGTCAAGGCATGGAAATCTGCATTTGAATGTGGAAAAAAATTTAATAAAATTCTTAAACACAAAAAAAAACAAAAACAGTAATGTGTTTAAAACCAAAAAAGGTTATTTAAACGAACACCCATTAATTACCATGGTGGTAAGCATGCAATTGACCTCCACCTGTTAATTTAGCATTTTCTGACTTTATTCTCTTTTCACTGGCCCTTACTTGTTGTGTGAAGATAATGAAAGCTTTACTCATTCTAGTTCAAACCCATGTTCAAACCCCTCTTTGAGGAACACAGATGTGTAACCAATTTACTTAAGCTTAATGTAGTGAAACACAGTTGCTGCAAACACATTTAGTTGGTAAATAACAATCAATGTGTAAACTAGTTATAATAGATGTAGCACCCTATTAGTTAGGCTGATAGGTAAATTTTGTTTTTTTGGCTCCTTCTGTATTCATGGGAGCAGAGATTGCTTGGTCTGGTCTGCTCAGGATTTCACAGGCTGTGAGTTTGATTGCTCTCCCCTGAACCTAAAAGAGGTTCCTAGAGCTTAGGGAGGGAGATCAAAGAACCAGCCTGAATATTAATCTGGGCCTAGGCAACTCATAGGGAGGTGTGCCCAGATGCTGGCTGGGAAAGTTGTAAATAATCTGAAGCCATAGAGAGATTGTCTTTCCCCAGCAGAGAGAGCTCCTAGCCTCAGGAAGGGCAGTTGCCCCTGAGGCAGTATAAGGACTGGGTTGCTGTTCTGCAAAGTTTCAAGAGCTGTGGTCCTGGGACCTAGAAACAGCCTGGATGCAACAGCAAGCTTTCTTGAAGGGATCTAGTCTGGAGATGGATTGTCTCCCTCACTGAGGGGTATCCAGAGGAAGCTGGAAGGAGGCAGCTGTCCTGGGGATTTCTAAGTAAAGACCCCAAACTGATCCCTGTGACTGTACAGTGTTCTAAAGGATTGTCCTGGGTACCAGCAGTTATACATTGCAGCAAGGTAACCAGATGCCAGAGTGATTTACCTCATGGCCTCCAGCTGTGAGGGAATAGACTGTTCTGCATTCACATCTACTTTGGGAGAAAATGGTCCTATAACTGTTGTTTGCTAATAATTTTAGAGTATCCCAAGCCCCAACCTCTCTCCTGTTACAAGTTCTTCATGCAATACATCTTAGAGTGGAACTTCACTCTTTCAATCAACTTTGACTATTCTTGGTTCTTATGCTGCTAGTATTAGTAAATAGATAGGAAAATATTTTGTATTTACTTGTTTTAACCCATTTTATTTTATTTCTTCAGTCACTTCCTGGTTTTCATGCCTAGGCAAATCATGTCATACATCCCAGGAGTCTTCAGGAGGGGAGGAGGGGCCTTTTTTAGCTAGGCTCATCCTCCAGTTTACACACTATGGTTCACTATGGTTCACACTATGTGAGTTTTTCCTCTTTGGTTTTTGGATTGCTGATGTACCGGGGCTTCCAGCCGGATTATCTACCCAAGGAGAGTTGTGGTTGACATAGTGCCTGCTACTTCCTGGTATAGGACCCGGGCTGGGTTATAGCCGCAAGCTTGTCTAAAGCTTGCTTCTGGTAAGCCAGCAATTCTCATGGTGGTGGTGCACAGAGATTTTGGTGGATATCTATTAGCCTTGTGCAATTTGTTTCGTAACGAAACGAAATTCGTCTGAATTTAGCAACTTTCGGACATTCGGAAGCATTCGAATTTCCGAACAAAGCAATTACGAATAAAACCGAATCCGAAATAAATTATATCGCAAATAGCGAATGCCCGAATGTCTTCGGCATAATTCGTTATGAAAAAAGTTACGAATGTACGAATCCATTCGAAGCACAATAACACTCTGTTCTGCTCTCTGCTTCTCCCTCACCGTGCTGAACTCCCTCTCAAAATGGTGTACAGGGGCGGAGGCTATAGCCGCATGAAAAAACGAAAGTAAAATACAAGATTTTGAATCCATTCGAAGCACAATAACACTCTGCTCTGCTCTCTGCTTCTCCCTCACCGTGCTGAACCCTCTCAAAATGGTGTACAGGGGCGGAGCCTATAGCCGCATGTAAAAAACGAAAGTAAAATATGAGATTTCGAATCGTTACAAATAACCGCAATGTATTTAGAAAAGTATAAATCCATTCGAAGCACATTAGGCATAATAGGCAGAGTCGTTGTGAGAGAGACACGGAAAATTACGAATCAACGAACCCAAAAAAAGTTACGAAAGTAGGAGTTGTGTCCAGAATCAACGAAAAACAATGTACTCTACCGAAAGTACGAATTAGTCCGAACACGAAAAATCCAGTCTAGCAAAATTACGAACGATTACGAATCAACAGGACCGAAAAGAAACGAACCCAAACTAAACAAATTTTTCCGTTGTGCACAAGTCTAATATCTATCATCTTGATTTATTTCAATTTGCGGACCTCAATCTTTCTGGGCTTTTTTGGACTTTCATTAATCACATATGGACTTCATTATCTAATTCATTATCATAAGGATTTCAAACAAACTTTTTTTATTCACATTTTTATGTCATTTTTACATGTCATGTGTTAATATGTGCTAATCTTTAGGGGTTCACTCATTGAACTATTGATTGCCACCTATTCACTAATATATTACTTCAATTGATTTAATTTATGTATAGGGAGCGCAGCTTTATATTTTTTCTTTTTCTTCTTCTTCCTCCAGCTTACATGCCTGAGCTAAAGGCAAAAGGATTCCAGGAAGTAAATGTTACATAAATCATCTGCTCTTATTCAAGATGGCCATGGCCAGAAATTCTGGGGGGTGTTTTTCAAAGACATTTCTCAGCAAAATAAAGCATGGATGGATGGGGGAGTTTGCTCTGAATATTAAAAAGGAATTAAATAGCGTTTTTGATTTGTGGTGCTCAGATGCAGCGCAGTTCCACTTTAAAAAGATAATAGAATTGAATATCTCTGTACTGTTTGGGAAAGAACCAGTAAACATCAGCGGCTCCTCCTCAGTGATCAGTCTCAGCAAATGGGGCAAACTCTAATGAAACACAGAAACGTGATTGCCTCTTGCTTTGGAGGCAGCAAGAGACACATGAAGAGTTAGCAGCTTTATTCTCAGCAAAGGATGCTGGGCTCTCCTCAGAATGGGCAACCCTACAGTGGAGTGGAACTCCTAAAGTATATAAGCCAGCAGTGATAATACTTAAGAAGCTAAAACCACTGTTTTTGGTTTTACAAAGGAGCAGTTAATAATGAAAGTATATGTAAAGGCACAATTTTTTTTTGTTTTGGATACAGTGGGGAAGTGTTAGATCATCTGTCAATTTTTTATTGCTTGTATGGAGAGAAAGCACGATTGAAGATGCCTTTAAAGGGGTTGTAAAAGTTTGTTTTTTATTTTCTAAATAGGTTCCTTTAAGCTAGTGCATTGTTGGTTCACTTACCTTTTCCTTTGATTTCCCTTCTAAATGTTTTTTTTCTTTGTCTGAATTTCTCACTTCCTGTTCCTCCTCAGTAAGCTTGCCCCATCATCCGAGCCGTTCTGGCTGGGGGTTAGTCAGCGTGCTCGTCCCCTCCCTTGGGACTACATCCCTGTGGGAAGACAGGGAGACGCTCTGAATGTTCACAGCGTCTCCCCGCATGAATGTAGTCCCAAGGGAGGGAGCGAGCACGCTGACTAACCCCCAGCCAGAACGGCTCGGATGATGGGGCAAGCTTACTGAGGAGGAACAGGAAGTGAGAAATTCAGACAAAGAAAAAAAACATTTAGAAGGACAAGGTAAGTGAACCAACAATGCACTAGCTTAACCACTTGTCATCCGCCCACCGTCAAATGAAGGCGGGCGGAATACCCTGCTGTTCTGGGCGGATGTCATATGACATCATGCCTTCCAAAGCCACTAGGGGGCGCGCGCACCCGCGATGTCCGCTGGGCACCCATGATTGCCCAGTAACTGAGCAGGACCATGTGTGTAAACACACAGATCCACGTCCTGTCAGGGAGAGGAGCCCGATGGTGTGTCCCTTTTACATAGGGACAACCATCAGTCACCTCCCCCAGTCAGTCCCCTCCCCCCACAGCAAGAATCACTCCCAGGGAACACATTTAACCCCTTGATCGCCCCCTAGTGTTAACCCCTTCCCTGCCAGTCATGTTTATACAGTAATCAATGCATTTTTATAGCACGGATCGCTGTATAAATGTGAATGGACTCAAAAATGTGTCAAAAGTGTTCGATGTGTCCGCCGCAATATCGCAGTCACGATAAAAATCCCTGATCGCCGCCATTACTAGTAGAAAACAAAAAATAATAAAAATTCTATAAATCTATCACCTATTTTGTAGCTGCTATAACTTTTGCGCAAACCAATCAATATACGCTTATTGCGTTTTTTTTTACCAAAAATATGTAGAAGAATACGTATCGGCCTAAACTGAGGAAAAAATGTGTTTTGTTTTTTTTTAAAAAAAGGATATTTATTAGGGATGAGCCGAACACCCCGGGTTCGGTTCGCACCAGAACCCGCGAACGGACCGAAAGTTTGCACGAACGTTAGAACCCTATTAAATACAATGGATGCGAACGTTCGAAATCTAAAGTGCTAATTATAACGACTATTATGCATGTTATTGTCCTAAAACGGGTTAGGGAACCCGGGTTCTGCACCAGGGGACATGTATCAATGCAAAAAGAAGTTTTAAAAACTGCCGTTTTTCGGGAGCAGTCATTTTAATGATGCATAAAGTGAAAAAAAAAAAAGTCAAATATTCCTTTAAATATCGTACCTGGGGGGTGTCTAAAGTATGCCTGTGAAGTGCCACGTGTTTCCCTTGTTTAGAACTGTCCCTGCACAAAATGAAATTTCTAAAGGAAAAAAAAGCCATTTAAAACTGCTTGCGGCTTTAATGTAATGTTTGGTCCCGGTAATATGGATGAAAATCTTTAAGAAAAATGGCATAGCTACCCCATCACCCCCCCCACCCCAGCCCATTACCAGCCCCTTTGGGTCTTGTATGGATATTAAGGGGAACCACGCACACAAAATAAAAAAGGCCCTATATACTCTGAACAGCCGTATACAGGCGGTGCATACAAGACAGGGACTGTAGGTTTGTTCTTATGTAGAATCTGTTTGTCATTTTGAACAGGTACATTGTTTAAGTGTAGCTCCAGACAAAAAATCTATTTTTAAGCTTTTTGGAAAACATAGGGAAGGGTTATCACACCTGTAACATTTGTTTTGCTGTCTGTGCCCCTGTTCAGAACATTTCACCTCACTTTCCGTCCCAATGACAAATGTTTTTGGAAAAGTGGGGTTTTTATTGAAACAAGAATTGGTGATAAAGCATCAGTAGAGAGGAGACACCTTTTTCCCATATTAACTCTTACAGGAGAGTATTTCCCTTCCTAGGGGTAGATTTCTTCTCACTTCCTGTTGTCTCCTTTCGTTTGCAAGTAGGAGTCGTTTGTAAGTTGGATGTTTGAAAGTAGGGGCCTGCCGTATATACTCTGCTGAAATTTGCCCCTTACATGTTGGTGTTGCCACAACACTGTAAGCCCTCACAGTTACTCTTGGTGGGCGCATGAATGGGCCCTGCTGTGAATTATTAGATCAAGAATTGTAATTGCATGCCCCTGTTGAACAGGGGCTGAAAAATTGGGCCTTTGGTGGTGGTGGTGGTGTTGACACAACACTGTAAGGCCTCACAGTTACTCTTGGTGGGCGCAGGAATGGGCCCTGCTGTGAATTATTAGATCAAGAATTGTAATTACATGTCCCTGTTAAACAGGGGCAGAAAAGTTGGACCTTAGGCACTGGTGCCACAACACTGCAACCCCTCACAGATACTGTACTTGGAGCACAGCAATGAGCCCTGTTGCAAAGTATTGCATCAAAAATTGTAATTACACGCCCCTGTTAAACAGGGGCTGAAAAATTGGGCCTTAGGCACTGGTGCTGGTGCCACGACACTGCAACCTCTCTCAGATACTCTAGTTGGATTGCAGGAATGAGCCCTGCTGCAAAGCATTGCATAAAAAAATTGTAATTACATGCCCCTGTTAAACAGGGGCTGAAAAATTGGGCCTTAGTCACTGGTGCTGGTGCCACAACACTGCAACCTCTCCCAGATACTCTAGTTGGAGTGCAGAAATGAGCCCTGCTGCAAAGCATTGCATAAAAAATTGTAATTACATGCCCCTGTTAAACAGGGGCTGAAAAATTGGGCCTTAGGCACTGGTGCTGGTGCCACGACACTGCAACCTCTCCCAGATACTCTAGTTGGAGTGCAGAAATTAGCCCTGCTGCAAAACATTGCATAAAAAATTGTAATTACATGCCCCTGTTAAACAGAGGCTGAAAAATTGGGCCTTAGCCACTGGTGGCGGCACCCAGAAACAAAAATGTTCTTCCAAGCTATCATCATCAATCGGATCATTGAGGAGGAGGAGGATAGTCAGTCAACATAACAGGACAGTCACTCAGCATCAGCATCAGTCTTAAAGGGATGTGACATTTGAAAATAAATTAGTCTGTTATATCAGCTTCAGGTGTTTGGTAGCTGGTGGTGATCCAAGACTGGTTCATCTTTATGAAGGTCAGTCGATCAACCGAGACGGTGGACAGGCGCACCCTGTGATCCGTGACAAATCCTCCAGCAGCACTGAATGTGCGTTCTGAAAGAACGCTGGATGCAGGACAGGCCAGTAGCTCAATTGCATACTGTGCATGCTCTGGCCAGTGATCCATCCTCAAGACCCAGTAAGCCAGAGGATTTTCAGTGGGGAAGGTGTCCAAGTCTGACCTTGCCCCTAGGTATTCCTGCACCATGTATATCAGACGCTGGCGATGGTTGCTGGAACCGATCATACCTTGGGGCTGCGGACTAAAGAATTGTCTGAACGCATCGGTCAGACGGCCACCTTCCCCACCGCTCCTTCTTTGACTGACCGAAGCCTCAGCAACTCGTTGTCCAGGACCAGGAGTTTGTAACCTCCCAGTCTCTAGGAACGCGTTGCACAGACCTTTCTGCAAGGCCTCCCGGAGTTGTCTCATCCTCTGCTCCCTCTGCGACGGTAAGATAAGGTCCGCAACCTTACCCTTGTACCGTGGATCAAGGAGAGTGGCCAACCAGTAATGGTCCCTCTCCTTGATCCGAAGAATACGAGGATCCTTCTGCAGACTTTGCAGGATCAGGGAGGCCATGCAGCGTAGGTTAGCTGAGGCATTCGGTCCGAAGTCCTCTGGGTCACTAAGGACGACATGATCCGCAGCCACCTCCTCCCAGCCACGTACAAGTCCACGGGTTTCTTGGGACTGTAAATCATCCCTAAAAGACTGCTGCTGATGATGCTGAGTGCCAGCCTCCACCTCCATGCTGACACAATCCTCCTCCTCGTCCTCCTCCTCCTCTTCCTGTGCGATGGGTGGGACAGAAGGAACACTGTCTGGGTAAAGGGGGCCTTGAGAGGCAAGGAAGTCCTCCTCTTCCTGCCTCTGTTCTGCCTCAAGTGCCCTGTCCATTATTCCACGCAGCGTATGTTCCAACAGGTGGACAAGAGGTACAGTGTCACTGATGCATGCACTGTCACTGCTCACCATCCTCGTGGCCTCCTCAAATGGTGCCAGGACAGTGCATGCATCCCTGATCATGCCCCACTGGCGTGGTGAAAAAAACCCGAGCTCCCCTGACCCTGTCCTGGTGCCGTAGTCGCACAGGTACTCATTGATGGCCCTCTGCTGCGTGTGCAGCCGCTGCAGCATGGCCAACGTTGAAATCCACCTGGTGGGCATGTCACATATAAGTCGGTTCTTGGGCAGGTTCAACTCCTTTTGCAGCTCAGCCAGGCGAGCACTGGCATTATAAGATCTGCGGAAATGCACACAGACTTTCCTGGCCTGCCTCAGGACATCCTGTAAGCCCGGGTACCTGCCCAAGAACCGCTGCACCACCAGGTTAAGGACGTGAGCCACACAGGGCACATAGGTCAGTTGTCCCTGTCGGAGGGCGGAGAGGAGGTTGGTGCCATTGTCGCAAACCACCATTCCTGGCTTAAGCTGGCGTGGTGTCAACCACCTCTCGGCCTGCCCCTGCAGAGCAGACAGAACCTCTGCCCCAGTGTGGCTCCTGTCCCCCAAACACACCAGCGCAAGCACGGCATGGCATCTTTTTGCCTGCGTACTTGCGTAGCCCCTTGAACGCCTACGGAGCACCGCTGGTTCCGAGGACAAAGCACAGGAAAAGGCCATGGAGGAAGAAGAAGAGGTGGGGGTGGAGGAGAGAGGTGTGTCACAACCAGTAGTAGCATTTTGGAGGCGTGGCAGTGGAACAACCTCCAACACTACTGCACCTTGTCCTGCATCCTTCCCAGCTGCCAAAAGAGTGACCCAATGGGCCGTGAAAGAAAGGTAACGTCCCTGTCCATGCCTGCTGGACCATGAGTCAGCGGTAATATGCACCTTACCGCTGACAGCCCTGTCCAGCGAGGCCAAGACCTTGCCTTCCACATGCCGGTAGAGAGCCGGAATCGCCTTCCGTGAGAAAAAGTGGCGCTTGGGAACCTGCCACTGAGGAACCACACATTGCACAAACTCACGGAAGGGGGCCGAGTCTACCAACTGAAAAGGCAGCAGTTGAAGCGCTAGCAATTTAGCCAAGCTAGCATTCAACCGCTGGGCATGTGGATGGCTGGGAGTGAACTTCTTTCGACAGTCCAGCAGCTGGGCCAGGGAAATTTGCCTGCTAGAATCGGACGTCGGTGTACTGCTAGCAGAGTGCCCGCAAGTACTTGGCTGTGACACACCTAATTCTACACCTTCATTCCTCTCAGTGCAGGTTTCAGAGAGGACTGAAGGTATAGTTGGGTTGGAGATCCCAGCTGATGCGGTGCAAGAAGAGGTCCGCTTTGTTCTTTGGTGTGGGTCTTTAAGGTATGCTTGCCAACGAGCTGCATGGCAGGTCAACATATGTCTGGTCAAGCATGTGGTGCCCAAGCGGCTGATGTTTTGGCCACGCGATATACGCTTGAGACATATGTTGCAAACAGCAGCTGTGCGATCTGATGCACTCGACTCAAAAAAGGCCCACACCAAAGAACTTTTTGAATAACGGGCAGAGGCAGCGCCCTGCACAGGCGGAGCTCTGCGGTGTGATTCAGCCGGTGTGCTGCCCTTACGCTGGCCCCCCGAGGGAATCCTGCCTCGTTGGAGATGTGCCTCATCCTCCTCCTCCTCCTCTCTCCTATTAGGCACCCACTTGGAGTCAGTGACCTCATCATCCCCTCCCTCCTCATCACTGGAGCCAATCTGGCAGTATGCTGCAGCTGCTGGAACATGACTGCCAGATTGGTGTCCTTCTTGAGCATCCCCTCTCTCTGCTCTCACGCTACTGCCTTCCTCTAGCTGGGTATCATCATCAGACCCTTCGAAACGCTGGGCATCCTCCTGGAGCATGTACCCAACACTGTGCTCAAACAGTTCGGGGGACTCCTCAGGAGGACATGGTGGGTCTAGGGAAGGAGTGACTGATGATGACATTGACACCAAAGAAGAGGACGCTTTGGCAGCTGCTTTGCCAGTACCCTGAGCCTGGGTGAGAGAGGATGAGGAGGATGAGGAGGGATTGGTCATCCACTCTACCAAGTCTTCGACATGATGCGGCTCAACACGTCCAGCTGCCGAAAATAAGGACAAGCGTGTCCCATGGCCACGTGCTGATGACGATGCACCGCGTCCACGACCAGCACTGTTGTCTCTAGACACAGAGCCTGCTTGCCCTCTTTTATTGGCTCCTGACTGTCTGCCTCTCCTTGTTTGCCTTCCAGACATCCTGCAGGGAGATGGGAAAACCAGCAATAAGGGGTAGCTTCAGGTGTATATTTTGCAGGAAGCACACTACGCCCGCTGTAAGTGCTGCAGATGACTGCCTGTGTTACACAACAGGAAAAAACAGCAATAAGGGCTAGCTTCAGGTGTATAATGTGCAGGAGGCACACTCCGCCTGCTGTAAGTGCTGCAAATGCCTGTTAGTGTAACACACCAGGAAAACACAGCAATACGGGCTAGCTTCAGGTGTATATTTAGCAGGAAGCACACTCCGCCCGCTGTAAGTGCTGCAAATGCCTGTTAGTGTAACACACCAGGAAAACACAGCAATACGGGCTAGCTTCAGGTGTATAATGTGCAGGAGGCACACTCCGCCCGCTGTAAGTGCTGCAAATACCTGTTAGTGTAACACAACAGGAAAACACAGCAATACGGGCTAGCTTTAGGTGTATATTTAGCAGGAAGCACACTCCGCCCGCTGTAAGTGCTGCAAATGCCTGTTAGTGTAACACACCAGGAAGACACAGCAATATGGGCTAGCTTCAGGTGTATAATGTGCAGGAGGCACACTCCGCCTGCTGTAAGTGCTGCAAATGCCTGTTAGTGTAACACACCAGGAAAACACAGCAATACGGGCTAGCTTCAGGTGTATATTTAGCAGGAAGCACACTCCGCCCGCTGTAAGTGCTGCAAATGCCTGTTAGTGTGACACACCAGGAAAACACAGCAATATGGGCTAGCTTCAGGTGTATACTGTGCAGGAGGCTTAGCAACAATGACACTGACACTGTCCCCTGCCTATCCTTCTCTCTTCCTGCACACAAGCTTTATCAAAGAATATGACACTGACACTCTCCCTGCCTATCCTTCTCTCTCCCTGCACACAAGGTTTAGCAAAGAATATGACACTGACACTCTCCCTGCCTATCCTTCTCTCTCCCTGCACACAAGGTTTAGCAAAGAATATTACACTGACACTCTCCCTGCCTATCCTTCTCTCTCCCTGCACACAAGGTTTAGCAAAGAATATGACACTGACACTGTCCCCTGCCTATCCTTCTCTCTCCCTGCACACAAGGTTTAGCAAAGAATATGACACTGACACTCTCCCTGTCTATCCTTCTCTCTCCCTACACACAAGAATAGCACAAAGAATAGCACAATGACACTGTCCCTGCCTATCCTTTTCTTTCCCTGGCCCGGAACACACTACACAAGGCCGCCGCGCTGGCGGCCTTTTATAGTGTGGGGCGTGTGCTAAACCCCCTGAGCTTTAATTGGCCACTGGCAACCTGCCTGTGGCCAATTATGGCTCTCCTAGCTGCCAGCGCTGTGATTGGCCAAGCATGTGGGGTCACAGTGCATGCTTGGCCAATCACAGCGCCGGGATTGCACTGCGATGGCGCAGTGTATTGTGGGCTGTTCGCGTCACTCGAATTTGGCACGAACGTCCCAAATAGTTCGATCTTCGTCGAACGATCGAACAGCCGATGTTCGAGTCGAACGTATGTTCGACTCGAACACCGAGCTTATCCCTAATATTTATTATAGCAAAAAGTAAAAAATATTGTGTTTTTTTCAAACTTGTCGCTCTTCTTTTGTTTATAGCGCAAAAAATAAAAACCACAGAGGTGATCAAATACCACCAAAAGAAAGCTCTATTTGTGGGAAAAAAAGGACGCAAATTCCATTTGGGTACAGCGTCGCACGGCCGCGCAATTGTCATTCAAAATGTGACAGCGCTGAAAGCTGAAAAATGTCTTGGGCAGCAAGGGGGTGAAAGTGCCCTGTAGGCAAGTGGTTAAAGGAACCTATTTAGAAAATAAAAAACAAACCTTTACAACCCCTTTAACCTGTATGTGATGTTAAGGAACAGTTTGATTCCCATGGACTATGTTAGCAACACCGTATTCTGGCATCACGTATTTTTCATGTGTGCACTAATATACTGTATTTTTTACTGTTACTTTTTTTGCCTAGCTTGAATATAGCAGCAGAATACCAATATGATTTAATTTAACCTGAAAATAAGGCTTTTTAGGTAGTTTTGGCTCTTGCACCTGATTTTTTTTTATCTGCCCTAAAAGGTCTGTATTGAGTGGTGGAAGTAGTTTTCCCAACAGACCTGAATCTTATAAGAAAAAGTTTACTCCTACAAAAAAATAAAAAATAAAGCTGACAAAACAGTTACAGTTTCATTTTATAGTTTTTTTTACACTGTATGCTATTAAAGTTTATTAAAAAGTCAAATGAGAGTCAACAAATATACTTCCAAACAAAAAATCTCATATTCCAGAGATGAGGAAATTTTTATCCCGTCACATTTCAGAAGCAATAGCACATATAGCACAGTGGCTAGAGAGTATGTAAGCAGCTCAGTTAAGCAGTAATGACCCATTAACACCAGTGCAGGGTAGATAAAAATCAACAATTTTTTTTGAAAAAAAAACTTTTTTATTTTATTTAAATCAGATTTTTGGGATTTAAATCAGATTTTTGGGATTTTTATCAAATATTTCTTGAAATGTTTGTTATCCTAAAAATAAAAAATAAAGATTATGCTCCATTAAAGCATGTTATACAGCACAATACTTGTGCTGTGTAATTTGGCCCTCTCTATCACCTGAAATACCTGGCTGATCCTGCCAGTCTCTACCCTCCCCTCTGTAAACTGACCAGGGTATATCAGGGCTGCTGAGCTCTGACACCATGGTCAGTTTACGTGCCTCCATAAGCCGCTGCTATCTGCAGCTCTCCTGTGTCTCCCTCTGTCCTCCACCCCCCTCCCTCCCTGCCTGTCTGCTCCTGTGTCAGGGCCCCCCCCCCATTCTGCTGCTGGTGGGTCACGTGAGCGCCAATTGGCTCTAGCCAATAAGTTATAAATGGCATTTTTTTTAAATAAAACTTAGAGACAGGAGCACCTGTCATTAAGAAACAAGCAGGATTATATTAAGTTACAGTGTATAAGTGGGTTAACAACCACTTTAATAAAATGCTTTTGGAGTAAAAATCTATCTAAATATCATTTTCCATTTAATATACAATAATAATTTAGTTTATTCAGCATGAAATGGAGCTTAGTTATGTAATATGAGGCTGTATATTCTGCAATATTTACAGTTTTTGGTAAACTCATTCAATGAATCCAAGCTCTGCAAGCCAAGATTACATGGACTGCATTGATGCATTCACACAATTTAACAGTAACCATGAGAGTTCAGGAATATTCCTTTATCCCATTGTTTTGCAAATCTATGTAAACTACAGACTGAATCGGTTCTGATATCGCTGTTTTACTAACCTGACAGCTTATTATTCTAATTAGGAAACCTTCATTTTGTTTGCAAATATTAAAGATTCTAACTACCAGCAAGAATAAGTCCTTACATTTAAAGAGCACCTCTCATTTCAGATCCATCATGGCAGCGCCTGTTAGTGAGCATCCACTCACCTGTTGTCGCTACGTCCCTCACCTTGTTGTGTCACTGCTGCATCACCAGCTGTCCCATTAAAGTGAATGGGACTGTCAGTGAGTCAACAGCGAGTCAGAGGAGGACCTGCTGCGTGACAGAAATGACAGTTTCTCTTTAATAACTATGATTTAAATCAAGTTGATTTAAATTGTGATTTAAATCGACTTAATTTAAATCAAATTCACCCTGCACCAGAGTGCTTAAAAAATGCAATATGAATTTAAAAAATACGTATATAATATTTTTAGTGTGTTTTTAATGTGTTACATTAAAATTAAAGCAACACATAATTTGTTTTTCATGCGATTTCATCCCAGGTCACTTGTGAAAAATTAACAAAAACGCACTTGCAAAGTGTTTCGCTTGCGTCTATCTAGCAAGGTTACTCTGTGGTATAACAAGGAAGCTGAGACTTCTGCAGTGTGTAAATGTGCTTTTACTATACAAAGATGCTATACATACAAAACTATTACAATATTAGGACTACAATACAAGACTGACAGATCTCTATAACAAGCAAAATGCCTAGCAAATAGAACAGCCTATGGTCTATAACTACAAATACATTTAAAGGTTACTTATCTTCGATTACTCGTGATCTCCATTGGCAATGATTCTTCTTGGAGACCAGGTCCTGTTCTTCTTCCTGAGTGGCTTCTCACTGATCTTACAGCAACATGGTGTGTGTCCCTCCTAGCTTACTGTCCTGCTTTTATGTGTGTCAGGCTGTTTACCATTGTTACCAAAACAGAAAACATAGATGTTGTGACGGATCTCAGATACCCCAGCTGGGCACATCCGCCAGACTTGTGTCTCCTGTCCTCCAAACACACCCGCAGCCTGCAGATTCACCATAACCAGCCCTTAACCCCTCAATCACGAGACAAGCCACACAGGTGTTGAGGGTTAAACATGCAGAGCATCAACAGTTTATTAAATACAAAACATACACTTTTACACACAGTTAGGGACACTCCCCTTAGCCTTGTCATAGAGGGGGGGTAGGGGACAAGGAAGAACCAATGGGAACTGAACACTTGTACATTGAAACAGAGACTACAGATAAACATAAAGGGATTATGGTAAGCAGGCAACCCCTCAATACACATCCCCTGCGGAGAGATGTCTGCAGTCCAGACCATTGTCTATGTGCCATAACTCAACACAGCTAAACACAGCAACAAGAGGGGGGGGGATGGGGGAGAAGGGATGTAGCATTACATTACATTATCTCAATGCCAGCTTCTCCCCGAGTCTCAGTCTCTTCTGGGCCATAATCTGTGGGTAGGAGGCCCGCCCTCAGTCCCTTCCAAAGCACACAGTGACAGTGGGTTCTTTTACATTTCTCCCCTTTTAAAAACAGACTAACCAGGTTCCTGACCCCCAACTGGTCTGGACCTGCGTTAGTCACAAACTTCCACCCCAGGCAACCAGGAAAAGGAAAAGTACGTCTCTGGCGCTGGGGAGCAAAATCGCACATACGGTCTCCCGTGAATAAAAACAGCCGCTGCAGAGTGGGAACAGCTGTCCGCACTCCCGTGATCCGGTGCTGGGTTGCAGATATTGAGGGGAGCTGAATAATCCTCTGCCCCGATGCCAGCGCTTCAGCTGGTAGGGAACATAGGCTGGCAGTGCTATGCAGTTGGGGAGGGAAAGGTTCTTGCTTTTCTCCTGGAGTAGTTACCAGCCGCTGAGGAGGTATCTTGCAGGGACTATCTCCCAGACTCTCCATCTCTTTTTCTGATGCTGGGCAGAGGCCAACAGCACTCTGCTCCGTAGCCAGCGATTCTGCTAGGGGGACATATACAACGGTAGAGTTCAGCCGCTGGAGAGGGGGAAGGGTTTTTCCCTCTCCTGGTTCTGTGACCAGCTGCTGAGGCGACTTCTGACAGGGGCTGTCTCCCAAACCCTCCAAAGACATACTGAGGGCTGGGCAGGGGCCCGTGGCACTCTGCCATGCAGCCAGCGCCTCAGCTGGGGGGATAAACACTGGGGTAGTGTCCAAGTGCTGGGCAACCAGCTCACTGAGGTCATCCCTCGGACTCCCTGGATCCAACTCTGAGGGTGGGCAGAGGCCAGCAGCACTCTGCCCTGCAGCCAGCACTTCTGCTGGGGGGATGAACATTGGGGTACTGTCCAATTTCTGGGGAGGGAGAATTGCTTCCTCCACTACCGTTGGGAATATCTGCTGTTGGGGAAACGGCACACGAAGAGCATCTCTCAGACTCTCCGGGTCCAACTCTTTTTCTGATGCTGGGCAGAGGCCAGCGGCACTCTGCCCTGTAGCCAGCGCTGCTGCTGGGGCACCGGATTCGATACTCTGGACTTGCTGCTGATCACCATTTACCAGCCTTCCAGCGCCCGTCTCAACTTCCCCTTCTGAGACCTTTATGCTTTTATCTTGTCTCGCTGCCTGGGAAACCTCTGGTGCATTCTGGCATTCTAGCACTCGCAGTGCCCTCTGTATCATTGCCGCTTCTTCCATTGCGGTTAGGACGGGAAAACGTAGGGGCACTCCTGGCCCCATTTGCTCTGCATCTTCGCGACTGTCCGCTATTTCTCCAGGACAGTCCCAGGCAACGGGAGCCATGCCAGGCTGCTGATCACCGTCAAACAGCCGCTTGTAGGCAATCTCGAGCTCCCATTCCTGCTCAACCAGGAACTCCAATTCCTCCAGGCCACACGCCTCTTCGGGAAGGTCCAGCACCTCATCTCAGAAGTCCAGGATGTCTTCCAGCCGCCACTCTTCGTCGCTCCTAAAGTCTGGGTCTCCATACATTTTTTGATGGAGCAGCCCGACGCTGCCCCTGCCAACGCCTTCTGTCGGGCTGCCATCTGCTGTACTTGGCCACAGTTGAGCCGCGAACCACCGGAGGGCTCTGTAGCTGGCGTCCAGCCTCATCTCCTCCTGGACCAATCTTCCGAGCTCCATCTTACACTCATCTCGCGGTCGTTCCCTCAGGAACACCTCTCGCGCACGGTACTGCGTCCAGTACATCTCTGTGGAGGAGGGAAGGATCTTCCCCTGATGGTGCCGCTTGTGGCTTAGTGTCTCATGCCAGAGTTGCCAGCGGATCACATCCTCCCAGCCGAGCATGGTGCGCTCTGTCGCTGGTCCCCGATGTTGCTTCCGCATGCCTTGCAGCCTCCTCCCGAACTCCGCTCTCATGCTGGCTGGTCCCCGTATTGCTCCTCGGCGGCTGCCCGGATCTTGAATCCTGGTGGTGGTTTGGATGTCCCGGACTGCAGGAGACACCCCACTGCTGCCACCACTGTGACGGATCTCAGATACCCCAGCTGGGCACATCCGCCAGACTTGTGTCTCCTGTCCTCCAAACACACCCGCAGCCTGCAGATTCGCCATAACCAGCCCTTAACCCCTCAATCACGAGACAAGCCACACAGGTGTTGAGGGTTAAACATGCAGAGCATCAACAGTTTATTAAATACAAAACATACACTTTTACACACAGTTAGGGACACTCCCCTTAGCCTTGTCATAGAGGGGGGGTAGGGGACAAGGAAGAACCAATGGGAACTGAACACTTGTACATTGAAACAGAGACTACAGATAAACATAAAGGGATTATGGTAAGCAGGCAACCCCTCAATACACATCCCCTGCGGAGAGATGTCTGCAGTCCAGACCATTGTCTATGTGCCATAACTCAACACAGCTAAACACAGCAACAAGAGGGGGGGATGGGGGAGAAGGGATGTAGCATTACATTACATTATCTCAATGCCAGCTTCTCCCCGAGTCTCAGTCTCTTCTGGGCCATAATCTGTGGGTAGGAGGCCTGCCCTCAGTCCCTTCCAAAGCACACAGTGACAGTGGGTTCTGTCACAGATGTATTTCAACAATAGCATTGAATACAACAATGCTATCTACCTATTGTCTACTCAAACGAAACCTGTAATCTAAACTGTAATTCTTTTCAGTTTGAGAGCTGAAAGAAATCTCAAACAGGTAATGTCTATAGAGACATTAGCATATTGGATACAATAATGGTATCTAACCTATTGTCTACTCAAAACGAAACCTGTAATCTAAACTGTAATTCTTTTCAGTTTGAGAGCTGAAAGAAATCTCAAACAGGTAATGTACTAAAATACAACAATGGTATCTAATCCCATTGTCATTTGTTTAAGAAATCTACTTAAACCAAATGCTGACAGGTAATCTGACCAACTCACTATTGTAAAATTGTCCCATGTATCCTATGTCTGATTAATATAATAAAAATCATATTTTTAACAAACGCAATACATTCCGCCCTATGATTTTTATTTTTTCTCTCTCAGACCACACACAGAAAATCTCTTCATTACTAAAAACTCAATATACACATGAATTTTCCTTAAATGCAACCCCTCCCATATTTCTGTCACTGGGAAGGTGTTTTCAGTCTTTGGATAAAAGTTCATTAGAAAGTCCATTCTAAAGTTCTTTAGAAACAAGTCCAGGCTTGAAATACATCAAAGGCCTTGTTCTCCACAGCTCTTGCGATCTTCTGTCATTCTTTCCATCATGTAACCACTTTCCTCTGGTCTTCCTATGGATCAAATCGGAGACAGCCTGTGGAGTGGAAAACAAAGCGGGTTATCTGTTCCTTCTAACGATACATAAACAGTAGATCCTGGCCCTTCAGCTACAATCTCTCCTCTAAATGGCTTCTTGCCTGGATATCTGACTAATACTTTGCCACCTGCCTGTATGCACCTCTGACCCTCCCAAAGAACATCAATAGGGAGGAGAGGAAATATACTGATATTTCCCAGAAGATCACTGCTGTTTATTTTGGAAGGTTTGATGTTATGTAGCCTCACTTTCCACTCTTGCTGAGAAGTATCCACTAACCAGTCAGAGTCCCAGCCACTGTCTTGAAGCTCATCTGCCAATGCAAATATAACTTCAAACCTTCCTGCCAGATTCCCTCTCATTCCTAGATAGGCTTCAGCTTCAGATACGTCACTCTTGGTTTCTATGTCATGGGAAGCAGTAACATGGTATCTGTTAAACCCTGTTCTTTCAGGAACCTAACATAAATACTGAACTCTGCACTCCAGCTGTGGAATCTGTGCCTCAGCCCCTACCATCCTCTCATATGGTGTGCTTTTGGCTATTGGCCTAGAATTTAACAACATGACTGCCTGTGTGAGGACCCGATCCCACCCCCTTAGTGTATGTGTGGGTGTAATTTTGCGTATCTGGTCCTTCAATAGCCCGTTGTATCTTTTAATCAAACCAGCTGCCTGTGGATGGTATGGGATGTGGCACAACCAGTACACTCCAGAATCTTTGGCCCACTGCTGTACTGTTAATCCGGTGAAGTGTGAGCCATTATCACTTTGGATTTGTTTGGGACAACCATAAGCAACGACAAGTTTCTGAAGCAGTTGAAGTGTTGCGGCTTGATCTGCACGTTTGCAAGAATGGACAAGCATAAGTCCTGAATAGGTGTCCACTGCAGTGCAACAATATCTCAGTCCGTTGTTTCCCCGGGACAGGGGACCAATGAAGTCAATCTGCCAGATCTCTGCAGGCCTCTCACCCCTCTTAATCGACCCAGTGGAGTACTTTTGCAATGGCCATTGTCGCACTTCTCCACACACTGTACAGTTCCCTATTACAGTCTTTATCATGTCCATGGATATAGGCAATTCTCTCTGCTGTGCCCATTCATATGTTGCTTTCTGCCCCAAATGTCCAGATTGCTTGTGGGCCCAGTTGGCCAAGTTCATCAAAACAGGATCAATTGGCACAACTGCCTTCACTTTTGCGATTTCATCTGCAACTCTGTTATAGTTCTCAAAGTCTGGTACTAAGGGCACATGTGCATCAACATGCCCCACTTTTATGGTGCGGGAGTAAGCTTCCTTCCAGATGTAGTCCCAGACTTCCTTGCCTCCCCACACCACCTTTCCATGAATCATCCATTCATTGGACTTCCACGTGGGCATCCAAGTTGTCAGTCCTTTAAAAACCGCCCAGCTGTCAGTGTAGATAGTGACATGGGAAGAAGGATCCTCCTGAAGAGTCATCACTACAGTTTTCAACTCTGCATACTGATTGGACCCTCCGATTCCGGACTCCTGCAGGACTGTGTCTGTACTTGGATTGTAGGCTGCTGCTGTCCATTTACGCCCAGACGAGGCGATTATGGCTGAACCATCAGTGAACCACGCTGACTCCTTCATGTCTTCTGACAGAGACTCAAAGGGTGGAGCCTCTTGAATGGGGGATGACTGCAGCACAGGAATTTCTTCTTCTGGCCAGGTGCTGGTAAAAGTAACAAGCCCTGCCAACTGTTTTGAAATGTCTCTAACATCCCCAGCTGCAATACCCCCTCTTTCTTGAAGGTACCACTTCCATTTCATCAGTGTCTGGTTCTGGGCTACAGCTGCCCTAGTGGTCAGTCCATTATCTCTCACCCATCCTGCTATTGGCAATGCAGTATGGATGGTGACTGTGTCCTTTCCTGTAATGGTCTCTACATGTTGAAGTGCTGTGTAGGCCCCAAACAGGTACTTCTCTAAGGGCGTGTATCTCGTCTGTGCCCCTGTCAGTTGTTTGGACCAAAATCCAATAGGTATTGCTCTCTGTCCTTTCTTTTCATTTGGCTGCCACAGACTCCAAGATATGGTACCATTCTGCTCCACTACATCCAGCTGAAATGGTACTCCTTGTCTCACGGGTCCCAATCCCTGATGCTGCAAAATAGCTTCTTTAGCAGCCAGGAATGCAGTCCGCTACTCTGAACCCCATGAGAATTCAGTCTTTTTTCTGGTAACATTGTATATAGGCCTCAGAATAAGTCCAAGATGTGGAATGAACGATCTCCAGAATCCCACAACTCCAATGAACTTCTGTGCCTCCTTTTTGGTAGTAGGGGGCAACAGCGCCTGGATAGTTTGCACAACTGTCTCTGGAATCTTCCTCTGTGGCCCAGTCCACATCATTCCTAGGAATTTCACCTCTGTGGCGGGTCCTTGGACTTTGTCTCTGTTGATAGCCCATCCTCTGTTCTCCAAGTGCTGTATCAGCAGGTGCAGTGCTTCAGTTACATCTTCTTTTGTCCCAGAGATCATGATGTCATCAATGTAGTGAAACACAGCGACTTTCAAATTCAGGGTACTTAAATCTTGGGCAATCAGTCCATGACAAATCATTGGAGAATGAAGATAGCCTTGCGGAAGGACAGTGAAAGTGTACTGGCGGCCGTCCCACACCATAGCAAACTGGTCTTGACAATCTGGGTCTATCAAAATTGAAAAGAAAGCATTAGCCAGGTCTATCACAGCATGATATTCTCCTGCATCTTTAGCAATTTTCTCAACAATTGAGATCATATCTGGTACAGCTGACTTCAATGGAGGTGCCACTTTGTTTAGACCTCTGTAATCCACAGTCATTCTATATGTCCCATCAGGTTTCTTTACTGGGAACACCGGAGACAAGAAAGGACTTACAGCAGGTCTAAGGATCCCTACTCTCAACAGTTCTTGAATAGTGATGAGCCGAACACCCCCGGGTTCGGTTCGCACCAGAACCCGCGAACGGACCGAAAGTTCGAACGAACATTAGAACCCTATTAAATACAATGGATGCGAACGTTCGAATTCTAAAGTGCTAATTATAACAACTATTATGCATGTTATTGTCCTAAAAAGGGTTTGGGAACCCGGGTTCTGCACCAGGGGACATGTATCAATGCAAAAATAAGTTTTAAAAACGGTCGTTTTCCGGGAGCAGTCATTTTAATGATGCATAAAGTGAAAAAAAAAAAGTCAAATATTCCTTTAAATATCGTACCTGGGGGGTGTCTAAAGTATGCCTGTGAAGTGCCACGTGTTTCCCGTGTTTAGAACTGTCCCTGCACAAAATGACACTTCTAAAGGAAAAAAAAGCCATTTAAAACTGCTTGCGGCTTTAATGTAATGTCTGGTCCCGGTAATATGGATGAAAATCTTTAAGAAAAATGGCATAGCTACCCCATGACCCCCCCCCTACCCCAGCCCATTACCAGCCCCTTTGGGTCTTGTATGGATATTAAGGGGAACCCCGCACATAAAATAAAAAAGGCCCTATATACTCTGAACAGCCGTATACAGGCGGTGCATACAAGACAGGGACTGTAGGTTTGTTCTTATGTAGAATCTGTTTGTAATTTTGAACAGGTACATTGTTGAAGTGTAGCTCCAGACCAAAAATCTATTTTTAAACTTTTTGGAAAACATAGGTAAGGGTTATCACCCCTGTAACATTTGTTTTGCTGTCTGTGCCCCTGTTCAGAACATTTCACCTCACTTTCCGTCCTAATGACAACTGTTTTTGAAATGTGGTGTTTTTCTTGAAACAAGGATTGCTGATAAAGCATCAGTACAGAGGAGACACCTTTCTCCCATATTTATTCTTACAGGAGAGAATTTTCCTTCCTAGTGGTAGATTTCCTCTCACTTCCTGTTGTCTTCTTGCGTTTGCAAGTAGGAGTCGTTTGTAAGTTGGATGTTTGAAAGTAGGGACCTGCCGTATATACTCTGCAGAAATAGGCCCCTTAGTTGTTGGTGTTGGCACAACACTGTAAGCACTCACAGTTACTCTTGGTTGGTGCTGGAACGCCCTGCTGTCAACTATTATATCAGGAATTTTAATTACATATAATTGTTGAACAGTGGTAGTAAAAATTGGGCCTTTGATGGTGGTGCTGGTGCCACAACACTGTAAGCCCTGACAGTTACTCTTGGTGGGTGCAGCAATGGGCCCTGCTGTGAATTATTAGATCAAGAATTGTAATTACATGCCCCTGTTGAACAGGGGCTGAAAAATTGGGCCTTAGGCACTGGTGGCACAACACTGCAACCCTTCACAGATACTGTACTTGGAGCACAGCAATGAGCCCTGTTGCAAAGTATTGCTTCAAAAATTGTAATGACACGCCCCTGTTAAACAGGGGCTGAAAAATTGGGCCTTAGGCACTGGTGGCACAACACTGCAACTCCTCACAGATACTGTACTTGGAGCACAGCAATGAGCCCTGTTGCAAAGTATTGCTTCAAAAATTGTAATTACACGCCACTGTTAAACAGGGGCTGAAAAATTGGGCGTTAGGCACTGGTGGCGGCACCCATAAACAAAAATGATCTTCCAAGCTATCATCATCAATCGTATCATTGAGGACTCGGAGGAGGAGGATAGCCAGTCAACATAACAGCACAGGCACTCAGCATCAGCATCAGTCTTGAAGGGATGTGACATTTTAAAATCAATTAGTCTGTTATATCAGCATCAGGTGTGTGGTAGCTGGTGGTGATCCAAGACTGGTTCATCTTGATGAAAGTCAGTCGATCAACCGAGTCGGTGGACAGGCGCACCCTGTGATCCGTGACAAATCCTCCAGCAGCACTGAATGTGCGTTCCGAAAGAACGCTGGATGCAGGACAGGCCAGTAGCTCAATTGCATACTGTGCAAGCTCTGGCCAGTGATCCATCCTCAAGACCCAGTAAGCCAGAGGATTTTCGGTGGGGAAGGTGTCCAAGTCTGACCTTGCCCCTAGATATTCCTGCACCATGTTTATCAGACGCTGGCGATGGTTGCTGGAACCGATCATACTTTGGGGCTGCGGACTAAAGAATTGTCTGAACGCATCGGTCAGACGGCCACCTTCCCCACCGCTCCTTCTTTGACTGGCCGAAGCCTCAGCAACTCGTTGTCCAGGACCAGGAGTTTGCAACCTCCCAGTCTCTGGGAACGCGTTGCACAGACCTTTCTGCAAGGCCTCCCGGAGTTGTCTCATCCTCTGCTCCCTCTGCGACGGTAACATAAGGTCCGCAACCTTACCCTTGTACCGTGGATCAAGGAGAGTGGCCAGCCAGTAATGGTCCCTCTCCTTGATCCGAAGAATACGAGGATCCTTCCGCAGACTTTGCAGGATCAGGGAGGCCATGCAGCGTAGGTTTGCTGAGGCATTCGCTCCGGAGTCCTCTGGGTCACTAAGGACGACATGATCCGCAGCCACCTCCTCCCAGCCACGTACAAGTCCACTGGTTTCTTGGGACTGTAAATCATCCCTAAAAGACTGCTGCTGATGATGCTGAGTGCCAGCCTCCACCTCCATGCTGACACAATCCTCCTCCTCCTCCTCCTCCTCCTCCTCCTCCTCCTCTTCCTGTGCGATGGGTGGGACAGAAGGAACACTGTCTGGGTAAAGGGGGCCTTGAGAGGCAAGGAAGTCCTCCTCTTCCTGCCTCTGTTCTGCCTCAAGTGCCCTGTCCATTATTCCACGCAGCGTGTGCTCCAACAGGTGGACAAGAGGTACAGTGTCACTGATGCATGCACTGTCACTGCTCACCATCCTCGTGGCCTCCTCAAATGGTGCCAGGACAGTGCATGCATCCCTGATCATGCCCCACTGGCGTGGAGAAAAAAAACCAAGCTCCCCTGACCCTGTCCTGGTGCCGTAGTCGCACAGGTACTCATTGATGGCCCTCTGCTGCGTGTGCAGCCGCTGCAGCATGGCCAACGTTGAGTTCCACCTGGTGGGCATGTCACATATAAGGCGGTTCTTGGGCAGGTTCAACTCCTTTTGCAGCTCAGCCAGGCGAGCACTGGCATTATAAGATCTGCGGAAATGCACACAGACTTTCCTGGCCTGCCTCAGGACATCCTGTAAGCCCGGGTACCTGCCCAAGAAGCGCTGCACCACCAGGTTAAGGACGTGAGCCACACAGGGCACATGGGTCAGTTGTCCCTGTCGGAGGGCGGAGAGGAGGTTGGTGCCATTGTCGCAAACCACCATTCCTGGCTTAAGCTGGCGTGGCGTCAACCACCTCTCGGCCTGGCCCTGCAGAGCAGACAGGACCTCTGCCCCAGTGTGGCTTCTGTCCCCCAAACACACCAGCGCAAGCACGGCATGGCATCTTTTTGCCTGCGTACTTGCGTAGCCCCGTGAACGGCTACGGAGCACCGCTGGTTCATAGGACAAACCACAGGAAGAGGCCATGGAGGAAGAAGAAGAGGAGGGGGTGGAGGAGAGAGGTGTGTCACAACCAGTAGTAGCATTTTGGAGGCGTGGCGGTGGGACAACCTCCAACACTACTGCACCTTGTCCTGAATCCTTCCCAGCTGCCAAAAGAGTGACCCAATGGGCCGTGAAAGAAAGGTAACGTCCCTGTCCATGCCTGCTGGACCATGAGTCAGCGGTAATATGCACCTTACCGCTGACCGCCCTGTCCAGCGAGGCCAAGACATTGCCTTCCACATGCCGGTAGAGAGCCGGAATAGCCTTCCGTGAGAAAAAGTGGCGTTTGGGAACCTGCCACTGAGGAACCGCACATTGCACAAACTCACGGAAGGGGGCCGAGTCTACCAACTGAAAAGGCAGCAGTTGAAGCGCTAGCAATTTAGCCAAGCTAGCATTCAACCGCTGGGCATGTGGATGGCTGGGAGTGAACTTCTTTCGACGGTCCAGCAGCTGGGGCAGGGAAATTTGCCTGCTAGAATCGGACGTCGGTGTACTGCTAGCAGAGTGGGCGCAAGTACTTGGCTGTGACACACCTAATTCTACACCTTCATTCCTCTCAGTGCATGTTTCAGAGAGGACTGAAGTTATAGTGGGGTTGGAGATCCCAGCTGATGCGGTGCAAGGAGAGGTCCGCTTTGTTCTTTGGTGTGGGTCTTTGAGGTAGGCTTGCCAACGAGCTGCATGGCAGGTCAACATATGTCTGGTCAGGCATGTGGTACCCAAGCGGCTGATGTTTTGGCCACGCGATATACGCTTGAGACATATGTTGCAAACAGCAGCTGTGCGATCTGATGCACTAGCCTCAAAAAAGGCCCACACCAAAGAACTTTTTGAATGACGGGCAGAGGCAGCGCCCTGCACAGGCGGAGCTCTGCGGTGTGATTCCGTCGGTGTACTGCCCTTACGCTGGCCACCAAAGGGCATCCTGCCTCGTTGGAGATGTGCCTCCTCCTCATCCTCCTCCTCCTCCTCTCTCCTATTAGGCACCCACGTGGAGTCATTGACCTCATCATCCCCTCCCTCCTCATCACTGGAGCCAATCTGGCAGTATGCTGCAGCTGCTGGAACATGACTGCCAGATTGGTGTCCTTCTTGAGCATCCCCTCTGTCTGCTCTCACGCTACTGCCTTCCTCTAGCTGGGTTTCATCATCAGACCCTTCGAAACGCTGGGCATCCTCCTGGAGCATGTACCCAACACTGTGCTGAAACAGTTCGGGGGACTCCTCAGGAGGAGGACATGGTGGGTCTAGGGAAGGAGTGACTGATGATTTGTCTGACATTGATACCAGGGAAGACGACGCTTTGGCAGCTGCTTTTCCAGTACCCTGAGCCTGGGTGAGAGAGGATGAGGAGGAGGAGGAGGGCTTGGTCATCCACTCTACCAAGTCTTCGGCATGATGTGGCTCAACATGTCCAGCTGCCGAAAAGAAGGACAAGCGTGTCCCATGGCCATGTGCTGATGACAATGCACCGCGTCCACGACCAGCACTGTTGCCCCCAGACACAGAGCCTGCTTGCCCTCTTTTATTGCCTCCTGACTGTCTGCCTCTCCTTGTTTGCCTTCCAGACATTCTAATAGATGGCCTGCAGGGAGATGGGAAAAAAGCAATAAGGGCTACCTTCAGGTGTCCTTCTCTGTCCCTTGAAACAAGGACTTTCACAGTGAAAGAAACTGACACTGTCCCTACCTAGAGTTTTCTGTCCCTAGAATAAATGTTTTTTTTAATCACAATATAGCACAAGGACAATTCACTCAATGTCTCTCCAGGTCCCTGGAAACAAGGACTTGCAGAGTGAAAGAAACTGACACTGTCCCTACCTAGAGTTTTCTGTCCCTAGAATAAATGTTTTTTTTAAGCACAATATAGCACAAGGAAAATTAACTCACTGTCCTTACAGGTCCCTGGAAACAAGGACTTGCAGAGTGAAAGAAACTGACACTGTCCCTACCTAGAGTTTTCTGTCCCTAGAATAAATGTTTTTTTTAATCACAATATAGCACAAGGAAAATTAACTCACTGTCCTTACAGGTCCCTGGAAACAAGGACTTGCAGAGTGAAAGAAACTGACACTGTCCCTACCTAGAGTTTTCTGTCCCTAGAATAAATGTTTTTTTTAATCACAATATAGCACAAGGAAAATTAACTCACTGTCCTTACAGGTCCCTGGAAACAAGGACTTGCAGAGTGAAAGAAACTGACACTGTCCCTACCTAGAGTTTTCTGTCCCTAGAATAAATGTTTTTTTTAAGCACAATATAGCACAAGGACAATTAACTCACTGTCCTTACAGGTCCCTGGAAACAAGGACTTGCAGAGTGAAAGAAAAAAAACACTCTCCCTACCTACAGTTTTCTGTCCCTAGAAAAAATGTTTTTTTTAATCACAATATAGCACAAGGAAAATTAACTCACTGTCCTTACAGGTCCCTGGAAACAAGGACTTGCAGAGTGAAAGAAACTGACACTGTCCCTACCTAGAGTTTTCTGTCCCTAGAATAAATGTTTTTTTTAAGCACAATATAGCACAAGGACAATTAACTCACTGTCCTTACAGGTCCCTGGAAACAAGGACTTGCAGAGTGAAAGAAACTGACACTGTCCCTACCTAGAGTTTTCTGTCCCTAGAATAAATGTTTTTTTTAAGCACAATATAGCACAAGGAAAATTAACTCACTGTCCTTCCAGGTCCCTGGAAACAAGGACTTGCAGAGTGAAAGAAACTGACACTGTCCCTACCTAGAGTTTTCTGTCCCTAGAATAAATGTTTTTTTTAAGCACAATATAGCACAAGGACAATTAACTCACTGTCCTTACAGGTCCCTGGAAACAAGGACTTGCAGAGTGAAAGAAAAAAAACACTCTCCCTACCTACAGTTTTCTGTCCCTAGAAAAAATGTTTTTTTTAATCACAATATAGCACAAGGAAAATTAACTCACTGTCCTTACAGGTCCCTGGAAACAAGGACTTGCAGAGTGAAAGAAACTGACACTGTCCCTACCTAGAGTTTTCTGTCCCTAGAATAAATGTTTTTTTTAAGCACAATATAGCACAAGGAAAATTAACTCACTGTCCTTACAGGTCCCTGGAAACAAGGACTTGCAGAGTGAAAGAAACTGACACTGTCCCTACCTAGAGTTTTCTGTCCCTAGAATAAATGTTTTTTTTAAGCACAATATAGCACAAGGACAATTAACTCACTGTCCTTACAGGTCCCTGGAAACAAGGACTTGCAGAGTGAAAGAAAAAAAACACTCTCCCTACCTACAGTTTTCTGTCCCTAGAAAAAATGTTTTTTTTAATCACAATATAGCACAAGGAAAATTAACTCACTGTCCTTACAGGTCCCTGGAAACAAGGACTTGCAGAGTGAAAGAAACTGACACTGTCCCTACCTAGAGTTTTCTGTCCCTAGAATAAATGTTTTTTTTAATCACAATATAGCACAAGGACAATTAACTCACTGTCCTTACAGGTCCCTGGAAACAAGGACTTGCAGAGTGAAAGAAACTGACACTGTCCCTACCTAGAGTTTTCTGTCCCTAGAATAAATGTTTTTTTTAAGCACAATATAGCACAAGGACAATTAACTCACTGTCCTTACAGGTCCCTGGAAACAAGGACTTGCAGAGTGAAAGAAACTGACACTGTCCCTACCTAGAGTTTTCTGTCCCTAGAATAAATGTTTTTTTTAAGCACACTATAGCAGAAGCACAAAACACACTGACACTCTCCCTACCTATCCTTCTCTTTCCCTAAACTAAAGGAATCCAGGTTAAGCAAGAAAGAAATAACAGTCACTGTCCCTGCCTATGCTACTCTATCCCTGCTCCGGAACACACTACACTAGGCCGCCGTGCTGGCGGCCTTTTATAGTGTGGGGCGTGTACTAAACACCCTCAGCAATAATTGGCCACAGGCATCCTGCCTGTGGCCAATCATTGCTCTCCTCGCTGCCGGCGCTGTGATTGGCCAAGCATGCGGGGTCACAGTGCATGCTTGGCCAATCACAGCGCCTGGATGACACTGCGATGGCGTAGTGCATTGTGGGCCGTTCGCGTCACTCGAATTTGGCGCGAACGGCCCAAATCGTTCGATCTTCGTCGAACGATCGAACAGCCAATGTTCGAGTCGAACGTATGTTCGACTCGAACACGAAGCTCATCCCTATTCTTGAATAGTCTCCCCAATTTCTTTGTGGCCTCCAGGAAGTCTGTACTGCTTGAGACAGACTGGCTTCTCTGGTGGAGGAATGTAGACAGGGGTCCATTTCGCATGACCTCTGACCACAGCCTTCACCGCCCTTACCAGATACGCTTTATCAGGAAAACCGAATGTGAATGTACCTCTTTCAGTCTGAATTGACTAACCTTGAAGTACATCCATCCCAATAATATTTTCGGGTAACTCTGATATCAAAACATTTGTCATAAATCCTGATCCCTTGCCAATAGCCAATTTCACCCGTATCCTAACTGCTGGTGTAGTTTGCCCTCCCAAACCTTCTACGTAAATCATTTCTCCTTTGTGATGGGAAGGATTTCCTTGCAAAAGTGTAACTTCAGCTCCGCTATCAACTAAAGCCATTACATGTGTAGGAGAAAATGACTTCCCCCACCATACAGTGACAGGTGCATATGGGCGTCGGTCTCCTGCTGTCACTGCCCTTGCTGCTATAACAGGAGACTCACCTTCCCTTCATAAAGGATAAGGAACCTCCCAATCCCCTTTTCTGATTCTGTCTAACTCCTCCCCAGGATAAAGGGATTTGGGTTCATGTTCAGTTTTGGGAATTGGTTTGGGGCTAACAGGAGGGGTCTGTTCTGTTTCCTCTAAGTCTAGGCTGATGTTATCTTCACTAGGAGTAGTGTTTCTAACCCTGACAGTTTTACCTACTAAATGTTTCCACCTCTTCAGCATTTCTGCAGTAGGAATGCCATCTATCTCATCTCTAGGTACTCCTGCCTTTAATAGGTCCACCCACATTTCTTTCCTAGAAACAACTAGCCTGGTTTTCTCTTCACCTTCTGTCTTCTCTACCCCATTCCCTTTCTTCTCTGTTCTTTTCTGCTTGTATTCTTCCTGTCTGGCCTTGACCTTATCTACTGCCCTGACAGGTTTTGTTTTAGTCTCCTCTATCTCCCCCAACTGGCTTAAAAGGGTTGTGGCTTCATGAATCTTGCTGTTTAATCCCAGGCCTCCCAACAAGGTCAATAATGGAGCCCTGAGATTAAATGGTGCAGACTTCATCAGCTTAGAGCGCAGAGCAGACGTAAAGGGTTCCATATCTGGACCTATCCATTCTGGAAATGTATTTAATCCGGTTATACAGCCCATCTCATGTAACCTGGAAATACCCTCTCCTATTGATCTCCAGGAGTAGGTATTTTCCAGGTCAGTAGGACTGGCGTATACTCGGACTATTCCATCTCTCACAAGGTCTAACAGTGAAAAATTCACCCTCAACTCTCGGGCTTTTCGCATTGCCTGACGCAATTGTGGATCATGGGTTAACACTCCTATAGCCACTGCTTCCTTACCCGACAAAACAACACTGTCCGCCCCTTCATCCCATAAGCGTAGGAGCCAACCCAATAGGGGCTCCCCAGACCTTTGTTTGTATTGTTTTGCCAGCTCATGGAGTTCAGTTTGTGAAAACTCCCGTACTTCTTCAAATTCAACATCTCTGGGGTTGCGATAATGCACCTCCCCATCTGCCATATCCTCTCTATCATGTTGCCGTTTTTCTATGCTTAGTAATGAGAGGTCTGGCATACTTTTTCTTTCCTACTAGCAGATCATCATCTGAAATATCAAACTCTATGTCCTCATCCTCACTATCATTTGAGGAGAACACATCCTCACAATCCCAATTTTGGGATGTGACAATGGCACGTACCCTGGCTTTACTAACAGGTTTACACCCCTTCCTTTTCCTTAAGGCATTAATTGATTTGGTCATGAGGGCTGCACACCGCTCTTGCAAATCAGCAGCCCGACTAGAGTTTGAACGTACACACTCTGAAGCAACTGCTAGCTGGTCTTTTAAAAACCTTAACTTCTGCCTCTGCCTTCTCCCTTCTATGTGATTCAGTATAGAGAGCATGGAGGAAGTACCAACCCACTGTGGACACTGTCCTCTTCTCTTTCTTACTTAAATCCAACCCCTTAAGGCAAAAATCTAAAAAATTATCTGAGACTTTATCACCCCAAGTCAGCTTCAAGGGAGAAGCATACTTCACAAATGCATTAGCAAGAGGCTCCCACTCATTATTTCTGGCCCAGATAGGTAAGCTGCACACTTTCTTCTGGTCCCCAGAACCCTCTGCAGCCTTGCTTTTCCTAAACAGCTTACGCAGCATTTTACCTAGCACAAGCTACACAACACACTACAGAAAAACAAGTCTGCTTCAATTGAATTATAGCACAGATCGCGGCTGAGCCCCCAAATGTTTCGCTTGCGTCTATCTAGCAAGGTTACTCTGTGGTATAACAAGGAAGCTGAGACTTCTGCAGTGTGTAAATGTGCTTTTACTATACAAAGATGCTGTACATACAAAACTATTACAATATTAGGACTACAATACAAGACTGACAGATCTCTATAACAAGCAAAATGCCTAGCAAATAGAACAGCCTATGGTCTATAACTACAAATACATTTAAAGGTTACTTATCTTCGATTACTCGTGATCTCCATTGGCAATGATTCTTCTTGGAGACCAGGTCCTGTTCTTCTTCCTGAGTGGCTTCTCACTGATCTTACAGCAACATGGTGTGTGTCCCTCCTAGCTTACTGTCCTGCTTTTATGTGTGTCAGGCTGTTTACCATTGTTACCAAAACAGAAAACATAGATGTATTTCAACAATAGCATTGAATACAACAATGCTATCTACCTATTGTCTACTCAAACGAAACCTGTAATCTAAACTGTAATTCTTTTCAGTTTGAGAGCTGAAAGAAATCTCAAACAGGTAATGTCTATAGAGACATTAGCATATTGGATACAATAATGGTATCTAACCTATTGTCTACTCAAAACGAAACCTGTAATCTAAACTGTAATTCTTTTCAGTTTGAGAGCTGAAAGAAATCTCAAACAGGTAATGTACTAAAATACAACAATGGTATCTAATCCCATTGTCATTTGTTTGAGAAATCTACTTAAACCAAATGCTGACAGGTAATCTGACCAACTCACTATTGTAAAATTGTCCCATGTATCCTATGTCTGATTAATATAATAAAAATCATATTTCTAACAAACGCAATACACAAAGGTGAGGTGCATTTTTGGTGTACTTCCATTGACTGAAGATGCAGCAAGCAGGACTTTTCAAAAGTGCAGTGCATTGTAAAATAAATGCAGAGCACAGATGTGAACACTTAGATTTGAAGGTGACTGTTTTTTTTAATGCTTTTGACATCCTGGGAAGGTCTAATTTAGTGTGGCAAAAGCCCATAGGTGTGAACAGGGCCTTAGAAGAAGGGCAGTTTTTATTATTGAAAATAAACAATATATATATCACAGCGAATACCTCTACAAACAATAAACAAAGGTAATAATAGAGTAATAATTGACAACAGCCCTTCTTATGCAAGTTAACCTGTTCGTGAAGATGCTCAATGGGATTGGAGAAACACGTTGGGTGGGGTTTTCAGCTTCTAGTTCCAGTGACAGCAATTCCAGCCCAGCAAGCGCAGCGCTTCCAGGTCTATGTGCGGTATTCAAGGGAATATACTTAAAGCGGTTGTATAGTCAAAATTTAGACTTTTACCTACAGGTAAGCCTATAATAAGGCTTACCTGTAGGTAAAAAGAATATCTCCTAAACCTATACGGTTTAGGAGATATTCCCCTTGCAATGCGCCGCTGACTTCAGCGGCGCATGCGCATCGGGGTTTCTCGGCTGAAAGCCCGTCAGACGCCGGACTTTGTCGGAAAGAAGTCTCCCGTGCGCATGCTACACTATACCAGCCTTCTCCTTTCCCCTTTCTTGCATATTGGTGTATGGTGCCATTGTATACCTCCCATTGGAAACAAATGCAAGGGGCCCAATATCGGGGATAAGGACCAAAGATGTGTGTGAGCATCCTGGGAGGGAAAACATCCAAAAGAGCGTGGTTGACTCTTAAGCAGACAGCTAAGGGTTACATTTCTTTGGTGAGTGCAGGGGGACAAGAGGGGGTCAAGGAGTGTGCGTGAAGGATCAATGCATGGAAGGACTGTTCACACTGAGCACGTTAATTTTCTTAGCACTTTAGCGAAAAGTGGACTTTTTACGGATATTCACATATAATTTGATATATGGTCTAAGGGCTGTTGTCTATTATCACACAGCAGCTACCACAAACTATATGGTTTTGGTTAATGTACATAGTGCAGGTAATTTTGGATTTATAAATTTGTATCATTACATTGAATCATTTAAAAAAAAAGCAATTTCTGATTTAGGTATTTAAAAAAAAAAAAAAATACTGCATTGTGGCCAGTAATGCACTTTTAATCATAGGGAATAATTATATTACACAAAATACGCTTAGTTTCATTGGAGCTGTGCAGATGTATGTCACGTCTGTACAACAAACCTTTTATAAGTTTACCCCTTATGCCGTGTACACACAATTGGTTTTACCGATGAAAACAGTCCGATGGACTTTTCTCATCGGACAAACCGATCGTGTATGAGCCCTATCTGTCTTTTTTCCATCGGTGAGAAAAAATAGAACATGTTTTAAATTTATCCGATGGGAAAAAAAAACGATAGCAAATTCTGATCGTCTGTGCGGAACTCCATCGGACAAAAAACCCACGCATGCTCAGAATCAAGTCGACACATGCTCAGAAGCATTGAACTTCATTTTTCTCGGCTTGTCGGAGTGTTTTACGTCACGGCGTTTGGGACGGTCGGATTTTAGACTGATGGTGTGTAGGCAAGACTGATGGAAGTCAGCTTCATCGGATTTCCGATGGAAAAATCCATCGGATTAGAATCCATAGGAAATCCGATCGTGTGTACAGGGCTTTAGAATAGGCTGCATTTTCAGCATAACATGCCTCATGCAAATTTTCAGCCCAACCATTCACATTAAAGTGTATATATTTCACAGAAAAAGGAAGACATTTTGTAAGCGCTCCGATAAACAGAATTTTAACACTTAGGGTTGGTAACATGTTTAAAATGACAAACGGCATTTCAGCCCAAAAATTCACATTAAAGTGTATATATTTCACAGCAAAAAGGAATAAATAAATTTGTACAGACTCCATAAACAATATTTTAACACTTGGAGTAGGCCACATTTTCACAATGACAAACAGCATGCAGCTTTTTAGCCTGAAAAATTCTGTGAACTTATATATTTCACAGAACAATGAAAGGAATATTTTACAGACTCCATAAACAGAATTTCAGCACTTTTGGTAGTTTGCATTTTTAACAGAAAAGACACCATTCAGCTTTTAAACTAAATATCAGCATTAGAGTGTATTTGATTAATCTGAAAAATAACACTAAAATGTTGTAGTCTGTACACAGTGTTTAATATGAAGGCAAAACTTTTAAAACTCTTATTTTGGATAGTGAGAGGAAACCCCTCTAAAGTGAAGAAAATCACTAGAACTAGTATCCTCTTGGAAAAGCTCCCCTATTCCTGCTCTGGTGACCACTCAAAATTTGGGATTTTCTTTTATGTTCGGTGATAACAGTTTAAGCGTTTGTTTTAGGCCACATTTTGAATAATAAAGACAACAGTAAGATTTTAATAAAAAAAATCAGTGCAGTGTATTTATTTCACTGAAAAAGACACCAAAATATTGTAGTAACAACATGCACAATATTTAAGCAATGTTATTAGTCTGCATTTTGAACAGGAGAAACAAAAGTCAACATTAGAGTGTTTTGATTGCACAGAGAAAAGACAGCAAGTTATTGTATTGACTCCATACACAGTACTTTGGCAATTTTATTAGGCCACATTTTTAGGACTAGGGACTTTTAATCCAAAAATTCCACACTGGCAAATTCCCTTGACTGCATACACAGTATTTTAAAAAGACTCCCCCCATCCCTACTCTATAAACCTGTATACCTGAATAGGGAGGAAATAAACAATCATGTTTACCTATAACCTTTAATTTTTTTTCTTCATACTTGCCTATTGGAATAGGGAGGGACAGGGTGGTGAAGGGTGGAGTGGGAAGAGAAAAAGTGAGAGACTAGTAAGGAAACAAAAGGGAGGAAAGGAAGGAGAACTAGGCCGGGAAAGAGAAAGAGAAAAAGTCTTACCTAACTACTTCATGTCGGCTCCAACACACACTAACAAAAGCCTGCTGGGAACTCAGATATTTTTAGGAATGGGGCTGGCACATAAGAAAACCACAAATGGTTTGGGTTTAAGTCACACTCGTGTTTGGTCCAAATCCAAAGCTTATTCCTACTCCCTATCTACTGCAGGTCTACTCCCTATCCACTTCAACACACACTGACAAAAGGCTGTTGGCAATGCTGACTTTTATAGGAAGGGGACTGAAAAATAGGAAAACCCCCATTATTGGCTCCTCTAAGCCACCTGACCACAGTTCGGAGGCCAAGAAGTGCATTATTGAATGCTGTAGCAGCAAACAGATGCATTTGTTCACCATTTGCCTGAACTGCAAATTACTTGAGTTCAAATTGAACCCAAAGCTCATCCCTATCCACAGGTACCTCACAGAATCTCCCAACTAACCGCAATAAAAACCTAGCTTTATAACAGTGACAGCATTCTGAATTTATTTTTATATGCAAAATACTGAAAAGTTGATTATACATCATGCATTTCGCTCATTTGTGAGATACACCCTGTATTGAACTCTAAAAAAACATTTTCAGTTGTAAAATGTAGCATATAATTCAT
Source organism: Rana muscosa (assembly GCA_029206835.1). NCBI lineage: Eukaryota > Metazoa > Chordata > Amphibia > Anura > Ranidae > Rana > Rana muscosa. The sequence goes on along the minus strand of CM055116.1, from coordinate 487,326,609 downwards.
GCTAATAAAACATACTGCATGTGTTCCATATTTGTGGAGTCAGAAAAGTACCACAAAACAAATTTAGCATCTCTGTATTCAAATTGCAACAAAAACTGTATGTGATGAGCTCAAAAGATCTGAGATCTTTGATAGGGTTACTATTCAGAAACTGCATGTAAACAAAGATAATGCACAAGATAACCTGGTGTAACAACTCAAAATTTACCCCAAACAAAGCAAAACCTTATTATGGCACGATGATTTTTCTGTTACCCTTTATCTAAAAAGATGCATTCAACCCACAATGTCTGTTGCCAACTGTTAAACATCTTGGGGGAATCTATTATGGCATGTTTAAAGAATCTTATTGATATGCAGATGAATACAATTTGGGAAACAGGAAAAGAGGGAGTATCAGAGGTTAGTTAAAGAGAGAAGGTTAGGGCACTCTCCACCTAATTGCACTCGAAAAACAAGGGGTGTAATTTCTAAAAAAGGTCAGCATGGTAGGGTTACTAATTAGGTTTAGATGGTTAATGAGCCAATCTAAAGAGTGGGAGGAATGTACACACAGTAGGCTTCAATCCAGGAGGTTCATATTTGATGAAATTTTGACACAGTGTTGTTTTGAAGATGATACTGTAGATCTCAATCTTGGAGCTTTCTGCTATGGGACATTCTTACCATGTGCAAAAAAGATCACTCAGTTGCCTGGCAACTATGAAATGGAATACTGTTCCCCCATTTTCTTCCCATATTCTGAAATGATAATGCCCTCACTGCTAAACAGTTTCAAGATTGGTTTCATAAACATCAGAATTAAGTTAATTTCATAGAAGCTTTTCATCTTGAAGAATGGGGCACCACACCACATTCCAAGCAGGAGCGAAGCTGTTATGAAGGCAAAGGGTGGCTTTATTCATTATTAGTTCCTCAATTTTAAAACATTGTCATGAATTTCTTTTAAAACTTGGCTAAAACACCTTCAGCTTGCTTGGCTGGCAGCCTGTTTGGCAGACACTTCTGCCAATCTCCCATTTTAAAGCCTGTCGAGACTGAAGGGAACCTTTGTAACTAAATTAGTTTTTCATTATTGCATGCATCTAACAGATACACTTAGGGGTTATTTATAAAGACAGGGTAAAACAATAATTTTTTCCTCTCTGTCCTTTAACCTATTTTTCTCTGGTTTATAATTTTTTTTTTTAAATAGCTGGTCCTTTCCAGCTTTTTATTAAATTTAAATGGGAATGGGGGGGGTGTGGGTCCGGAACAGTGCACTGTCCTCTGCAATAATTATCTGGGGCTGTGGCTAGCAGGCGGGTGCAACCTTAATACTGTATTTGTGATTTCTGACTATGCATGCTATAATAAATTCTAAGATAGCAACCAAAACAGAAAAACTAATATTGCAAGTTGAATCGTATAGACCACAACAATATTTTTAGAAAACAATGTGTAACATACCATGGAAAATAGAAAAAAGGACATGCTAACTCACTAAACAAGCATGGTTTGGCAAAAATCAGTACTATATTTACAATTCATCAACCACCATAAATAACTCACTGCCAATAATAACAGCATTGACGACCACAGTAAAATTCAAAACATTGACTACTAAAAAACAATTCACCGCAACATAACATATCAAAAACAGACGGAATAATTTATGATATCAAGAAATATGCAAAAAAAGCCCAGTGTGTCCTCAGGTGTCACTGAGAAATGGTTTACAAGGTTCACAGTATGCCACTAGTATGTAAAAAAAGAGGGGGGTGGAGGCGCCAACTGTGTAAATCCTACTGTTGTAAATAATGTAAGTATAGTCTATCCACTTACAGGTTCACTTTGCAATAATATCCATCAATGATGGTGGTGTTTTGGGGTCTAGAGATGCCGCTCTGCAGGCTCTGGTGGTGTATCCCTCGGCCGTAAGGTGTGGGAGATGTTTTGAATTTCGTGTCACAGGCTTCTCAGCGGTGTCACATGACAGGAAGCTCCACGCTGTCCAGTCTGGAACGCGGAAGCGGCGGTGACGTCACACGGCAGGGCAGGCATTTAGACGTAGAGTGGGGAGTGTCACAGGGTACGGGCTCGGTGCTTACAGCTTCTTCTACTGGCCAGTAGAAGGAGCTGTGAGCCCCGAGCACGTAGCCTGTGACACTCCCCACTCCACGTGGAGCTTCCTGTCATGTGACACCGCTGAGAAGCCCGTGACACGAAATTCAAAACATCTCCCACACCTTACGGCGGGGGGATACACCACCAGAGCCTGCAGAGTGGCATCTCTAGACCCCAGGACACCACCATCCTTGATGGACATCATTGTAAGTGGATAGACTATACTTACATTATTTACAACAGTAGGATTTACACAGTTGGCGCCTCCACCCCCCTCTTTTTTTACATACTTCTTGCTGACAGAGGTAATTGGACACCTTCTGAGGATGGCTACCTCCTCTTGCTTTTACATACACAGACTAATTTAGAAGTGCCAACAGAGTCACTATTACATTTGTTTTTAAAGGCATTACATCGCTAGGAGTGCCGGAATCTCCCCCTCTTTCTATGAACACTGAACAGTAGGGATGAGCTTCGTGTTCGAGTCGAACATACGTTCGACTCGAACATTGGCTGTTCGATCGTTCGACGAAGATCGAACGATTTGGGCCGTTCGCGCCAAATTCGAGTGACGCGAACGGCCCACAATGCACTACGCCATCGCAGTGTCATCCAGGCGCTGTGATTGGCCAAGCATGCACTGTGACCCCGCATGCTTGGCCAATCACAGCGCCGGCAGCGAGGAGAGCAATGATTGGCCACAGGCAGGATGCCTGTGGCCAATTATTGCTGAGGGTGTTTAGTACACGCCCCACACTATAAAAGGCCGCCAGCACGGCGGCCTAGTGTAGTGTGTTCCGGAGCAGGGATAGAGTAGCATAGGCAGGGACAGTGACTGTTATTTCTTTCTTGCTTAACCTGGATTCCTTTAGTTTAGGGAAAGAGAAGGATAGGTAGGGAGAGTGTCAGTGTGTTTTGTGCTTCTGCTATAGTGTGCTTAAAAAAAAACATTTATTCTAGGGACAGAAAACTCTAGGTAGGGACAGTGTCAGTTTCTTTCACTCTGCAAGTCCTTGTTTCCAGGGACCTGGAAGGACAGTGAGTGAATTGTCCTTTTGCTATATTGTGATTAAAAAAAACATTTATTCTAGGGACAGAAAACTCTAGGTAGGGACAGTGTCAGTTTCTTTCACTCTGCAAGTCCTTGTTTCCAGGGACCTGGAAGGACAGTGAGTGAATTGTCCTTTTGCTATATTGTGATTAAAAAAAACATTTATTCTAGGGACAGAAAACTCTAGGTAGGGACAGTGTCAGTTTCTTTCACTCTGCAAGTCCTTGTTTCCAGGGACCTGGAAGGACAGTGAGTGAATTGTCCTTTTGCTATATTGTGATTAAAAAAAACATTTATTCTAGGGACAGAAAACTCTAGGTAGGGACAGTGTCAGTTTCTTTCACTCTGCAAGTCCTTGTTTCCAGGGACCTGGAAGGACAGTGAGTGAATTGTCCTTTTGCTATATTGTGATTAAAAAAAACATTTTTTTCTAGGGACAGAAAACTGTAGGTAGGGAGAGTATTTTTTTTCTTTCACTCTGCAAGTCCTTGTTTCCAGGGACCTGTAAGGACAGTGAGTTAATTGTCCTTGTGCTATATTGTGCTGAAAAAAACATTTATTCCAGGGACAGAAAACTCTAGGTAGGGACAGTGTCAGTTTCTTTCACTCTGCAAGTCCTTGTTTCCAGGGACCTGGAAGGACAGTGAGTGAATTGTCCTTTTGCTATATTGTGATTAAAAAAAACATTTTTTTCTAGGGACAGAAAACTGTAGGTAGGGAGAGTGTTTTTTTTCTTTCACTCTGCAAGTCCTTGTTTCCAGGGACCTGTAAGGACAGTGAGTTAATTTTCCTTGTGCTATATTGTGATTAAAAAAAACATTTATTCTAGGGACAGAAAACTCTAGGTAGGGACAGTGTCAGTTTCTTTCACTCTGCAAGTCCTTGTTTCCAGGGACCTGGAAGGACAGTGAGTGAATTGTCCTTTTGCTATATTGTGATTAAAAAAAACATTTATTCTAGGGACAGAAAACTCTAGGTAGGGACAGTGTCAGTTTCTTTCACTCTGCAAGTCCTTGTTTCCAGGGACCTGGAAGAACAGTGAGTGAATTGTCCTTTTGCTATATTGTGATTAAAAAAAACATTTATTCTAGGGACAGAAAACTCTAGGTAGGGACAGTGTCAGTTTCTTTCACTCTGCAAGTCCTTGTTTCCAGGGACCTGGAAGGACAGTGAGTCAATTGTCCTTTTGCTATATTGTGATTAAAAAAAACATTTATTCTAGGGACAGAAAACTCTAGGTAGGGACAGTGTCAGTTTCTTTCACTCTGCAAGTCCTTGTTTCCAGGGACCTGGAAGGACAGTGAGTGAATTGTCCTTTTGCTATATTGTGATTAAAAAAAACATTTATTCTAGGGACAGAAAACTCTAGGTAGGGACAGTGTCAGTTTCTTTCACTCTGCAAGTCCTTGTTTCCAGGGACCTGGAAGGACAGTGAGTGAATTGTCCTTTTGCTATATTGTGATTAAAAAAAACATTTTTTTCTAGGGACAGAAAACTGTAGGTAGGGAGAGTATTTTTTTTCTTTCACTCTGCAAGTCCTTGTTTCCAGGGACCTGTAAGGACAGTGAGTTAATTGTCCTTGTGCTATATTGTGCTGAAAAAAACATTTATTCCAGGGACAGAAAACTCTAGGTAGGGACAGTGTCAGTTTCTTTCACTCTGCAAGTCCTTGTTTCCAGGGACCTGGAAGGACAGTGAGTGAATTGTCCTTTTGCTATATTGTGATTAAAAAAAACATTTTTTTCTAGGGACAGAAAACTGTAGGTAGGGAGAGTGTTTTTTTTCTTTCACTCTGCAAGTCCTTGTTTCCAGGGACCTGTAAGGACAGTGAGTTAATTTTCCTTGTGCTATATTGTGATTAAAAAAAACATTTATTCTAGGGACAGAAAACTCTAGGTAGGGACAGTGTCAGTTTCTTTCACTCTGCAAGTCCTTGTTTCCAGGGACCTGGAAGGACAGTGAGTGAATTGTCCTTTTGCTATATTGTGATTAAAAAAAACATTTATTCTAGGGACAGAAAACTCTAGGTAGGGACAGTGTCAGTTTCTTTCACTCTGCAAGTCCTTGTTTCCAGGGACCTGGAAGGACAGTGAGTGAATTGTCCTTTTGCTATATTGTGATTAAAAAAAACATTTATTCTAGGGACAGAAAACTCTAGGTAGGGACAGTGTCAGTTTCTTTCACTCTGCAAGTCCTTGTTTCCAGGGACCTGGAAGGACAGTGAGTCAATTGTCCTTTTGCTATATTGTGATTAAAAAAAACATTTATTCTAGGGACAGAAAACTCTAGGTAGGGACAGTGTCAGTTTCTTTCACTCTGCAAGTCCTTGTTTCCAGGGACCTGGAAGGACAGTGAGTGAATTGTCCTTTTGCTATATTGTGATTAAAAAAAACATTTATTCTAGGGACAGAAAACTCTAGGTAGGGACAGTGTCAGTTTCTTTCACTCTGCAAGTCCTTGTTTCCAGGGACCTGGAAGGACAGTGAGTGAATTGTCCTTTTGCTATATTGTGATTAAAAAAAACATTTATTCTAGGGACAGAAAACTCTAGGTAGGGACAGTGTCAGTTTCTTTCACTCTGCAAGTCCTTGTTTCCAGGGACCTGGAAGGACAGTGAGTGAATTGTCCTTTTGCTATATTGTGATTAAAAAAAACATTTATTCTAGGGACAGAAAACTCTAGGTAGGGACAGTGTCAGTTTCTTTCACTCTGCAAGTCCTTGTTTCCAGGGACCTGGAAGGACAGTGAGTGAATTGTCCTTTTGCTATATTGTGATTAAAAAAAACATTTTTTTCTAGGGACAGAAAACTGTAGGTAGGGAGAGTATTTTTTTTCTTTCACTCTGCAAGTCCTTGTTTCCAGGGACCTGTAAGGACAGTGAGTTAATTGTCCTTGTGCTATATTGTGCTGAAAAAAACATTTATTCCAGGGACAGAAAACTCTAGGTAGGGACAGTGTCAGTTTCTTTCACTCTGCAAGTCCTTGTTTCCAGGGACCTGGAAGGACAGTGAGTGAATTGTCCTTTTGCTATATTGTGATTAAAAAAAACATTTTTTTCTAGGGACAGAAAACTGTAGGTAGGGAGAGTATTTTTTTTCTTTCACTCTGCAAGTCCTTGTTTCCAGGGACCTGGAAGGACAGTGAGTTAATTGTCCTTGTGCTATATTGTGCTGAAAAAAACATTTATTCCAGGGACAGAAAACTCTAGGTAGGGACAGTGTCAGTTTCTTTCACTCTGCAAGTCCTTGTTTCCAGGGACCTGGAAGGACAGTGAGTGAATTGTCCTTTTGCTATATTGTGATTAAAAAAAACATTTTTTTCTAGGGACAGAAAACTGTAGGTAGGGAGAGTGTTTTTTTTCTTTCACTCTGCAAGTCCTTGTTTCCAGGGACCTGTAAGGACAGTGAGTTAATTTTCCTTGTGCTATATTGTGATTAAAAAAAACATTTATTCTAGGGACAGAAAACTCTAGGTAGGGACAGTGTCAGTTTCTTTCACTCTGCAAGTCCTTGTTTCCAGGGACCTGGAAGGACAGTGAGTGAATTGTCCTTTTGCTATATTGTGATTAAAAAAAACATTTATTCTAGGGACAGAAAACTCTAGGTAGGGACAGTGTCAGTTTCTTTCACTCTGCAAGTCCTTGTTTCCAGGGACCTGGAAGGACAGTGAGTGAATTGTCCTTTTGCTATATTGTGATTAAAAAAAACATTTATTCTAGGGACAGAAAACTCTAGGTAGGGACAGTGTCAGTTTCTTTCACTCTGCAAGTCCTTGTTTCCAGGGACCTGGAAGGACAGTGAGTGAATTGTCCTTTTGCTATATTGTGATTAAAAAAAACATTTTTTTCTAGGGACAGAAAACTGTAGGTAGGGAGAGTGTTTTTTTTCTTTCACTCTGCAAGTCCTTGTTTCCAGGGACCTGTAAGGACAGTGAGTTAATTTTCCTTGTGCTATATTGTGATTAAAAAAAACATTTTTTCTAGGGACAGAAAACTGTAGGTAGGGAGAGTGTTTTTTTTCTTTCACTCTGCAAGTCCTTGTTTCCAGGGACAGAGAAGGACACCTGAAGGTAGCCCTTATTGCTTTTTTCCCATCTCCCTGCAGGCCATCTATTAGAATGTCTGGAAGGCAAACAAGGAGAGGCAGACAGTCAGGAGGCAATAAAAGAGGGCAAGCAGGCTCTGTGTCTGGGGGCAACAGTGCTGGTCGTGGACGCGGTGCATTGTCATCAGCACATGGCCATGGGACACGCTTGTCCTTCTTTTCGGCAGCTGGACATGTTGAGCCACATCATGCCGAAGACTTGGTAGAGTGGATGACCAAGCCCTCCTCCTCCTCCTCATCCTCTCTCACCCAGGCTCAGGGTACTGGAAAAGCAGCTGCCAAAGCGTCGTCTTCCCTGGTATCAATGTCAGACAAATCATCAGTCACTCCTTCCCTAGACCCACCATGTCCTCCTCCTGAGGAGTCCCCCGAACTGTTTCAGCACAGTGTTGGGTACATGCTCCAGGAGGATGCCCAGCGTTTCGAAGGGTCTGATGATGAAACCCAGCTAGAGGAAGGCAGTAGCGTGAGAGCAGACAGAGGGGATGCTCAAGAAGGACACCAATCTGGCAGTCATGTTCCAGCAGCTGCAGCATACTGCCAGATTGGCTCCAGTGATGAGGAGGGAGGGGATGATGAGGTCAATGACTCCACGTGGGTGCCTAATAGGAGAGAGGAGGAGGAGGAGGATGAGGAGGAGGCACATCTCCAACGAGGCAGGATGCCCTTTGGTGGCCAGCGTAAGGGCAGTACACCGACGGAATCACACCGCAGAGCTCCGCCTGTGCAGGGCGCTGCCTCTGCCCGTCATTCAAAAAGTTCTTTGGTGTGGGCCTTTTTTGAGGCTAGTGCATCAGATCGCACAGCTGCTGTTTGCAACATATGTCTCAAGCGTATATCGCGTGGCCAAAACATCAGCCGCTTGGGTACCACATGCCTGACCAGACATATGTTGACCTGCCATGCAGCTCGTTGGCAAGCCTACCTCAAAGACCCACACCAAAGAACAAAGCGGACCTCTCCTTGCACCGCATCAGCTGGGATCTCCAACCCCACTATAACTTCAGTCCTCTCTGAAACATGCACTGAGAGGAATGAAGGTGTAGAATTAGGTGTGTCACAGCCAAGTACTTGCGCCCACTCTGCTAGCAGTACACCGACGTCCGATTCTAGCAGGCAAATTTCCCTGCCCCAGCTGCTGGACCGTCGAAAGAAGTTCACTCCCAGCCATCCACATGCCCAGCGGTTGAATGCTAGCTTGGCTAAATTGCTAGCGCTTCAACTGCTGCCTTTTCAGTTGGTAGACTCGGCCCCCTTCCGTGAGTTTGTGCAATGTGCGGTTCCTCAGTGGCAGGTTCCCAAACGCCACTTTTTCTCACGGAAGGCTATTCCGGCTCTCTACCGGCATGTGGAAGGCAATGTCTTGGCCTCGCTGGACAGGGCGGTCAGCGGTAAGGTGCATATTACCGCTGACTCATGGTCCAGCAGGCATGGACAGGGACGTTACCTTTCTTTCACGGCCCATTGGGTCACTCTTTTGGCAGCTGGGAAGGATTCAGGACAAGGTGCAGTAGTGTTGGAGGTTGTCCCACCGCCACGCCTCCAAAATGCTACTACTGGTTGTGACACACCTCTCTCCTCCACCCCCTCCTCTTCTTCTTCCTCCATGGCCTCTTCCTGTGGTTTGTCCTATGAACCAGCGGTGCTCCGTAGCCGTTCACGGGGCTACGCAAGTACGCAGGCAAAAAGATGCCATGCCGTGCTTGCGCTGGTGTGTTTGGGGGACAGAAGCCACACTGGGGCAGAGGTCCTGTCTGCTCTGCAGGGCCAGGCCGAGAGGTGGTTGACGCCACGCCAGCTTAAGCCAGGAATGGTGGTTTGCGACAATGGCACCAACCTCCTCTCCGCCCTCCGACAGGGACAACTGACCCATGTGCCCTGTGTGGCTCACGTCCTTAACCTGGTGGTGCAGCGGTTCTTGGGCAGGTACCCGGGCTTACAGGATGTCCTGAGGCAGGCCAGGAAAGTCTGTGTGCATTTCCGCAGATCTTATAATGCCAGTGCTCGCCTGGCTGAGCTGCAAAAGGAGTTGAACCTGCCCAAGAACCGCCTTATATGTGACATGCCCACCAGGTGGAACTCAACGTTGGCCATGCTGCAGCGGCTGCACACGCAGCAGAGGGCCATCAATGAGTACCTGTGCGACTACGGCACCAGGACAGGGTCAGGGGAGCTTGGTTTTTTTTCTCCACGCCAGTGGGGCATGATCAGGGATGCATGCACTGTCCTGGCACCATTTGAGGAGGCCACGAGGATGGTGAGCAGTGACAGTGCATGCATCAGTGACACTGTACCTCTTGTCCACCTGTTGGAGCACACGCTGCGTGGAATAATGGACAGGGCACTTGAGGCAGAACAGAGGCAGGAAGAGGAGGACTTCCTTGCCTCTCAAGGCCCCCTTTACCCAGACAGTGTTCCTTCTGTCCCACCCATCGCACAGGAAGAGGAGGAGGAGGAGGAGGAGGAGGAGGATTGTGTCAGCATGGAGGTGGAGGCTGGCACTCAGCATCATCAGCAGCAGTCTTTTAGGGATGATTTACAGTCCCAAGAAACCAGTGGACTTGTACGTGGCTGGGAGGAGGTGGCTGCGGATCATGTCGTCCTTAGTGACCCAGAGGACTCCGGAGCGAATGCCTCAGCAAACCTACGCTGCATGGCCTCCCTGATCCTGCAAAGTCTGCGGAAGGATCCTCGTATTCTTCGGATCAAGGAGAGGGACCATTACTGGCTGGCCACTCTCCTTGATCCACGGTACAAGGGTAAGGTTGCGGACCTTATGTTACCGTCGCAGAGGGAGCAGAGGATGAGACAACTCCGGGAGGCCTTGCAGAAAGGTCTGTGCAACGCGTTCCCAGAGACTGGGAGGTTGCAAACTCCTGGTCCTGGACAACGAGTTGCTGAGGCTTCGGCCAGTCAAAGAAGGAGCGGTGGGGAAGGTGGCCGTCTGACCGATGCGTTCAGACAATTCTTTAGTCCGCAGCCCCAAAGTATGATTGGTTCCAGCAACCATCGCCAGCGTCTGATAAACATGGTGCAGGAATATCTAGGGGCAAGGTCAGACTTGGACACCTTCCCCACCGAAAATCCTCTGGCTTACTGGGTCTTGAGGATGGATCACTGGCCAGAGCTTGCACAGTATGCAATTGAGCTACTGGCCTGTCCTGCATCCAGCGTTCTTTCGGAACGCACATTCAGTGCTGCTGGAGGATTTGTCACGGATCACAGGGTGCGCCTGTCCACCGACTCGGTTGATCGACTGACTTTCATCAAGATGAACCAGTCTTGGATCACCACCAGCTACCACACACCTGATGCTGATATAACAGACTAATTGATTTTAAAATGTCACATCCCTTCAAGACTGATGCTGATGCTGAGTGCCTGTGCTGTTATGTTGACTGGCTATCCTCCTCCTCCGAGTCCTCAATGATACGATTGATGATGATAGCTTGGAAGATCATTTTTGTTTATGGGTGCCGCCACCAGTGCCTAACGCCCAATTTTTCAGCCCCTGTTTAACAGGGGCGTGTAATTACAATTTTTGAAGCAATACTTTGCAACAGGGCTCATTGCTGTGCTCCAAGTACAGTATCTGTGAGGAGTTGCAGTGTTGTGCCACCAGTGCCTAAGGCCCAATTTTTCAGCCCCTGTTTAACAGGGGCGTGTCATTACAATTTTTGAAGCAATACTTTGCAACAGGGCTCATTGCTGTGCTCCAAGTACAGTATCTGTGAGGGGTTGCAGTGTTGTGCCACCAGTGCCTAAGGCCCAATTTTTCAGCCCCTGTTCAACAGGGGCATGTAATTACAATTCTTGATCTAATAATTCACAGCAGGGCCCATTGCTGCACCCACCAAGAGTAACTGTCAGGGCTTACAGTGTTGTGGCACCAGCACCACCATCAAAGGCCCAATTTTTACTACCACTGTTCAACAATTATATGTAATTAAAATTCCTGATATAATAGTTGACAGCAGGGCGTTCCAGCACCAACCAAGAGTAACTGTGAGTGCTTACAGTGTTGTGCCAACACCAACAACTAAGGGGCCTATTTCTGCAGAGTATATACGGCAGGTCCCTACTTTCAAACATCCAACTTACAAACGACTCCTACTTGCAAACGCAAGAAGACAACAGGAAGTGAGAGGAAATCTACCACTAGGAAGGAAAATTCTCTCCTGTAAGAATAAATATGGGAGAAAGGTGTCTCCTCTGTACTGATGCTTTATCAGCAATCCTTGTTTCAAGAAAAACACCACATTTCAAAAACAGTTGTCATTGGGACGGAAAGTGAGGTGAAATGTTCTGAACAGGGGCACAGACAGCAAAACAAATGTTACAGGGGTGATAACCCTTACCTATGTTTTCCAAAAAGTTTAAAAATAGATTTTTGGGCTGGAGCTACACTTCAACAATGTACCTGTTCAAAATTACAAACAGATTCTACATAAGAACAAACCTACAGTCCCTGTCTTGTATGCACCGCCTGTATACGGCTGTTCAGAGTATATAGGGCCTTTTTTATTTTATGTGCGGGGTTCCCCTTAATATCCATACAAGACCCAAAGGGGCTGGTAATGGGCTGGGGTAGGGGGGGGGGGGGGGGTCATGGGGTAGCTATGCCATTTTTCTTAAAGAATTTCATCCATATTACCGGGACCAGACATTACATTAAAGCCGCAAGCAGTTTTAAATGGCTTTTTTTTCCTTTAGAAGTGTCATTTTGTGCAGGGACAGTTCTAAACACGGGAAACACGTGGCACTTCACAGGCATACTTTAGACACCCCCCAGGTACGATATTTAAAGGAATATTTGACTTTTTTTTTTTCACTTTATGCATCATTAAAATGACTGCTCCCGAAAAACGACCGTTTTTAAAACTTCTTTTTGCATTGATACATGTCCCCTGGTGCAGAACCCGGGTTCCCAAACCCTTTTTAGGACAATAACATGCATAATAGTTGTTATAATTAGCACTTTAGAATTCGAACGTTCGCATCCATTGTATTTAATAGGGTTCTAATGTTCGTTCGAACTTCCGGTCCGTTCGCGGGTTCTGGTGCGAACCGAACCCGGGGGTGTTCGGCTCATCACTACTGAACAGTATGCCACTATTGGTTGGCAAGAGAACCTTGTAATGTAATTGGCTTGTGGCTGGCTTGCCACATACTTTTGCTGTCTTGTGTTTTTAGTGTCTTTTTGTTTTTTGGTATGTTGAGAAGCATATCTTTACTGCAAGATTTAATTCTTATAATCTGATGTTTGTAATTATAACAAAATTATAATTAATCTACAGTCAGGGATCAAAAATAAAAAATTAAATAAAAATAAAACACCACCCATCTATTATTACTATACACATTTTATTTTAATAAAATCTACGTAAATGACCTACATTCTTAGCTTAATAGCAGGAATGTTCTGAACCTTCTTTCTTCCTGCCTGAAAAACGACTGCACTTTTGGGTGGAACTCTGCTTTAAACAGCACTACACTGCATCTTAGCATCACAATCACAAACCAAAAACACTATTTGATTCATTTTTAATATTCAAAGCAAACTTGCCCATCCATCCATGTCTCCATGCTATATTTTCCTGAGAAATCACTTTGAAAAACACCTCCTAGCATTTCTGGCTGTGGCCATCTTGAGTAAAGGCAGATAATCCATGTAGCATTTACTTCCTGGAATCCATCTGCCCCTAGTCCAGCCATGCAGACAAGAGGCTGTGCTTGGCTGAGAAAACCCCTTCCTCTTTTCCCTCCTGAAGACTCCTGGGATGTATGACATCATTTGCTTAGGCCTGCAAACCAGGAAGTAACTGAAGAAATAAAATAAAAAAAGTTTAATCAAAGTAAATATAATATATTTTCCTGTCTATTTACTAATGCTAGCAGCATAAGACCCCTTTCACACGTATTGCAGGCAATATAGCGTTAAAAATAGCGCCTGCAATCTGCCCTTAAACAGCTGTTATATTCACTCCAGTGTGAAAGCCCAAGGGCTTTCACACTGGAGCGTTGCGCTAGCAGGACGGTAAAAAAAGTCCTGCTAGCCGCATGTTTGGATCGGTAAAGGAGCGGTGTGTTTACCGCTCCTCCACCGCTCCTGTCTATTGAAATCAATGGGACAGCGTGGCTATACCGCCTGCAATGCACTGCTTCAGCAGCGCATTGCGGGCGGTTTTAACCCTTTCTCGGCCGCTAGCGGGGGTTAAAAGCGCCCTGCTAGCGTCCGAAATGCTCCGCAAATCCGCCCATAGCGTCGGTGGTACAAATAGCAGCGTTTTACTACCGACGCTATGGGCGACTCAGTGTGAAAGGGGTCTAAGAATTAAGAGAGAGTGACGTTCTACTTAAAAAAAAAAAAATTGCAGCTTATCTTTTTTTTTTAGGTGCTCTGTTCTTGACCCTATAGGAAGGAAACATTCTACATAGTCCTCTTTGTTTATGGGGGGCTGGGCAGCTGTGTTTGCCAACTTTAACCAGGTCTGTACTATGCAGGCAGATTGTTATTATCAGTTGTAACTAAATTTGACTAAACTTCCTATCCAAGTGTAGCGGGTGTTTGAAATTTGGGGGAGGCATCTGGGTGGTAGTGTAACCCAGATGCACCAATTACTAGGGGATCCGAGACCCTTTTCTGGTTCTTGGAGGACTCTGGTGGTGTGAGGTTCCTTGCGATCCACAGGTGGCGCTGTTGCCCGGGGTCGGAGCTGAACTCACACCGCAAGACTGTGGCTTTTTGTCCTTTCATGGCGCTGGTACAGCGGGGCGGGGAACCTGCTGGGATGCAAAAGGAGAGGAGATAAAGGGGGCGGACGCCCTGACCTTGGGGTTCAGAGTCGGAGGACGCGGCCGCACCCAGGCACCTTCAGCTTGGGTGCTGGCGTTCCGTAATTCCGGGCTCAGGTGCCCTTGACCTGGCCGGAACGAGAGATGGAGTCCATCCCAGGCACCTTTAGCCTGGGGTGAGGTACTATGGTGGAGGCCTGGGGCTCAGTACCTTCAACTGAGTTCCGCAAGGGTGGAGGAATCCGAGGGGGCCCTAACTCCTTGGGTGCCGTGTCTGAGTTCGTGAGGACTGGTGTGCGGAACTTCTCTGGAGAGTCCGGCGCAGCATCGCTGGTGACAGAGAGGCCTCCTGTTTCTCCCTTGGACGGATCTCCTTCCCCTGACAGGGGCCGTGCTAGCGAAGGTAATTCACATTCTACTCAATATAGTCAGTGGCAGTGACTACCCGCCACTGGTGGTACCACAGTGGTTGGCAACAGAAGGGAAAGGATTGTGCCTCGATCTATCCCCAATTATTTACTCAGTAGAAGAAACAGTTTGTTGTTTGAAGAATAATGGTGTATTCATTGTGTGGAACTCTGGTTACTAGGATCAAAGGAGTCAGGGACGAAGTACTGGACTTGACTCTAGGACACCTACACAAAACCCAATCTTCTGGCCTTCACCTCTTAGCTATGGAGGACATGGGCCGTGGTGTATCTCATCCCTCCCCCCAGCACTGAGACCCTTAGACGAAGAAAGACAAGCCGAGTATGAGAAGGGGAGAGAGGGGTGAGGCCGCTACACGTGGGGGCATCGCATCCGGGATGTGTGTGGTGTCTGAACTTGAACTTTGCTGCCCGGAGGAGTCCCGAGTAGGTTGGCCATATTGGCCAATGCGCCACGAGGCAACCCATAGCTGCGTAGTTCATGGGCGGGGAAAGGAGAAAGCCCGCAAACAAGTGCAGAGTGTGGGAGGAGTCTGGCCATGTGGACGTACGCACGTGGAGATTCCGGCGCGGGTGGGTCAGTGCGCAATGGAGCAGGGAAAGAGAGAAGATGACTTCAACTACTCTATGGATTTCAGTTTCTTCCGGAATGGACATGACTTCTCTGGCTGCTCCGATCATGGATACGGGGATAAGACTAAGGCCCCGGGGGTGATTGGCTCTGTATACCTGCAGAGACATGGAGGCCCTCGGTGTGATCTGTCCCGGCTGTTCGGGACTGGTGGTAGAGCTGAAGCCATTCGGGCGATGTGAGGTCTGCAAGGAGTTCCTCTTCGAGGTGGAACCATCCACGGAAAAGCCTCGGGCTTTCCACCTCAACTACCTCACAGGGACTGCCACTCCGGAAGGAGAGATTGATGCTGGTGCGTTTCCCGTGCGCACTGATCCGGGCGAAGTGACTGCCCAAGCGGAGATGAAAAGAGAAAAATCCGAGGATGCTGCCTCGGTCACCAGCAGCTCCCTGCTCCGACCACCGAAGAGGAAAGTCGGCCTAGTGATGGCCTTGTGTGGTCGTGGAAGAGCTTTGCCCCGCTGCTTGCCTGGCCTGGATGGATCCGGTAGCAAGAGTCCTGGACATCCCTATTCTTCTGAAGGCCCAGGTGAGCCAGGGGTTGGGACTGTCTGTGTGGTTAAAAGTGGCGGAAGCCCACAGTCGGTAGAGGCCGTCAAGGCGGATAGTTCCGTGACTGGGAATTATCTGCCCGCTGAATGCTACGACACCTCTGACCTGGACTCATTGTCTGACAATGGCGATGATGGGGAGATAGATGAAATCTTCAATCAGAAGGGATGGGACAAGATGAAGCTACCCTCGTCCCGTGTCACAAGGGACCTACCCATGTCTACTGGAGATAGTACACCCCGGGTGGAGGCCTCGGTGCCTAGGGAGGAATCTGGTCCCCTGTCCGAAATTCCTCTTCTGGACTCAACATCTATTTCACCTGTTCCTGTTGCGGGAGTGCAACGTAAGTCATTGCGGGCTCCTAGGCCCAGATCTACCGAGGTGGTGAACGCACCTCGCCACCCAGAACCGATTGTTCCGCCTGGAGAAGGAGACCGGGCCACCATGCCACCTTTGTCAAGGCTGCAGAGTCTCTTCGGCCAGAAGGTTGCCCAGGAGTATGGGTGGGAATACCCGTACCTGCCTCGAGAACTGCTTTATGAGGTGGAAGTTTTTCGCCAAAGATGGTATGATACCTTTGTGTGGGACAAACTTAAAGTACCGCAAGCACGGCGATACCTTTCTTGTTCACCAACGGTCACCAAGAAATTCCAGGACTGTAAAGCTAAGTGGATGCTGGGAAGGCATATCCATGCGGACAGAGTGGTGATTTCCAGCAAGGAAGGAGGAAATGCTGAGTACCATGTGGAGGCTTTGGACAAACATTTGAAGCCTGTGTTCCTACCGCATCCAAGGTTTTACCTTTAGGAGAAAGGAAAGACTCCTGTGTGATCTTTTGCTGTTCATTGCTGAACTTTCCAGAGTGTCTTCACCGGAACACAGGGACTGTGCCCTAGTTTTTTTTGCATTTGGGCAGTTCTACTCTTCGGAGGAATGGGAGCTGTTATTGTTTTGTTCTCCCTCTTTCTCCTTGCACTTCAGAGAAATCAGTGACTTTGGGGTTTTAGTCAGTGTAGAGTTACAGAGAAAAAGAGAAGAGTTCATCTGGAAGTGATGAGTGTCTTGACCGCGGCATTGTCACCAGGTGGCAGTGTTGCGCAACGATTGTTTGTTTTTTTGACATTATGCAGCACTCATTGGAGTGAGTGGGTTTCTTTTCGGATAGACCCATTCATTCTAAGCAGACACACATGTATTGTTAGGATGTATGTTTCTTTTCTTTCCCTCTGCAGGAGACTTGTCTATCAAGGCTGCTGAGAATGGGTGGTCCTTAGATAGCGAGGGGGAGGGGAGAGTATACATGTGTGAGATGTGTAAAGTGTTTTATTGGGAAGTTTTATAGTTGCATTGTTGTAAGTTTTCCCTTTCCCATTCAGGTCTTGGCACAATTCAGGGCTAAATTGTGTAGTTTGGTTTCTGGGCTGAACTTATGTCATCACCCTTGTGGGTTATGAGTTTGTACCAGACACTGGGGACCAGTGTCAAATCACCAGGGGGAGAGTGTAGCGGGTGTTTGAAATTTGGGGGAGGCATCTGGGTGGTAGTGTAACCCAGATGCACCAATTGCTAGGGGATCCGAGACCCTTTTCTGGTTCTTGGAGGACTCTGGTGGTGTGAGGTTCCTTGCGGTCCACAGGTGGCGCTGTTGCCCGGGGTCGGAGCTGAACTCACACCGCAAGACTGTACCTTTTTGTCCTCCCCTAGAGCTGGTACAGCGGGGCGAGTAACACGCTGTGGCGCGAAGGGAGAGGGGATAAAAGGGGCGGACGCCCTTACTACGGGGTTCAGAGTTCGGAGAGAGTTGGAGGATGCGGCCGCACCCAGGCACCTTCAGCTTGGGTGCTGGCGTTCTGGAGTTCCGGGCTCAGGTGCCCTTGACCTGGCCGGAACGAGAGATGGAGTCCATCCCAGGCACCTTTAGCCTGGGGTGAGGTACTATGACAGAGGCCTGGGGCTCAGTACCTTCGACTGAGTTCCGCAAGGGTGGAGGAATCCGAGGGGGCCCTAACTCCTTGGGTGCCCGTGTCTGAGTTCTTGAGGACTGGTGTGCGGAACTTCTCTGGAGAGTCCGGCGCAGCATCGCTGGTGACAGAGAGGCCTCCTGTTTCTCCCTTGGACAGATCTCCTTCCCCTGACAGGGGCGGTGCTAGCGAAGGTAATTCCCATTCTACTCAATATAGTCAGTGGCACCACAGTGGTTGGCAACAGAAGGGAAAGGATTGTGCCTCGATCTATCCCCAATTATTACTCAGTAGAAGAAACTGTTTGTTGTTTGAAGAATAAAACTGAGTTGGACCTATTCATTGTGTGGAACTCTGGTTACTAGGAGCAAAGGAGTCAGGGACGAAGTACTGGACTTGACTCTAGGACACCTACACAAAACCCAATCTTCTGGCCTTCACCTCTTAGCTATGGAGGACATGGGCCGTGGTGTATCTCATCCCTTCCCCCCAGCACTGAGACCCCTAGACGAAGAAAGACAACCCGAGTATGAGAAGGGGAGAGAGGGGTGAGGCCGCTACACAAGCAAGGGGTAAAGGGTTTAGGGGCTAGGCTTCTTGCATTGTATGTTAATGAGGACAGACTTTGGACAGACTCAAAAACCTTGTAGTCAACTATGACACCTTCTGCTGAGAAACATCTAAAAAGTAAGAAATATCTGTAATAATTTTTTGGATGTATGGATGCTATGTGAATTGGAACACATAACAAACATACTGTATAGTGAGGTTTTCTCAAATTTGACTGCACAAGTGAAAATACACTTTAGGTTTCTTTCTATTAATGTGGTTTTATTAATTGTTTATGATGTGAAAAAATTTGCAGGCAAATAATTAAATGTGACATTTGTCGATGTACTTATTCTAATTGTGTAAAAACACATTAGTGATAACACTGTATGCTCTTCTATTAGAAAAATTTTAGTAAGGTCTCGGCTGTAACTCTTCTACTTGCTATTTAAACCTTTGTAAATTTAGACTTTATGTATGTGTTCCTTATCATTTTTAGTTATGTCTAAGATCTACTTTAGTTTTTAAGATTATTTGAAATTGCACAGACGCCAGTCCCTGAGATAAACTGCTATTCGGGACAAGTGAGGAAATCTTTATCACAGTGGATTTCACTTATCAAAGCACTTTTGAAGAAAGATAGAGTTTCATTAGGGAAAGTGGCTCCATGGAAGCAGGCTGGTAATTTTAGCTTAAAATGCTGCTTATCAGTTTAATATTATTATTAAAACCTCACAACCTTGGAAAAAAAAGACAGAAATTAAACAAACCATTAAAAATAATTTTATGGATGACTTTTGCTGCTGTTTTGTACCTAAATATGTTGTCAACCTAAATGCCAAATTATCCAGTTTCTAAGATAGGTGCACACCCTATATTAAAGTGACATAAAAAGTTATATAAAAAAAAAACAACATGTTATACTTACCTGCTCTGTGCAGTGGTTTTGTACAGAGCAGCCCCGATCCTCTTGTTCTCGGGTATACCGCCCCTCCCTCCTTCTTAGTGCACCCCATGGGGGCCCCTGAGCAGGCTAGTTCCTGAGCAGCTGCTCTGTGTGTCCATTCACACATGGAGCGCAGCTTAACACCGCCCCCACTCTCTCCTCATTGGCTCATTGGCTGTGGTTGACAGTAGCGGGAGCCCATGTCTCAGCCAACAAACACTTTAACCCCTTGTCGACTGTATAACGAAGATATACGTCGGCAGAATGGCTCCTGTGCGCATATGGACGTACCCGTACGTTGCTTTAAAAAAGCCAATGGCTCCCGCAGCTGTCAAAAGCCAATGAGAAGTGCGAGTCCCAGGAGAGACATGCTCTCGTGGACATCGATGGATCGAGAGGGGGCTCAGATAAGTATTATGGGGGGCTGGGGCTGCTAGAATGCATGAAAGTAAAAAAAAACTTTTGCCTTTACAACCACTTTAAGATACAATGTATTGAAAAACATGGAAATATACAAATTCCTGTGGAGTCTCCCAGCATTATTTACCCATAAATGTATATAGAGTTCATGTGATTATGATGCTCCATTGAGGCTGAAGTCTGGGACTTTTAGTATCCTTCCTCACAGCTTCATATACTATTGAGGATTGGGGTTAAATGCATCAATATCCATATTCATCCATATGGAGGATTCAAGTTACAATATGCACAATTATATGGCATTATAACTAATATTTTGTGAAATCTTCCAGTATAACATACCCATACTTACCCATATATGTATATAGAGCTCATGTGATGATGATGTTTCATTGAGGCTGAAGTTTGGGGCTTGTAGTATCCTTCCTACACATATACTATGGAGGATTATAGTCAAATGTAACAAGTAGACATGTGCACACTGAAATATTTCGTTTCGGAATTTCGTTTTCGTCCGAAAAATAAATTTATTTAGTTACTCCCGAAATTCGTTTTTATTTTATTTATTTCGTTTTTCGTTAGAAATTGCATTCGTCCGAAAATCTGAATTAATTAAGGTCGAATCTGTCATTGAAGGCTTATGGTGTCTGTCGAATGTTCAAAGAAGATTTGACGGAGCAGTGAAACTGTACGACGCTGCAATCATACATTTCCGGTCGAATGTTCCGCCCACAAGCTATAGTAGAATTCTAATGTTGTATGACTAGTAATAATTATATTTATTCATTACTATTACTAGTCAACCAACATTAGAATTCTTCTATAGCCTATGGGCGGATGCATTTGACCGGAAATGTACGAATGCAGCGTCGTACAGTTTTGCTGCACCGTCAAATCTTCTAACTTTCGATGCTTTGTCGAATCTTCGTCATTCTAGCTATTTTAAAGCTCCTCCTCTTTGGTTACAATCAGCCAATAACATTCATCATCATCATTATTTTTATTTTACTTCCCCCACCCAATTCCAGCAGTGATCTTTTCTCTCTATGTCGAATCTTTTCTCTCTATAATAACGAATCTTTTCTCTCTATAATGTCAAATCTTTTCTCTCCTATGTCGAATCTTTTCTCTCTATAATGTCGAATCTTTTCTCACCTATATCGAATCTTTTCTCTCCTATGTCGAATCTTTTCTCTCTATAATGTCGAATCTTTTCTCTCCTATGTCGAATCTTTTCTCTCTATAATGTCAAATCTTTTCTCTCCTATGTCGAATCTTTTCTCTCTATAATGTCGAATCTTTTCTCTCCTATGTAGAATAATCTTGGACTAATAGAGTTAAAGCGGAGGTTCACCCTAAATACTGACATTATCTTATAGTGATCTTGCTAGCAGATACATATACATATTCCTATTGATTTTTTTTCTTGTGGTTGTACTTACCGTGAATCAGTCGTTTTAATGTGGACTTCCGGGTATTCCTCCCGCGGGAGTGGGCGTATCTTTCTTTCCTCGGAGCCCTGTTGATTTCTGGGAGGTGCTCGCAATGTCTCCTGGGAGCCGTTGCGGATTCTGCCAGCCCTGGACTGCGCAGGCGCAGCGCTCTAGCTCCGAAAATTGCCGAACATTAAGAGCTGTAGACTGTGACTGCGCAATCAACAGGGTATTGTGACAGTCGTTGCCGCACGCTCCCGATGCTCGCTCCACTCAGCAAGGGGGGCGGGTGTATTACTATTATAATGAGCGGATGCATGTTTAAATAAAGGAATTGATGGACAGAGAGGGCGGGTAGTTCAATGTGGATGGCCGATTTGAATACTTGTCAGAGAATTGTTAAAAAAAATCTTATGTCTTTTTTTTTTAACAATTCTCTGACAAGTATTCAAATCGGCCATCCACATTGAACTACCCGCCCTCTCTGTCCATCAATTCCTTTATTTAAACATGCATCCGCTCATTACAATAGTAATACACCCGCCCCCCTTGCTGAGTGGAGCGAGCATCGGGAGCGTGTGGCACAATATTGTGCTCAAAGCGCATGCGCCGAATATGGGTTATAATCCATTTGGCTATTTTCGGAGATCTGCCGTGAACGGACACGCAAGTGTTGCGCATGCGCAGGTCAGAGCGGGCGAAATCCGCTAAAGTGTTGCGCATGCGCAGAACAGAGCTGGCAGAATCCGCTGAGGGGCAATTCTCGGCAGGTCACCGTCAACACTGATGATACAGCGGTGAATGCTGGGATGCATTCACCGCATCCCGGAAGTCTCTGCTTGTGGGCTTCACAGTGCCCACAAGCAAAATGGCAAAGAACAAGATCTATTTATAAAAGTTATTATTTAGAACGGAAATAGACGGGGGACGTCTCTAATCGCAGGACAAGTGAGTACTAACATGTTATCTGTAACCCCATTACATGCACCTAGAAAAAAAAAATGAGGGACCGCGGAACCTCCGCTTTAAGGTTAGGCACATTCGACCACAGGTTCGATAGACACAGATTGTTATTGTCAGCGTCACGTCGAATCTCCTATCTATATCGAACTGTTGTAGCAACGAAAACGAAAATAAAGCATTTGTTTATGTCGGATCTTTCGGTTTTCGGATTCTGTGCTTTCGTTTTCGTTTGTTAAAACGATAACGAAAATAGCTGAAATTCGGACGAAAATGCATTCGGACGAAAACGAATGCACAAGTCTAGTAACAAGTGGTCTATTTCAATTGGGGACTGTAAATATATTATCTTTGGATAATGCAATAGATCCACCTTGGGTCCTACTTCATATTCACGGATATGGAAGTTTTATGCTACAATATATACAAGTATATGGAATAATACAAATCTCCTGAGGAGCCTTCCAGTACAGTCCACTCAGCAGATCCTCATTTGGGCCCTACTATCACTGGGAACTTTATCGTTTATACTGTAGACATATTGTTTTTGTCTTTTCTAGCAGATATTCACTTAACATCTGCAGCTGCTGTTTTTTTTTGTTTTTTTTATACATTATTGGCCAATTATTTTATTTAGCATTGTAATTAGTGTATTTGTTGTGTAAGTGTCTTGTTGATAGGAATAAAATATACATTTGCCTAGATAATATGCCAAGTTGTCTCCCAGGCCCCACATACATGGGTTTTGGTATTAGTTGTATTTAACAAGAGATGTTGAGCCTCAGTCAGGTTTTTATTGCATTACTTCAAGTATGTTATTTGTATGCATTGGTATAAGTCTTGGTTTGGTATACGATAAATTCTTTGAAGTTCTGGGAAGGGTTTCAATGTTGCATCTGGAAGTAGGTCCCGCAGCGACTGTATGCCCAGGTTACTCCAAGTGTGTATCTTAAGATGAGGGATAAATAGTTTCAGTAAATCTAGGGGTAATAATACCTGTTAGGTGCACCAGGTGCATTTGTCAGAGCAAGTAACATGTTTATGGCCTGAATTGTAGCCTGGATTGCAGGGTATTAAGAGTCTGGAAACTTTTCAGACATTACAGCTGCAAAAATTGCAGTGTGTGCGAAGGTGCAGGGTAGAGGATAAGCTTCAATGGAAGACCAGACTTTGTTAAAACTGGAAGTCCACCAGTATTGTGATTGATCAAGTAATGCAGCCAAATAGTAGTGATATAAATTGGGTAAAGATAAGCCTTCCAATAATTTGTGATTTTTTTAAGTAAAATATGCACAATTCGTTTTATTTCCAGTCCTTATATATAGTGTATAATTGTAGTATAGACTGAATTTTAGAGATGAAAGAGGACGATAGAACCAGTGGTATAGTTCAGAACAAATAGAGCATCTTCAGTAATGTAATAATTTTAAAAGAAGCTATTTTGCCTATGATAGAAAGTATAAATATAGTGTATTGTGCTTCTCAGGGTAGGTTAGGAAGAAAGGGTTTTAAATCAGGTACAGTAGGTGCTGCTGATTTTGTGTCAATCTCGCCTCTTCTAGTGGCGAGATTGACACCCTACGAGCCCCGTCGCGAGAGCCAGCGCCGAGCTGTCTCGTCATCGGGAAAGGAAAAATGTTTTTCCTTTCGCAATGAGCGACATGCATTGCTGACATTAAGGCCGGTGGACGGAGATCCGACGTGGATTCCCGCCAATACCAGGCACTGTGTTTGGTATGAATCCTGAGCGGGAACTTCACGCCAAATTTTAAATAAAAAACCGGCATGGGTTCCCCCTCCAGGAGCATACCAGGCCCTTCGGTCTGGTATGGATTTTAAGGGGAATCCCCTAAGCCGAAAAAACGGCGTGGGGGTCCCCCTCAAAATCCAAACCAGACCCTTATCCGAACACGCAACCTGGCAGGCCGCAGGAAAAAATGGGGGGAGAGAGAGCGCCCCCCCCCCTCCCTCCTGAACCGTACCAGGCTGCATGCCCTCAACATGGGGGGTTTGGTGCTTTGGGGCAGGGGGGCGCGATGGACATACCATGTCGGCGGCACCTACTGTATAAATAAAAATACAGTTTGGCGGTGGAATTTGGTATGTGAATTCCAAGGTATTTAATTGAGAGGAAGGACCATGGATAAGGAAACTTGTTACAAAGGAAGGGTGAAGGGGGGGGGGGCAATATTTATGCCTACAATTTGGGATTTGGAAGCATAAACTTTGTAATAGGATACTAAGCTGAGGTTTGTGAGGACAGTTTGAATTTTTTGCAGTGAAGTAGAAGGTTCCGTATTTATTAACATCACATAATCGGCAAAGAGTCCTGTTTTATTATGCAGGTGTCCGATTTGAGCTCCTGTGATATCAAGTGAGGTTCTGATCAACTGCGCCAGGGGCTCCATTAGCATAGCAAAAATAAGTGGTGACAGTGGACATCCTTGTTGGGTGCCGTTCGAACGAATAAAAAAAAAAATAATTCGACTTACAGGATATCTCTTGAAGAGCAGCTCTAAATCTATAACACGAAAAATGACAAGATCCAAGAGGGCTCCAAGGCTCCGCCTGACCTGATGACATCACTCCACCCACCCGACATGTTGCCTCCATAACGGAAATTATTGTTGTAGGCACTGCTACTATAGTGATTGTCACTGGCATCCAGGTCCCATGCAAAGCGGTTGCCCTGCTGCATAGTAACAGGAGTTTACTCGCTTGCTTAGCACAGGCACCATTTAGAGAACATTTTTTTTTATCAGAAAAAAAAGCTTTTATTGTGTCACAAAGTCAGATGTGCAAAAAGAATAGCACAGAAGAAGATATTGTCAGCATATGCATTAAAAACAGTATGTTATACATGAAATGGTTCAGGGTACGTAAAGCTAAGAAGATATGTCATTTCCAGTCACAGCAGAGAATACTTATGACAGATGTACCCCTTCCCAGATTTTATCACCGTACACTCTAACGATGAGCAGACAAAAGATTAGCGGACACAATCATAGTCAAATAAGCAAAGGTACTGTAGAAGAACTAACTACCTTCCAACGGGAAGGTAAACAAACTGGAAATTCTATCATAACAAAGACCAAAGGGATTACAACGGTTTTCTCAGTTTCCAGCCAGTGAGAGAGGGGATACTTAAATTGAACTTTAATTCCGTGATCAAACCCAAAGACTATAAATTGTTGTGCTATGGTGAGAGTAATTAGCAATGGTTTCCATGAGCTAAGAGGTTACATTTGAAGAAGTCGACTGAGGACTAGTTGGGAGGGTGCTAGGCCGGGGGTGTCCAGCCAAGGTTGCCATATTTTATAAAACGTATTAGCAGCATTTCTATGTTGATACGTTCGTTTTTCTTTAATAAGAATGGTATTTACCTGCTCAATCCACTTTCGTTGTCGGACTTTGCGGTGATAACCATAAACGAGCGATCTGCTTGCGGGCAATATACAATAATCTCAATATTGCCACATTAATTGGAGGGGTAAAAAAATCCTCATCAACCGCGCCTAGTAAACAAGTTACTGGATGTAACGAAACAGTTTTTTGATGAACAGATGATATAATATTGGTTACAGTTTTTCAATATCTGAAGTTGAGTTTGGGGCAGCGCCACAGCAAATGTATGAGGTCCCCATTAGCCCCCTCACATTTGGGATACAGAGGGGACTCCCTCCCACCCCATGTGTGAAGCATCACCGGAGTAGGGTAAGTTCTGTGCAGGATGAATAGCTGAGAGAGCCTGTACGAGGATGAGACTGAGATGGCTGGCATAGACTGCAAACATAATTCCCAGTCCTCACCCCCCATCTCGCCCAGGTCCTGTTCCCACCTACATCTACACGGTAGTCTAGCTGCATCCAGTGTCTTCGAGGAGAGAGTACTATATATCTGTGAAATTATGCCCCTTTTATTCTGTGTGGTGAGTATGTCAGTTATTAAAGGATGTTCTATGAGGTCTAACCTGGACTGTTGTACCTGTGATTGTAAAGCATGCCGAAATGGAGATATCTATAAAAATGGTGCTTTGGCAGCCCAAACTCCTCCTGTAAGTCCATGAAGGATTTAAAAATGGTCTGATTATAGAGTTGGGAGATATAGCGTATACCCTTGGCCTCTCAGGACTGAAACCCCTCTAGTTTATGTAGTTCCGTGTAGTGAGGGTTATGGCACAACGGACGTTTATGCCGCATACACACGATCGGAAGTTCCGACAACAAAACCGTGTTTTTTTTTCCGTCAGGTGTCTTGCGCACACACGGTCGCACAAATGTTGCTTGGAAATTCCGATGGTCAAGAATGCGGAGACGTCCAACACTACGACGAGCCAAGAAAAATTAAGTACAATGATTCCAAGCATGCGTCTAAATGATTCCGAGCATGCGCAGAACTTTTGTGGGTCAGAAAGGGCTACACACGGTAGGAATTTCCAACAAGAACTTTTGAAGTCGGAAAAATTGAGAACCTGCTCTCAATCAATTGTTGTCGGAAATTCCAACAGCAAATGTCCGATGGAGCCTACACACGGTGAGAATTTCCAACGAAAAGCTCTCATCGAACATTTGTTGTCGGAAATTCCGACCGTGTGTACGCAGCATTAGAGAACATTTAAAGAACACTTTGAATTTTTTTTAATGAATTCAAAGCGTTTTCTGACTGGATGAGGTGAAGAGACAGGACAGTATTGTCACAATATCCACCTTGTCAAATCAGAGAAGGCTTTGCATTCATTGAGAAAATGCCAACGTTCTTTGAATGGCGTCCATGCTGAGTAACTGACCCCCTGTGTATACTATGCAGCAGGGCACAGGACCTGGAAAGGTAGCAGCAGTAACTGTAGTTGTGGTGCCTACTACAAAAATTCCCAGCTTTTACATACCATACCTGGAATTTGACAAGGTGTGGATTGTGACTTCACCGCTCCACCTCATCCAGTCATAGAATGTTATGCATTTACTGTTCTCTAAATGGTGTCAATGCTGAGCAATTGACCTCTTTTGTTCTCTAAGCAGATCACTTTTGTTCACTAAGCAGTAGACTTGTGCACAACGGAAAAATTTGTTTAGTTTCGGTTCGTTTCTTGTGCACAACGGAAAAATTTGTTTAGTTTCGGTTTGTTTCTTTTCGGTCCTGTTGATTCGTAATCATTCGTAATTTTGCTAGACGGGATTTTTCGTGTTTGGACTAATTCATATTTTCGCAAGCGTCAATTTTCGTAGAATTTTTAGTTGATTTATAATTCGTACTTTCGGTAGAGTACATTGTTTTTCGTTGATTCTGAACACAACTTTTACTTTCGTAACTTTTTTGGGTTCGTTGATTCGTAATTTTCCGTGTCTCTCTCACAACGATGCTGCCTATTATGCCTAATGTGCTTCGAATGGATTTGTACTTTTCTAAATACATAGTGGTTATTGGTAACGATTCGAAATTTTTTTACATGCGGCTATAGCCTCCGCCCCTGTACACCATTTTGAGAGGGAGTTCAGCACGGTGAGGGAGAAGCAGAGAGCAGAGTGAGTGTTATTGTGCTTCGTATGGATTCGTACATTTGTAACTTTTTTCATAACGAATTATGCCGAAGACATTCGGGCATTCGCTATTTGCGGTATAATTTATTTCGGATTCGGTTTTATTCGTAATTGCTTTGTTCGGAAATTCGAATGCTTCCGAATGTCCGAAAGTTGCTAAATTCGGGCGCATTTCGATTCGATTTGTTACAAAACGAATTGCACAAGCCTACTAAGCAGCAGGACAGCCACTCGGACCCAGAAACCAGTAGCAATCACTGTAGTAGCAGTGCCTACTACGGTGATTTCCAGCTTCCACAGGGATCGACCAGGTATGGCACATGCATAGTTACATTAGTTCAAGCAATACCTGGAATTCAGCTTTAAAGTGCCACTCCAATCAAATCAATATAATGTATATAATATAAATATAAAAATGTTTCTTGTTTAATGTTCCAAAGATTTTTTGTTTAGTCGCATATGTAATTTAAAGCAGTATTAAACTCAAAACCCAAAAATGCAACAACAGATAATTACGTCTGCTGCCATTCTTGTTCACAGCCGCCTAGCAAACTCTAGCTAAAGCATGGTGGTCTTTCATACAGGCTGTTGCCAGTGAAACAGAAAAGTATGTGATACATGACACATTAACCTCCCTAGCGGTAATCCCGAGCGTGACTCGGGGTTGTTTTTTTATGCTAGGATCGGTAACCCCGAGTCACGCTCGGGGTAGACATTGCAGAGCTCGCAGCGGAGTTTCCTTACCTTCTCCTGGCGATCCAGCGATGATGTCCTCTGCTGTGATCGCCAGCGAGATCTCCGGCGAGTGTCGGCACTTTCGACCCCATCTGACTTCCTAGTTCCGTTCCCTGCGAGCCGCAGCGGCGCAAGGGAGCGGAACTGGGCGGCAAATTCAAAAAGGTAAACACATAGTATACATACAGTATACTGTAATCTTACTGATTACAGTACTGTATGTAATAATTACACACCCCCTTTGTCCCTAGTGGTCTGCCCAGTGTCCTGCATGCACTTTTATATAATAAAAATCGTTCTTTCTGCCTGTAAACTGGGGATTGTCCATAGCAACTAAAAAGTGTCCCTTTATGTCAAAAGTGGTTTTAGACCAGCTACAAAGCAGCGATAATAAATTAGAATCACTCGCAGAATTGAGCGATAGCGATTTGTGGGGAAATTCGTCAACAAACACTAAATCTAATGACAGCGACAATTCTGCAACTGAGCAAATTTCAGTGTTTTTGATTTGATTACATTATTGAATAATTTTTATTATAATTAGATTACTATTTTTTATAATTATTTATAGTTATTTATTATATTATAATTTATAATTTTGTGTTTCATATTTATCATACCCGGGATGTTTACTAGACTCTGGTTTGGTCAGGTTTAAGTAAGTAATTACTAAGAATCGCAGGCCTATAATACATATCACCAAATTTTCATGCAAAATAATTGTACCGCTTTTGGTACATAATTCCAGAAAGAATCATACCGCCAGGGAGGTTAAGAAATGGCTGCAGTACTTGATGATAAAATCTAAAAAAAATTGAAAATTTGGTCTCCGTGGATCCATTCCTATCTCCTTGTGAACTATGACAGGTCCCTCTTATGTTTATAAGATCATTATCTTGTGGGCTTTGCCTTCGTTTTGTTGGTCCTTGTGGTCAGTCACTTTTCTCCCCGACATTTCCTTCACTTGCTCTTCTTCTTTCTTCTCTACTCTTCTTCTTTTTATTATCTGTCTCTTCCTTCACCTTTTCTTATTCCTGCTCCTGTGGGGATATTCATCCTGTTGGTAAGTATCTGTATTTCTAGTGTAACTAATTGGAAATTCCCATCCCTTGCGGTTCTGATGTAGACTATGAGTGGGATGTCGCATCAGGACATGTAACAATATATTCTTATGCCATTATTGACATGTGGTGCCTAGAGCCTTGATTTTGAATGCCTGGGCCTCTGAGCTCTAACTTTGATACTGTTGTTTAAAAGCTAGTTGCATGTACTGGTGTATTTTGGTTTTTGGTGTTGCAAGCTCTGGATTTTCTAGTAAATTTTTATTACACTTGAATGCTGTATCCAGTAATTTATATACAATATGACAATGCATAAGCTGTTAATCTGTTATGTTATTAACAATATGTATTGACAATGAAATAATGAACATTGTAAGCACCCCTGTCAGTGTTAAATGGTTTGTCTCAACCCTCTAACTGCTACATCGGCAGGAAAGGTTGTTCTGTTGAAAAACAACAGACTAACTGGCAGGATCACCAGATGAAAAAAAAACAAAAGAATACTGAAAAAAATAATAATGCAGCCTTCACATCTATGACTGGTAAGCTACAATATAATAAATGTTTGCCTTTGAGTTCAATTCCCACTTTAAAGCATGCACATCACGAAAGATCAGTTTGCTACAACCTGGTCAGCTTTACTCCTTCCTAGTTCATCTTAACTACTTGCCGCCCGCCGACAGTAGTTTTACAGCACAGCCCCGCTGGACAACGTACCGATCACGCTCAGAACTAGACTAGTGTCCCTATTAGTATAGTCTCCAAAAAATGCAGCGTTAGCAGCAGGGGAGGGCTGGGCCAGGGGGCAGGGTGGCAATTGCCTCCCAGGCCACCCTAACTTATGTTCAAAATGGCCGGCAGCCGCTGCCCGCTAACATTTTCTTTTTTATTCTGGTCTAGGAAGTCGGGCCGGGGGCATGGCCACGGCGGCCGACCACTAGCTGTTGCATTCCGGGAGTTGTAGTCCGCACTCAAGCTTCTGGTGGGTGGAAAACACAGCAGCGCAGAGGAAACTACAACTCCCTGGGACCAGATCAGAAGAAGGCAGAGGCAGGGCGTGCCAGGGAGTCGGGACGCAGGGCTGCAGGTCTGGGCGCTGGCTGCAATTTGACCCCAGGATCAGGAGCGTTACCCTCCCAGGAGACCGTGGCATGCAAGGACATGCTGAGCTGAGATCGCTGAGGTGAGAGACCCTGACACCCCTAGCTGACCCCCCATCTCCCCCCCATACACCCCATGTAACCTGCCCCAGTGATCAGGCTGCATTGATGGGCACTGGAGTTGGCTGCACTGATGGGAACTGGTGAGGCTGCATTGAAAAACCAGGTGGGCCATGGATGGTGAGCTGATTCGGCGGTTCAATGGGCCACTTGACTGGACTTGCCCCGCAGGCCTAAGGCCTGCCAGCCCTCCCCTGGTTAGCAGTATCAGCCGTGACTACTGCCAGCTCTTGCATTTAGTCCGTCCCCCCAACAAATGCAGTTTTCAGTATTCAGTATAATTTTTCTGATCACTGTTACCTCGGTAAATTTTATTTCTAACGTACAAGCACTCTCTAATTGCTAGCAAGGAGCTCTTTTTTGCCATAGTTCCCACTAGGTACCTCTAAATTTAGTGCCCAAAATGTCCTAAAACTAGGCACACGAGTGAAGAGGCCTACAAGATTCTGAGCATGACAGATGAGAGTGAAGGGGAGTTCTCACTGTCAGAATCTGTCTCAGAATACAAACCTGTAGAAAGCCAGGCGTACCTGACCAGGTTCCTGAGGTGCTAGAAACAAACAAATAGTTATGCTCATATGCAGCAGAGTTCTAGTACTAGCGCTGCACTACCTTTTGGTGATCTGGCAAGCACCAGCAGCTTAGTACATCCTGGTATTTTAGACATCAGCACTGCAATATCTCATAGTCAAATGGCAAATGCCAGAAGTGCAGTACAAGCTGGTGAGGTCGCTAGCACTAGTACAGTAGCGGAATGCAAACACAACCTCCAAGAATTAGAGCACAGGCCCATAGAGCTCATAGTAGCCTTCCAGAGGTGCTTGCAAACCCTAATTGACTACCCCCAGATTCAGCAGCATCCATTATCCCCCCCCATTCACAGCCCAGCCCAGGGTTTAGGTGTAAAACAGTGAACTTAACAAGGCACCTTTTTTAGCAGTTTTTCACCAACAACCTCTTCAATTTGATTGTGGACCAAACTAATGTTTATGACCTACAATACATCACCGCAAACAAAAAAAATGCAGTCATTTTGCTCCACAGACCAGATTCATCATTTGCCTGTGTTCTCTGCTGAAATGGCCAGGCATAGATATGAGCATATAATGAGTTTTATGCATTTAATTGACAATACACTCTGTTGTCCTCGGGGTGACCCAGACTATGATCGGCTCCACAAAATTTGGCCCCTCGTAAATGACCTTTCCTAAATATTGGGGTGTATACACCCCAACAAAACATCTGCGTAGACGAGTCCCTAGTACATTTTACTGGCAGGCTTGCAATTAAGCAATATCTCCCCAGCAAGCGTGCAAGATATGGGGTCAAACTGTATAAGCTCTGTGAAAGGCCCACAGGCTATACATATCATTTTAGAATTTACAAGGGAAAAGTTACTCAGCTGGTGCCCACAGGATGCCCAGACTACACTGGGAGCAATGGCAAAATAGTATGAGACTTGGTGTCATCCTTGTTCCTAAAGGAGTACCATTTGTACGTGGACAACTCTTACGCAAGTGCGCCACTTTTTTGACATTTGTTCATTAAAGAAATTGGCTGCCGTGGCACCAATAGCTTGTTACCATCCCACTTAGAAAGGGGGAGAAAGCCTGCTTACGGAATGATGAACTACTTGCAGTGAAGTTGAAGGACAAACGGGATGTATTCATTCATGTATTCACGCAGACACGACAGTCCAAATTAGCACGGCATCTGGTATTGTTGAAAGCCTCTTTGTGTCCACGACAAATGATGAAGCCATATTTAGCATCCCTCAGAGCTAGACACTGGTACAAAAAAGTGTCTATATATTTATTTCAATTGGCTCTATATAGTGCTTTTGTATTTACAAAGCAACTGGAAGATCTGAGTCCTTCCTAAAATTTCAGGAACCGATCATCACGGCTCCTTTGTATCCAGAAGGCGTTGTGCCCAATACCCAATCCTCTCAGGTACCCCAACCCAAAGGTCACCCCAAAAAAGTTGTGTCTGTGGGAGACACAGAATAAGACATGACACAAGTTTTTTTGTCCTACCTGTCCTGGCCAACCTGGCATCTGCATCAAGAACTGCTTCCATTGCTACCACACACTAGTGGAGTATTAGTCTAGGGTACAATACGGCACAATCTAGGGCACGCAGTTATGCACAAGAAGGGTCTCGGAAGATGTTAGATAGTCAGGAAACTTTTGCGAGACCCTAAAATCGAAGGCTGGAAATATAAGGCTCCATGTACACTGGGCAGTTCCCTTGGCAAAAAAAAAAAACGCTCAAATAAAGAGTCTTTGTACATAGTTTAGGAGAGTTTTTTGTTTTTTGTTTTTTCTGCCAGAAAGCCAGAAAGCTGTAATCAGAAACGCAAACCAGAGGGGTTGTTTTTCCTGCTTCTATATGTTGAGCTTAAAATATTCCTGTAATCGTCCTAATGTGCATGGACACATAGGATAACATTGTGCTGCTTCTACAGGCAGAACACAAAACTCTTGTAGAAGCAGTGATTTTTAAGCCAATGTTCCAAAAGGAAAAAATTTATAATGAAAAAAAGTTGTTGTTTTGTTGAGTTAATGTTATTTTGTTACTGTGTGTTATTGTTAACAGTTGTTTGCTTTTATGGAACGCCAATCAGCTGCAGCACTGATCTGTGTATTCTGAGAGCAGCAGGGTGCTGCTCTCAGATTACATACAGTACGTCAGTGCCTGCAGCGCTGTGGGGGAGATTTCTCCATCCGCAGTTAAAAAAAAGAATGTGTATGCCCAAGCATTAGAAGCATGGAGACGTCAGCGGGCAGTAGTTCCTATGCATCAGCATATACTTTTTTCACTTTTTTCTGGCAGAGATTTCTTCATCCACATTCATCGATGTGAATAGAGGAATCTGTTAGGTTCCCTATGGGCTGAACAAAAAAAAAAGAACATTACATGTATGCCCAACATTAAAAGAGTAGGTGGATGTGTGGCGGAAGCTTCTAATGGTGGGCATACCATACACTTTTTCTGGCAGAGATTTCTTCATTCACATCGATCGTTCTTTTTTTCGTTCAGCTGACCTAAAATAGAATAATACATGTATGACCAACATTAGGAGTGTGGCAGAAACATGTAATGTCTTAGAGGCCCTAAAAGGTCAGGACAGTTCAAACACCCCCCAAATTACCTCTTTTTGGAAAGTAGACACCCCAAGGTATTTTTTGACACATGTTTTTGGAAAATTAAATAAAAAAATATAAAAATGTTATACACAAAGTTGCCACTTTACCAGATATTTCTCACACTTGTCACAAGTATACATGGAATTACACCCCTAAATATGGGGATACCACGTGTGTGAGACTTTTTGGGAGCCTAGCTGCATACGGGGACCCAAATTCCAATGATCACCTTCAGGCTTTCAAAGGGCATAACCTGTGCATTTTATTTCCTGACTACCTATCACCGTTTTGGAGGCCCTAAAACACCAAAATAGTACAAACATCCCCCAAATTACTTGTTTTTGGAAAGTAGACACTCCAAGGTATTTGCTAGGAGGCATGGCGAATATTTTGCAGATCTCAATTTTTGCCACAAGTTTTTGGAAAATTAAAAAATAAAACAATATGTATTTTTTATTTACTTTTTTTATTGTTAAAAACCTTGTGACAAAAAATGAGATCTGAAAAATGCTCACCATGCCTCTTATCAAAAACCTTGGATTGTCTACTTTTCAAAAAGGGGTAATTTGGGGGGGTGTCTGAACTTTCCTGGCATTTTATGGTCTCCAAATCTGTAATAGGTTATCAGGGCGTGAAATTAGGAAATTACGCACTTTGAAAGCCTGAAGATGGTCATTAGTTTTGGGCCCCCGTATACAGATAGGCTCCTAAAAAGTCTCACACATGTGGTATCCCCATACTCGGAAGTAGTAGCAGAATGTGTTTTGGGGTGTAAATCCCTATATATACCCATGGCATGTGTGAGAAATATCTAATTAAAGTGACAACTTTGTGTAAAAAAAAAAAAAGAAAAGCTTTTTTTTGCCAAAAATTTGTGGCAAAAAATAAAATCTTCCATAGACTCAACGTGCCTCTTAGAAAATACCTTAGGGTGTCTATTTTCCAAAAAGGCTCATTGGGAGGGTGTTTTGTACTATCCTGGCATTTTAGGCCCCATGTACACGGGACGCTGGTGCAAACTCTTCTGAACGAAGGTTGAAGCCGGCGTTTAGAAACGCCCATTTTGCCGCGTTTGCATGCCGCGTTTAGCTGCGTTTAGCAGTGTTTTACCGCGTTTGCGTCTAGAAGCGTTTAGTTAAGAAACATCATAAGGACCCTCCCTAAGCTCAAAAAACTGTATTATTAACTATTTCAGCCATTTTGTGAGACCAGAGTGAGTAGCAGCAGCTGAGAGAGCAGCAGTGTACTTGTATTTAGCGTGTCACTTGCCACATCACCTGCCACAAGTTGTGGATTGTCCACTTGCCACGTCACCTGCCACAAGTTGTGGATTGTCTACTTGCCACGTCACCTGCCACGTCACCTGGCCACAACACCTGCCACAAGTTGTGGATTGTCCACTTGCCACGTCACCTGCCACAAGTTGTGGATTGTCCACTTGCCACGTCACCAGCCACAAGTTGTGGATTGTCCACTTGCCACGTCACCTGGCCACAACACCTGCCACAAGTTGTGGATTGTCCATTTGCCACGTCACCTGCCACGAGTTGTGGATTTTCCACTTGCCACATCACCTGCCACAAGTTGTGGATTGTCCACAATGCAATGCAAGCAATTACAGTTTTGTTTTATATTTTTTTATGTTTTTTTATCATTTGCCATAATTTTTTAGATTTTTAATGTAAAAAAATAGGTCACCTTTAAAAACGCTTATAAACGAACACGTGGCTAAACGCCGGTACCGCAATTAGCCGCATTTGGCGTCTGAAACGTGGAAATCTTTGGCGTCTGAACCCATTTTTTTGCTTTCAGAAAAACGAGGGTAAACGCAACTGCCTAAAAAGGCAATAAACGAGACTGTGTACATGGACATAGGATAACATTGAATGTGTTCAGGGGCAGTTGAAAAAAGTGTCCAACTGCCTCTGAACTTGCGTTTAACAGCGTCCCGTGTACATGGGACCTTAGGGCCTTCAAAACTGTGATAGACAGTCAGAAAGTAAAAGCTGCTAAATGGTAGTGTACAGTTAGGTCCATATATATTTGGACACAGGCACAATTTTTGATTTTTTCAGGTATTTACCAAAACATATTCAAGCTATAGTTATATAATGGAGAGGATCTGAAAGTGCAACCCCCTTTTTCAAGGGACCAAAAGTAATTGGACAATAGAATCAAAAGCTGTTTCATGGAAAGGTGTGGGCTACTCCTTTATTATTTCTTCAACAGTTTGGTACATTCTGAGGAAAGAAGAACGCACTGGTCAGCAGCATAAAAAATCCTGGAAGTCTATGGAAGACAACAGTGGTGGATGATCGCAGGATCCTCTCTATGGTAAAGAAAAACCCAATCGCAACATCCAGACAAGTGAAAGACACTCTCCAGGAGGTGGGAATATCATTGTCAAAGTCTACAAGCAAGAGAAGACTTCATGAGAACAATTACAGAGGGTTCACCACAAGGTGCAAACTATTCATAAGCCTGAAGAATAGAAAAGCAAGATTAGACTTTGTCAAAAAACATCTAAAAAAGCCAGACCAGTTCTGGAAAAGCATTCTTTGGACGGATAAAACTAAGATTAATCTGTACTAGAATGACAGGAAGAAAAAAGTGTCGAGAAGGCTTGGAACAGCACATGATCCAAAGCACACAACGTCATCTGTAAAACATGGTGGAGGCAGTGTGATAGCATGGGCATGCAAGGCTTCCAGTGTCACTGGGTCAGTGGTGTTTATTGATGATGTGACAGAAGACAGAGGCAGACGGATGATTTCTGCAGTGTTTAGAGATAGACTGTCAGCACAGATTCAGCCAAATGCAGCAAAGTTGATTGGACGGCGCTTCACAGTACAGATGGACAATAATCTAAAACACACTGCAAAAGCAACCCAGGAGCTTTTGAAGGAAAAGAAGTGGAATATTTTGCAATGGCCGAGTCAATCACCTGATCTCAACTCAATTGAGCAAGCATTTCACTTGCTGAAGGCAAAACTAAAGGAAGAAAGACCCACAAACAAAGAACAACTGAAGACAGCTGCAGTTAGAGCCTGACAAAGCATTAGAAAGGAGGAACCCCAGTCTTTGGTAATGTCCATGGGTTCCAGACTTCAGGCAGTCATTGCCAGTAAAGTATTCTCAACAAAAAATTTAAAAATTAACATTTTATTTATGATTATAAATTTATAATCTATTTATATAATTTATAATTTAATTAATTTGTCCAATTACATTTGAGCCCCTGAAAATGGGGGGGGGGCTGTGTATAAAAACTCTTGCAGTTCCTAAAATTTGTACTTGATATTTATGTGCAACCCCTTGAATTAAAGCTGAAAGTCTACACTTCAAATTAATTTGTATTGTTTTGTTTAAATTTCATTCTGGTGGCATACAGACCCAAAAGTATGAAAATTGTGCCTGTGTCCAAATATATATGACCTAACTGTATATATCATAGTTTGTAGATGCTATAACTTTAACGCAAATACATTATTATACACTTTTTGAGATTTGTTTTACCAAAGACATGTAGCAGAATAATTTTTGGCCTAAATTTATGTAGAAATTTGACTTTATTGTATATGTTTTATAACAGAAATTAGAAATTATTGATTATTTTAAAAAAATTCTGTCTTTTTTCATTTATATCACAAAATGAAAAAAAAAAAAACTGTGGTGATATAATAGAACCAAGAAAGCTCTATTTGTGTTAAAAAATTTTTTATAGAAATTGATTTTCGTACAGTGTTGCATGACCGAGAAATTGCCAGTTCAAGTAGAGCAATGCTGAATAGCAAAACATGCTTTGGTCATGAAGGGGGTAAAACCTTCTGGAGGTCAAGTGGTTAATGGTTACCTGCTGGATGTGGAGACCAGAACATTTGTGTTTAGACTAACCATTCTGTGCCTGCTTATGCTGTACTCTTATTGCACTCTACTCTAATTGATCATTTACAAACCATATCGTTTGCAGAGCAGTCTTTTTGCTCCTTCTGTGTCCGGGAGATAGTAAAAATGGCCGATAACACCACTTCTGATTTTTGCGATGTCTATTTGGTTCTAATGGAAGCAGTGGATGAGGCTATAAAAGGGGCTTTGATTTTATTGGATATGTTTTATAACAGAAAATAGAAAATATTGGGGGTTTTTTTTTAACATTTTCAGTCTTTTTTCCTTGATTTCACAAAAAAAACAAAAAAAAAAAAACGGTGGTGATAAAATACCACCAAAAGAATTTGTGTGAAAAAAAAAATTATAAAAATTTGCGTACAGTGTTGCATGACTGATCAATTGCCAATTAAAATAGCGCAATGCTGAATAACAAAAAATGCTCTGGTCATAAAAAACCATATAAAATATTAATTTTCACTTGGCCGACGTTACTAGAGCCAACATATTCTCCTGGGTATGTATCCCTAGGTTCAGCATTAGAAATCTTGGGGCCCCATGCAGCCTGCCTGACAGTCCCTCCCTCAACCCCCACTTCTTAGGCACCCAGAGGAGATGAAAGAGGCAGTGCACCACAAACTGTGGTTGCAGCAAAATTGTGCTGACAGTAGGAGGGGCTTTAACGTGTATGTACTGTACACAGTGAAGAGGTCAGGAGTATGCAATGTACAGAGTCCAGAGGACAAGAATATTTAATGTACAGTTTGAATGAAAACAATAAAGCCTCTGCATTTTCTAATTTGGTAACACAATAATCGCAAGTAGCCACAGGCCATGTGACCTAGGCTGCACATGCTTTGGGTACAACAAGGTAAAACATTTTTTAACCATGAAATCATTTTTGTTTTCACTTAAGCTATAATTCCAGCCAATGTTTTTTTCTTTTTAAATACTCTACAGCAGGGGTAGGCAGCCAGTAGCCCTCCAGCTGTTGTGGAACTACATTTCGCACGAAGCATTGCAGGGCTGGCAGTTACAATTACTCCCAGAGGCATGATGGGACTTGTAGTCCTGCAACAGCTGGAGGGCCTCAGGTTGCCTATCCCTGCTCTACAGAGTGTGACAGGGTAACACATGGGTAGTTTTATTTTTCCCTCACTTGTGAAGGTAAAGCTCCCCAACTGGGACCCAGGAAGCAATAGAGCTCAGACAAATGATCTAACACCTAAAATGTATGCCCCCTGGAGCAACATAATAGGCTACATAAGTGTGTACTGGCAGCAAAGACCATCACCCCTAGTAGGAGTAAGTTCAGCCTAGGCTGAAGACTATTCCTGCCTCACCACCTGGAACATTGCCACATTGCCACATCCATAGTTGCCAACAGTCCCGAATTTCCCGGGACAATCCCGAATTTGGGACCCTCGTCCCGAATTAAGCTTGTCCCGATTATTTTCCCGGGATTTTGCTTTTGTCCCGGGAAAATCGGGAGTGTTTTACGGAAAAAGCAGCCGACGGGCTACAAAAAAATGGCCGCCGTCGCCTCTGCCAGTACATTTCCCCTTGTGTTCAGTGGAGAGAGGATGGGCATCCAATCAGCTTCTCTCTTTCAGTGTACAAGTATACACTGAAGCCTAGAGGCCCCTCCTCTCTACACTTAACACACGTGGAAGCCAGGAACTGTGTAGCTGCCGCTGCACATGATGGCAGCCCGGGGAGTCAGAGGTCAGCTCTGTACTAGAGGAGATCACAAACAGTGAGTGTGCATGTGCTCGGTTATAGAGAGGAGGTGTATGAGATCGGCTCATCGTATTACACCTGACTGTCATCACACTGCTACTCCCCGAGGAGGACACCAGCACAGGAGAGAGAGAGAGAGAGAGAGAGAGAGCTCTGCTCAACAGTGAGTGTGTGTGCTGCCAGCTCCGGGGATAATGGGCACCAAGCATAGCATTTCCACCCCTACCTACACAACACAGGGCAACCTGCCATCAAGCGTGCTGGGACATGTAGTGCCACAGCTGATCCTCACTCACACCTTATTACCTGCTGCTGAGACATGTAGTGCCACATCTGATCTTCAATCATATTAATTTTCTTAGTTTTTGGACCATGTGCCACCCCAAGCTGCCCTGTGCCACCCCAGCCTGCCCTGTACCACCACAGCCTGCCCTGTATTACCCCAACCTGCCCTATACCACCCCAGCCTAGCCTATACCACTGCCTGCCTGCCCTGTATTACCCCAACCAGCCCTATACCACCCCAGCCTCCGCTATACCACCCAGCCTGCTCTGTGCCACCCAAGCCTGCCCTATACCACCCCATCCTGCCCTGTACCACTCCAAACTGCCCTATACCAACCCAGCCTGCCCTGTGCCACCCCAACCTGCCCTGTGCCAACCTAACCTGCCCTATACCACCCCAACCTGCCCTATGCCACCCTAACTTGCCCTATACTACCCAACCTGCTCTGTGCCACCCTAACTTGCCCTGTACCACCCCAACCTGCCCTGTACCACCCCAGCCTGCCCCATACCACTACAGCCTGCGCTTTGCCATCCAAGCCTTCCCTGTGCCACTTCAATCTGCCCTGTGCCACTTGCCCTATACCACCCCAATACCGCCCTAACCTGCCCTGTACCACCCTAACCTGTCATATACCACCTCAACCTGACACTATACCACCCTATTTTACCCTAATCTGCCACTATACCACCCTATACTATCATTTACAGGGGCTGGTTTGGGGTGCACCCTGTGACCGTGCGCTACCTGAATGGAGCTGGGTAGCCTAGACGGGGGGGGTGACACCATGTTTTACCCCACCAGGTGACACCAACCCTAGTGACGCCACTGCCGTACACAAGAGAGTGGAGAGTTTGTAAGGACAGACTCTGCTGGGGGCACCTGATGTAAGGATGGACTCTGCTGGGGGCACCTGATGTAAGGACTGACTCTGCTGGGGGCACCTGATGTAAGGACGGACTCTGCTGGGGGCATTTGATGGCATCTGGTGGCAGGCGAAGTGGCAGGTGACACGCTTAGGGGTCCCACTGATTCAGCATTATGGTGAGTTGAATGATTTAATTTTATATTACAATGTAATAATAGAAATAATGCGCTTCAATCACCCTGACACCATAACAAACATGGTGTCGGGATGATTGAAGCGCCAACAGGTGTTTTGGAGTATACTTATCTGCCAATTTTGTTACACATTTCTATTGTGGTGTAGGATCTGGCTTCTTTCTTTCTATTTCTTTCTCTCTCTTTCTCTCACCTCGGACTGCAGCCACACCCCTTTGAACCACGCCCATTTAAGCCACACCCACTAATGTGCGTAAACCACGCCCATTTTCCGCCGCGGCGCACTTCGCGCGCCGCATTTTTCATTTCAGCATGACACGCCTACAAACGAATGCCCCGCCCCCTAATTATAACAAGGCTCTGCCTCAATACAAAAAAAGTGTCCCAGATGTTTTTTTTGCAATGTTGGCAACTATGCACATCACCTGTGTGCAAGTAAGCCAGTGAGGAGTCCTAGCTTTACTTGGTGCATACTTCTTTTCTGGTCACTCTGAATTGCTGAGGCAAGTGGATCAATGCGACCGCCAAGCAACTAGCGTCAGAAGCAGCTCAGAAATGGCAGACCCAATATTTCTGTATTGACAGGTCTCTTACAAAAGTGCAATTTGATCAAACCTGAAGATGATGTATTTCAACTGATAGTACACAGTTTTGCTTAATATCTCTAGTCTGCTGCACATGGCAGCCCTGTTGACTAATCCACCCCACACAGAAGGACATTAAATACCTTATTGTGTATGCCAGCCACTGCTCCCAGTTTTTAATTAAAAATTCCAAGGGCCATCAGTTTAGCAACAGGGGCCTGGGATAGAGAGGGGTCGATTTGCTCAGTTTCAGGATCAGGCAGAGTAATTGTCTGTGCTAAGGATCCCTACAATTAAATTCAAGTTCCGACCTGCCCTGGAGGATTGATATAAAAGAAGCCAGATATGTGAATTAAAGCGTTAAGCCCAAAAAAGAAGAAGAATGCTCCTTTAAAGCATGTTATACAGCACAGTGCTTGTGCTGTGTCATTTGGCCCCTGCAACACCTGTAACACCTGGGTGATCCTGCCAGTTTCTACCCTCCCCTGTAAACTATATCATGGCTGCTGAGTCCTGACACGGTGGTCAGCTTACGTGCCTTCATCATCCGCTCTCTCCTCTGTCCTCCACTGTGCTCCTGTGTCCACCTCTTCCCTCCCTGCCTGTCTGCCCCTGTGTCAGTGCCCGCCCCCTCTGCTCCTGCTGCTCTCATAACTGTTTAAAATGTACATAATCCTGCAAGTT
Source organism: Rana muscosa (assembly GCA_029206835.1). NCBI lineage: Eukaryota > Metazoa > Chordata > Amphibia > Anura > Ranidae > Rana > Rana muscosa. The sequence goes on along the minus strand of CM055116.1, from coordinate 487,284,731 downwards.
CCCTAATGACAGGAGCTGCTGTCTCTATGTTTTAATAAACAAAAACCTTAATGCTGGATTTCAGACTCTTTATGTGAGTAGCAGGTAGGGGGGACTTGTAGAATGGCTTGAGGGAACAGTCTTAGTAAATCAGCATGCAGCGTGGGTGCTGCGTGGGTGCTGTGTACTAAGTGTCCTGCTTAACCGTGACTCAGTCTCTGCTATCAGTGTGTAAGTATAGGGCAATGCGCCCTCTCACCGGTCCCTGCGGTGCAGCTGCAGACTCCTGCTGTAGGAAAGGGGCCCTTTTGCCTCTTTTGGCTCCAGTGATCAGAAGTGAAGGAGGAAAGAGTGTGAGATCATCACCGCTATCAGGCCTCAAGCTCTGGTCTCCACCAGTCTGTTCTTACACAGAGATGTGTGCACACCGCCTGATGTGCTCACATGGACTCCCACACTGCCAAGAGAGAGATATTTTCTGTATTGTCCGGTAAAATCTATACCATCACTCCCCCTCTCCCCTAGTGTTTTATAGGAAATGTAGTGTAAGGGTCCATGAGTCCCATTCCATGGTTGATGTCTTGGACTTCAATTCCCGTGATCCCCAGCATTCTGCATAGAAATCCAAAGGCTTTCCTGGCTATAGCTCTCCCTCTGCTGACTGGAGGAGTACAACACAACATCCAGCTTAGCAGTATATAGTGAAAGAAAAACTGACTGTAAAGAAGACAATGTCTCCTTCTCCATGTTTCTGTAGTCCAGCACCTGGCTACTGGTGTGTGAATGGCTCTCTGCATGAAGTCCACCCTGTTAAACTAAAGCAGCAATGCCCTTACCTCTACTCTAAGTGCAGAGATTTTACCAACAGGATAGACAGAAGAGACATAAGAAATCATTTAGGCATCAAAACCTGATATTTCACTTTTTGTCAAATTAGCTTTTCAGTAGCATATGGTAGAATTAGACATAAGCACTGGTTCAAAGAAGATGTTTGCATCAATGCATTTTACAGGACTAGACTGCACTTATGACTGACACATGTTAATAATAGCATTTTTCTGAAGCTCATTGATATATGAGGCAGGATACTCTTAAGAGATAAGTTCACTTTATATAAATAAATCCAGAAGGGGTTGGGTGGAGCGTTAAATACTAGCGGAGGCATCATCCCGAGACTAAATATATAATGTAAATATATATGTAGCACTAACCCCCCTCTCTGAGATCGGGCTGCTGGTTTTGTTTTGGGTCATGCAAACTACCTCCAAGGCTTCCGTTGTCAGGGTATAGAAAGTCTCTAGAAAGGCCAATGTCCACACAGATGTAAAACCCAACAATAATGCCTCATACACACGATCGTTTTTCATGCCGTTAAAAATGCCATTTTAAAAAATGGCCATTAAAAATGATCGTGTGTATGCTCCAGAGCATTTTTAAAAAAACGGCCATTAAAAATTTTGAACATGCTCTTTTTTCACGTCGTTTTTCGTGTCGTTTTTTTTAACGACGTGAAAAACGATAGTGTGTATGCTTTAACGACGTGAAAAAAAACGCGCATGCTCAGAATCAAGTATGAGACGGGAGCACTCGTTTTGGTAAAGCTAGCGTTGGAAATAGATATGGCACATTCGTCACGGTTGAATTAATAGCATCGTTTTAATGCTGCGCATTCCATTCTTCTTTTGAGAATGCTTAAACAATTACCTTCTTTTGATAATGACATTGAGAGTTATGCCAAACTTGTTTCTAAAGTAATTCCTAATTGATTTAATGATAGAAAAATATTATTTTCAAGCTACATCTCCCTCATAAACTCCTGAATAAATGTAAAGATCCAAAATATTTTTTAGTTTTGTTTTTGCAGTTTATTTTAGTAATTAAGTTAGCTTATTAATTTTTTGGGGCCTTTTTTTTTGCTTAAATTATTCTTGTGTAAAGTTACCACACCAACCTTCAAAATTTGTCTCATTTTGCCTCAAGGAGGTTTGTGTCCCTTGTTAATAACAATAATATTATTTGAAATGTCCCTGCCTACTCCCTAGCAAAGTCTCTTTTGAACTACAAATCACATAGTCAAGTATTTTAAGCCAAAAAAAAGAATCCTTTATTTAGGAACATAACAAATTAAAGGGGATGGCAGCACTGGAGAGCCTGCTTGCATTTGTGCATCCCTTGGACCCCACAACAACCATCCAAGATGTGAAAACCAAACTATTGATGGAAAGAAATCAAAAAGGAGCCCAATCTTGGCTTGAACTCCCAGAGGTCAGGAACCGCAGCAGCTAAGTCATATATGTCCGCAGTCTGTGGTACTACAGCAGGCATTATTTTTTCCTCTTCCTTGTAGCCTTCTCTCCAGCCTTCTCTGCAGCCTTCTCTGCAGCCTTGGTTGGTTTCTTCCTCGGAGGCTGGGGATCAGGAGGAGAGGTTGTGGCAGGAGGAGTAGTAGGAGGAGGAGGAGGAGGTAGAGGAGTAGGGACAACATCCATGATGTCGGTGAACTTGGTGAGTTCACTGAGCAATCCCTTGTTAATCACCTTCAGCAGAAGGGTCTCACTATAGAGCTTTTTCCGCAGGTCCATTTGGCCTAGCTTATGGGCCAGGACTGCGGCAAAGCCCTCCTCAGCAGAGGGTGCCTCTCTGAGGGCCGCAGTAGCCTCTTTGATGAAGGCTCTTGTTTCCTCCTCCACCTGCCTACCTCTCCTTGGCCCTCGTGGTTTCATTATCAGGGGAGGCATCTGGGCTCTTGTGCTGGGCCCAGCCTCCTCCTGGGTGCCACTGGGCCCAGCCTCCTCCTGGGTGCCACTTGGCCCTGCCTCCTCCTGGTCCCCAACATCACCCTCTTCCTGGCTCTGCTCTGGCTGTAAAAAAAGAAAGGGACTTTATTTATTTTTTGCCACCATCAATCACACACATTGTTCACCTCAAGACATTTTTGAATTGAATGTGAAAATTTCGAAAAGTTTCAGAGATTCCACCTCCTGATATTGTTGCCTTGTCCACATCAAATTTGACCACTACTGTATCTTGCTCTTTAAATCCTTTTATTTTCGAACATTAAATACCTAACAATACTAACATCAATTTAAATTCCTCACTTTTGTACCATATAAATGGAGATATCAATACTTTACCTGGCTCCATATATCCAAATCTGCCTCCCCAAGGGCCTGATCTTGATCCTCAGAGGAAGCCAGAGCAGGGTTGCCAGGAAGGCTGGAGGGCTGGCTGCAAGGAAGGCTGGAGGTTTGGCTACAAGGAAGGCTGGATTGACCTCTGGGGGGAAGGGTGGACAGAAATTCCCGCACTTCCAGCTGGTCATCCAGAAAAGATAGCTTGCTGTAGTACCACAGAGTGGGTTTATAAACCTTATCTGCTGCAGCACCTGACCTCTGGGACTTCAGGACCATATTCCTCTGGGTCCTGTATGTCCCCCTGATGGTACCAATTTTGGTTTTCACATCTTGGAGAGTTGTTGTGGGTATCTGGGTTTGGACAAATGCAAGCAGGCTCTCCAGTGCTGCTGTCCTGGACGTTTTGTTTTTTTCATGGCCAACATTGGGAGAAACTGAAAAATGACAACATTATTAGTAAGCAACAACAAACCAAAAAGAAACCCCACAAAAAAAAAGGGGGTTGAAGATGAGTTGGGGAGATCACAAATGAAGGCTGTAGCACTCTGTATGAATTAGTGAAAAATGTAAGATTCCTAGGCAATCTTTAGGGGGCGTTTAGGGTAAAGCACTACGATGGAGCATAGATTAAAATACATGGAAATGACTAGGCAAGGTGGGTATGGCCCCAGGATAGCATGCTGGAGAGGTTAGGTAAGGCACATTTAAATGTAGGCCTAATAAAAACATTCCCAAAAATAAATTACCATGTGGAGAAAGGGGACATTCCCTGCAGCTAAGAATCATGGGAATTAGGGACTGCTAATAAACCCTAAAAAAAAATTCAATAAATAAAAAACATACAATGTGATGTTTGAAATAAGAACACTTACCTTAATATAGTCCTCCTGCAAAACTTGGAGGATGGCAGAACACGTCTCTGGTATAATGATACCCAGAGCCTGGGGAGATATGCCTGTGGAGAACTTTAAGTCCTGCAGGCTTCTCCCAGTCGCCAGGTATCGCAACGTGGCAATGAGCCTCTGCTCAGCACTGATGGCTTCACGCATAACGGTGTCCTGCCTGGTAATGTAGGGGGACACCAAAGCCAACAGATGCTGAAATACGGGGTCAGACATCCTGAGAAAATTCCTGTAGTCATCAGGATTATTCTCCCTGATCTCCTGCAACAAAGGCATATGACAGAACTGGTGCCGCTGGAGCAACCAATTCTTGGTCTATGAACTCCTCCTGACCCTGCTCATGGCATGGAGTCGGGATACAGCATGAACCCCTGCACCAACTACAGCACGAACTCTATGACGAGTACGTAGCCGCAACATGGCTAGATAACGGTCGGCAGCTCAGAACGAACTAGAAGAACGCACGGAAGAACAGCAAGGCCTATGAAGAACAAGCTGAAAAACAGGAACGAGCAGACAAGAACGCACTGAATAAACAGATACGAACTGACTACAAGCGCTACAAGACAGATACGAACCCACAAGCACAAACTGAACTCCACAAAACGATCTTCAAAGCACGAAGAATGAAAAGCGCGAATCGTCTCTCACCAAACTTTTACTAACACGCGGTAACACGGAATTAGCAAAAGCGTCCCAAACGGTGGCGTCATTAGAACGGAACTTCCCCTTTATAGTGCCGTCGTACATGGTATACGTCACTGCGCTTTGCTTGAACGTTTTTTTTAATGATCGTGTGTACGCAAGACAGGCTTGAGAGGAAACATGAAAAAAAACGACGTGAAAAACGTTGAGAAAAAAAATGGCAAGAAAAACGTACGTGTGTACGCGGCATAAGAATACCCCGCTTTAGACTTGGAGGTTTATGTGTCCATAAAAGCTGATCAAAATGAAGAGGGGATGTATATTGGTAATGTCTGCAATAGATATGATGTTCTGGGCAGGATATCCATTTTTATGAAATTGCTTCTCCCAAACCAAGAAACACTGTTGCATTGCCATGCGTTAAGGTCCCTTCTGATCTCAATTAGAATGGTGGGGGGGGGGGGGGAGTTGACCATACATGTCTTAGACAAGTTTCATGGAATATTGGTCCATAAATACTGTATTTGATGGTAGATTCTGACCATTTAAAAACAAAGTTTTCCTTAACCACTTAACGACCGGCCACTGTAGTTATACAGGAAAAAAAGGTGCAATATAAATGGCCCAAAATTGCACTTCTCGGCGCCTAGGTGCTAAATTGGTGTTCCTGAAAAAAAGCTCTCCTCCAACTAAGAGGGTAATAGGGATAGAAGATAATAATAAAACAGCCCAGAAAACAGTTATCACGGTTAATAAAACTATGATAAAAAGAGTAAAATAAAGCAGCTGTTAAATATATACAAATGAGTGCCTCATGTATATAAAGGATAATAAAATACAAATATCATATCAAAAAAAATTGAAACTCATATAGTCCATATGATAAACAGCGCTAATAATGGATAAGTGTCCAAAAACACATAAAAACACTTAAGTGATGACTTTGCAACAGTCAAACTAAGAGTAAAGTATATTCTATGGATATAATCTGTAGTACACCCTACACCAATCCCAAATCTTCACCACGAGTGAGGCACGCTCCCCCTCTGGGGTACAAACTCACCACAGGGATGAAAAAGGTAAGCCTTTTAGTCTGTAGGTAATGTCACTCCAACTTCCGTCATCACCACCAGGGTAGTCAGGGTTAAATCCTCAGGCAAACATATAAGGACATAAGAGCACCAAATAGTGTAATATTGCTTTAATAAAAAAATTCCCCCAATACAAAGTCCCTGTGTCAAATGCACGTACATAAAAATCACTTGTAAAAGGCACATAAAGTAAAGAGTGTAGTCACCGCTATCCTGTCCCAAGAGGGCGCCCGTATCTGAGCCCCGCAGCGTCTCTGTAACCAGGAAGTACAGAGTGAGCTCCACGGCCAGCTGTCCCATACCCGGAAAAAGTCTGCAGCGCCACGTTTGCAATACGGGCGCCCTCTTGGGACAGGATAGCGGTGACTACACTCTTTACTTTATGTGCCTTTTACAAGTGATTTTTATGTACGTGCATTTGACACAGGGACTTTGTATTGGGGGAATTTTTTATTAAAGCAATATTACACTATTTGGTACTCTTATGTCCTTATATGTTTGCCTGAGGATTTAACCCATACTACTCTGGTGGTGATGACGGAAGTTGGAGTGAGACTACCTACAGACTAAAAGGCTTACCTTTTTCATCCCTGTGGTGAGTTTGTACCCCAGAGGGGGAGCGTGCCTCACTCGTGGTGAAGATTTGGGATTGGTGTAGGGTGCACTACAGATTATATCCATAGAAGATACTTCACTCTTAGTTTGACTGTTGCAAAGTCATCACTCAAGTGTTTTTATGTGTTTTTGGACACTTATCCATTATTAGCGCTGTTTATCATATGGACTATATGAGTTAAAAAAAAATTTGATATGATATTTGTATTTCACTGTAGTTATACGTCGGCCGAATGGTACCGACAGGCAAAGTCACGTATATCTACGTGATTGCCTTTGTATAGTTAGGGGGTCCGATCGGACCCCCCTCCTATACAGTAAATGGTCGTTTTCCGTTGGGGAGCGATCCGGTATGAGGGGACGGCCGTTCGATTCTGGCCACCCCCTCGCGATCGCTCCCGGCGAATGAGAAAGCTTCCTCTGCTGTGTAGTGTTTACACAGGCAGAGGAAGTGATGTCATCCCTCATGCGGCGCTCACATATACCGAGCGCCGTACAAGAGAAGACATCAGGTCAGTGCACAAAACACTACACTGACACCAGGACACATAAGCACACAAATCGCCCCCCCTGGCTCCCCCAGACACCCCCCAGATCACCCCCCAGCCCCCAGTCACAGTGTCACTGATTGCAGTGACCATTTATTTACTGATCACTGCAATCAGTGACATTTGTGACTGTAAAAGTGTCACTACAGTTTAGTTTTAGGTTCAGTGTAGCCCCCTAACCCCCCCTAATAAAGGTTTAACCCCCTGATCGCCCCCCAGATATCCCTTTCACCCCCTAGCACCGCCGTCGCTAAGCGATCGTTTTTCTGATCGCTGTTTTATTGTCAGTGATGCCGATCGGTAGCCAGTTATTTTTTTTAGGTTCGCCGCAGGTTTTTATAGCGTCGGGTACCCCCATATATTACCTAATAAAGGTTTAACCCCCTTGATCGCCCCCCAGATAACCCTTTCAACCCCTAGCACCACTGTCGCTAAGCGATCGTTTTTCTGATTGCTGTCTTATTGTCGGTGATGCCGATCGGTAGCCAGTTATTTTTTTTAGGTTTGCCGCAGGTTTTTATAGCGTCAGGTACCCCCATATATTACCTAATAAAGGTTTAACCCCCTTGATCGCCCCCTAGGTAACCCTTTCACCCCCTATCATCACTGTCGCTAAGCGATCATTTTTCTGATCGCTGTCTTATTGTCAGTGATGCCGATAGGTAGCCAGTTATTGTTTTTAGGTTCGCCGCAGGTTTTTATAGCGTCAGGTACCCCCATATATTACCCAATAAAGGTTTAACCCCCTTGATCGCCCCCAGGTAACCCTTTAACCCCTCTATCACCACTGTCGCTAAGCGATCGTTTTTCTGATCGCTGTCTTATTGTCGGTGATGCCGATAGGTAGCCAGTTATTTTTTTAGGTTCGCCGCAGGTTTTTATAGCGTCAGGTACCCCCATATATTACCTAATAAAGGTTTAACCCCCTTGATCGCCCCCCAGGTAACCCTTTCACCCTCTATCACCACTGTCGCTAAGCGATCGTTTTTCTGATCGCTGTCTTATTGTCGGTGATGCCGATAGGTAGCCAGTTATTTTTTTTAGGTTTGCCGCAGGTTTTTATAGCGTCGGGTACCCCCATATATTACCTAATAAAGGTTTAACCCCTTGATGGCCCCCCAGGTAACCCTTTCACCCCCTTTTGCCAGTGTCACTAAGCGATCGTTTTTCTAAACGCTGTATTAGTTATGCTGGTGCCGATAGATAGCCAGTTATTTTTTTTAGGTTCGCCACAGGTTTTTATAGCATCAGGTACCCCCATATATTATCTAATAAAGGTTTTAACCCCCTAATTGCCCCTAGTTAACCCTGCGTCACACCCCAGGCAGCGTCAGGTTAGTGCCAGTAACGCTAACACCCACGCGTGAAGCATACACCTCCCTTAGTGGTATAGTATCTGAACAGATCAATATCTGATCTGATCAGATCTATACTAGCGTCCCCAGCAGTTTAGGGTTCCCAAAAACGCAGTGTTAGCGGGATCAGCCCAGATACCTGCTAGCACCTGCGTTTTGCCCCTCCGTCCAGCCCAGGCCACCCAAGTGCAGTATCGAACGATCACTGTCACTTACAAAACACAACACACATAACTGCAGCGTTCGCAGAGACAGGCCTGATCCCTGCGACTCCAGTGCTGTAGGAGGTGATTTCACCACCACAGTTAAAAAAAAAAAGCATATATGCCGAAGCATTGGGGCAGCAGGGGCAGAGGAGCGGAGAAGCGATTTTGCTCCTAATGCCGCGTACATACGGTCGAAATTCCGATGGAGGCTTGCCCGTGGAAAAGTCTGACCATGTGTACGCGGCATAACTTTTGCGGGAAGATGCCCCCATGCTTTGGCATATATAAATGGTGCATGTATGCCCATCATTAGAAGTGGGTGGATGAAGGGCGGTATTCTAATGGTGGGCATACCCACCGATCAATCTCTTTTTTTTTCGTTCAGCCAACAGGCTGCATGAAAAAAAAGATTACAATACATGTCCAACAAGGACCAGCAACGTACTGTTATGTTGCTGGATTTTGAATGGTTATACCAGATTGATGCCTGCAGGTTTAGGTATCATCTTGGTATCATTCTTTTCAGCCAGCGGCCGGCTTTCATGTAAAAGCAATCCTAGTGGCTAATTAGCCTCTGGACTGCTTTTACAAGCAGTGGGAGGGAATGTCCCCCCCCCGGATATAAAAAGCGCCATTGGGAAATTGGGAAAGCATTTTATCACACCGATCTTGGTGTGGTCAGATGCTTTGAGGGCAGAGGAAAGATCCAGGGTCTAATAGACCCCAGTTTTTTTTTTTAAAAGAGTACCTGTCACTACCTATTGCTATCATAGGGGATATTTACATTCCCTGAGATAACAATAAAAATGATAAAAAAAAAATATATGGAAGGAACAGTTTAAAAAAAAATAAAAAAGCAAAATTAATAAAAAAAAAAAAAAAAAGCACCCCTGTCCTGCCCTGCTCTTGTGCAATGGCGAACACAAGCGTGGGTCTGGCGTCATATGTAAACAGCAATTGCACCATGCATGTGAGGTATCACCGCGAAGGTCAGATCGAGGGCAGTTATTTTAGCAGTAGACCTCCTCTGTAAATCTAACGTGGTAACCTGTAAAGGCTTTTAAAGGCTTTTAAAAATGTATGTAGTTTGTCGCCAATGCGCGTTTGTGCGAAATTTTAAAGCATGTCGTGTTTGGTATCTATGTACTCGGCCTAAGATCATCTTTTTTATTTCATCAAACATTTAGGCAATATAGTGTGTTTTAGTGCATTTGAAAAATCGCTGCACAAATACTGTGTGGAAAAAAAAAATGCAACACCCACCATTTTAATCTGTAGGGCCTTTGCTTTAAAAAAATATATAATGTTTGGGGGTTCAACATAATTTTCTTGCAAAAAAAAAAATGTTTTAATGTAAACAAAAAGTGTCAGAAAGAGCTTTGTCTTCAAGTGGTTAGAAGAGTGGATGTAAGCTTCCTAATGTTGTGTATAAAATGCCAGGACAGTTCAAAACCCCCCCAAATGACCCCATTTTGGAAAGTAGACACCCCAAGCTATATACTGAGAGGCATGTCGAGTCCATGGAATATTTTATATGTTGACACAAGTTGAGGAAAAAAAATTTTTTTTTTTTTTTTTTGCACAAAGTTGTTACTAAATGATATATTGCTCAAACATGCCATGGGCATATGTGGAATTACACCCCAAAATACATTCTGTTGCTTCTCCTGAGTACGGGGATACCACATGTGTGAGACTTTTTGGGAGCCTATCTGCGTACGGGACCCCAAAAACCAATCACCGCCTTCAGGCTTTCTAAGGGTGTACATTTTTGATTTCACTTCTCACTGCCTATCACAGTTTCGGAGGCCATGGAATGCCCAGATGGCACAACCCCCCCCCCCAAATGACCCCATTTTGGAAAGTAGACACCCCAAGCTATTTGCTGAGAGGTATGGTGAGTATTTTGCAGATCTCGCTTTTTGTCAAAAAGTTTTGAAAATTGGAAAAAAAAAAAAATGATTTTCTTTCTTCATTTTCAAAAACAAATGAGAGCTGTAAAATACTCACCATGCCTCTAAGCAAATAGCTTGGGGTGTCTACTTTCCAAAATTAGGTCATTTGGGGGGGTTTGTGCTATTTTGCCATTTTATGGCCTTCGAAACTGTGATAGGTAGTGAGGAGTGAAATCAAAAATTTGTGCCCTTAGAAATCCTGAAGGCGGTGCTTGGTTTTCGGGGCCCCGTACGCGGCTAGGCTCCTAAAAAGTCCCGCACATGTGGTATCCCTGTACTCAGGAGAAGCAGCAAAATGTATTTTGGGGTGCAATTCCACATATAACCATGGCATGTGTAAACAATATATCATTTAGTGACAACTTTTTGAAATTTTTATTTTTTTTTGTCATTATCCAATCACTTGGGACAAGAAAAAAAATATTCAATGGGCGCAACATGCCTCTCAGCAATTTCCTTGGGGTGTCTACTTTCTAAAATGGGGTAATTTGGGGGGGTTTTGTGCTATTTTGGCATTTTATGGCCTTCAAAACTGTGATAGGTAGTGAGGAGTGAAATCAAAAATTTGCGCCCTTAGAAATCCTGAAGGCGGTGCTTGGTTTTCGGGGGCCCGTAGGCTCCCAAAAAGTCCCACACATGTGGTATCCCCGTACTCAGAAGAAGCAGCAAAATGTATTTTGGGGTGCAATTCCACATATAACCATGGCATGTGTGAGCAATATATCATTTAGTGACAACTTTTTGTATTTTTTTATTTTTTTTTAGTCATTATTTGATCACTTGAGACAAAAAAAAAATATTCAATGGGCTCAACATGCCTCTCAGCAATTTCCTTGGGATGTCTACTTTCCAAAATGGGGTCATTTGGGGGGGTTTTGTACTGCCCTGCCATTTTAGCACCTCAAGAAATGAGATAGGCAGTCATAAATTAAAAGCTGTGTAAATTCCAGAAAATGTACCCTAGATTGTAGACGCTATAACTTTTGCGCAAACCAATAAATATACACTTATTGACATTTTTTTTACTAAAGACATGTGGCTGAATACATTTTGGCCTAAATGTATGACTAAAATTGAGTTTATTCGATTTTTCTTATAACAAAAAGTAGAAAATATAATTTTTTTCAAAATTTTTAGTCTTTTTCCGTTTATATCGCAAAAAATAAAAATCGCAGAGGCAATTAAATACCATTAAAAGAAAGCTCTATTTGTGGGAAGAAAAGGATGCAAATTTTGTTTGGGTACAACATTGCATGTCCGCACAATTTCCAGTTAAAGCAGCGCAGTGCCAAATTCTGAAAACACCTCTGGTCCATTAGCTACAAAATGGTCCGGGGCTTAAGTGGTTAAAGGGGTTGTAAAGGTTAATTTTTTATTTTCTAAATAGGTTCCTTTAAGCTAGTGCATTGTTGGTTCACTTACCTTTTCCTTAGATTTCCCTTCTAAATATTTTTTTTCTTTGTTTTCTTTGTCTGAATTTCTCACTTCCTGTTCCTCCTCAGTAAGCTGTTCAGTAAGCTGTTCTGGCTGACTCCACACCACTCGGATGATGGTGTGAAGTTTAGTGAGGAGAAACAGGAAGTGAGAAATTCAGACAAAGAAAAAAAACATTTAGAAGGTAAATCAAAGAAAAGGGTAAGTGAACCAACAATGCACTAGCTTAAAGGAACCTATTTAGAAAATAAAAAACAAACCTTTACAACCCCTTTAACCACTTCCCGCCCCGTCAATAGCAGATTGACGTCCGGGAAGTGGTTGTGTTATCCACACTGGACGTCATATGACGTCCTGCGGGATAACAGCCGCCGCGCGCCCGGGGGGGCGCGCATTGCGGCGATCGGTGGAGCGGTGGGTCACTCTGACCCACCGCTACACTGATCTCGGTAAAAAGCCTCCGGCGGAGGCTTTTTACCACGTGATCAGCCGTGTCCAATCACGGCTGATCACAATGTAAACAGGAAGAGCCATTGATCGGCTCTTCCTCACTCGCGTCTGACAGACGCGAGTAGAGGAGAGCCGATTGGCGGCTCTCCTGACAGGGGGGGTTCGCGCTGATTGTTTATCAGCGCAGCCCCCCCTCGGATACCCACACTGGACCACCAAGGAAGCCCCCCAGGACGCCCCAGGAAGCCCCAAGCATGTGGATGGCCAGGTAAGTCCCCCATGGCCATCCACATGCACAAAGAGATAAACAATATATATGCCAATCAGTGCCCACAAATGGGCACTGATTGGCACCATCATGGCACAAAAAAAATGCATGATGCCCAGCAATGCCAGCCACCAGTCATCAGTGCCACCTACCAGTGTCCATTAGTGCCACCTATCAGTGCCCATCCGTGCCCATCTGTGCCCATAAGTGCCCACCTATCAGTGCCCATCCGTGCCACCTATCAGTGCCACCCATAAGTATCCATCAGTGCTGCCTATAAGTGCCCATCAGTGCCACCTATGAGTGCCCATCAGTGCCGCCTATGAGTGCCCATCAGTGCCGCATACCAGTGCCACATATCAGCGCCCATCAGTGCCGCCTATCAGTGCCCATCAGTGCCGCCTATCAGTGCCCATCAGTGCCCATCATCAGTGCCACCTCATCGGTGCCACCTCATTGGTGCCACCTCATCTGTGCCCATCAGTGTCGCCTTATCAGTGCCCGTTAGTGCTGCCTTATCAGTGCCCGTCATTGAAGTAGAAAAGGTACTTATTTACAAAAAAAAATAAACAGAAACAAAGAAAAACTTAGTTTTTTTCAAAATTTTCACCCTTTTTTATTTGTTATGTAAAAAATAAAAATCACAGAGGCAATCAAATACCACCGAAAGAAAGCTCTATTTGTGGGAACAAAATGATAAAAAAATTGTTTGGGTACAGTGTTGCATGACCGCGCAATTGTCATTCAAATTGCGACAGCGCTGAAAGCTCAAAATTGGCTTGGGCAGGAAGCTGTATAAGTGCCTGGTAATTGAAGTGGTAAAGTGGACGTAAACCTGAATTTTTATTTTTTATTTTTTTTTGCTGTTACAATGTAGTGTATAAGATTTCCTATCATTTGTGCCAGGTCTTGCCACAAAGAGTTAATCCAGCTCTGAGCAATCCTCTTTTATCGTTCAGTAAGATAAAACGGACAAACAGAGTTTCCTTTGTCCGTTCCGCCCCCTTGCTTTGAGTGACAGGTTATTTACATATCTTGTGCACTAGCTTTAGACAGGCATTATTTTTTAATTCCCACCCCCACTCCTTTTCTGCTGAAGTCATGTGGTTACTTTTGTGGATTTTGACTGGATGTTAGTGATCATAGCAGAAGGAATACACAGGAGAAAATGCATGTTGACAAGGGGAGTGTAGAGGTGGGCGGGGAGTCTACTGACATCACGACTCCACCCACTGAGCTCCAGACAACAGATCCACCCACAGAATCTGCAGTTTTTCAGGTCTCATAACAGACAGAGGGGGGACATTTGACAGATAAGGATACATGCAGGAGGCATCTATATCCTTATAGATCAGCGCAATGGCAGTAGTTTAGAAAGGATGAGAGTGGGTTTACATCCACTTTAAGGAGCTAAATGGTATTATCTAAAAGGGAGATATTAAAGGCGTCTGAATTTTATTAATTGATTGAGAAATGAGTAGTATTGTTTCTTCCACACCAGGAAAAAATGGTGCGTTGCCACACGTTAAGGTCCCTACTGATCTTGATTATAATGGGGAGAAGTTGACCTCATATGTCTTAGATAAATTGTGTGAAATATTGGTCCCCAATTATCTGATGGTAGATGAAGTCACAGTGTGCGGCGTGTACACAGGTATCCATCACAACAGAAATATCAGATATGTATATCCTGCCAGAGTCTTTGTCTCTTGAAACAAGCAAGGATAGCAGGAGCAGGCAGCCGAATAGATTGGTTTAACCACCTGCCTCCCAGAATACATAAATAAATGTCCTGGACAGCAAGTGGATATACCAAAATCATGGCTGCAGCTTCATCCACCATCCTTGTACCATTTCATAAAGCTGACGATTGTCTTTCTTGTGAAATATATCACTTTTACAGCGCTTGGGAGGACCTTCCCCCTCCCACCGCTTCCCGATGCCAGATGCCCACAGAGGAGATGGAGGAACTTCAGTTTCACTATCACCTCTGCAATGAATGATTTTGGAAGCAATGAGGATTTCAATGCTTTCATTCCCTGGAGGCATGGGGAGACAATCACAGTGGAAATGCCTAACCCTCTGCACTCTGACCAAAGGGGGTGGCTTGCTCAGCACTGCCACGATTCACAGAAAGCCTTGTATTTTTGTGACAATGACTCTAAGTCGGAGGTGTCATACATCTCAGCGGGAAGGTAGTCTCTAGTAGACGGAAGGCTACCCTCCCTTGCGGGCTCCACCGACTGTGAACTCCCGACACCTCCAACCACACACACAGTCCCAGCCCCTGGCTCACCTGGACCTTTTTCAGCACTGGGATGTCCAGGATTCTTCCGACCGGATCCATCCAGGTCCGGCAAGCAGCGGGGTGAAGCTCGACCACGACCACAGGAGGCCTGCACCAGGCCTATCTTCCTCTTCGGGGGTGGCAGCAGGGAGTCTGTGGTGACCGAAGCAGTGTCCTCGGATTTTTCTCTCTCAGTCTCTGGTTGGGCAGTCACTTCGTCCTGGTCAGCACGCACGGGAAACTCCGCAAAGGCTTTGATCTCTCCCTCCGGAGTGGCGGTTCCTGTGATGCAGTTGAGGCGTAGGGCCCGGGGCCTTTCCGTGTGTGGTTCAACCTCAAAAAGAAACTCCTTGCATGCTTCGCATCGCCCGAATGGCTTTAGTTGGACCACCAGTCCCGAGCATCCGGGACAGATCACACCGAGGGCCTCTGTGTCTCTGCATGAATACAAAGCCAACTGTCCTCGGGGCCTGAGCCTTATCCCCGTGTCTGTAATGGATGCAGCAAATGCAGTCATCTTGAAAGGATAAGGTACCGTCATCCACAGGGAGCCTGAGTTCGCTCCGACCACTTGCTGCTCCATCACGCGCTGACCTCGCGCCGGAGTCTCCACATGTATCTCCACACGTGGCCAGACTCCTCCCACGACTTGCACATTTTCGCGGGCTTCCTTCAGTCTCCTCCCATGAATTGCGCAGTCATGGGATGCCTCGTGGCGCAGTGCAGCAAAAGTCCCCACATGTAGTTCGTCACACGGCTGGACTCCTCCCTCTTCCCGCTCTTTCTGCATGGGCCTCTCCCGGTTTTTCAGGGAAATTTCCACGACTTCGAGCACAGGGATGCACTTTGGCCAATCACATGGCCGACCTGCTCGGACCTCCTCCGGGCAGCAAAGTTCAAACACAGCCGTTCCAAACCTCAGGGTTAACACACATGATCTATCCCGGACGAGCAAGCCCCCACGTGTAGCGGCCCCCTCACCCCGACCTCTTTAGCTAGGGGTATGTCGAGCGACAGAGTGAGGTGCGCTACGGCCCATGTCCTCCCCATGCATGTGGGTGAGGTGAAGGCCAATATCAATCTTTTCCTCGGGCCAAATGTGTGCTGGTTATGAGGGTCAGTCCTTCCGTGCCGGAATCTCCCTTTGTTCCCATCAACAGAGTCCATACACCCATCAAAGTCCAAACTCAGGTTTATTGCGTATCTCCACATACAGTCAAATGCAACGGCATGATACGATGGGGAAGCAGGTCGAGGCACTGTACAGGTTCCTAGTCCCTACACTCCCTGTGCTATGACCAGGGGTTGCAGGTAGGCTTGTGCAATTCGTTTCGTAACGAATTGAAATTCGTCCGAATTTAGCAACTTTCGGACATTCGGAAGCATTCGAATTTCCGAACAAAGCAATTACGAATAAGACCGAATCCGAAATAAATTATACCGCAAATAGCGAATGCCCGAATGTCTTCGGCATAATTCGTTATGAAAAACTTACGAATGTACGAATCCATACGAAGCACAATAACACTCACTCTGCTCTGCTCTCTGCTTCTCCCACACCGTGCTGAACTCCCTCTCAAAATGGTGTACAGGGGCGGAGGCTATAGCCGCATGTAAAAAACGAAAGTAAAATACGAGATTTCAAATCCATTCGAAGCACAATAACACTCTGCTCTGCTCTCTGCTTCTCCCTCACCGTGCTGAACCCTCTCAAAATGGTGTACAGGGGCGGAGGCTATAGCCGCATGTTAAAAACGAAAGTAAAATACGAGATTTCGAATCGTTACAAATAACCGCAATGTATTTAGAAAAGTACAAATCCATTCGAAGCACATTAGGCATAATAGGCAGCGTCGTTGTGAGAGAGACACGGAAAATTACGAATCAACGAACCCAAAAAAAGTTACGAAAGTAGGAGTTGTGTCCAGAATCAACGAAAAACAACGTACTCTACCGAAAGTACGAACCCAAAAAAAGTTACGAAAGTAGGAGTTGTGTCCAGAATCAACGAAAAACAACGTACTCTACCGAAAGTACGAATTATAAAGCAACAAAAAATTCAACGAAAAATGTCGCTTGCAAAAATACGAATGAGTCCGAACACGAAAAATCCCGTCTAGCAAAATTACGAATGATTACGAATCAACAGGACCGGAAAGAAACGAACCGAAACGGAACGAATTTTTCCGTTGTGCACAAGTCTAGTTGCAGGAGTCTTGATGAAAGCTCCTCCGCTGCGCTGTAGCCCCTATCAGGGGAAGATGTCCTCCAAGGGAGTTACCGGAGGCCCATCCGTCACCGGGTTGACACTGCACCGGGTCTTCGGACGGGTGACCTCCCCAGCCTCCTCACCTCAGATGCGGGTCCCCTCGCAAGGGGCGCCCTGGAGCAACTACACCCTTGCGGGACCCAGTCGGAGTCACCGGGTCCCAGGCCTCCTTAATAGTACCTCACCCCAGGCTGTAGGTGCCTGGGATGGACTCCATCTTCATTCCGGCCAGGCCTAGGGCGCCTAGGCCGGAACCTTGAACTGCCCGCACCCAGGCCTAGGGTGCCTGTGTGCGTGAAGAGATGATCCCCGAAGACGACAGACCTCGTGGCGAGGGCGTCTCCCCCTTTTATCTCCTCCCATCGACACCACGGCGGGTTCCCCGCCCCAGCCGTACCATCTCCAGGAAGGGACAAAGAAGGGTAGCACTGTGGTAGTGATTCTACCTCGAGCCAGTAGGTACACTGACACCCACTGGTCAAGGAGAATATCGCACCACCCAATCCTCCACGAATAACAAAAAGGGGTCTGAACCCTAACATAATTACACACCTGGGTCACACTACCCCCAAGTGTATCCCACTAAATTGAGGACCCCGCTACATATATATATATGAGAAAAAAATAAAAAATAAATAAATAAATAAAAATAAGAGCAACTGCTCATGCCAGTATTCCACACATCACATAAGTCCTAATTAACATACATTATAAGAATACAAATATTTTACAGTAGCTACCGAAAATATAAAGGTAACCAATTATCAAATATTTTCATTTTCCAAGATAATAGGTCTCGCCCACCCCGTATTGGGAACAAACTGTAGGCGAAGACCCATCAACTTGTTGTTAAATTCATTATAGAAAATGCATTATCTACTTAACTAAGCTTGAGGTAGGCAACTATAGAACTACAGAGTACAGTTTTTTAGATACTCAGAAGCCCTAGGGTGGACCATCCAATTTTGCCATTTTTCTTAAAAGTTAACTGTATTGTAATTTTTGTATGCCAACATCAGTTCATATTGAGCTTGAATATTCAGTCTAACTATGACATTGGTTAAGTTTGGAGTTTCAGAGGATTTCCATAGACTGGATATTGTGAGTCTGGCTGCTATAAGTGTATGGGCTACAATAGTTCTATACATTATAGGGTATATGTCAAGATTTATTCCTAGAAGGGCCATGGCAGGGGTGAGATCCAGCAAATTGCCAGTGAGATCCGCTAAAAACACTGAGACAGTACTGTATGTCATTTTTATTGCAGTTTTTCATTTGTATTTATCAAGCAGTAATGATCATTGCTTATCACATGATAACAGATATACTGTATACTCTGAGCTTCAACAAGCATGTATTGAACCTGGATAGAAAGATGAATGAACAGGGCCTTTGTCTTAGAATGTCAAGGCAATCAGGATTTAAAATACCCCAACAAAACACCATAGCCAACAAAAACACTCTTTGCAGCGTGTGCATACTGCAGTGCTGGGGCAGACGCCCCCACTTAAAATAAATAGACCTGCCTCTCCAAGTACTTATTATTAGGCATTTCTCAGCCATGACGTAGAGAATCATTGACTGACCGTGCTGGATAATTACGCCTGATATAAACCAGAGAATGAGGTCCATAAATAAACGTTTGAACCATTTGCAAAATGTTCAAAACTCCACATGTAGCTCTATTTTAAAAAAGCCTGTATATAACTGTATATCATTGCAACTCAGATAAATGTCAGGAATAAGCATTAATGATTATGTTATCCAACACAAACAATTTAAATAAACCAATACCAGTAGTTTGGTTGCTAAGGTTGAGCCTATTGACAAAATGGGTCATTGCTGTAGCTAGATAATGTATTGTGCTGCATCATGCCTATCTCTTGGAGATACCACATATCACAGTAAACCTCAGTGACCCACCATGCCCTATTGCACATGCTCAATTGGTAATGTTGGGGACCTAAGTGAGGATCTTGTTTTCTGTGTGGACCATACTGTTTTCCTTGTAGATCATGTATTAATATGTAGTGATTCCAGATTTCCCTTCTAGAATAGTTTCTATTTTTCTATACTCTTAAACCCTATCATATTGCATCTGTTTGTAAACTGATGCCCACAATTGAATGGTGTAGTCAAGCTAAGATCTTGAGAATTGTTAAATTGAGAAGTACAATTAAAGCAGAGGTTCACACACATTCTTAACCTAATGTTATCCCCACCAGTGCATTGCACTGACTGATGTTCAAATGAGCCGAGTGCTGTAATTACCGTATTATAGCTGTATATTGTGGCACATCCTGTCTTCTACTCCCGCGGGAGTAGGCGTGTCTATTGCCTTTCCCTGGCGCCGCACTGTCTCCTGGGAGCTAAGTGTCAGGCTTCCCAGGAGTCAGTGCGGAACGCCACCGCGAAATCTCGTGAGATCGTGGTTTGGTTGACATCACAACGGGGCGGTAACTTTCAAATACACCGCCCGTTGTGATGGCAACCCTGATGTTTACGGCGCTGCTTGCAGTAAAGACTGAGCATGCGTGGGATCGAGCGGTGAATGCTGCTCCCAGCATTCACCGCATCAAGGAAATGAGTGCTTCACAGTGCCCACAAGCAAAATGGAAACGTCCTTTTTTGTTTTATATAAGTTATTCTTATATATAAAATCGGACAGCGGATGCTTAAAGACAACAGAACAGTGAGTATTCTTTTAGAATAGAAAAAAATAAATGAATGACAAAAAAAATAAAAAACGATTGGCCGCGGAACCTCCGCTTTAATATTCATGTAACTTTGTTTCCCTTCATATACAAGACAGTGAGTCACCATCTTTGGAATCTGAAAATTAGAATGAGTATATATGGAATGTTTTGTAGCACCCTCTACCTTTGGGAAGGTGCTGAGTGTAGGATTATATGTTAGCTGCCAGTGCAGGTAAATTTAGTTTTGATCTGGGGGCAGGGGAGCTGTTTAGTGTAGCAGTAGGTGACTGACATGTGCTTCAGCTCTTGGGCGCCTCCCCGGTTTCCAGTGGAGAATGTTCTGGAAAAGGGGCAGGGCTGAGTGCTGGAGTGACATGGGGTACATGTGAGGAGCTCTGACCAATCCCCAACTAGGATTGGCAGGGGGCAGGCCTCCTACATATACCCACAGACAGCCTTCTGAAGGGGGAGTTGTCGGCTGGAAGAACTGAGGATGGAGTGCTAGACTGTAGTGCAGGAGGAACACCCCCACCTGGGAAGGGGGGTGTAACTCGGGAGCTGGGAGGGAGCCTCTCCTTACACGGTCATGGAGTAGTGTCCTGGAACAGGAGCTAGGAGAGACAGTTGGTCCACACGTCCAAAGTAAGTCCTTTCAGGAAGGATCCAGGGCAGGTGTTGGTGAGTGGAAGCACAGTGAGAGATCTGGAAGAGGCATGCCAGGAGAGCTGGGTGCAGAGACAGAGGGAGAGACTAGTCATATCTGATGGTGTGATAGGAATACTAAGACTGTGACAGGAGGAGATGTTCTGAGGTAAAGGTCTGTCAAGCTGTGTGCAGGAGGAAGAGAAGTTCTGAGGAAACAAGTCTGTTAAGCTGTGTGCAGGAGGAAGAGAAGTTCTGAGGTAAAAGTCAGTCAAGTTTAGTCACAGCCATCTTGTCCTATCTCAAGAATGTGACGCACTCATTTCTATATCCTATCTGAAGAAGTGTAACGCATCTACTGCTATAACATTTCAACTATTCATTGTTTCTATGGGCATCCCATGTCCCTTCCCCAACCAAGTTCAATCTCCTAATAAAAAAACAAAAACAAGCAAAAGACTGTTCATTGACTAAAGGAGAGTGTCTAATGGATGTCTGGCAGCAGGGTGAAATGTGTGGATGTAGTAACTTGTAGCAACCACCCGCTACAGTTTATAAAGGTTTTTTTGGTAATCTAGGTAGTCCAGGTGCATTTGACTTACTATGACTATGAGCTTCACCAATAGTTAGGCCCCTTTCACACTGGGGCGGTTTGCAGGCGCTATTTAGCTAAAAATAGCGCCTGCAAACCGAGCCTAAACAGCGGCTCCTTTCTCTACAATGTGAAAGCCCTGAGGGCTTTCACACTGGAGTGGTGCGCTAGCAGGACGGTAAAAAAAGTCCTGCTAGCCGCATCTTTGGAGCGGTGAGAGGAGCGGTGTGTTTACCGCTCCTCCACCGCTCCTTCCCATTGAAATGCATGGGATACCGCGGTAATACCGCCCGCAAACCGCGGCTGTAGCCGCGGTTTGCGGGTGGTATTAACCCTTTATTGGCTGCTAGCGGGGGTTAAAACTACACCGCTAGCGGCCGAATAGCTCAACAATCCCGACGTTATAGCGCCGCTAAAAATAGCGGCGCTATACCGCCACCGCCCCCACCGCCCCAGTGTGAAACCAGCCTTATGGTCATATAAAGTCCAATGCAAATGGATTTGCTGTCTTTTATTGTACACACAGATCAATCAAATAACCAATCAAATTGTGTTTTTTTTCATTTGCATCAGTTGTCCAACCAAAGAGGTCATTAGGGAATGCACCCCTGCACGCATTAGTGCCATGAAATTAGCACAATATTTATGAAACTCAAAATCTCTGAAAAAATATGCACATACATAGAATTAATTATAGGGCACATAAACACAATACATTGCACAATTTTTGGTGAAATATAAAGGATGAAGTTTTTCCGGGTACATCGATACTGAACATGTCATGTCTTAAAATTGCATACACCCGTCAAATAGTGACAAACTTTGGTACCCTATATTTTCCATAGATGACACTTTAAAAAGCCCCCACAGGCAATCAGTTTAGAGTTAACCATAAATTAATAGAATTATTGATCTCACTCACTTACATGCATTTACATTTGTACATGCATGTATGTGGGGGTGCAGCTCAAAAAAATTGGGGGAGGGATTTTAAATACTTGAGTGTAACTTTAATTTTCTACACTTTTTTTTCTTACTTTTTTTTTATAAACTTCTTTTTCATCACATATGGGGCCAAAAAGTTCCATATGTGATTAATTTCTTTGGTGACATGTTCTCTTTACATCAGGGGTCTCAAAGCGATCCGGCGGCTGCATAGATGCCAGATTATTTCCATCTCACAATCAAATTGTCAGATTTACACACATTCAGTGAGATACTTTCTTTTAGGTATCATCTACATGATTTTGCGATTGGAGGGGCAGTAAAAATGCATGACTAAGCACCACAGAGGCACTGCAGTATGATGGTAGTGATGGAGGGGGAATTTATACACACTCCCAGCGGGTGCAGCCACTGTGTGTGAGAAACCCCCACTGCCAATGTCATACTATAGTATGTATGATGATAGCAGTGCCTCTGCAGGATAAGGGAGAGTTGTTGGGGGCTCAGTTGTGCCTTTTTTCTACCTCTCCAAACACAGGTGTAGACAATACCAAAAAGGAAGCATCTCACTATGGTTATGATCATCCTCATCATTATGAGGATGATCACAATACAGTAGCTGCTGTATAGTTGTCTGTCATATTGCTGTTTGTACTAACTTGCCACTTGCAGTAGTTTATAAGTGCTGCATATGACTGTATCACAATATCTGCCTCTGTACCTTCAGTAAAGTGCAGTTCAGTTGAGCCACCTGTCTGTGCACCGGGATCCACAAGCTGCGCCCTACGCTCTGCAACCTCACCACTCTGTCACCTTCCACACTGGCTACAACCTCACCCTCCTTCCTCCTAAACACTTACTGAGGGAGGCAGGTAGATCACTCTGCCAGTGAAAGGCAGTGAACGACCGGCTGGGACGTATATTGCAGCACCTGGACCACAGCTTTTTATCCGCCTGGGAGCCGAAAACAAAATAATAGTCCCCTCCCTGCTGCTGCCTCATGGGCCCCTCTGCTGGGCTAATGGTGCTCAAGGAAATGTAATCGAAGTCCTAGAAAGCCTAGGAGTCTGGCTGATGCTGATAATCTATGTGCAATTATTACAACATATGAATGACCTATAAAACTGCTCAGGCCCTGTGTGTTGGTGAGCTCAACCTGGTATTGCTGGATACTACAGGCTGTCAAGACTGTGTGTCAGCCATGCATTCTTAGATCTATTTTAATTTAGAGATCCTATGGTTCTGGTGAGAGCGTTTGCTGCATTTGGGCACACCTGTCGTGGACACTCAGTATCTTTATATTCAGTGTTACATAGCACTGTCTTTTGGGGACAGTGTCACTAATATTTTCACATAAATAAGGATATTTATGGGGTTTTTTTCCATTTACAATATTGCTCAAGTTAATTCATTATGATTTGAGCACATATAGTTTATGATTATTAGCACTTATATTTTATTGTTGTTTGGGATTGTTGTAAACCAACCCAGTTTTATTAGCGCACCTGTTTCACAGTACTAATCGGTCTTCACCAGAGCTCCTGAGATGGGTTTTGCTCTGTAGTAGTACCAGGTTGCGGTCCTCATAATCGCCCCACCAGGAGGTGAGCAAGCCTAGGTCAAGCAGCAGATATAGCAGGTGGGGATCAAGCAGAAATTTAGTCAGTAAACAAGCCAAAGGTTGGCAACAAATGGTTGCAGGTTGGGATCGAGCAGGAGTGTAGTCGAGGAACAAGCCAATGTTGGTAACAAGTAGTGGTGAAGATATGGATGGCAGCAGGAGAGACAAAAGCAAGATATTGGCTGGGAAAGAACACAATAATCTGGCAAACAGGAAGTGCAAAGACATGGTTTAAATAGGAAGTTGATGGAAGCAAGGAGTTAAAGGTTCACTAGAAAAAAAAGCAAGGAAGGATTGTCCAAAGGCTCAGACAGGGTCCTATCCAGCATCTCAGGTCGCTCAGGACCAAATGCAGAAGAGGCCATGGGTTCAGATCCTGCTCCTGACACCATGTTTAAGACAGTCCACTACTCTTCCATGGTTTTGTAAAACTATAGTAACAGAGATATACTGTAACTTTTGATTCCAAATCTATGTAATTTAAGACATATAAAAACAGGCATATACCTCCCAGAGAATGAGAGGTCAATAGTCATCTGCCTATTGTCTATAGCCCTTGACCTGGCACTGTTTCTTGTACAACTTGCCTGCAGTTACAATTAAACCTTTTTCTTCCCTCTCTACAATTAGCTAGTTTGGTCAGGTCACATGGATATTTTTCAACAAATTGGAAAATCTTTGATGAGCATTTCTGGCAGTCTGAAGTGCTCTTTATTACTCTCTCAGGAAGCTATAAATGCTTTGAACTTCATTCAAGAATCATATTGGGAGTAGCATCCGGGGCAACATCAAGTCCTTATACATTTGATAACCTTATACCATTCACAGTATCATTGATTATTTCTCTCTTAACATGATTTTAGTTTTTTTTTACATTTTACTTTACTGTTAAAATTTGTATTTTCTACATAACAGATCCTAATTTTTTATTTTTTTTTAAACATTTGGTTTTATTGAGAAGAGAGTCAGAAGATAACAAGCACAACATGTCATATGCAAGTACATTTGCAACAAATGATTAGTGCAATACAAAGAAAAACTTATAAGTTGGGGAGTACAGTATGTTGCTTATGTATAGTAAGTATTAGAGAGGCTGAAACTAAACTAAAAGAACTAAGCTCATTTGGGAACATCTTTCCAAGCTGTAGTTTCGCCGTTAACATTGGCCTGAAGGATTATATAGATATATGGTCATAAATCTGTGTAGTTCAACGTTATACATTGCACATGGTATTGTGTAATAGAAAGAGATAGATATGAAAGGGTAAAAAACAAAACAGATCCTAATTTATATATTACGTGCCTGTGGGGTATAGAGTCAATTGTCTTGACCCTATTTGCCTTGACACATCTACAGTCAATGCATCATTTTGCTTACTTCTTCATAAAAAGAAAATATAGGGATGACTAAAATATGGTAACATTAGGTGAAAACAGTTTAGCTTTGAAGTAACTATATTACACTTACAAGCACAGCTGCAATCTTTAATCACACAGTGTAAAAAAAGTGACTCATAGAAGGTTACCGTAATTAAAGGCTAAGTTAACTTTAAAAAAATTATAAATGCACATATTTTTGCAGGTAAAAAAATTTGCATTTATCATCTTTTCTTTCTTGAGCCTGCAGGGCAGTGGGTGTAGAGAGAAAATCCCCTGCTCGCTGTCAAAGCAGGGAATCAATGGGCGCAGCTAGGTGCTCCTTGGTAACATATTACATGTTACCAAAGGTGAACTTATCCTTTAAAATTTGCCAGTACAGTATGTATCTATTATAAAAGAGTTGTGACCATTAGAGTAACAATGTATGGGCTCTCCTCATTAATGCTTTGGGCTGTGGCCTTAAACGTAGGTGTGTCTCCACTCTCCAGTAAGTCTCTTCCTTGTTAGTGCCGCTTTTTGCTGGGGTTGCTGCATTTCATTTTCAACCTCTTTAAATCGGTATTAAAGCGAAAAGCAATCAATTCTTAGATGTGATTGCTGCATTCGTTTTCTTTTTTTAGGCTACCATCAAACTGAGATGCCACTGGCTAATTCTTACCCAACCATATTTGAGGGCTGTAGCTCAAATTTTTTAGGAAGATAAATACCTGTACATGTGGCTTGCAACTTTTCATTTAGTCCTGTTGAAATTTCATTCAAACAAGCCTTTCTCCAGGAAAATTTTAAAAAATGCCTTTTTTTCTGACCAAAAATTGGGGCTACTATTCCTGTTGTTTAAAGCAGGCCTAGCACAGTTTGGTGAAAACACATATTACCATAAAGACAATTTAAATAAAAAGCCATTTTTTACTGAAATTAATCAGATAAATGTAGTGTGGGACATTGTATGTCTGTATGCAAAAAAACATAATTTAAACAAAGATTTCTAAATGAGGGTGCGGGGAGACGGAGGGGAGGAGGGGGGATGAGTGCAGGGGAAGGAGAGAGAATCACTAAAATATCAAATAAAGGATAAAGGAGAACCTTTTTTTTTCTTTTGGGGGGGGGGGGGGGGGGATAATGTAGGAGGTAATATGTGTATGCCAACTGTATCTGGATTTTATGAATGTGAAATGTTCAAATTTGTATTTGTTGTAGAAGAAAACAATAAAAAAATTACTGAATTTAAAAAAAAAATTCAATTCAATTCAATGCTGTCCCGGAACCAGTGGCATAGCGTGGGGGGTGCGGAGGGGGCCGCGGGCACAACATTTAGGGGGGGAAAATTACGTGCCAGTGTGTGTCACTACTGGCTGCCTCCTCCTAATTTTACTTTCCTGTGTCCCCGTGCTCTGGCCACCATGTTCAGTCTCCGGCGCACTGTGATTGGGCATATGGGGTCATGTGCGGCGGCGGGGCTGGCCTGTCCACGAGTCCCAAATCCTGGAGTCCCGCCTCTGCACATGTTCAGTCTCCCGCACCCTGTGATTGGGCGAATGGGGTCATGTGTGGAGGCGGGACTCCAGGAGAAACTGCGATCGTTAACAGGCCAGCCCCGCTGCCGCACATGACCCCATACACCCAATCACAGGGTGCCGGAGTCTGAACATGTCGGAGCGTGGGGGACACAAGAAATGGAAATTGTGAGCCGCCGCTGTCTTCTTCTCCTCCTCCTCTCCTCCGGACCTATGGAGAACAAAGAAGAGAAGGTGAGACTTCATCGTGAGAGTAGAGTCGTGTTGCTGGCCCCAGGGGGATGGACACAGTCTGGGGAGAGTGAGCAGTCAGCCAGAGAGAGAGAGAGTAGAAGAGCAGCTATAATCATGCAGTGTAGTGGTCAGTATAGGAATACTGTAGGTAGGATAGTGTAGTGGTCAGTGTAGTGGACAGTATAGTGGTCATTATAGTGGTCAGTGTAGTGTAGTGGTCAGTGTAGTGGACAGTATAGTGGTCAGTGTAGTGGTCAGTGTAGTGGACAGTGTAGTGGACAGTATATGAGTCAGTGTAGTGGTCAGTGTAGTGGACAGTATAGTGGTCAGTGTAGTATAGTGGTCAGTATAGTGGAAAGTATAGTGGTCAGTGTAGTGTAGTGGTCAGTGTAGTGCTCAGTATAGTGGTCAGTATAGTTTAGTGGTCAGTGTAGTGTGCAGTGTAGTGTAGTGAACAGTGTAGTGGTCAGTATAGTTTTCAGTGAAGTGTAGTGGTCAGTGTAGAGGTCAGTGTAGTGTAGTGGTCAGTGTAGTGCTCAGTATAGTGGTCAGTATAGTTTAGTGGTCAGTATAGTGTGCAGTGTAGTGTAGTGAACAGTGTAGTGGTCAGTATAGTGGACAGTGTAGTGTAGTGGTCATTGTAGTGTGTAGTGTAGTGTAGTGAACAGTGTAGCGTAGTGGTCAATATAGTGGACAGTGTAGTGTAGTGTAGTGGACAGTATAGTGGTCAGTGTAGTGGAAAGTGTAGTGTAGTGGACAGTATAGTGGACAGTATAGTGGACAGTGTAGTGTATTGGTCAGTATAGGAATCAGGTAGGTCAGTGTAGTGGTCGGTGTAGGAACCAGGCTGGTCAGTACTATTGTAGGAAGGGAAGGGACTCGGGGAGTGTAGTGGTCAGTGTAGTGGACAGTGTAGTGTAATGTACAGTATAATGGTCAGTGTAGTGTAGTGGACAATATAGTGGTCAGTGTAGTGTAGTGGACAGTATAGTGGACAGTGTAGTGTAGTGGACAATATAGTGGACAGTGTAGTGTAGTGGTCAGTATAGAAATCAGGTAGGTTAATGTAGTGGTCGGTGTAGGAACCAGGCTTGTCAGTACTATTTTAGGAAGGGAAGGGACTCGGGGAGTGTAGTGGTCAGTGTAGTGGACAGTGAAGTGTAGTGGTCAGTATAGTGGACAGTGTAATGTAGTGGACAGTATAGTGGACAGTGTAGTGTAGTGGTCAGTATAGTGGACAGTGTAGTGTAGTGGACAATATAGTGGACAGTGTAGTGTAGCGGACAATATAGTGGACAGTGTAGTGTAGTGGTCAATAAAGAAATCAGGTAGGTCAGTGTAGTGTAAAGTGTAGTGGTCGGTGTAGGAATCAGGCTGGTCGTTACTATTGTTTGAAGGGAAGGGATTGTAGTGGTCAGTGTAGTACAGTGTAGTGGACAGTATAGTGGTCAGTGTAGTGCGTGTAGTGGTCAGTGTAGTGTAGTGGACAATATAGTGGTCAGTGTAGTGTAGTGTAGAGGTCAGTGTAGTGGATATTGTAATGGTCAGTGTAGTGTAGTGGACAGTGAAGTGGTCAGTGTAGGAATCAGGCTGGCCAGTACTATTGTAGGAAGGGAAGGGACTTGTGTAGTGGTCAGTGTAATGGTCAGTGTAGTGTAGTGGACAGTGTAGTGTAGTGGACAGTATAGTGGTCAGTGTAGTGGACAGTATAGTGGACAGTGTAGTGTTCAGTGTAGTGTAGTAGCCAGTATAGTGGTCAGTGTAGTGTAGTGGACAGTGTAGTGGTCAGTATAGTGTAGTGTACAGTGTAGTGGTCAGTGTAGTGTAGTGGACAGTATAGTGGTCAGTGTAGTGTAGTGGACAGTATAGTGGTCAGTGTAGTGTAGTGGACAGTGTAGTGGTAAGTGTAGTGTAGTGGACAGTGTAGTGGACAGCATAGTGTAGTGGTCAGTATATGAATCAGGTAGGTTAGTATAGTGGTCAGTGTAGGAATCAGGCTGGTCAGTACTATTGTAGGGAAGGAAGGGACTCGTGTAGTGGTCAGTGTAGTGTAGTGGTCAGTGCAGTGTAGTGGACAGTATAGTGGTCAGTGTAGTGTAGTGTGTAGTGTAGTGTGTAGTGTAGTGTAGTGTAGTGGTCAGTGTAGTGTAGTGGACAGTATAGTGGTCAGTGTAGTGGACAGTGTAATGGTCAGTGTAGTGGACAGTGTAATGGTCAGTGTAGTGGACAGTGTAGTGTAGTGGTCAGTGTAGGAATTAGGTTGGTTGGTGTAGTGGTCAGTGTAGTGTGTAGTGTAGTGTAGTGTAGAAGTCAGTGTAGTGTAGTGGACAGTCTAGTGGTCAGTGTAGTGTGTAGTGTAGTGAACAGTGTAGTGGTCAGTGTAGGAATTAGGTTGGTCGGTGTAGTGGTCAGTGTAGTGTGTAGTGTAGTGTAGAAGTCAGTGTAGTGTAGTGGACAGTCTAGTGGTCAGTGTAGTGCAGGGGTCTCAAACTGGCGGCCCTCCAGCTGTTGCGAAACTACAAGTCCCATGAGGCATTGCAAGGCTGACAGTTACAAGCATGACTCCCTCAGGCAGAGGCATGATGGGGCTTGTAGTTCTGCAACAGATGGAGGGCCACCAGTTTGAGACCCATGGTGTAGTGTGTAGTGTAGTAGTCAGTGTAGTGTAGTGGACAGTCTAGTGGTCAGTGTAGTGTGTAGTGTAGTGAACAGTGTAGTGGTCAGTGTAGTGAACAGTGTAGTGGACAGTGTAATGGTCAGTGTAGTGGACAGTGTAGTGTAGTGGTCAGTGTAGGAATTAGGTTGGTCGGTGTAGTGGTCAGTGTGATGTGTAGTGTAGTGTAGTGTAGTAGTCAATGTAGTGTAGTGGACAGTCTAGTGGTCAGTGTAGTGTGTAGTATAGTGAACAGTGTAGTGGACAGTGTAATGGTCAGTGTAGTGGACAGTGTAGTGTAGTGTTCAGTGTAGGAATCAGGCTGGTCAGTACTATTGTAGGAAGGCAAAGGACTCAGATAGTGCTAAAAGTCTGCAGGTTAGGGGGCGCAAATTACTTGCCTTGCCCCAGGCGCTGACAACCCACGCTACGCCACTGCCCGGAACACAACAGCAATTCCATAAAAACGTGCATATTTCAGGCATCCTCAAACATTTAATTATTAGAAAATTGTGTATTTCCCTTAAAAACATACAGTATATCC
This sequence comes from Rana muscosa, assembly GCA_029206835.1. Lineage (NCBI taxonomy): Eukaryota > Metazoa > Chordata > Amphibia > Anura > Ranidae > Rana > Rana muscosa. The sequence goes on along the minus strand of CM055116.1, from coordinate 487,254,772 downwards.
CTGCTTATAATTTTTTTCCCAATTTTTTTCCCAACAGCTGTGGGAGGGGATTTCTATGTCATTTGGGTGACAATCAACTTGTCTAGCAGCCCTCCAAAGAGTCAAACGCGACCATCAAAAATGGTCCTAATTGACTAAATTGCAATTTAGATTTCAAATTCGAGTGTGTGGACATTTTTCATTTGAAAACATTTGAGATGAACCAAATTTTGGCACATTTACCCATTACTAATTAGGAACAGGCCTTCACCAGAATCTTCACAGTGGGTACTGTTGCCCTCACAACCGGACAAGAGGGAACTGTAAGTACACTGTAAGTACATCTAGTGATTTACAAATATTTGTAATTTATAGACTAACACTAGGTCTCCCTTAAGTTTCTGCCAAAAACATCTGGAGGACAGGTCAGAACATCTGGAAGGACACCTGTATGTGGCTGAAGTAGCATAGAGTCAGAATTTTAAGCAATGCTGTATTCCTGAAGAATGTAGGTTACTATTCATTGCATTGCAACAATAAAGTACTGTACATATAAAACCTAAAAATACTTTTTTTTTACCAAACTTTTTGCAGTTGAAATATCTGTTTTTTACAATCATTTCACAGCTACCTCCTACCATATAGATTGCTACATGGGATTGATTTCTGATGGTGAAATGTGTGTTGGAGCATCCACTTGTAGTCTCCATCAGAATCCGTGTGACAAGATGACAACGTAAAGCACAATTGGGAAACAGGGACAGCTTTCACCCTAAAGCCTCGTACACACGGTCGGACTTCAAACAAACTTTTCTGTGGATTTTTGTCCGAAGGGAGTTGGCCGAGCACACCCATAGCATACACACGCCAGAACCTTCCCAAAACTTTTCCAACATCACGTGGTTTTTCTGCTCTTTTCTGCTCTTTACGGCCACCCTTTGGTCAACTTCTGCTATTGTTGGTTGATTTAAACATTGGTTCTGGGCATGCTTATTTGTCCTTCGGACAAAAGTCCGATGGATTTCTGTACTCACGGTCGGACTTTGCTCCATCGGACTTTTGTTGCCGAAAAGTTTGTCCGTTTGCAGACCGAACATTTGTCCGATGAAAAGCAAAAAAGTTTGTCCAATGGAGCGTACACATGGTCAGATTTTTTGTCAAACTTGCTCATTTTGAAGTTTGTGTCCGACCGTGTGTACGAGGCTTAAAAGATGAAGTGCAGGATCTTCAGGCTTTCATTTATAAAAGGGTGCAAATATGAAAATAAGGAAAAGGGCTTCTGAAATTACGTTAACATGTTACAGTTTATATGTGATTTTTGGGATTGAGTTTTTATCTACTTTACTCTAGATGGGGTGGACAACCCATCGGTCGCAATCTACCTCTTGATCGTGGCCATCTGACAGGTAGATAGGTTGCGACCCGACATGCCTCCTGCTACTGCCCACACCTGCCACCTTGCAGGTCAGAGCGGCGATTTCAATTTTTGTAAAGCCAAGCCGCTGGAAGTACTAAGAAAGGGGCGGGGTTGATTGCAATGAGGGAGACGGTGTCTCTGCTAGGGAAGCTACAGGACAATTTGGTGGGGCACGTACTGCTAAACAGGTAACTCAAGGCTGGGGGTTTAACCGCTTGATAGCCGGGCCATTGACGAATGACGGCCTCAAGGTGGATCTAGAAATCCGGGAGGCTGTCATTATACGGCCTTGGCTATTCTGGCCACTGGGGGGGCGCGCGAGCGGCGCATGCGCGCGCCCAGAGCATCACTGAGATGCCGATGCGCGTGCCTGGCGGCCGCGATGTCCGCCAGGTACCCGCGATCGACGTGTACACAGAGCAGGGACGTGGATCTCTGTGTGTAAACACAGAGATCCACGTCCTGTCAGGGAGAGGAGACGGATGCTGTGTCCCCTGTACATAGGGACACAGATCGGTCACCTCCCCCAGTCAGTCCCCTCCCCCACACAGTAGTAATCACTCCTAGGGAATACATTTAACCCCTTCCTCGCCCCTAGTGTTAACCCCTTCCCTGCCAGTGTCATTTTTACAGTAACCAGTGCATTTTTATAGCACTGGTCGCTGTAAAAATGACAATGGTCCCAAAATAGTGTCAAAAATGTCCGATGTGTCCGCCATAATGTCGCAGTCACAATAAAAATCGCTGATCGCCGCCATTACTAGTAAAAAAAAAATATTAATAAAAATGCAATAAAACTATGCCCTATTTTGTAGACGCTATAACTTTTGTGCAAACCTATCAATAAACGCTTATTGTGATTTTTTTTACCAAAAAATATGTAGAAGAATACGTATCAGCCTAAACTCAGGAAAAAAATATTTTTTTTTCAAAAATGGGATATTATTATAGCAAAAAATAAAAAATATTGTGTTTTTTTCAAAATCGTCGCTCTTTTTTTGTTTATAGCGCAAAAAAATAAAAACCACAGAGATGATCAAATACCACCAAAAGAAAGCTCTATTTGTGGGAAAAAAAGGACGTCAATTTTGTTTGGGAGCCACGTCACACGACCGCGCAATTGTCATTCAAATCGTGACAGCGCTGAAAGCTGAAAATTGGCCTGGGCAGGAAGGGGGTTTAAGTGCCCAGTAAGCAAGTAGTTAAAAAGCAGCAGTGGGACGATGCCAGGAGGCTCTAATAACAGGTTCCCAGTGCATACTGGCAGTATTATGTAAGACTGCTGCTGCCTACATTGCACATGTGTGAACCTGACAGACATCAGCTTTTATTTTAAATTATAGTGGCAGCCGCCTGAGAGTATGAAACAGTTAATGGCCAAGGCAGTAGATACAAACAGGCAACTGCTTGCTAAACACAACTGACTGCTGCACTGTGCCTTATGTACATCTGACCTCTGCTTACATTCCTCTGACTCTGAATGTTACTACTTACCTTTGAACTCTGAACCCTGTCCTCTGCCCTAATGATCTTTTTTTCTTCCCTGTTGACCCCCATACTCTGCCCTACAAAATACTGAACTCTGTACACTATCCTACCTACTACGGACCTCTGAACACACTCACGCTGAGCGGACCTGATGGGGAACGAGAGAAGGGGCGGGTCTATTCATGTATTACACAGCGAACGAAGTTCCCCATCAGGTCCGCCCCCTAGGTATGTCGGACCCCGCCTACGTCATTGGCCTGAGCGGGAAACTTCCTTCACTGTGTAAATTAAAATTACACAGTAAAGGAAGTTCCCCGCTCAGGCCAATGACGTAGGCGGGGTCGGACATACCGAGGGGGTGGACCTGATGGGGAACTTCATTCGCTGTGTAATACATGTATAGACCCGCCCCTTCTCATGTTCCGCATCTGGTCCGCTGAGCGGACCTGATGGGGAACTTTAGAAGGGGCGGGTCTATACATTTAAAACACAGCGAGGAAGTTCCCCATCAGGTCCGCACAGGCACAACCAATGACGGACAGCGCTGGACATCGGGATCGCCGCGGGACACTGGATTTCATCGCTGGAATGTTTTTTTTTATTATTATTTTTTTTTTTTTTAATAAAGGACTTTTCCAAGGTGTGTGTGTTTTTATTTACATTTTTTGACACTTTCTTCGTGAAATGGTAGGGGTACAATGTACCCCTTACCAATTCACATAGGGGGGGGCGGGATCTGGGGGTCCCCTTTGTTAAAGGGGTCTTCCAGATTCCGATAAGCCCCCCGCCCGCAGACCCCCACAACCACCGGGTAAGGGTTGTGGGGATGAGGCCCTTGTCCCCATCAACATGGGGACATCCTCCCCATGTTGAGGGCATGTGGCCTGGTACGGTTCAGGAGGGAGGGGGCCGCTCTCTCGTCCCCCCCTCTTCCCCTGCGGCCGGCCAGGTTGCGTACTCGGATAACGGTCTGGTATGGATTTTTGGGGGGACTCCACGCCATTTTTTTTTTAATTTGGGGTGGAGTTCCCCTTAATATCCATTCCAAACCTAAAGGGCCTGGTAATTGAATTTGGGGGAACCCCCACGCTTTTTTTTTTTTTTTTATCAATGACTTTTCTATGTATTGATAAAAGCCGACAATTCATTAATAGCCGCGAGTGAGTTTTAAATGACTTTTTTTCCTTCAAAAATTACATTTTGTGCAGGGACAGTTCTAAGCACGGGAAACATGCGCCACTTTACATGCATATCATACACACCCCCCAGGTACGAAATTTAAAGGAATATTTCACTTTTATTTTTTCATTTTAAGCATTATCACCGCTCCCGTAAAAACGTCTATTTTTTAAACCTTTTTTTGCATTGATACATGTCCCCTGGGGCAGGACCCGGGTCCCCAAACACTTTTTAGGACAATAAATTGCATATTAGCCTTTATAATTAGCACTTTAGATTTCGAACGTTCGAGTCCATTGTATTTAATAGGGTTCTAAAGTTCACACGAACATTCTGTCTGTTCGCAGGTTCTGGTGCGAACCGAACAGGGGGGTGTTCGGCTCATCCCTGTTCGGAAGCATTAGAATTTCCGAACAAAGCAATTACGAATAAAACCGAATCCGAAATAAATTATATCGCAAATAGCAAATGCCCAAATGTCTTCGGCATAATTCGTTATGAAAAAAGTTACGAATGTACAAATCCATTTGAAGCACAATAACACTCTGCTCTGCTCTCTGCTTCTCCCTCACCGTGCTGAACTCCCTCTCAAAATGGTGTACAGGGGCGGAGGCTATAGCCGCATGTAAAAAACGAAAGTAAAATCCGAGCTTTCGAATCGTTACAAATAACCGCTATGTATTTAGAAAAGTACAAATCCATTCGAAGCACATTAGGCATAATAGGCAGCGTCGTTGTGAGAGAGACACGGAAAATTACGAATCAACGAACCCAAAAAAAGTTACGAAAGTAGGAGTTGTGTCCAGAATCAACGAAAAACAATGTACTCTACCGAAAGTACGAATTATAAATCAACTAAAAATAAGGCTTACATTAATACGAATCATTCCGATTCAACGAAAAATGTCGCTTGCGAAAATACGAATTAGTCCGAACACGAAAAATCCCGTCTAGAAAAATTACGAACGATTACGAATCAACAGGACCGAAAAGAAACAAACCGAAACGAAACAAATTTTTCCGTTGTGCTCAAGAAACGAACCGAAACAAAACAAATTTTTCCGTTGTGCACAAGTCTACTAATTAATAAACTTCTGTCCATTTTTGGTTGATCTCAGATTCCTTTTATGAGACAATAAAGCTATAATTTTATCTGTTCTTCAATGCTTTGATCAGCGGCTTTTTGAAGTTTCTAAAATCTGTTCGTCTGTATCAAACTGTGTTTTAGGACTTATGCCTTGTACACACAAGCAAAATTTCCGTCGGAATAAACGCCAACAGAGTTTTTCCAACAGAATTTGGCTCAAGCTGTCTTGAATACACACGGTCACACTAAAATCCGACCGTCAAGAACGCGATGACGTAAAACACTACGACGAGCCAAGAAAATTAAGTTCTATGCGTGGTTTTTAGTCCGTCGGAATTGCATCCAGACGAACGGAAATTCGGATAGAAATTTTTTTCATCGGAAAAATTGAGAACATGTTCTCTATCTAATTCCGTCGGAATTTCCGACGGAAAAAGTCCAATGGGGCATACACACGGTTGGAAAATCCAATGAAAAAATTCCGTCTGACTTTTTCCATCGGAAATTCCGAGCATGTGTTCGCGGCATTACTGTTACTTGTTTGCCACTTCGCAAATCTGAATTCTATCACAGAGTTTCCATGAGTGCTTTGACCACATTTTGTCTACACAATATTTTTTTTTCCCCTCTCCCCCCCCCCCCCCCCCCCCCTCCCTCCCCTCACTGAGCCATATTTCCCTTGAGTAATTTGTTGAGTCTGTTAATGGGAGGTGAACATTCTGATACATTCTTCCCATAATATAAGCCTTTCCCCCGTCACAGTTTGTTTGAATACTTAAGCCTAATTCGTTTTTTTTTTTTTTTTTTAAACAACAAATTAATAGCGCTGTTTATTTGTATTTATGGTTTCTAATGAAAACGAAGGAAAGAAGGATAGCTATGCGAATCTTTGTCATCTTGTCAACCCCCTTATTCTTTTCCTAGTAATATGAGTTGGCCCCATAAGGTGGTGCCATGTGGAATCAATTCTCTTTTGAGGTTCTCTTTGCATTCCTTTGTATTGCTGTGCTAACATAAACAATATTACAGGCTATGTACTGGATGCTTTAGGCTCTGTGTAGTCATTCCAAAACCCTGCTATGAAAATGATTTACAGCATCAACAGCAAACTTGTTTCTCGAATGACATAAAAAAGAAAACAATAACAGAAAAAAAAAAAAAAAGCAAAACAAATACAGCGATGTTAGTTGCTAAGACGTACCCTTCAAACATCTAAAAAAGCCAGCTAAACTTTGTGTTTGTAGCCAAGAGAATATGGCCCGGCTATCACGCATGCCTCTGTTAACATAGACATTGCTTATGCTACCATATTTTCTTTAGTGTTTCACATTTGCTATGGATCAAAGATCTGAACATGCATTCATCTTGGTGCTTTAAACTTGGTTGGGGCACTAAAGTGTCATGAAAATGCAGCACATGTTAGGGTGACACTTACATGAATGTTTTGTCAGCTTGTAGTAATAACGACGGCTATTAACCACTTGCTTACTGGGCACTTAAACCCCCTTCCTGCCCAGGCCAATTTTCAGCTTTCAGCACTGTCACGCTTTGAATGACAATTGCGCGGTCGTGCGACGTGGCACCCAAACAAAATTGACGTTCTTTTTTCCCACAAATAGAGCTTTCTTTTGGTGGTATTTGATCACCTCTGCGGTTTTTATTTTTTGCGCTATAAACAAAAAAAGAGCGACAATTTTGAAAAAAACACAATATTTTTTACTTTTTTGCTATAATAAGTATCCCAATTTTTTTAAATGTAGCGGGTATTTAAATTTGGGGGGGGGGGGAGCATCTGGGTTAGTTAACCCAGATGTACTAATTGTTAGGGAATCTGAATCTGAGAATCCCTTTTGTGGTTCTTGGAGGACTCTGGTGGTGCAAGGTTCCCTGTGGCCTGCAGGTGGCGTTGTCGCCCTGGGCCGGAGTTGAACCTGCACCGCAAGACTGTACCTTTTTGTCCTTTCCTGGCGCCGGTACAGCGGGGCGGGGAACCCGCTGTGACGCAAAAGGAGAGGAGATAAAAGGGGCGGACGCCCTGACCTCGGGGTTCAGAGTTGGGGGACCCGGCCGCACTCAGGCACCTTCGGCCTGGGTGCTGGCGTTCTGGAGATCCGGACCCAGGTGCCCTTGACCTAGCCGGAGCGAGGGATGGAGTCCATCCCAGGCACCTTAAGCCTGAGGTGAGGTACTACGACTAAGGCCTGGAGCCCAGGACTTCGACTGGGTTCCGCGAGGGTGGAGGAGTCCGAGGGGCCCTAAGGTGTTGGGACCCGTATCTGAGGCGAGGAGGCCGGGGAGTGTAACCCTTCCGGATAGCCCGGTACAGCATTAATCCGGTGACGGCGGGGCCTCTGGTAACTCCCTTGGAGGGATGTCTTCCCCCTGACAGGGGCTGCAACGTAGCGAAGGTAACTCCAGTTCCTGTTCACTAGAGTCGCTGGAAGAGACTCTGAAGCCGAAAAGTCCATTTAACAGCCACTGTGCTTAGCAACCATTGGTGAAACCTCAACGGTTTAGTTTCTTTGAGGATTGTGCCTTGACCTACTCCCCACCAATACTGGACTGTTCTATGGGTCTCAAACTGTCAGCTCGCAAAGGACTATTTGTTTGCCGTTATGGAATAAATAAGTGTTGGACCTTTTCAGTGTGTGGTACTCCAATTACTGGGCGCAAAGGGGGTTATCAGCAGAACAGACTTGGCTCTGAGCATATAAACAGCCCGGGTGTAATTAGATGCTGGCCTTCACCTCTACATGCTGAAATCTAGAGGACATGGGCCGTGGCACACCTCGCTCTCCCCTTCAAAGTACCCCTAGACCGAAGCCAAAGTATCCACTAAAGAAGAGAGAGAGGGTGAGGCCGCTACACGTGGGGGCTCGTAAGTCCGGGATGTGTGTTTCGTGTATGGAGCTGGGAACGTCTGTGTTTGGACTTTGCTGCCCGGTGGAGTTCCGAGTAGGTCGGCCATGTTGGCAGGCGCGCCACAAGGCACACCATAGCTGCGCAGTTTGTGGGCGGGGAGAAGGGAAAGCCTGAGAACAAGTGCAGACTGTAGGAGGAGTCTGGCCATGTGGAAGTAGTCACGTGGGGATTCTGGCGCGTGTTGGTCAGTGCGCAATGGAGCAGCAGATAGTCGGGATGACCTCAAGTACCCCGGGACTTGCTCTTTGAAGTGGAGGTTCTGCGGCAGCGATGGTATGATGAGTTTGTCTGGGAAAAGCTCAAAGTGCCCCATGCTCGCCGATATCTTTCATGCTCATCCCAAGTCCAAGAAGTTCAAGGACTGTAAAGCGGAGTGGATGTTGGGTCAGCACATCCATGCGGACAAGGTGCTTATTTGTCGCAAGGACAGAGAGAACATTCAGTATAATGTGGAGACTTTCGATAAGCACCTGAAGCCCCTGTTCCTGCCGCACCAAAAGTTCTACCTTTAGGAGGAAAAGACTCCTGTGTGCTCTATTATTGTTCATTGCTGAACTTGCCGGAACACAAGGACTGTGCCCTATTTTTTTTTTTGATTTGGGCGTTTTACTCTTTTGGAGAAATGGGAGATGTTACTGTTTGTTCTCCCTCTTTCTCCCTGCACTGCAAAGAAGATAATGACTTTGGGGTGTAGTTAGTGTAGACACAGAGAAAATAAAGAAAATAAAGTTGTCTGGAGGATTTGGCCAAGTGTCATTACCGTGGCACTGTCACCAGGTGGCAGTGCTGCGCAACGACTATTTGTGTTTTTTTTTTTCACTTGCACCACCATACTCATTGGAGTGAATGGGCCTTTTCAAGGCCCGTTCATTCCAAGAAAACACACATTGTGTTAGGATGTTGTTTTTTTCCCTTCTGCAGGAGATTCTTCTGTCAAGGCTGCTGAGTGTGGGTGGTCCTTAGATAGTCAGAGGGAGGATGGTGCATGTGTAAATGTCAGAAGTGTTTTATTGAAAGTTTTATAGTTCTACTGTTTTATATTTTCCCTTTCCCATTCTAGGTCTTGGCACAATTCAGGGCTAATTTGTATGGTTTCGTCTCTGGGTGGAGCTCATGCACCATCTTTGTGGGGTGTGGGTTTGGACCAGACATTGGGGACCAGTGTCAAATTACAGGGGGGAGAGTGTGGCGGGTATTTAAATTTGGGGGGGAGCATCTGGGTTAGTTAACCCAGATGTACTAATTGTTAGGGAATCTGAGAATCCCTTTTGGGGTTCTTGGAGGACTCTGGTGGTGCAAGGTTCCCTGTGGCCTGCAGGTGGCGTTGTGTTAGATTAGTGGAGGGGAAGACCATGCAGGATAGAAAAGTGGATTTTTTAAGAAATGATAAAAGGTGTATATGGGGAGATTGTAGTCCATTTAATAATTTAAATTTATCCCAAATGGCTAGTGTATGTTTAGCTATAGGATTATTGAGTTTTTTATGGTCGGAGGAATTAGACCATTCCAGCGTAACCCAAAGCGGAATTTTACGTTTTGCGTGATATTTAGGAATATGGGCTAATTGAGCTGCATGGTAATAAGTGGTAAAATGAGGAAACCCTAGTCCCCCTTTGGGCTTTGGAAGGAAAAGAGTGGGGATGAGCCGAACACCCCCCTGTTCGGTTCGCAATTTACAGTGTAATTTTATTTGAGTTAGCAGGCGAGTCAGTTAGCTGCAGTTACAGTGTGTAGAGGATATATATGCATCCTAGGTGTTGTATATATATTTATACACTGTATTCAGTTTAGCTAGATCCATTCCTGTTATTCTCTATACTGACAGGCAGGCAGGTGATTGTGCTAGCTGCAGTATTTCACTTAGTGTGCTGTGTCCTTTGCACAGTGTGCACCAAAAGCTTACCTGAATACAATTGCTGGTGTTCTGATACAAATACAGGCAGGGAGCTGCAGTATTTTGCTTTAGTGTCCTTTGCACAGTGTGCACCAAAAGCTTACCTGAATACAATTGCTGGTGTTCTGATACAAATACAGGCAGGGAGCTGCAGTATTTTGCTTTAGTGTCCTTTGCACAGTGTGCACCAAAAGCTTACCTGAATACAATTGCTGGTGTTCTGATACAAATACAGGCAGGGAGCTGCAGTATTTTGCTTTAGTGTCCTTTGCACAGTGTGCACCTAAAGCTTACCTCAATCAATTGCTGGTGTTCTGATACAAATACAGGCAGAGAGCTGCAGTATTTTGCTTTAGTGTCCTTTGCACAGTGTGCACCTAAAGCTTACCTCAATACAATTGCTGGTGTTCTGATACAAATACAGGCAGAGAGCTGCAGTATTTTGCTTTAGTGTCCTTTGCACAGTGTGCACCTAAAGCTTACCTCAATACAATTGCTGGTGGCAGGCAGGCAGGTGATTGTGCTAGCTGCAGTGTTTCACTTAGTGTGCTGTGTCCTTTGCACAGTGTGCACCAAAAGCTTACCTGAATACAATTGCTGGTGTTCTGATACAAATACAGGCAGGGAGCTGCAGTATTTTGCTTTAGTGTCCTTTGCACAGTGTGCACCAAAAGCTTACCTGAATACAATTGCTGGTGTTCTGATACAAATACAGGCAGGGAGCTGCAGTATTTTGCTTTAGTGTCCTTTGCACAGTGTGCACCTAAAGCTTACCTCAATCAATTGCTGGTGTTCTGATACAAATACAGGCAGAGAGCTGCAGTATTTTGCTTTAGTGTCCTTTGCACAGTGTGCACCTAAAGCTTACCTCAATACAATTGCTGGTGTTCTGATACAAATACAGGCAGGGAGCTGCAGTATTTTGCTTTAGTGTCCTTTGCACAGTGTGCACCTAAAGCTTACCTCAATACAATTGCTGGTGTTCTGATACAAATGCAGGCAGGGAGCTGCAGTATTTTGCTTTAGTGTCCTTTGCACAGTGTGCACCTAAAGCTTACCTCAATACAATTGCTGGTGTTCTGATACAAATACAGTCAGGGAGCTGCAGTATTTTGATTTAGTGTCCTTTGCACAGTGTACACCTAAAGCTTACCTGAATACAATTGCTGGTGTTCTCATACTAATACCACAGGCAGGGAGTTCAAAATTATAAACAGATTCTACGTAACAACAAACCTACAGTCCCTGTCTTGTTTGCACCGCCTGTATACTGCTGTTCAGAGTATATAGGGCCTGGGGGCCCCACGCCTGTCCTTTTTTTAATTTGGGTGTGGGATTCCCCTTAATATCCATACAAGACCCAAAGGGGCTGGTAATGGGCTCGGGGGGGGATAACCATGCCATTTTTCTCAATGATTTTCATCCATTTTTCCGGGACCAGACATTACATTAAAGCCGCAAGCAGTTTTAAATGACTTTTTTTCCTTTAGAAATGTCATTTTGTGCAGGGACAGTTCTAAACACGGGAAACACGTGTCACTTCACAGGCATACTATAGACACCCCCCAGGTACGATATTTAAAAGAATATTTCACTTTTTTTTCACTTCATGCATCATTAAAATCACTGCTCCCGAAAAAAACTGCAGTTTTTAAAACTTTTTTTTACATTGATACATGTACCCTGGGGCAGGACCCGGGTCCCCAAACCCTTTTTAGGACAATAAATTACATATTAGCCTTCATAATTAGCACTTTTGATTTCGAACGTTCGAGTCCCATAGACTTTAATAGGGTTCTAAAGTTTGCGCGAACTTTCGGTCCGTTCGCAGGTTCTGGTGCGAACTGAGCCGGGGGGTGTTCGGCTCATCCCTACTCTTTACACTCATCTTATTACTAAAGCCAACTCAGACCCACCATCATATGTGGGAGATGGATCTTGGGTTTTCGTTGGAAGTAGCCAACTGGAATAAGATTTGGATCACAACTAAGTCATCCTCACAAAATATAGCTGCCTTTAGGACAAATTACAAAGTACTCATGCAGTGGTATTTGGACCCTGCCAGAATTGCGAAATATGCTCCAAATTATTCTCCATCTTGTTTTTGTGGCTGTGGTGATCTAGGATCTCATCTCCATACATTGGAAGCAAAATGTTTGTGGAAAGATGTATTTCTTATGATTTCAACACTGTTTGAAATCCCTTTCAATCCTGATCCTACAATTGCACTTTTAAAACTTAAAACCGGCCACTCTCTCCTACCGCCAATTGAAACTCCTATTACAGATCACTACAGCCGCAAAACAAACAATTGCCAAAGCTTGGAAATCCCTGCCCTTAATAATTGCTGAAACTAAACATAGAATCACATCAAGCAATGATCCATGCCAAACAGATCACTGCTGGCCATCAATGCCACCCATCAATGCCCATCAGTGCCACCCATCAGTGCTGCCCATCAGTGCAGCCTATGCATGCCGCCTATCTGTGCCCACCAGTGCTGCCTATCTTTGCCCACCAGTGCCGCCTATCTGTGCCCTGTGCCCACCAGTGCCACCCATCAGTGCCACCTATCAGTGCTCATCAGTGCCACCTAATCTCTGCTGCCCATCAATGCCACCCATCAATGCCCATCAGTGCCGCCCATCAGTGCAGTCTATGCATGCCGCCTATCTGTGCCCACCAGTGCTGCCTATCTTTGCCCACCAGTGCTGCCTATCTGTGCCCTGTGCCCACCAGTGCCACCCATCAGTGCCACCTATAAGTGCTCATCAGTGCCACCTAATCACTGCTGCCCATCAATGCCACCCATCAATGCCCATCAGTGCCGCCCATCAGTGCTGCCCATCAGTGCAGCCTATGCATGCCGCCTATCTGTGCCCACCAGTGCTGCCTATCTTGCCCACCAGTGCCGCCTATCTGTGCCCTGTGCCCACCAGTGCCACCCATCAGTGCCACCTATCAGTGCTCATCAGTGCCCCCTAATCACTGCTTCCCATCAATGCCACCCATCAATGCCCATCAGTGCCGCCCATCAGTGCTGCCCATCAGTGCAGCCTATGCATGCCGCCTTTCTGTGCCCACCAGTGCTGCCTATCTTTGCCCACCAGTGCTGCCTATCTGTGCCCTGTGCCCACCAGTGCCACCCATCAGTGCCACCTATCAGTGCTCATCAGTGCCACCTAATCACTGCTGGCCATCAATGCCACCCATCAATGCCCATCAATGCCGCCCATCAGTGCTGCCCATCAGTGCAGCCTATGCATGCCGCCTATCTGTGCCCACCAGTGCTGCCTATCTTTGCCCACCAGTGCCGCCTATCTGTGCCCTGTGCCCACCAGTGCCACCCATCAGTGCCACCCATCAGTGCTCATCAGTGCCACCTAATCACTGCTGCCCATCAATGCCACCCATCAATGCCCATCAGTGCTGCCCATCAGTGCAGCCTATGCATGCCACCTATCTGTGCCCACCAGTGCTGCCTATCTTTGCCCACCAGTGCCACCTATCTGTGCCCTGTGCCCACCAGTGCCACCCATCAGTGCCACCTATCAGTGCTCATCAGTGCCACCTAATCAGTGCCCATAAGTGCCGCCTCATCAGTGCCCATAGGTACCGCCTCATTAGTGCCCATCAGTGCAGCCTATCAGTGCCCATCAGTGCCGCCTTATCAGCGGCCATCAGTGAAGGAGAAAAATTACTTATTTGCAAAATTTACTGACAGAAACTAAGAAAAACTTTGTTTTTTCAACATTTTTGGTCTTTTTTGGGGGAAAAAAATAAAAAACCCTGCAGTGATTAAATACCACCAAAAGAAAGCTTTATTTGTGTGAAGAAAATGATAAAAAAATTCACATGGTTACAATGTAGCATGACCGGGCAATTGTCATTCAAAGTGTGACAGCGCTGAAAGCTGAAAAATGGCCTTGTCAGAAAGGGGGTTTAAGTGCCCTGTATTGAGGTGGTTAAAGAGGTCAGAACTGCAACAGCTGGTGCACGTTTTAATTGCAATATGTGGCGACAGCTACTGCGTGTAAAGAGTTAAAATAAATCTATGATTACAGGATATGCTTTCATTTAATAACATCAGCATTGTAATAACAATACAAACAATAGTTATTTTTGATCATCTAATATAAGCTTGTTTGAAAAATCTTTTATTTTGTGAGTTCTGCTTCTCTGCTGGCCATCACTTTCGTTAACTTTCTGGCTATCCTACATGCTTTACAGCTTTCCTTCTCCATGTATTTACATTTTCTAAGGACTATATATCCAATGGTACTTTGCTGAATGCAAGCAGTACTCCCTGTACTGACTCCACCTCCTGAAACTCCTCCTCTCAGCACCTCTGTAGTTCAGAAGGCAGGCTCTCTGAAATGTGTGGCACAGCAGTGCCTACTTACAGGGCATAATGAATAAGTGTCAGAATTTAAGGAACTAAATGTGTGGGATTCTTCACAAAGTAAGTTTACAATTTTAAAGATCATTCAGATTAATAGGAGTAGGCTAGAAATCATTAAAATACAATGTAAAAAGTAATATATGATTTTACATTTTGACCATAGATACACTTTAACTGCTCAGTTAACCTGCCCCAGTGACAATCACACTCAGTTTAACACAAGTTAAAACTTTGGTAACCATGTCAAACCAATATCAATGTGTGTTTGTGTAATGTTTCATTCTCTACTAAAACTTTCGGGGCTGCTTTGTGCAAAACCATTGCACAGAGCAGGTAAGTATAACCTGCTTGTTAATTAAATTTTTTTTTTTTTTTAAATCAAGCTTTAACATTGCTTTCAGTTGCATTTAAAGTGGTTGTAAAGGCAATACATTTTTACCTTGATGCATTCCCTGCAATAAAGTAAAAAATGTCCCAGTATTTGTATCTTCCCCCACCACACCCACATACTTACCTGAGTCCTAACTCAATCCAGTGCTGTGCCCATCTGTAGTGGCTCTTTCCTCTCTCCCTGCATTCACAGGACACAAAAGCAGCAGCGGGAGTCATTGGCTCCTGTTGCTGTCAATCAAATCATGGGAGCAGAGAGCAGGGGGCAGGGCGAAGCCACATTGTGTGTGTCTATAGATGCACACAGCCCTGCTCAAAAACAAGCCCGAATCTGAGCCCCCATAGGAAGCAGCTTCCAATGGTGGCGCATGGAGAAGAGGAGGAGCCAAGAGCGCTGGGGGCGACCCCAGAAGAGGAGATTTGGGGCCGCCCGGTGCAATACCTTTGCACAGAACTGATAAGTATACCATTTTTTTTATTATTGGAATGGTTTTTTAAATTTACAACTGTTTTAAGGGGGAAATCTGCCTCTCACTGACCTCAAATGCATGGAGCATTCTAACCTCCAGTGTAAGGAGGACCTTCTATAAATGACAACCAATGTAACAGGGCATTCTTCTTTCCACTGACCTACAATAGGGGACACTTTTCACACTTACCAGCAAGCGAATTACCCTGACAACCAAATACCACAAACTGTAGCTAAAATAATTTTTATGTGAGGATTCCTGGAGACCAGGAATTTTTTTTATTAAGTGTTTATCCATACAGTAGTAAAAAAAAGCTGAAATAGACTGTTCTAATGTGACTATGGATAGTATCCCATAAGCAAGACCTTGGGCCCCATGAACTCACATTATCTAACAACACTATTAAAAGGAGAAATGGGCACCAGTGAGCACTGGGTAGAGAGCGAGGGTTAAAATTCAGGAATAACATCCTGTTTGTAACCTTTTCCATAGTGTTTGTCCTGGGCATAGCATGTTTTATGTATTTATGCACCCCAAAAGGTACAGCTCCTCCCAAGATATTGTAAAATGAAATCATGTTTGATCAAAGAAGGTTTATATCAAAGAGGAAACACCCTGTTTCTGTCCCTGTTTTTGCTTTACAAATACCGTAAGGTATGCTAGAAATGTGCACATGTTTAGCTCTCACAGGGTCTGCAATTCATTTTCTCAGAAATACTGAAGGTATAAATCACATGTATGTGTTCTGTAGGGGGTATATATTACTAAAATGCAGAATGAGGTTTGCAGTGTCACACTGAACCACATCATAATTCGATTTTGGTATATGACCAGATATACATCCTTTTGTTTCAAATTCAAAGGACAACATTAGTTACAACGCTCAGAGTTAACAGATGCATTTATAGCAATCATTTTCACACACTGGAGGAAGATAACAATTCACCCTATTGCACGGCCTGGGAAATGGTCCCTCCGATTACTGGTACCAGTATTTTGAAAATCCTGCAGAACTGTATGTAGCGGGGTGGTCAATTTAGGGGTAGTCTCTGAGTGGTAATTAGGCTCAGACACCTTCATTTGTTAGGAGTTATGGACCATTTTTGTCCTCAGGGGATAATGCTGGTGATGAGTTCCCTGTGGCCTGCGGGTGGCGCTGCCATTATGGGCCAGGGTTGAACCGCGAGCGTAGTGCTGTGCCTTTTGTGTCCCCTCTCGGCAGCCGTACAGTGGGGTGGGGAACCTGCTGTGCATGCCAGGAGAGGATATAAAAGGGGCAGACATCTCCTGATCGGGGTCCACGCCCAGGCACCTTCAGCCTGGGAGTGAGTGCGGTTCATCTCTGGGTGCCCTAGGCCCGGAGGCTGTGTTCCTGTTCCATCTCAGGCACCTTTGGCCTGGGATGAGGTACTACCCTGCCGTCCTGTTCGCCTGGGTATGAAGACCCAGGGGTTGCGGAGAAGGCCCGGGGCCCAGCACCTTCGGCTGGGGTCCGCTAAGGATTGAGGTGTCCAGGGTGCCGCCTTGTGAGGGGACCCGCACTCTCAGAGAAGGGAGGATCATTCCGAAGGACCAATGCGGGAGTCACGGTGAAGGAAGGGTCTGTTGACTCTCTAGGGGGACGTCTTCTCCTTAATAGGGGCCATGTTCTAAGAAGGAAGTTTACATTCACCAGGTCTGTGGCAGAGACCAAACTCACGGTCTGTGGCAGAGACTGTGTGCCTAGTATACTGCTTGAGAATCTGAGTAGTACAGTAAAGAGCTACGTTTGTGCCTGGACCTCCTCCACACCTTGGGCTGTCCTGTTTCCTCGCTCCAACCTTTTTCCTATCCAAAAGACTGTGTATTGCAAAGTGAGAATAAATCTTGAGTTGGAGTTTCAGCTGGTGTGGACATTCATGTTACTGGGGAAGTCAAGGACTTGCCTCTACTCACGGTAGAGGTGAGAATCATTCTCAGGAGGATTTTGGCCCTGGCTGCAGACAAGACCCAACAACAACACCACTCAACCTTTTTTCACAAGAGGGTACGGGCTGATAGTGTGGTGTGCTTTTCTCCCCCCTGCGAGGAGCCAAGTCAAATGCAGGCTGGGGGAAAGGTGGGTGTGCTATATGTACTTTTAATATGTCATCATATTTGGATTCCTGAAACGGCTAATATGTCTTAGCCTAGAGCAGTGTTTGTCAACCTTTTTTCAGTCAAGGCACCCTTCAAAAATTATGGACAATATCGAGGCACCCTTTTAAAAATTATGGATGGTCTGGAGGCACCCCATTCTAAAATGTGAAAACTATTCTAATATCAACTGAAGATGCCATTGGTCATTAGAATGCCATTGTTCTGTTGAGAAGTGCCCGGCTATCGAATAGTGCCCGGGTGGAACTGCGCTTGCACCGCACTGAGCCACAGAACAGCTGAGTTTACGATCAGCTGTTGTCTCGCGTTGCAGAGGCACGTTCATGTAGGTGAGGGGCGGAAATTTACATGAAGGGGACGGATTTTTCAATGATGGGCAGTGCTGGAGGCGGAATTTTTATCGATGGCCAAAAAAAACTGCCAAATAAATCTTTATCTAATATAGAAAAAGCCAACCTGCAATTGACTAAACACGCCCCACAAGCGTCCAGAAAAAATAGCAGATAAAGATTTATTTTGCAGATTTATTTGGCCATCGATAAACATTCCGCCCCCAGCACTGCCCATCATTGAAAAATCCGCCTACTTCATGTAAATATCCGCCCCTCACCTACATGAACGTGCCTCGGCACTATTCGATAGCATCTGTCACTGTATTAATGACACTGGCTGGAAAGGGGTTAAACATCTAGGGCGATCAAAGGGTTAAATGTGTGCATAACCAGTGTGTGTACTATGTGTGCTGTTTTTACTAAGGGATGTGATGGATTTTATTCCCTGCTTTGCAGGGACAGAAAATTCATCACATCCTTGCTGACAGAACCGAGCTCTGCCTTGTTTACATAGGCATAGCTCTGTCCTATGTCTTTCCTCGTTGATTCGCGGCTGCCAGTGGACATTCATTGGCCGGCACCTGCTGATCAGCTTGTGCTGTGTCATGTGATGTTTTATATATTGCAGCTTACCATTACTGAGATTAATTGACTGCATTCATTTTTTTTTGCCATTTTCACTTTATTTTTACTTGGTGATCTGGCCAGATTTCCTGTCTGAGCGTGGCTCCACTCTATGGAGGAGCAACAGAAACAACTTTGGACAGCAGCATTGTCAATCTGGGAAGAGAGGAGTGTTAGCCCAGGAAATTTGGATGAACTTAACACAAATAAGCAAATTAAAGCTGAACTCCAGCTAACATTTTTTATGCAGTTACGGCAACAGTTTTTTTGCTTTTGGGATAAAGGTTTTACATAAATGAATGGTAAATGATTTGTCTCACCACTTTAACTGCCACTTTTGCTGGACAACTGGATGCCCCCCCCCTCTCGACAGGGGGAACTCAATGGCTCCATGGGAGGGATTCCCCCATCAAAACTGACTGTGTTACTGTGTTGTTGGGACAGTCAAGCAATGTTCTTTGTTGCAGGAAAGAAAATCGCTGCATCTATGGCTGGATTAAGGACCCTAAATTAGCTTTACTACATTGTCCCATCCCGGGGCCTATATGCCCACCAGCAGAAATTGGCATCTTACGTTCTAATTTCTGTTTGGCCAAAAGAACCATTGCCCAGGCCTGGAAAAACCTACAGTCTCGTTTCAAGGAGTGAAAGATCGCATGATGGCCCTAATAATTAATGAACAAATGTCTAGCATTTTGAAGGACTCCCATTCCAAAGTTCTCAAAATTTGAGAACCTTGGATCACGTACTCTCTTTGCATCTGGCTAGTCTTATGACTGACGCTTGAGACAGTCCCGAGTCCATATTACCCGCCCACCCCTCCTACCCCTCCCCCCTTCCTTTTTTGCCTCCCTCTTTGTTTTCTTCTTCCCTTTTTTCAGGCCTCTTACCCCAGTTTTTTTGTTTTGGGTTACACACATGTCAGGAAGTCTACTCTCAGGAATTTAGTGACGTACATTTTGAGGTATTTTAACTGGACTTCCCATTCAGTTGTTTGTACTTTATTTAGTTTTGGCTTTATTTGGTACCATAATATGTCTGACATTCTGTGATGCTTCACTTCTTAGCCAATGCGGGGGGGGGGGGGGGTCTGGTTCTCATTCTGTTATATCTTGAAAGTCAAATAAAAATTATTGAAATGAAAATAACTTTTGAAATTACATAAACCTGATTAAGCTTCTATGAGATTTTAGTAATTGGGTTTACATTTACTTTAATGCAATGTTTTAACATGGGGCAGGGTCTACAGAATAAGAAATCAGATACAATGTCCACATGATTTTATATTTGAACGCTATATAAGAAATATATTTTTATAAAGTTTTTTATTCAATATCCTGGTCTGTGAGTCACAGAGAACAAGCACGCAAAAGGAAAAAAAAAATCTAACACTGACATCAGTGAAATCGTTCTGGATTTAACATAAAAGCCTTAGGTACAATACATATTTTGCAACCAAAAACGCCTTGGATTCCTAAATTCTATAGTTAATGGATTTCAGATGTCTGGTGTGCGGCTGGATTTTCATTTTTTTTTCCTTGCAGAGTAATTTTACTGACAGAACTGCCTGGGAAAGATTTTGGAATATTTAGGCAACATAGTTAGTGTGGAATGTTAAGCACTTACAAATTACAATATATATGGTGTTATATATATGGGAAAAACATATGTCTAGTACCTTTCAAAACTTTAGATAATAGCAAAACTTTATTTATACATGCTTTCAACGCATGCCATCAGTCTTCTTATGTCTGCAAAAGCTATGGCTAAAAATTTCTGTTTTATTATTACTGTTGTCACATTTATAATAATGAGATGTGGCATTTTCACAGGCATCTTTGCAGTCACACCTATAACTAAGCACTAAGTTAATATGTCAGGGCAAAAAAAAAGAAAAAAATGAACAAAAAAAAAACATATGCTGTTCCTTTTTAACATCAGTACATCAGACAAGGGTCTATGCAGAAACTGCCTAATCCTGTAAGTCAACTGTTGAAACACAGAATTGCATTTTGTGCAACAACTATTGTATATTGTATTAGTATTTAATACAAATATATTCTTTAACCAATAGATGGCAGTGTTTATAAGTTTGTAGCTGCATTTATGGCAGTGGTCTCCAAACTGCGGCCCGGGGGCCGGAGGTGGCCCTTTGCTTGCCTTTATCCGGCCCTTGGGGTACTAATTCCTTCCCCTGAAACCAACAATGGAGCACTATTCCTCTCACTGACCCCAGTGATGGGGCACTATTTCTCTCACTGACCCCAATGATGGAGCACCATTCCTCTTACTGACCCCAATGATGGAGCACCATTCCTCTCACTGACACCAACGATGGGGCATTGTTACCGACACCAGGACATTTTCTATGCTTATTGGCTACAGTCCGGCCCCTATAAAGTCTGAAGGATAATAAACTGGCCCTTTGTTTAGAAAGTTTGGAGGCCCCTGATTTATGGTATACTCTATGTATTTTTCTGTATAAAATTTCCTGATTCCTGGCTGCAGTTAAGCAGCAAAGCCCATGTGGACTGTGCGCTGCCTGTTCTGTAGTGCTATATACAGAATTTCTAACAGGTGATGGGCCCAGGCATTGCCCAGAGAAAAGCTGAGAACCATGTCATAGCCCAGTCATAGCCAGCTACAGCAAATAAGTGCAAGATACAGCAACAGAAAGAAGACTGCAACAGAATAAAAGAAAATGACCAGTAATACAGCTGCAACAAAGCTTTCATTTTCAAATCTGACAAACAAGAACTACAAGTATTGGAAATTAAAGATGAAAATTCTGCTAATAAGAGAAGGTATGTGGAAATGTATAAACAAAGTCAGGCCAGGACACCCTTTAGATGAGTGGATTGGGAAAGACCACAAAAGCTCAGTGCACAATCTCTGTTCGCAATAAAGATGATCAAATCATAGAGAATTTTCCACATTTTGTCATGTTACAACCAAAAACATAAATGTATTTTATTGGGATTGTATGTGATAGGCCAACACAAAGTGGCACATAATTGTGAAGTGGAAGGAAAATGATAAATGGTTTTCAATTGTTTTTACAAATAAATATGTGAAAAGTGTGGTGTGCAATTCAGCCCCACTTACTCCGATACCCCGAACTAAAATCTAGTGAAACCAAATGCCTTTAGAAGTCTCCTAATTAGTAAATAGAGTCCACGTGTGTGTAATTTAATCTCAGTATAAATACAGCTGTTCTGTGAAGCCTTAGAGGTTTGTTAGAGAACCTTAGTGAACAAACAGCATCATGAAGGCCAAGGAACACAGACAGGTCAGGGATAAAGTTGTGGAGAAATTTAAAGCAGGGTTAGGTTTTAAAAAAAATATCCCAAGCTTTGAACATTCCATGGAGCACTGTTCAATCCATCATCTGAAAATGGAAAGAGTATGGCACAACTGCAAACCTACCAAGACATGGCCGTCCACCTAAACTGATCGGCCAGGCAAGGAGAACATTAATCAGAGAAGCAGCCAAGAGGCCCATGGTAACTCTGGAGGAGCTGCAGAGATCCACAGCTCAGATGGGAGAATCTGTCAACAGGACAACTATTAGTCATGTACTCCACAAATCTGGCCTTTATGGAAGAGTGTCAAGGAGAAAGACAATGTTGAAAGAAAACCTTAAGAAGTCCCATTTGCAGTTTGCGAGAAGCCATGTGGGGGACAGTGCAAACATGTGGAAGAAGTTGCTCTGGTCAGATGAGACCAAAATTGAACTTTTTGGCCTAAAAGCAAAACGCTATGTGTGGCGGAAAACTAACACTGCACATCACCCTTAACACACCATCCCCACCGTGACACATGCTGGTGGCAGCATTATGTTGTGGGAATGTTTTCTTCAGCAGGGACAGGGAAGCTGGTCAGAGTTAATGGGAAGATGAATAGAGCCAAATACAGGGCAGTCTTAGAAGAAAACCTGTTAGAGGCTGAAAAAAACTTGAGACTGGGGCGGAGGTTCACCTTCCAGCAGGGCAACAACCTTTAACATACAGTTAGAGCTACAGTAGAATGGTTCAGCTTAACCACTTCCCGCCCCGTCAATAGCAGATTGACGTCCGGGAAGTGGTTGTGTTATCCACACTGGACGTCATATGACGTCCTGCGGGACAACAGCCGCCGCGAGCCCGGGGGGGCGCGCATCGCGGCGATCGGTGGAGCGGTGGGTCAGTCTGACCCACCGCTACACTGATCTCGGTAAAAAGCCTCCGGCGGAGGCTTTTTACCACGTGATCAGCCGTGTCCAATCACGGCTGATCACAATGTAAGCAGGAAGAGCCGTCGATCAGCTCTTCCTCACTCGCGTCTGACAGACGCGAGTAGAGGAGAGCCGATCGGCGGCTCTCCTGACAGGGGGGGTTCACGCTGATTGTGGATTTGGCCCAGTCAAAGTCCAGATCTAAATCAAATTGAGAATCTGTGTCAAGACTTGAAAATTGCTGTTCACAGACGCTCTCCATCCAGTCTGACAGAGCTTGAGCTATTTTGCAAAGAAGAATGGGAAAAAATGTCACGCTCTAGATGTGCAAAGTTGGTAGAGACATCCCCAAAAAGACTTGCTGCTGTAATTGCAGCGAAAGGTGGTTCTACAAAGTATTGGCTGAATACAAATGCACGCCACACTTTTCACATATTTATTTGTAAGAAATTTTGAAAACCATTTATCATTTTCCTTCCACTTCGCAATTATGTGCCACTTTATGTTGGTCTATCACATAAAATTCCAATAAAATATCAATAGAAAGACAGATGAGGCAATCTGTCACAAAAACTGTGATCATTGAACAGTATGTTGTTTGCCGGGCACACTGGTTTAGACAGATTGTTGGGTGGGACTGGAGAAGTCAGAGGAAGATGGCGCATCCTAACATTTATTTCAGGGACTTAGGTGCTATATTAAAGAAAATTAACGCCAGGGTGGTAGTCTCAGAAACGTTTCCTGTACCACGAGTCACACCAGGGAGGCAGCATGAGCTTAGAGAGGTAAACAAGTGGCTTTAGGTTCACAGAGATTTGGGTTAACTTTGTTCTTGTTTACTGGCTCTATAGCAGGGATGGACTCCACCTAAATTGGGAGGGTGCAGTTCTGTTGGAGGGAAGATAGTCAGAAGGTTGGAGGAAGTTTTAAACTAGCATGTGGTGGGGAGTGATCAAAGGAAGGTATACCATGAAGTGAGCAAGAGTCAAACTATACAGATGGGGGCAAAGTCAGGAGAGAAAGGGGGCCTCAAATCAGATGATGGAAAAATGATTGTTTCAGAGGATAGCAGGCATGCTGAACCTAAAGAGCATTTGCAATTACCAAATATTGTTTCCTCATACATAAATTGCCATTAGGGCTTACTGTATGTGTAACGTAAATGTAATATGTGTGCCGTAGTGGCAATTCATGTATGGGGCAACAATATTTGGTAATTACAAATGCAGGCTCTGCTTCCTGCATAATGTTGTGCCTTGTTGATTTTCTTGACTCTGCAATGCTACCAGACAGTGTCTATCCTATTTAAAACAATAGATTCTCTGTAGTCTCTCATGGTGTGAAACCCCACCAATACTTCTGGCACCCAGAAACAATGGACCTACTGTACTAGACTCCCTAGGTTTTTGGTCACAAGAGAGTGCTGAGGAGCATTTTTTTTTACTTTTTTTGGTCATGGTGAAAAAGTGTTTTTTACTTATACTAATAAAGAAGTTTGGCAATCCAGCATGTGCTCTAGTGATTCACATACAATGTGTATTTTAATGACAAATCCGATTTAAAAGTTACCAATTTCTCAGTAAATCTCATTAATTACTAACATTTGCATGATAAGTTCCTACTAACTCAGAGTGAGATCACATAAAACTGAATGATACTTTGGAGTACGGCCAGTCTAGATTCAGCATAAGCCAGTTCGTGGGCTTCAAAGGCCCCAGGGAGGGAACAGCAGATGGTTGAGGCCCAAAAATGTCCTTATTGTACAGAATTGTGTAAAGCCAAGTTGCTATATACATACTGCAGTAACTGCTGCCAATTCATTTAACCCATGAAGCAAATACAACTACAGCATTGCCAGCATTTTATCTAGTGGTCAGGGCTGAACACATTCTCTTTTTCACTCTTCAACAAAGCAAGACATAATCTCTGCTGCTCCTCTTTTTCACAATGACAACAGCAACAGCATGTAAAGTGATTAGCTATGACTGCAGGCAGTCGGAAATAAAATCAAGGTTGCATTTCATTATGCCGAAATCACCAGTGGTCTCAGTGGTGCACAGCCAATACCTGCAGATTTTGCTTAGCACCCAGTTTGGAGCAGGAGTGTGTTGTGGTTTGGTGATGTCAGGTCGGAAATGGCGGTGGCCAGAGAGGTTCCTCTGGTGCACCTGCTGCCTCATTTGGGCCTCTGCGTCTCATAGGCCCCAGGTGGGGGGAATGACTTTCATAAGGACTGAACCTGGAACCATGTGTATAGTGAAGAACTCCCATTTGAAGTGTAACAAGTGAATCCTGCCCTGGCCTAGGGCTGATGGAAATTGAACCTGAGTGTGCGGGAAAAATTTTGAGAGGCCTAATTGGGGCTTCATCCTGCCATCTCTGCAAAGCTTTCTTGCGCATCCATCCTGGAACTGGCTTAACAATCTGGACACCAGGGGTTCTTTAGCAAACCTGTTGGCTGAGTGAAAAAAATCTAATCTAAACAGTGCAGATAGACAAATCACTTGTTGCTGGCTGCTAAATTAAGGGAGAACACTTTCACTGGTGTGTAATAGCAAACAAATTAAAAGTATTTTTGTAACCTTTATTTACATAAGATTAGTTGATACTGTAAAAGCATGTATACACGACTGTTAAGATGAATACTAAAAAAATACCTTTTCAATATAGCGGGCTCCCATATAACTTGTCAATGCCACATATAATATGTGATGTGTGTAGGGGTCCCTATCCACCTTGTTAATGTCTCAACGCACTTTGCGGGATCGACTCGCTTCCTCAGGAGGACTTCAAGAGGTAATGATTTAGGATGATAATCATAGATTATTATTATTACTATTATTTTATATGACTTATATAGCACCAACAATTTGCGCAGCACTTTACCAAATGAAGGCAGGCATTACAGTTACAATACAATTCAATACAAAAGGAATCAGAGGGCCCTGCTCAATACAGCTTACAATCTAAGAGGAAGGGTCAACTGATACAAAAGGTAATCACTGTGGGGGATGAGCTGATGGACACCGTTACCTTACCGTTCCGTATGCTTGTCTCAGGATTCTCCTTAAAGAGTTGTCCAGAAGAAGTTTGCACCAACACAAAGTCTCTTTCAAGGGTTTTATTGAATAAAGTTTTCAACAGAGGGGTTGAAGGGATGGGGAGGACTCAGGTACCTTAATTGCGGATCACAGGAATCTTCCTAGGTCCAGAGGAACAACTGTCTCCACGCTGGACTCAGTGACCACCGGATAGGCCCACTCTCTCGGGCCTAGCAACCGGTGCGTAGCTCGATCACAATTAGTCTCTGCCAAAATAGAACACTCTCTGCCACAGACTTGGTGAAAATAGAACAGTCTCTGCCACAGACATGGTGTAACCCTTCCCTGGGTTACCTTCTGAAGAAAAGAACACAGCTCTCAGTGCCAGGATCTTCCAGCCGTTCCTTCAGCACTGTGAGGTAGATTGTGATCCGGATGCATCCTCCAATTGAGTCCTCAATTGTTTGGTCCCTTCCCGCAGGCAAGGCAACACGGGATCATCCCTGGATCAATAACTCCTGGGCCTACATCTCAGTAATGGAGCCTCAGGCCAACGTGGCCCCGAGGCGAAAACTGCCAGCACTTCCCTGAGGCATGGGGGCCCTCAGGTCAGGATCGGGTGGGTGGTGCGCACCACCAACAAGCGACGACCCCACAAAATGATGTTTGTCTCTTAAGTACCCTCTCCCAGAATGCACAGCGGGTTGACAACGCCCCTGATCTGCTTCTGAGAAAGAGATACCCAATGCATTCAGCCTGTTGCCTTTCCAATCCTGACCAGTGGTGACAGCGACACCCACTGTGGGGGAGGAAATCATGCAATCAGCCGAACTGAAACAGAGCATAATTTGTAATACAATCCTTCTGAGCCAAACTATTGCTCAGACAACTATAAATTTAACACATAGCGCCCATTCATTGGGAGCAGAGCGCTTCATAGACATTCCAAGGTATTGAGTAAGTAGCATGGTGAGTTTTTTTAAGTTGTAGATTTTTCCCCCAAAATACATTCTGCTACTCCTCCTGAGTATGGCGATGCCACATGTGTGAGACTTTTACACAACCTGAACGGTTAATTTTTTTCCAAAAGTTTTTGGAAAATGTGGAAAAAAAATGTAAATTTAAATTTAAAAGTTGTCCATTTATAAGATATTTCCAACACATAGCATGTACATAGCAAAGATGACACTCCAAAATTCATTCTGCTACTCCTCCTGAGTATGGCAATAACACATGTGTGAGACTTTTACACAGGCTGGCCACATACAGAGGCCCAACATTGAAGTAGCACCTTCAGGTATTCTACGAGCATAAATTACACATCTCATTTCTCAACCACCTAATACACTTTTGAAGGCCCTGGAGCACCAGGACAATGGAATTGACCACAAAATGATCCAATTTTGAAAAGCAAACACCCCAACGTATAATATATGAGGCATAATGAGTCTTTTGAATGGTTCATTTTTTTCCCAGACGTTTTTGGAAAATGTGGAAAAAAAATTCAAATGCATTTAGGGTGCCTGAGCCATGATTGGCCAAAGACACCCTAAATGCATTTGACTTTTTTTTCCACATTTTCCAAAAACGTCTGGAAAAAAATAAACCATTCAAAAGACTCATTATGCCTCATAGATTATAATGCATGCAAACAATGCATGCATCAGTGACACTGTCACTCTAGTCTTCCTGGTGGAGCACATGCTTTGTGGAATCATGGACAGGGCACTTAAGGCAGAACAGCGGAAGGCCCCCTTTATCCAGATAGCATTCCTGCGGGCCCGCAAAACACACAGGAAGAAGAGGAGGAGGAGGAGGGTTGTGTCAGCATGGATGTAGAGGATAATACTCAGCAGCAGTCTTCAAGGGATGGTTTTCAGTTGCAATTGAGCTACTGGCCTGTCCTGCATCCAGCGTGCTTTCTGAAAGCACATTCAGTGCTGCTGGAGGGTATGTAACGGATCAAAGAGTGTGCCTGTTCAAAGACTCCGTAGATAGGTTCACATTCATAAAAATGAATCAGTCTTAGATCAGCAGCTATCAAGCACCTGATGCTGATTAGGGTTGAGCGAACCTGAACTGTAAAGTTCGGGTTCGTCCTGGACTTTTGGGTTTTTGGTACCCGGACCCGAACCCGAACAATTTACTGTATGTTCGGGTTCGGGTTCGGTGTTCGGCAATGTAATGGCGAGCTGCAGGGCAGCCAATCAACATTTGTTTAACTCGTGTGCCCTTAGAAGCCATCACAGCCATGCCTACTAATGGCATGGCTGTGATTGGCCAGTGCAGCATGTGACCCAGCCTCTATATAAGCTAGAGGCACATAGCACAGCACATCACTCTGCTGTAGATAGTGTAGGGAAAGGTTGCTGCTGCTGCTTTGAGGGAGAGAATTGTCATTGGAGTCCTGAATCAGATATTAAATTACTCAGCGATCTACATAGCACAGCACGTCACTCTGCTTTAGATAGTGTAGGGAAAGGTTGCTGCTGCTGCTTTGAGGGAGAGAATTATCGTAGGAGTCCTGATTCATAAATCAAATTACTCAGCGATCTACCTTGATTTTGTTGTGTGGGTGCAGTGAACAATCTTTTTACCCTGCCCTGAGCCCAGTGCCAGAGAAAAGATAACTTTTATCCGTCTGTTAGTTAGGTTGGGGTCGGCAGGCATTTTATGCAAGCTAAGTGCACCAGCACTGCATATGTTACTGTGAGATACACCCTTTAGATACTGTTGCTCTATAAATATTTTGCAGTGTTTCCTGCATATCTGTACGTGTGAGATACACACTTTAGATATTGTTCTTCTATTCTGCTATTCCCCAAAAAATTATTTAGGGCAAATAAAACATTTTTGGTGCATTTCCTGCATATCTGTACATGTGCACTAGCGGGCCGGCATACTTGCCGGTTTTCTGAATGGGATCTTGCCGACCCGAGCGCGCATGCGTGTGACGTCATCGCCGCTCCGGCCAATCACAGCGCCGGACCGGCCATACACTGACATCAGTGACAGGACATCGAGGCAAGATGGCGGCGGTGGAGGGGAACGAGGAGGACTTCGGGGGCTTCGATTTCAGGTAAGTGCCACATAATGAGCTAGTATGCTATGCATACTGGCTCATTATGCCTTTCTCTTGCAGGGGTATGTTTAGCTAAAAAATGTGTGGAGGGTTTACTTCCTCTTTAAGGCCCTATAGCAAATATACTGCTACAGGGTGGTCGTTCTGTGCAGAATCACATATATATCCAGTACGCGATTCTGCACCTCCACCTAGGGGGTGCATGCGCAATGTTGCTGGGCCGCTTCTGCTGTAATTACTCACAAGGGGAGCCAATCTGCAGGTGTCGGGCAGTGGATGCCCACCGGCACCCGCTGATTGTCAGGCAGAGATACAGAACAGAGCTCTGTCTACATAAAGAAGGCCGAGCTCCGTTCTGACAAGTGGAAAGTGAATAATTTTGTGTCCCTGCAAAGCAGGGAATAAAATCCAGTGTCACTGGTTCCCGCAAAGTGTCAAAAGTGTCAGTTAATGTCCAATTGTTCACTGCAATATGGCAGTCCTGCTATAAGTCGCTAATGGCCGCCATTACTAGTATAAAAAATAAATAAAAAATTCCAGTATATATACCATCGTTTGTAGATGCTATAACCATTGCACAAACCAATCAATGTACGCTTTTAGTTTTTTTTTTTTTTTACCAAAAATATGTATTAAAATTTTTTTTTTTATTGAATACGTTTTATAGCAGACAGTAAAAAATGCAGTGGTGATCAATAACACCAAAGGAAAGCTCTATTTGTGGGGAAAATTTACATAATTTTTGTTTGGGTACAGTGTTGCATTACTGCGCAATTTTCAGGTAAAATAACGCAGTGCTGTATCACAAAAAATGGCCTGGTCATGAAGTGGGGGTAAATCTTCCAGAGGTCTAGTGGTTAACCAAAGAAATGTAGCAGAATATATTTTGGCCTAAATTCACAAAGAAAGAGTATTTATTTGCAAAATCTTAAAACAGAAACAGGGGAAAAACTTTTGTTTTTATGTTATTATAATTTTTTTGTTTATCTAGCAATAAAAAAAAAAACTCAGGCCTCGTACACACGACCGATTTTCTCGTCCAAAACAGTCAAGAAAAGTGCAGCGAGAGTTTTTTTGTCTAGAAAAACGTTCGTGTGTATGGTTTTACGACGAGAAACTTGACGAGAATCTCGACGAGAAAATAGAGAACCTGCTCTCTATTTTCTCGTCAGGATTCCAGATTTCCTCGTCGTGTTTCTCGTCGGCCTGTTTTGTGACGAGAAAATGGTTCGTGTGTATGCTTTTACGACTCTTCCAAAAGCGCGCATGCTCACAAGCAACTATGAGACGGGAGCGCATCTTCTGGTAAAACAAGCCTTCATAATGGAGAGAGCACATTCGTCACGCTCATAAATATTTCATCGTTTAAATGTTCTGCATTGAATTCTTCGTTAGAATGTTACATTAATCAAAACGAGAGACCTTCTTTTGCTGCTGATATTCACACAGAGTTCTGCCTTATTTTTAACCTTTTTCATGCTGCTCTTTATAAGATTTATGTGTATTATATCGTGCAAGTTTTTAGGAATAATTTAAATGGTTAGATTTTTCAAAATGATGTTAATTATAATTTCTCAATGTTTTGATAGCGATCTCCCATTTAATTTTCTAATCTATATTTTTAAAATTTCACACCATGTTTTTGAGCTAATCAGATTTAGTTATTCTTTTGGGGGGGTGATATCTGTGCCTTTTATTGTCAGTCAAATGTATCTGCTTACTCCAAAGCTTGTTTTTTTTTATTTAAAAATACACATAGTCAAGTATGAACTTAAACAAAAAACACATTTATTCATGTTTATAAATTAAATAAAGAGAAGGCAGCGCTGGAGAAGCTGCTGCCATTTGTGCATCCCAGGGACCCCAGAGCACACAGCAACCCTGTGTGGACACTAAAATTGGGAGCTTGAGAAGGCCCACATTTCAGAACACAATCTGATGCTGGCCTCCCAGAGGTCAGGAACAGCAGCAGGTGAGATATATGTCCCAAGTGTGTGGTACTACAACAGGCTGCCTTCTGTCCGACCAGTGCGACCACAATGAAGCAAGGCCATCACTTCCTCTTCTTCCTGGCAACCTTCCCTGCAGCCTTTCCTGAAGCCTTTCCTGAAGCCTTTCCTGCAGCCTTTCCTGCAGCCTTCCTTCTTCGTTTAGCTGGAGGCTGGCCCACTGGAGGGGTACTCCTGTCAGGAGGAGGAGGTGGAGGTGTAGCAGAAGGGGGTGGGGCAGAAGAAGAAGGTGGAGGTGTAGCAGAAGGGGGTGGGGCAGAAGGTGGAGGTGTAGCAGAAGAGGGTGGGGCAGAAGGTGGAGGTGTAGCAGAAGGGGGTGGGGCAGAAGGTGGAGGTGTAGCAGAAGGGGGTGGGGCAGAAGGTGGAGGTGTAGCAGAAGGGGGTGGGGCAGAAGGTGGAGGTGTAGCAGAAGGGGGTGGGGCAGAAGGTGGAGGTGTAGCAGAATGGGGTGGGGCAGAAGAGGAAGGTGGAGGTGGAGGTTGAGGTTGGGTCAGTTGGGCCACCTCACATATGGCGGTATTGGGGGTAATTTGCTCCATCACCCCCTTGTTGAGCAAGGTGATGAGCAGGGGTTCGCATAGGAGGCGTTGCTCCATGCTCATCACCTTGAACTTAGCCTCCACTAGGCCGGCAATGGCCTCTTCAGGGGATGTGGGCTCCTTGAGGGTGGCATGGGCCTCTTTAATAAGGGCCATTGCTGCCTCACTGGTGGTCCTGTCCCTCCTGCCTCTTTTGTGAAGCCTGATGGGAGGCACCTGGGATCTGGTGCTTCTCCTTTGCCCTGCCACCTCCTGTCTGCCACTGGGCCCTGCCACCTCCTGGCTGCCACTGGGCCCTGCCACCTCCTGGCTGCCACTGGGCCCTGCCACCTCCTGGCTGCCACTGGGCCCTGCCACCTCCTGGCTGGTACTGGGCCCTGCCACCTCCTGGCTGCCACTGGGCCCTTCCTCCTCCTGCCTGACAGTTTCCAGACCCTCCTCCTGGCTGATTTCATCCTGTGTATGAAAAAGAAACATAGTTTAATATGTTGGTTTAATCTTTGCATCAAACTTTGTAATCCTGATGGAAGCAATTAGAATGTAAATGCATAAATCCTTGCTTTAAATTTACCACTACATCAGCTTGACTATTTACCACACAATTAAGTGCAGAATAATGTCTACAGATCATGTTTTCACTTGTGTAATACAAAATAATGTATGTTTCTCATCCTGACATATTTGGGAAACATTAATTTTATCCCACTACATTTTCAGTTAATACTATACCTGGCTCCAGATGGACAAATCAGGATCATCCAGGATGGCTGCCTCCTCTTGCTCCAGAGAAGGCTCAGGTTGGCTGCAGGGAAGTCTGGGGGGAAGAGTGGAGAGTGATGGCCTTGGCTCAATGTGGTCATCCAGGAAGGACATCCTGCTGTAGTACCACAAAATCGGGACATAAACATCATCTGCTGCTGCTCCTGACCTCTGAGAAGCCAGCACCTTAGAGCGTTCAGTCCTGTAGGTACCTCTCAAGCTCCCAATTTTAGTGTCCACTTGTTTTGCTGTGGCTGTGGGCACCTTGGTATGCACAAATGGGAGCAGCTTCTCCAGCGCTGCTTTTCTCACCCCTTTTTTTTTATGGATGGGGTTTTTGGTCTCCCACAGAGCCGGCAGCTCCCTTACCCGGTCAATAAATTCCGCCAGGAACTCTTTGTCGCTAATAAAGACATTCATATTGTATCTGCAAGTAAAATAAATTATATTTAAATAATGTGAGGCAAACAGTCTAACCTCCTTCACATCCTAGTCACCATATATATCCTCCACCAATCTCAAGACAGTATAGGCCAACAATTTTTACAAGTCTCACAAAATCACATACCTTCGTTCGCACGTCCGTCACTTGAACTCCTCTCTCCGCACACCGAACGTACTATAGTCACATGTGTGTTTGCTATATACACACCACGCATGCGTCCAAATTCGAGCACGTCGCTCCGCACACGTCGCCCGCCCATGACGTTCTAACTAACATCTTTTCCCCGCCCCTTCTCTTTCGGCGCGCAGACAGATATGGCGGAGTTACAGCAGGTGTCTGATAATTCCGCAACTAGCGAAGAGACAAGCCCGGAGACCGAGGACACGTCACGATCAAGGAGGAGATTCAAGGCATCGAATATGTCTTTTGCGGAGATGGCGGAGATGGTGGACATCTTGGTCAAGGCTGATTATGATGCCAAGCATGGGCCGTATATCAAACCAAATAGAAGGAAGGCCAAAATCCTCACTAAAGTTGTGAAGAGTCTGAGGGCGAAGTTCGGGGTGAAACGCTCAAATGAGCAGCTCAGAAAGAGGTGGTCAGACCTCAAACTGAGGGAGCCAGACCAGTTGAGGATCATAAAGAGGATGCTCGCTAAAAGTAAGTAAAATGACGACCTTTCTGCTATTAATCTTTTTAGAAACTGACATTTTTTTTTTTTATCATATTGTACTCCCTTCCAAAATGTAATATTTTGAACTAGGTTGGGCACAGTAATCGTTCGTTACGTTACCGACACTTCGTTCGGCCACTATCCGCGGTTTTGGCTTATTTAAGACCCCCAAAAGTAATTAGACATCTGCCATTTTTGATCAAGTATTGTGGATAATTTTTAAGTCTAGATGATGTGTTTGTAAGGAGAATGAAATGCAAACTTTAATCAGTGTAAAGGAGAGGACACTCAGCAGCTGCTTCCACATCTGTACTTTGGAGCACTATAGTGTGGGCCACCAGACCCGCCTTTTTTGGGTGTCCCACACAGGTGCATCAGAGTTTATTTGTGGTGCCTCCATGTCCAAAAAATTACATCCAAATGTGAATACTAAACATATTTGGGGTCATAAATAATGCATTTTTCTTTAAATTCCGCACAAACACACACTTGTACCCCACTTCCAAACAATTTAGCCTGTTTTAAGTTTAACAATGAGATTTTTACAGTGTGATAAATAGACCTTTGGTTTTATTCTCATAGGGGAGAGAAGCCTGGGAGGAGGACACTCCAGGGAGCACATGCACCCCACAACTTCCAAGCAACCCCAAACTCCCAAAGATCCACAACCGAAAGATGTGCAGGAAGTTGAGGTGGAGGAAGGAGAAGTGCAGGAAGGAGAGGTGGATGACGTTGTGGATCTGGTCACCACAACAGGTCAGTATCTGACACCACAGCTTAAGGTAAGCGAGGTAGGCCTGCAGAGTTTGATTATTTTTTTTTTATGCTTTTTAGGGGATGGAAATGTTGTGAAGGATAGCACACCGTTCTCTGCTGACAGTGCCCTCCGCCTCATCCAGCAAGTGATGGAATGTAGCACGGAACTGGACCTAATTAAACAAAGAATCCATGTGATGGAACAAACATTTAAAGACATTCTCGATGTTTTGGGGAGAATTCAATAAGCCATCCAAACACATTTGTTTTTACATGTTTGTTTTTATATTTTTTCTAATTTTTTGAGTAACAAAGCAGCCAAAAATTGAATATGCACACAGTGTGTGAACATGTGCTATCTGCCATCAGGGGATATCCATGTACGTCTTTTGTGGGTGCAACCCCTTCCTCGTATCAAAAGTCGGTGAACTGAGGAAGGGGATGCACCCCCAAAACACGTCCATTGATCACCCCTGATGGCAGATAGCACATGTTGACAATAGGGATCAGGATTGTAAACTTCCTATTTGCAAAAAAGTAAAAATGTGTGCTTATTGAATTTTGGGCTGGGCAAGGGGTGGCAGGACCCCATATTAGGACGGGCACATAGAGACATAGTTTGTGTAACTGAATGTCTCAGATTGCTCAGAGGTATCCAATGTTGTCATTTTAGAAATGCAAGTGGTATTTTTGTATTTTCATAAGCCAAAATTTGCCGGGTTGTGGCCAGGCCAACCCCAAAGTAAAACAAAAAAAAATGTGCAGAGAGTAAAAAATTTGACCACAAACAACGTGTAGCTTCTTTTTATAATACTCTCTAAGCTTATTTGGTTCTTTTGTAAGGTAACATAGTGAAATTGGTTGTTATTTACTAAAGTAAAATACACTTGCCACTACAAATGCACAAAGACAAACTAGGAGACAGGAAAGAACAAATAATTAAAGGTTTAAACAAGATTTTTATTGGGATACTTAGACATAGGCTGGCATAGGAATTGCCCCCCTACCCGTGAAATACTCCATGTATTTGTCCCGAACCACACGGGCATTTTGGGGGGGCAAGCCAAGACGGGCAGATTCCAGGCCCGGAAGGGGATTTGCAGGGGAAAGTCCAGCCTCTGGCAAAACTGAGGCCATATAGGAATTTGATTTTTGGCTCAGAAAGTTGTGTAGCACACAGCAGCATAACACTACATAGTTTATTTTGTAGTCCGCCAAGTGGATGGAAGTCATAAAAAGGCGGAACCGGCTGGCCATTATGCCGAAGGCATTTTCAACGACTCTTCGGGCCCTGGCCAGCCGGTAATTGAACACACTCTTCTCTGGGGTCAGGGTCCTCTGTGGAAATGGCCTCATAAGATGCCGTCCGAGTCCGAAGGCTTCATCAGCCAAGAAAACAAAGGGGAGTCCTTCAATATTCCCTGCATCCGGTGGCAATGCAAGGTCGTCACTCTGGAGACGGAGGGCAAACTCCGTCTGGATGAAGGATCCCCCATCGGACATCCGGCCATTCTTCCCTACATCAACATAGAGGAATTCATACCGTGCTGACACCACCGCCATCAGCACAATGCTATGAAACCCCTTGTAATTGTAGTAGTAGGATCCAGAACGGGGTGGCGGCACGATGCGGACGTGCTTCCCGTCTATGGCCCCACCGCAGTTGGGGAAGTCCCACCGCGTGGCAAACTCCAATGCCACAGTCTGCCATTCCTGTGGCGTGGAAGGAAGCTGTGGAGTGAAACAAGATGAAATAATATTAGAAAAACAAAGGCATACATTACAAGGAAATTCTATCCCAAAAAATTAGAGACCAACATCAATCTAATTATACGTTTATTAAGGTGTGTAAAAAAAGTATAATGGAAGGCTCATTTATCATATTCATCACCCCCTCTGATGGGCCATTACTAAATTATTTTGGGGGGGGGGAGATGTGTTTGGCCACAGGATAGCATTGCAGTGGCGGTGCGTCCAGAGTGGGCGCTGGAGCACTGTCCCCTCTCTCCTGTGCCCATCACTCAGAACAATACATAGGTTCATGCGTTGCATGAACCTATGTATTGTCTATGCCGCACACTATTCAGGTGGATGGCCTCTTGTAAAGCGACCGACATATGAATAATTGCGTCATTTAGGGGGTTAAAATTGCAGAGCAGAAACAGGTATTAAAAAAGTCTTGCAAATTCCAACCTGAGGGATGTAATTGGCTTCCTCAAAGAAAAATTGGGGACGCAAGGAGGGGGCATTCCTTGTGTAAACACTGACAGGCTGCTCTGGCAATCATGTTCACCAAGTCTGTTTAATGGTAACATGATTGGCTGATGCAACATGAAGGGAAGGAGAAGACATCAAGGACAGAAGAAGGATGGCGCTGACCACAAGAAGGTAAGTGCAGGGCTGTGGGGAAACTGGCTGCATTAGAGGGGACTAAATGGCTGCATTGGAGGGGACAACTGGGGGCGTTTATTAGGCAACAGAGCAAAAAAGGAGGAAGTTTATTTCCGAAATTGGGGTTGGAACCCCCCAACATTTGGAGCAACAGGCGCCCCTGCTGGAAAAGTTAGTGAGGGGAAATATTTAGGGAGGAAAAAAAAGGGGCAATCTAAAGCTTCCAACATGCATGGGGACAAAGGGGACATTCTCAGCATATTACAATCATGGTAATTAGGGAAGGATGAAAGAAATACAATACATTAGCATACATGTAATACATAAAATGTGATGTTAAGGGAGAAAACTTACCCTAATATAGTCCTCCTGCAGGACTTGTATAATAGCAGAACAGGTGTCTGGGATTATGAGGCCCAGAGCCTGGGGGGAGATGCCTGTGGTGAACTTCAAGTCCTGAAGACTTCTCCCTGTCGCCAGGTAACGCAACGTGGCGATGAGCCTCTGCTCAGCACTGATGGCTTCCCGCATAACGGTGTCCTTCCTGGTAATATAGGGGGACACCAAAGCCAACAGTTCCTGAAAAACGGGGTCAGACATCCTCAGAAAATTCCTGTAGTCCTCAGGATTATTCTCGACGATCTCCCGCAGCAGAGGCATGTGGCAGAATTGGTCCCGCTGGAGCAACCAATTCTTGGTCCATGAACTCCTCCTCACACCATTCATGGACTGGTCTTGGTCCAAAACAAGCAGACCAACACCAAGCGCACGCACAGCACGAACTCGACGACGAGAACGTCCAGGCGACATGGCTAGGAAACGGTCGTCTAATCAGAACGTACAGAACAGAACGCACTTTAGAACAGCAAGGCCTATGAATAACGAACTGAAATTCAGAAACGAACAGGCAAGAACGCACTGTAAAACAGATACGACCTGCCTAGACGCCCTGAAAGTCAAGATACGAACCCACAAGCACAAACTGAACGGCAGAAAACGATCTGAAAAGTACGAAGACTGAAAAGCGCGAATCGTCTCTTCCCAAACTTTTACTTCACACGCGGTAACACGAGATCAGCAAAAGCAGCCCAAGGGGTGGCGCCAAGAAAAAAGATCTTCCCCTTTATAGTGCCGTCGTACGTGCTGGACGTGAGCGCAGAGAACCACGAGGAAATTGGAAAATGACAGTGTGTACGCATAGAAAGCTTGACGAGAAAATCGACAAGCTTAACAAGAATCTCGTCGAAAAAAACGACGTGTTTTTTACGACGAGAAAATCGGTCGTGTGTACGAGGCCTCATATTCAAAGTATGACAGTACTGAAAGCTGAAAAAAGGTCCCGACTGGAAGGGGGTGAAAGTGTGCAGACTTGAGGTGATTAAAGCATCCCCCAAGCATGTTATCTAAAGAAATAGTGTATATTTTATGTTGCCTTTTTTTTTTAACACAAGCTTTCTGTTAAATGGTATTTTTTACGAGGCTTTCTCTGTACTCTGTAATCTGTTATTACTCACACTTAATTTAGACTTATACTTGCCTGTATATTTGGTGGTAAAAACTTTAATATGATAAATATTATTGTTTACTCCTTATGATACCATTTTATGCTTGATTACTTGACCTAATATATGAGACATTTTTGATTTATGACTTAAATATCTCAGTCTCTTCAGGTTCCTTATAATAGAAAATATAAAATTGGTGGTTTTGTGTTCAGCTTTACAAGCTTTGCCCCCACCCATCCACAGTTTGAACCCACTAGGGGTGGATGGGTGGTCCGGAGGCAAGCCTAGTTTGGAACGCCAATTCCAATTACTTTAGTTTTTGTTGTCTGTTTTAATTTATATTGACATAAACAATATAAGACCTGATTTCATACAAGTTAATAAGTAATTATATTGTGAAAATTGTTCTCATATTTGACACTTTTGTTGTTAATTATTTCCCATATATGAGCTCACAGATTACTATGTCTTTCTCATGTAAATCCTAATAAAAATATTGAACGAAAATTTTTATTTTTTAAATGTTGCATGGTACAAGTCTCCCATGGCAGTGCCTAGCTACACATGCCTTTTTTTAAAATAGTTTGACCTTGAAAAGGCATCGAAAACATTTTCTAAATTTGGCTTTCATAGACTTTTTTTCAGGGATTCAGATTATAATCTAAAAAAAATCCCATTCTGAGTGAATTTAAATGCTATATGTGGTTTTATTAAAGGGGTTGTAAAGGTTCGTTTTTTATTTTCTAAATAGGTTCCTTTAAGCTAGTGCATTGTTGGTTCACTTACCTTTTCCTTCGATTTCCCTTCTAAATGTTTTTTTTCTTTGTCTGAATTTCTCACTTCCTGTTCCTCCTCAGTAAGCTTGCTCCCATCATCCGCGCCGTTCTGGCTGGGGGTTAGTCAGCGTGCTCGCCCCCTCCGTTGGGACTACATCCCTGCGGGGAGACGCTGTGAACGTTTACCGCTCCTACACCACTCCTTCCCATTGAAAGCAATGGGAAACCGCGGTAATACCGCCGGCAATGCGCCTCTACAGAGGCGCATTGCGGGCGGTATTAACCCTTTTTCGGCCGCTAGCGGCCGAATACCTCCGCAATTCCGACGGTATAGTGCCGCTAAAAATAGCGGCGCTATACCGCCACCGCACCCACCGCCCCAGTGTGAAACCAGCCTAAGTGAAACACTGAGGCTGGTTTCACACTGGGGCGGTGGGTGCGGTGGCGGTATAGCACCGCTATTTTGAGCGGCGCTATACCGTCGGAATTGCGGAGGTATTCGGCCGCTAGCGGTGCGGTTTTAACCCCCACTAGCGGCCGAAAAAGGGTTAATACCGCGCGGTTTCCCATTGCTTTCAATGGGAAGGAGCGGTGTAGGAGCAGTAAACACACTGCTCCTCTCACCGCTCCAAAGATGGGGCTAGCAGGACTTTTTTTCATGTCCTGTTAGCGCACCGCTCTAGTGTGAAAGCCCTCGGCTTTCACATTGGAGAGACAGCAGCCGCTGTTTAGGCTTGGTTTACAGGCGCTATTTTTAGCACAATAGCGCCTCCAAACCGCCCCAGTGTGAAAGGGGCCTTAGTGTACTACTGTGTCCTTTGCATAGCGATCACCTAAAGCTCACCTGGATACAGTTATTCTCTATACTGTGACAGGCAGGCCGGTGATTGCGCTAGCTGCAGACAGTCAGTGTTTCACTTAGTGTACTACTGTGTGCTTTGCATAGCGATCACCTAAAGCTCACCTGGATACAGTTATTCTCTATACTGTGACAGGCAGGCCGGTGATTGTGCAAGCTGAAGACAGTCAGTGTTTCACTTAGGGCTCTTTCACACGGACGGACCGTTCAGGTCTGCCTGTCAGTTTATTAGGCGGACCTGAACGGATGCTCCATGTACCCCTATGGAGCCACGGATGTCAGCGGTGACATGTCCGCTGACATCCGACCCGCTCTGATCCGCCAAAGTGTGACTGAGGAAAACCCTACTTTTCCATTTTTCCATCCGTCTGCGGATCGGATCAGATGACAATCGACTCTACGGTCTGTCGTCATCAGATCCCCCATAGGGGAGAGCGGCGCTCTGACAGGTCGGTCCCTGCACAGTGTGCGGAGACAGACCTGTCATCTGCCTGCTCAGCGGGGATCGACGGAGCGATCCCCGCTGAGCAAGGCGGAAGCCCGCACACGGACACGGATCGTGTGAAAGGGGCCTTAGTGTACTACTGTGTGCTTTGCATAGCATTCACCTAAAGCTCACCTGGATACAGTTATTCTCTATACTGTGACAGGCAGGCTGGTGATTGTGCTAGCTGCAGACAGTCAGTGTTTCACTTAGTGTACTACTGTGTGCTTTGCATAGCATTCACCTAAAGCCTACAAGGCCGTTTGAAGGAATTTGGGGGCCCCAAGCAGATTGAGAATTGGGGGTGCTACTGATTTTTTTTGGAGAAGCGGGGGGGGGTGCTACAGAGTTTTTTAACTTTTTTTTTTAATTAAGAAAAGGGGGGTGCTAACGTGGGACATCGATGCCAATCGCGGGAGGGGGGCACCAATCGCGGGGGGGCACCAATCGCGGGAGGGGGGCCCACCAATATCGTGGGAGGGGGGCCGCCAATCGCGGGGGGGGGCCAATCGCGGCAGGAGGGGGCCTCCAATCGCGGGTGTGGGGGTTGCCAATCGCGGGAGGGGGGCCGCCAATCGTGGGAGGAAGGGGCCTCCAATCGCGGGTGGGGGGGTCGCCAATCACGGGAGGGGGGCCGCCAATCGCGGGTGGGGGAGGGCCGCCAATCGTGGGAGGGGGGCCGCCAAATCGCTGGAGAAGGGGGCCACCAATCGCGGGTGGGGGGGGCGCCAATCGTGGGTGAGAGGGCCGCCAAATCGCGGGAGAAGGGGGGCGCCAATCGCGGGTGGGGGAGCTGCCAATCGCGGGTGGGGGGCCGCCAATCGCAGGAGGAGGGGGCCGCCAAATCGCGGGAGGAGGGGGCCGC
Organism: Rana muscosa; assembly: GCA_029206835.1. Lineage (NCBI taxonomy): Eukaryota > Metazoa > Chordata > Amphibia > Anura > Ranidae > Rana > Rana muscosa. The sequence continues at coordinate 487,214,055 of CM055116.1, read as the reverse complement.
CAATCGCGGGAGGGGAGGCAGCTCTGCTGGGGCCCCAGTCCAGCTGGGGGCCCCAAGCAGTTGCTTGGTTTGCCTGTCCTTTTCCAACGGCCCTGGCAACAGGACTCATTGCTGCGCTCTAAGTACACTATCTGTGAGGGGTTGCAGTGTTGTGGCACCAGCACCAGTGCCTAAGGCCCAATTTTTCAGCCCCTGTTGAACAGGGGCATGCAATTACAATTCTTGATCTAATAATTCACAGCAGGGCCCATTCCTGCACCCACCAAGAGTAACTGTGAGGGCTTACAGTGTTGTGGCACCAGCACCACCATCAAAGGCCCAATTTTTCCTAACACTGTTCAACAGTGGCATGTAAATACAATTCCTGATATAATAGTTGACAGCAGGGCGTTCCAGCGCCCACCAAGAGTAACTGTGAGGGCTTACAGTGTTGTGGCAACACCAACACCTAAGGGGCAAATTTCTGCAGACTATATACGGCAGGCCCCTACTTTCAAACATCCAACTTACAAACGACTCCTACTTGCAAACGGAAGGAGACAACAGGAAGTGAGAGGAAATCTACCCCTAGGAAGGCAAATTCTCTCCTGTTAGAGTTAATATGTGAAAAGGGTGTCTCCTCTCCACTGATGCTTTATCACCAATCCTTGTTTCAATAAAAAATTTCCAAAAACATTTGTCATTGGGATGGAATGTGAGGTGAAATGTTCTGAACAGGGGCACAGACAGCAAAACAAATGTTACAGGGGTGATAACCCTTCCCTATGTTCTCCAAAAAGCTTAAAAATTGATTTTTTGGCTGGAGCTACACTTAAAAAATTTACCTGTTCAAAATTACAAACAGATTGTACTTAAGAACAAACCTACAGTCTGTGTCTTTTTTGCTGTTCAGAGTATATAGGGTCTTTTTTTATTTTGGGTGCGGGGTTCCCCTTAATATCCATACAAGACCCAAAGGGGGGTAATGGGCTGGGGTAGGGGGGGGTGATGGGGTAGCTATGCCATTTTTCTTAAAGATTTTCATCCATATTACCGGGACCAGACATGACATTAAAGCCGCAAGCAGTTTTAAATGGCTTTTTTTCCTTTAGAAATGTAATTTTGTGCAGGGACAGTTCTAAACACGGGAAACACGTGGCACTTCACAGGCATACTTTAGACACCCCCCAGGTACAATATTTAAAGGAATATTTCACTTTTTTTTTTCACTTTATGCATCATTAAAATGACTGCTCCTGAAAAAACGACTGTTTTTAAAGATTATTTTTACATTGATACATGTCCCCTGGTGCAGAACCCGGGTTCCCAAACCCTTTTTAGGACAATAACATGCATATTAGGCGTTATAATTAGCACTTTAGATTTCGAACGTTCGCGTCCATTGTATTTAATAGGGTTCTAAAGTTCGTGCGAATGTTCGGTCCGTTCGAAGGTTCTGGTGCGAACCGAACGGGGGGGGGGGGGGTGTTCGGCTCATCACTAATGGTAACCAGTCATATTGTTCTCAGACAAAATTTTTATTTAAAACAGTAAACTTTCCTGCTGAGAGATAACCGGAATGTCATAAATCTGTTTTCCAGGTCTGTATATTGTAGTAGAATATTTTCCTGCTTTCACATTAGCACACACAACACTTTATTTGTGCAAGTACTATACTGTCCACAATTAAAAAGTCAGCGGCAACACAAAATGCCTGTTGGTGTAAAAGTTCATTGTAAAAACAATGTCTTTACTCCGAAAAAGTCAACAAGGGCAAATCAACAGGTATGATTTATTGTCCCAGCCTTTCCACCAGGGCCTGAACAAGGGGTGGGCATGAGGGGAAGCTGCCCAGGGCACAGCAGAGCAAAGGGGCAGGGAATGGACAGTAAACCCATTCTATGGCACACATTAACAGTGGGGAAGGGGGCGCAGTTCCACTTCCTTGCCCTGGGAACTAGAAGAACCTGTCCCAGTACTGCCTCCCACACATATACTTACATTTACTTTGCTCGTCTGCTGCTCTGTTTGATGCTACAGGTGGGGGCTTCTTTACATTGAACATATTGCTGTGCTCTGCATGGACAATGCACAAGTTTGTTTTAAAGAATGTAGGCCCATGCAAACTGGTGCATTACGGCAATGGTTAATGCGCTTTATCGCATACCTCCCAACTTTTTGAGATGGGAATAAGGGGCACCTATCAGCAAAAGTATGCAGGCATAGGACACACCCCTTGCCACGCCCCCTTAAAGGAGAATTGTACAAAAAAAAAAGATTGTTAAACCCACAAGTGCTTTTTTTACCACTACTATTCCTTTATATTGGCTTTTGGAATTTACAAATGCAGCAATTTAGAAATTGGATGAAAGGTTTAGCAACGGGAAACACTTTTTGATAGATAAAAAGTGCATTTTATTTACATCTATATAGATCAGACCAAAATGAGGGACAAATGAGGAGAAATAAGGGACAGAGGGACATTGTTCCAAATCAGGGACAGCCCCTCAAAATCAGGGACAGTTGGGAGCTATGTTATCGCAATGCACAGTAATATGCATACTGGCGCCCCGACACAAAATATAAATGTCCTTTAAGCAGACCTTAATATATGACCATGCTTTATGTTAACATGGATGGGTTATGGAATAAAAGTACACTACTAATATATATTAATAGTATAATACTAAAAAGACGCAAACTATGTTGTAAACACTGCAAAGGCATAGTTATTTGATGCCAAACTAACATCTCCAAACTAAATAAAATGTTCTGGTCCTTAAAATCCTTAAAGGGACCACTTATTTTTTTATAAAAGCTACCATGCAAAAGAACAATTATAATACTTAACAGACCGATGGGTAAGTGACTCCTGTCTTCACTTTCATGAAAAGCTATGGCAGCCAAATAAACTTTAGCATCTATCACACTTCTAGAAGTATTGAATGCCTGTGTCACTTACCATACACTGTGCATACACATGCCTACCACTACGTCTCCACTGTGCATACTGCTAGTGAACTCCAGATATCCTTATCCTGACCTTCAGACAGTCTAAGACACGTCAGTTGTGAATAATATAGCACATACACTCACCGGACGCTTTATTAGATACACCTGTTTATTTGCATTTAGGCATCTAGACGTGGTGAAGATGACTTGCTGAAGTTCAAACCGAGCAACAAAATAGGGAAGAAAGGGGATTTAAGTGACTTTGAAGGTGGCATAGTTGTTGGTGTTAGATGGGCAGGTCTGAGTATTTCAAAAATTGCTGATCTACTGGGGTTTACAGAGAATGCTCCGAAAATGAGAAAATACCCAGCGAGTGGCAGTTGTGTGAACGAAAATGCCAGAGGCCAGAGGAGAATAGGCAGACTGGTTTCAGATGATAGAAAGGTAGCAGTAACTCAAATAACCACTTGTTAGAATCAAGGTATGCAGAATATCTTCTCTGAGAACAAAACACATCGAACGTTGAAGCAGATGGGCTACAGCAGCTGAAGACCACACCGGGTGCCACTCCTGTCAGCTAAGAACAGGAAACTGAGGCTACAATTCACACAGGCTCACCAAAGTTGGACAAAAGAAGATTGGAAAAACATTGCCTGGTCTGATGAGTCTTGATTCCAGCTGCGAAACTCAGATGGTAGGGTCCGAATTTGACGTAAACAACATGAAAGCATGGATCCATCCTGCCTTGTACCAACCGTTCAAACTAGTGGTGGTGGTATAATAGTGTCGGGATATTTTCTTGGCACACTTTGGGCCCCTTAGTACCAATTGAACATTATTTAAATGCCACGGCCTACCCGAGTATTGTTGCTGACCATGTCCATCCCTTTATGACTACAGTGTACCCTCCTTCCAGCAGGATAATGCACCATGCAGGGGAGGGCTGTCAGCCTTAGGCCTGGTGGGTAAGTTCAGTCAAGTGGCCCATAGAGCCGGTGGTGGCACAGTGATGAATCGGGGAAAACAATTTAAGGTTTTCCATGATCACAAATGTGGGGGGAGGACAATGTGGCCCTCCAGAGCCCCTGGCAGGGGCTGACTGGCAATTTTTGGCCCGGAGACAAGTATACCCCAAAGGATCATGGTAGAGTGACTCGGCCCCACTCTCCCTCTTTCCTGCCTCCTCCCAACTCCCACTTTTGTCATCCATGTAAATTTAACTTTTCATTGCCAGAGCCGTTTTCGCGTTTTTTGCACACGTTTAAAAAATTATTTTAGACCTGAAGATTACACAAAACCCCCAAACATTATATATTTTCTGAAAGCAGACAGCCTAGAGAATAAAAAAGTGATAGTAGGGAAAACAAACACAATAAACTACCCAAATTTTTGGTAATATATAAAAGACGAAGTTGCACCAAGTAAATACATCCAACATGTCAAACTTTTTTAAAATTTTGTATGAAATGGCGACAAACTTTGGTACCCTATTTTTTCTATAGGCGATACATCAAAAGCCCCTTATACATATCAGTTTAATGTTACGGAGGAGGTCTTGTGTTGCTCTGTTGCTCTCAGTCTGGCATGCAGAGTAATATGTGACATGTGTATCGCAATTGACGTTTTCACGCGTAGGCATTGGTGGGGGTTGGAGGGGGTTTATGTGCTTGGGTGTAACTTTTTTATTTTTCCACAAAAAATTTTTTTTTTTACTTAAGTTCTTTTTTTTCATTAACCCCCCCCCCCCCCCCACCAAAAAAAAATGTACCACTACAGTAAGATCAGACAAAGCAGTGCAGCAATGTTCAGGCTCTGCTTGCTCACCCAACCACCCACCCGCAGTAGTGGATGCAGGGCTGGCCCAAGTCATTGTGCTGCCCGGTTTCAAGAATTAAATGCTGCCCCCCCCCCCCCCAAAAAAAAAAAAAATCACACCCACCAAAAGTGCCGCCTATCAGTGCCCATCAATGCCACCTCATCAGTGCAGCCTCATCAATGCCACCAATTAGTGCAGCCTCATTAATGCCAATCAGTGCAGCCATATCAATCCCCATTAGTTCAGCCTCCTCAGTGCAGCCTATCAGTGCCCACCAATGCAGCCTCATCAGTATGGCCTCATCAGTGCAGTCTCATCAGTGCAGCTTATCAGTGCCACCAGTTCTGCCTATCAGTGTCCATCAGGGCCACCTCATCAGTGCTCACCAGTGCAGCCTATCAGTGCTCACCAGTGCAGCCTATCAGTGCTCACCAGTGTAGCCCTTCAGTAAACCACCAGTGCAGCCCATCAGTAAACCACCAGTGCTGCCTATCAGTGTCCATCAGTACCACTGTATCATGCCCACCAGTGCAGCCTATCAGTGCCCACCAGTGCTGCTTATCAGTGCCACCTCATCTGTACTCACCAGTGCAGCCTTATCAGTGCCCACCAGGGCAGCCCATCATTGCCACCTCATAAATGCCCACCAGTGCTGCCTATCAGTGTCCATCAGTGCTGCCCATCAGTGCCCACCAGTGCAGCCCATCAGTGTCCACCAGTGCAACCCAACAGTGCCCATCAGTGCTGCCTATTAGTGCCACCTCATCAGTGTCCACCAGTGCTGATGATCAGTGTCCACCAGTGCAGCCTATTAGTGTCAGCTCATCAGTGTCCACCTGTGCAGTCTATCAGTGTCACCTCATCAGTGTCCACCTGTGCAGTCTATCAGTGTCACCTCATCAGTGTCCACCAGTGCTGCCGATCAGTGTCCACCAGTGCAGCCTATTTGTGTCAGCTCATCAGTGTCCACCTGTGCAGTCTATCAGTGTCAGCTCATCAGTGTCCACCTGTGCAGTCTATCAGTGTCACCTCATCAGTGTCAACCTGCGCAGTCTATCAGTGTCCACCTGTGCAGTCTATCAGTGCCACCTCATCAGTGTCCACCTGTGCAGTCTATCAGTGTCACCTCATCAGTGTCCACCTGTGCAGTCTATCAGTGTCACCTCATCAGTGTCCACCTGTGCAGACTATCAGTGCCACCTCATCAGTGTCCACCTGTGCAGTCTATCAGTGTCCACCTGTGCAGTCTATCAGTGCCACCTCATCAGTGTCCACCTGTGCAGTCTATCAGTGCCACCTCATCAGTGTCCACCTGTGCAGTCTATCAGTGTCCAAAGGTGTAGCCTATGAGCTGGCAAAGTGGTGCTTACTGTTCCTGAGCCTCTTATTGCGTCCTTGCAGCACTGATGATGAGCGGGTACTTGTGCTGTGCCCGCTGTTTTCTGCCAGGAAACATGCTCCGCTCTGCTCTCTAACCCATGTCCCGCTCTGGCTCTGCCCCATAGACCTCCATGAAGCTTTCATACAGGTCCACTTAAAAAACTGAGAGGCGGCCCTAATTGGAAAGCTTGGCTGAAAGGTTCTTAAAGGAAAATGGTTGGGGGTGGTAAAAACATAGCTCAGCTGCTTGTTTTTACTGCCCCTCTTCCATCCCACAAACACAAATATAAATTAGCATCTCACTGTGATCATCACCATTATCATAATCACAGTACAGCAAGTGCTATATGGCTCTGTCACAGTGTGTCATATGGTTGTTGGGTGCTGACTTTGTTATAGCTGTACAGTGTTGGTCTCTAACACACAATACAGCCCAACAACAACCATATGACACACTGTGACATAGCCATACAGCACCTGCTGTGCTTTGATTATGATAATGATCACAAGCACACAGCAGGGAGTCTGGGGACTGTACCTTAATTACAGAGTAGCCTGTGTGCTGTGTCAGTGTCACTGAGTGCAGGGGGCTGCTTGCCTGTGCACCTACACTCGCTGCCAGTCACTGCCTCGCATCAGTCTCTCAGGAATCAGCGCCAGCACATGGGGAGAGGAGCGGTCCGGATCTATATATGAATCAATCCCCCATAGAAGGGAAGGCATAGACAGTGAAGGGCGGCTGGCCGGGACTGTGCAGAGCTACATGCAGCGCAAATTTATCTGCCTGCGCCCGAAAATGGGAAAAAAGTCCCTCCTGCGCTGTCATCTCCTGGGTTCCGTTGTTGACTTGATGGGGCTCAGGAAAATGTCATATTACATGCCGGTAACCGAGTGGGTGTGGAAGTACTGTTTTGTATTTTTTGCTAAAAGCCGCGGCTGTACATAGTGTCTCATCCAGCCCTGAGTGCGGCCTTTTCCCCAGGAATCAGAGCGGCCCAGGGGGAGATATCCACCCTGTCCCCCGCCCAGCCCACCCCTGGCACCATGTCAGAAAGCTCAAATCATCTCAAACTGAGTTCAAGAGAGTTGTGGCTTAGATTCAACATCTTGTTGAATCTAAGCCACAAAAAACTAAGACAGGTACTAGCAAGGTGTACCTAATAAAGTGGCCGGTGAGTCTACAGAAGGCATTCTGCAGCTGTACTTTTAGCCCTAGTCCCCTTTTTTCCATTCATTCTGAAATCCTTTGCTGTCACCATATTGATGGATTCACAAGCTTGTGAATCCATCAATATGGCATTGAGTTAAAACCCCTCTCTATACTTATGCCCCCCACATACATTATACTACCCATACCGCACCACCTCACTAATCACTGCCTCAAAAAATTGCCTAAATACCCTTTTAATACGTTATAATCAGCTGTCCAGCGGTGATTTCAGCTCAGGATCCAGAAGAGTAATCTCATCGGTGATGTCAGTCACCACTGAAAACAAGAGACACAGTGGAATACTGTAAAACAAATTTCTATATTCTTGTGGGAATGTAAAAAAAATGATATTTTGCACTAAGTTGTCAATTTGGCTGTATTTTCCTGCATGTATAGCAAGGCACTGATTGAATATAGAGCCTGAATAAAATGATGTTCCACTTGTATGCTTTATGTTATAGAAGTAAATGAGGCACATTTTGGCATTTAGATATTTTTTCATGGTTCATTTTCTACCACCAGACTTTTTATTTACTATGTCCTATCAGTGCTAAAATAATTCCATAATAGATCCCACTGACAGAAGTAGACACCTCAGATTATACAGCAACATCTATATTGGAAAGCACATTTTTTACATGTTATTTTTCTGGGAAGATGCTGCAACATTTTACATGAAATTATCAATCTGGCCACGATTGAGGAAAGGTACTCCCTCTTTTTATATAGATATCGCCTATTCAGAAAAGTACATCTTATGAGAGTAATAAAATAAATAAGTGTAGCGGGTGTCAAATTTAGAGGGGTGTATCTGGGCCATAAATGGCCCAGATGCATTGATTTTAGGGATTTATGGACACTTTGGAGTGTGGGAGGTATGAATGGTGTCATGGTGCCTAGGTGGCGCTGTCACCTGGGACCGGGGTTGAACTGCCATTCTAGCGCCGTGCCCTTTGTGTCCTCTCGCGGCAGTAGTACGGCGGGGAAACTGCGGTGCCTGCTGGGAGAGGATATAAAGGGGGCGGACATCTTGCGCACGAGGTCCATTCCCCAGGCACCTTCAGCCTGGGGGCTGCTGCGGTTCGTCTGTGCCCAGGCGCCCTTGGCCTGGGCGCGTGGAGTCGAGTTCCATCCCAGGCACCTTCAGCCTGGGGTGAGGTACTTTACAAGGAGGCCTGGGGCCCAGTACCTTCGACTGTGTCCCGCAAGGGCGAAGCATTCCTAAGGTGCCACCGGTATTGGGTGCCTGAATCCTGGGCGTAAGGGACCGGAGAGGTGACCTTCCCGAAGATCCAGCGCAGCATTGGCTGGTGACGGTGGAGGCCTCTGGTGACCGTCCCGGATGGATGTCTTCCTCTGACAGGGGTCGTTTGTTCTAAAGGAGGTATTTCATGTTCTCATGGTCTGTGGCAGAGACCCATCTTTCTCAGGTCAGTGGCAGGCCTCATCTAAGGCCCGTGGCAGGGGCCTCAACGTTCACCCAGGTCAGTGGCAGAGACCAAATTCACAGTCGGTGGCAGCGACTGTGCGCCAAGCCTGTTTGCACTAAATGGAACAGGAGAGACTTTATTCATTGAGTGTGCTTGGAGCTACTCCTTCCCACACCCTGTCTGTTCTTTTAAAGTTCAACCAGCCTACCTATTGATCAAAGCAAATAAAACAGTGTTGGACTTTTATTGGTGTGGAACTCGTGTTACTGGAAGCTAAGTGTCCCTGTCAGTGACAGTGGCAACCATCCTCCATAGGAGAAGCTGAGGTTCCGGCCTAAAACGCAGACCCGAAGGAAAACGGTTAGCTCATATCTCTGCATACTACATCAGAGAGCCGAGCTGGTGGTGTGCATCTTTCCCCCTTCTCCCAGATACCCCTAGACGAGTAAGACCGCTACATAAGTTATATCCCTCTCTCCTTAGGTTTCCCACTGATTGCTTAGGTCAAGCAGTTAAAAAAAAAAAAAATCAGGCATAGACTATAATTTTCTAATAGTGCTGTGCTGTGTATTATTATACACTTATATAAAGTGAATAGCAGTTAATATACAGTCCTTAATTACAGTAATAATTATCACAATGCAACCAGTCCTTATATAACCATTCATGAAGAAGTGATCTTAAATAAACTAAAATCGTTGTGAAAGAACTCCTGTCTTTAGTGAAGAAACAGTTCTCATATAACAGTGCTCCAAACACAATCACCGCTGTGCAGATCCGCCCTCTCTAGGTTCAATAATCTGTGCACACCAGCATCGGCCAAAGTGCCTGCTCACCTCAAGGATGAGTTAAAACTCATGGAATGATCACTCTTTTAATTCCTCCTAGGTTCTTTCTCCTTCGCGGCTTATTGGTGGAAAAACTCCTACAATTCCCAGACTGCACATTCACGCTGGTAACTTCACTTGAACCACATCCAGGGAACACTCTCCTTCTCTCTCTTCTTAAGGCTCAGCTCCCTTTTACCCAATATGGTTTAGTGACTAGGGATGAGCTTCGAGTTCGAGTCGAATATGAGTTTGACTCGAACATCGGCTGTTCGATCGTTCGACAAAGATCGAACTTTATGGGCCGTTCGCGCCAAATTTAGAGCGGCACGTCACGGCCCATAATTCACTGCGTCATCGCAGTGCATTGCTGGCTGATGATTGGCCAAGCATGCACTATGACCCGCATGCTTTGGCCAATCACAGAGAAGTCAGCACAGAGAGCCATAATTGGCCAAAGGCAGGGTGCCTTTGGCCAATTATGGCTCAGGGGATTAAGTACACGTCCCACACTATATAAGGCCGCCTGCATGTCGGCCTTCTGTAGTGTGTTCCTGGTGGAGAGAGAGATATAGAGAGAGAGAGAGAGAGAGAGAGAGAGAGAGAGAGAGAGTGTCATTTCATTTACTTTAAGCAGGCAGTTTATTTGAATATTATGGGCCATTCGCGCCAAATTTAGAGCGGCGCGTCACAGCCCATAATTCACTGCGTCATCGCAGTGCATTGCTGGCTGATGATTGGCCAAGCATGCACTATGACCCGCATGCTTTGGCCAATCACAGCGCCGTCAGCACAGAGAGCCATAATTGGCCAAAGGCAGGGTGCCTTTGGCCAATTATGGCTCAGGGGATTAAGTACACGCCCCACACTATATAAGGCCGCCTGCACGTCGGTCTTCTGTAGTGTGTTCCTGGTGGAGAGAGAGAGAGAGTGTCATTTCATTTACTTTGAGCAGGCAGTTTATTCAGTTATCTGTAGTCACAGTGTATTTAGTATATACTGTATATGCATCCCGGTTTTGTATATTTATATATATATATATATATATATATATAATATTATATATACACTGTATCCTGTGCAGCTAGATCTTACTGCAGACCATTCCTGGTGTACTGGTTCTAAAATACTTCAGGCAGACAGTTGATTCAGTTAGCTGCAGTGTATTCAGTATATATACAGGTACATCCCAGCTTTGTATATATATATATATACACTTTATCCTGTGCAGCTAGATCTCACTGCAGACCTTTCCTTGTGTACTGGTTCTAAAATACTTCAGGCAGGCAGGCAGGCAGTTGATTCAGTTAGCTGCAGTGCATTTAATATATATATATACAGGCTTGTATATATATATAGTCTAGCTAAGCCTAAACCTGACTGTAGGCCATTACTGGAGTACGTGTTCAAAGACACTTTCAGGCAGGCAGGTGACTCAGTGAGCTGCAGTTCATAAAATATATATCCACTGCATTGTAGTCCAGCCAAGCCTATACCTGACTGTAGGTCATTCCTGGTGTACGTGTTCAAAGACACTTTCAGGCAGGCAGGTGACTCAGTGAGCTGCAGTTCATAAAATATATATCCACTGCATTGTAGTCCAGAAAAGCCTATACCTGACTGTAGGTCATTCCTGGTGTACGTGTTCAAAGACACTTTCAGGCAGGCAGGTGACTCAGTGAGCTGCAGTTCATAAAATATATATCCACTGCATTGTAGTCCAGCCAAGCCTATACCTGACTGTAGGCCATTCCTCTTGTACTTGTTCAAAGACACTTTCAGGCAGGCAGGTGACTCAGTGAGCTGCAGTTCATAAAATATATATCCACTGCATTGTAGTCCAGCCAAGCCTATACCTGACTCTAGGCCATTCCTCTTGTACTTGTTCAAAGACACTTTCAGGCAGGTGTCAAAATATATATCCACTGCATTGTATTTCAGCCAAGCCTGTACCTGACTGTAGGCCATTCCTGGTGTACGTGTTCAAAGACACTTTCAGGCAGGCAGGTGACTCAGTGAGCTGCAGTTCATAAAATATATATCCACTGCATTGTAGTCCAGCCCAGCCTATACCTGACTGTAGGCCATTCCTGGTGTACGTGTTCAAAGACACTTTCAGGCAGGCAGGTGACTCAGTGAGCCGCAGTTCATAAAATATATATCCACTGCATTGTAGTCTAGCCAAACCTATACCTGATTGTAGGCCATTCCTGGTGTACTGTTTTTAGTAAACTTCAGATGTTGTTTTGTTTTGTACAGTATGTCTAGAAGTCCACCAAGGAGAGGCAGAGGCAGACGCTCACAGGCCACTAAAAGAGGGCAAGCAGGCTCTGTGTCTACAGCCAACAGTGCTGGTCATGGATACGGTGCATCCTCAGCACGTGGCCGTGGGGCACGCTTGTCCTTTTTTTTCGACAGCTGGCCGTGTTGAGCCACAACATGCAGAAGAGTTGGTAGAGTGGATCACAAAGCCGTCCTCATCCTCCTCATCCTCTGTCACCCAGGCTCAGAGTACTTTGGCTCCCAATGCAGCTGCCAAAGCGGCCTATTCGATCGGCTCAATGTCCTCAGTTACTCCTTCGCTAGCCCCACCATCATGCACAGAAGAGTCCCCCGAACTGTTTGACCACAGTGTTGGGTACATGCTGCAGGAGGATGCGCAGCGTTTTGAAGGCTCCGATTATGGTACCCAGCTTGAGGAAGGCAGTAACGTGAGCCCAGAGAGAGTGGGTGCCCAAGAAGGACATCAAACTGGCAGTCATGTTCCCCCAGCTGCAACATACTGCCAGGTTTGCTCCAGTGACGAGGAGGGAGGGGATGATGAGGTCACTGACGCTACGTGGGTGCCTAATAGGAGAGAGGAGGAGGAGGCACATGTCCAATGAGGCAGGATGCCCTCCAGGGGCCAGCTTAAGGGCAGCCAACCAACTGCATCACACCGCAGAGCTCTGCATGTGCAGGGCGCTGCTGACTCCGCACGTTTTTTCAAAAGTTCTTCGGTGTGGGCCTTTTTTGAGACGTGTGCAGCAGATCGCACCGTTGCTGTTTGCAACATATGTCTGAAGCGTATGAAGCGTGGCCAAAACAGCAGCCGCTTGGGCACCATATGCTTGATCAGACATATGTCGACCTCCCATGCAGCCCGTTGGCAACACTACTTAAAAAACCCACACCAAAGAACAAGGCGGACCTCTCTTTGCTCCTCCTCATTAGCTGGGATCTCCAACCCCACCATACCTTCAGTCTTCTCAGAAACCTGCACTGAGAGGAATGAAGGTGTAGAATTAGGTGTGCCAATGCCAAGTACTTGCGGGCAATCTGCTATCGCTACACCAACGTCCGATTGTAGCAGGCAAATTTCCCTACCATAGTTGCTAAACCGGCGAAAGAAATTCACTCCCAGCCATCCACATGCCCAGCGGCTGAATGCTAGCTTGGCTAAATTGCTAGCACTCCAACTGCTACCTTTTCAGCTGGTAGACTCTGCCCCCTTTTGTGAATTTGTGGAATGTGCGGTACCTCAGTGGCAGGTTCCCAAACGCCACATTTTTTCACGGAAGGCGATTCCGGCTCTCTACCGGCATGTGGAAGGCAATGTCTTGGCCTCGCCGGACAGGGCGGTCAGCGGTAAGGTGCATATTACCGCTGACTCATGGTCCAGCAGGCATGGACAGGAATGTTACCTATCTTTCACGGCGCACTGGGTGAATCTGCTGGCAGCTGTGAAGGATGCAGGATAGGGTGCAGTATTGTTGGAGCTTGTTAAGCCACCACGCCTCCAAAATGCTACTAGTGGTGATTCTGACACACCTCTCTCCTCCACCTCCTCCTCTTCTTCTTCCTCCATGGCCTCCTCCTCTATAGATTTGTCCTCGGAACCAGCAGTGCTCCGTAGGTGTTCAAGGGGCTACGCAAGCACTCAGGCAAAAAGATGCCATGCGGTGCTTGAGCTGGTCTGCTTAGGGGACAGGAGCCACACTGGGGCAGAGATTCTGTCAGCTCTGCAGGGGCAGGCTCAGATGTGGTTGACGCCACACCAGCTTCAGTCAGGAATGGTGGTTTGTGACAATGGCACCAACCTCCTCTCCGCCCTCTGACAGGGACACTTGACCCATGCACCCTGTTTGGCTCCCGTTCTTAATTTAGTGGTGCAGCAGTTCTTGTGCAGGTACCCGGGCTTACAGGATCTCCTGAGGCAGGCCAGGAAAGTCTGTGGGCATTTCCGCCGGTCATATAATGCCAGTACTTGGTTGGCTGACCTCCAAAAGGAATACAACCTGCCCAAGAACCGCCTAATCTGTGACATGACCACCAGGTGGAACTCAACATTGGCCATGCTTGCAGCCGCTGCACACGCAGCAGTGGGCCATCAATGAGTACCTGTGCGACTATGGCACCAGGACAGGGTCAGGGGAGCTTGGCTTTTTTTTTGCCACGCCAGTGCCTCATGATTAAGGATGCATGCACTGTCCTGTCACCATTTGAGGAGGCCACAAGGATAGTGAGCAGTGACAGTGCATGCATCAGTGATACTGTCCCTCTTGTATACCTGTTGGAGCACACACTGCGTGGAATAATAGACAGGGCACTTGAGGCAGAACAGAGGGAGGAAGAGGAGGACTACTTTACCTCTCAAGGCCCCCTTTATCCAGACAGTGTTCCTGCGGGCCCGTTGATCACAGAGGAAGAGGACGAGGAGGAGGAGTATTGTGTCAGCATGGAGGTCGAGCCTAGCACTCATCATCAGCAGCAGTCTTCAAGGGATCGTTTACAGTCCCCAGAAACCCATGGACTTGTACGTGGCTGGGGGGAGGTGGCTGCGGATCATGTCATCCTTAGTGACCCAGAGGACTCCGGACCGAATGCCTCAGCAAACCTATGCTGCATGGCCTCCCTGATCCTGCAAAACCTGCGAAAGGACCCTCGGATTTGTGATATCAAGGAGAGGGATCATTACTGACTGGCAACCCTCCTTGATCCACGTTACAAGGGTAAGGTTCTGGAACTTATCCATCCGTCGCAGAGGGAGCAGAGGATGAAACATCTTCGGGAGGCCTTGCAGAAAGGGTCGTGCAACGCGTTTCCAGAGCCTGGGAGGTTACAAATTCCTGGTTCTGGACAACGAGTTGCTGAGGCTTCAGTCAGTCACAGAAAGAGCGGTGGAGAAGGTGGCCGTCTGACCGATGCGTTCAGACAATTTTTTAGTCCGTAGCCCCAAGGTCTGATCGGTTCCAGCAATCATCGCCAGCGTCTGATTTACATGGTGCGAAAAGAAAAAAGGGGTTCCCCTGGGTGGACTTTTAAGGCACTGATAGTATTAATTCCAAATATACGGGATATTGAAGTAAAAAATTGTTTTTATTCACAATTATACATATTTATCAAAAAATTAAATATTAAATTAAAATATACAGTTCCAAAGATTGTCACCATATAGGTAAATACATGAAAGCCTTCTTTATACCCGACGCGTTTCGGGGTAACCTTCTTCAGGGGTGTGTAGAGAAGGACAATTAGTTCATGTATTATAAATGT
This sequence comes from Rana muscosa, assembly GCA_029206835.1. Taxonomy (NCBI): domain Eukaryota; kingdom Metazoa; phylum Chordata; class Amphibia; order Anura; family Ranidae; genus Rana; species Rana muscosa. Next base: position 487,198,926 of record CM055116.1, on the reverse strand, counting down.
AGTAGATGAATGATGATTATTTTATTGGATGCGATTTTTTAAAAGCATTGAAAATATAAACAGCACGCTGGGTTCTGTCAATGGGGTTGCCAGTCAAACAAGAAGTGGGTATCAGAATATTCAATTAATGCAGGTTTGAGAAGGACATTTATAAGGAATAGGTGTTAATCCCGTTAGGGAGAAATTATTCCAAAGATCGAGAAGCCGGTGGATCAACCAGAAGAGATATACTGGGACTGGGGTAGAGGTCCCTGAGTATATGAGATCCATAAAAGACCTAATAATGTCCGCTGTCAAACAGTACACTGTATTATTGACAGAGTCAACCTCACACCATGACAGTCCAGCAAGAAGTGCACCACCAGTGGCTAAGGCCCAATTTTTCTGCCCCTGTTTAACAGGGGTGTGTAATTAAAATGTTTGCTGTAATATTTTGCAGCAGGGCTTGTTCCTGTGCTCAACTAGAGTATCTGTGAGGGGTTGCAGTGTTGTGGCACCAGCACCAGTGCCTAAAGCCCAATTTTTCTGCCCCTGTTCAACAGGGGAGTGTAATTACAATTTTGCTGTAATATTTTGTAGCAGGACTTGTTCCTGCGCTCAACTAGAGTATCTGTGAGGGATTGCAGTATTGTGGCACCACCACCACTGCCTAAGGCCCTGTTTAACAGGGGCATGTAATTACAATTTTTGATCCAATATTTCACAGCAGGGCCATTTCCTGCGCCCACCAAGAGTAACTGTGAGGGCTTACAGTGTTGTGGCAACACCACCACACCACCGCCAAAAGCCCAATTTTTCTGCCCCTGTTTAACAGGGGCGTGTAATTAAAATTTTTGATCTAATATAACACAGCAGGGCCCGTTCCTGTGCCCACCAAGAGTAACTGTGAGGGCTTACAGTGTTGTGGCAACACCACCACACCACCGCCAAAGGCCAAATTTTTCTGACCCTGTTCAACAGGGGAATGTAATTACAATTCTTGATATAATATTTCACAGCAGGGACCGTTCCAGCACCCACCAAGAGTAACTGTGAGGGCTTACAGTGTTCTGGTACCACCAACACCTAAGGCCCAAATTTCTGCAGAGTGTATAGGGCAGGCCCCTACTTTCAAACATCCGACTTACAAACGGAGGGAGACAACAGGTAGTCAGAGGAAATCTACCCCTAGGAAGGGAAATTCTCTCCTGTAAGAGTTAATATGGGAAAAAGGTGTCTCCTCTCCACTGATGCTTTATCACTAATTCTTGTTTCCCTAAAAATCCCAAATTTTCAAAATCCAATTGTCATTGGGACAGAAAGTGAGATGAAATCTTCTGAACAGGTGGACAGACAGCAAACAAAATGTTACAGGGGTGATAACCCTTTCCTATGTTTTCCAAAAAGCTAAAAAATAGATTTTTTTGGCTGGAGCTACACTTACAAAATATACCTGTTCCAAATTACAAACAGATTCTACTTAAGAAAAACCTACAGTCCCTGTCTTGTTTGCACCGCCTGTATACTGCTGTTCAGAGTATATGAGGCCTAGGGGCCCCACGCCTTTTCTTTTATTAATTTGGGTGCGGGGTTCCCCTTAATATCCATACAAGACCCAAAGGGCCTCGTAATAGGCTGGAGGGGGGGGTACCAATGCCGTTTTTCTCAATGATACCTCCATATTGCCGGGACCCGACATTACATTAAAGCCGCAAGCAGTTTTAAATGACTTTTATTCCTTTAGAAATGTCATTTTGTGCAGGGACTGTTCTAAACACGGGAAACACGCACCACTTTACAGGCATACTATAGACACCCCCAGGTACGATATTTAAAGGAATATTTCACTTTTATTTTTTCACTTTAAGCATCATTAAAATCACTGCTCCCGAAAAAACGGCCGTTTTAAAAAAAAATGTTTTGCATTGATACATGTGCCCTGGGGCAGGACTCGGATCCCCAAACCCTTTTTAGGATAATAACTTGCATATTATTAGCCTTTAAAATTTGCACTTTTGATTTCTCACGTTCGAGTCTCATAGACTTTAACGGTGTTCGAATGTTCGCGGGAACTTTCGGTCCGTTCGCAAGTTCTGGTGCGAACCGAACCGGGGGGTGTTCGGCTCATCCCTATTAGTGACATGTAACAACAAACACAGATACCATTGTGTTCTCCATTTGTATATTTATTAAAACTGCCCCAAAAGATTTACACTTAGAAGATAAAATGATCAGACTAGCATGTATAAAACCATCAGCTCGTTCACCGCAGACTCACGGTGACTTGGGTGACGTCACGGACTCGGATCCTCCCCTCTATACGCGTGTCACCCTCTCATTGGGCTTCATCAGTAGGCATAGACTAGAACTGATAAAAAAACGGTGAAAATAAAATACAGATACACACACACATGGATAGACAGATGAATGGAATAATCACATATTAAAAAAAAAAAAGAGGGTTGATCCAGCTTCCACTTTTTTTTGTCAAAGCTTGAACAAGCTGAAGTTAGAAGCTGATTGGCTACCATGCACAGCTGTGCCAGATTTTGCACTCTCTGGTTTTAGAAAAATCAACCCCATGGTGTGGCTGTCTAGACAAAAATAATAAGATAATCAAGAACCTTTCCCTACCTGTCTGTTTTTACAAAATCTACAAACTCTGCTGTGCAATCTGGATGAGAAACAAGCTTTCTTTTGACCAGGTATATTACTTGCACAAAGCCATGTCTGGTTGTTGTAGCATCTGGTCAGATAGGGGAAAACCAGCTGTTTATTCCTTGCAAGCAACAAAACTGGTTGGATTTCGTTTTTTTTTGTTTTTTTTTATTTTGTTTCGTTTCATGGTCTTCATCTGTATGATAATGACTGATAATAATATAATGATGATGATGATGAGAAATTGAGGGAATTCTTTTGACTTCTTTCAGTGATCACTAAGACACCTGTATTCATCGCTTAATAAAAGGGGTACATTGCACAAAAAATTATTACTTCTCAAAAGATATTGCACACTGTCTGGATTAATGGGCCCATTCATTTCTATAAATTATACTATTGGTTTCCAGAACAGCTAAACATCTTTCGGGAATCAAGGTAAATACGGAAAGCTGTGGTATAGCCGTTTTGTGTTTTTGTATACATTTATTCTATTTCCCACCTGCTATGATGGAATAAATTTCTTTAAATACAGGCTTAGTTTTACCTCTGATACCTTTTTTTACCCCCCTCTTTCAGTTGTAAAAGTGGCACATATTGGAACTTTTTATCTGGATTCGTAGAGATGCTCTCTTCTCCTGGAACGATTTCCTTACCCGCACCAGGCTGCGCCCACTAGGGTACCTAATTTTTTTTATAGTGTAGCTGTTCAAGTGGACGCCAGAGCTTGCATTTGCCAGTAGATTTTCAATGCCCATGTGCTTTAATGCTGTTAATTGTTTCTCTTTATGGATGTCATTTAACGTCATCGATCATATTAACGCTGTTACAGAGTTTTGTTCATGTTCTCATATCTTTCTAAATGTTTATGTGCCAATTTTCTTAATACATTTTATTCTTTAAAAAAAATGCAGGTTGACTTTGAATTCTATCAGGGACTCATCAATATTTGCATCAAAGCAGATTCCTCTACAACTGTTTTATCTTGGGTAAACAGTAGCGATAGGTCAAAGTGTTTTTGAGCCTGTCTGTTCACTATTTGCCCTGACTTTGTCTGCAGGTGCCCATAGACATGATAGACATGAACCAGAAACATTGTCATTATGTCTCATTTCTGTTTAAGAAAATGATTAACCTTAGCTAAAACTGCTCATATCTACAAAGCACAGGTCTGAGCCAACTTCATCTCTGCCCAATATAATCCAGAGTGTGGATAAGGAACACCTTACTGTGTCTTTCCTTGACACAGCTGCTGGACACAGTAAGGACCCATTATAGAACCCATAATAGGATTTGGTAGCAGACAACAAAAGTTCACAGGAGGCGGGCTAAACAACTAACTTCATTACCCTGCTATGAAAATGGACATTTCAATGGTTAGTTCACACATTGCTGAAAAAATTTGAAATTGCCTAATAAAGAGAATCACACCTCACGCAGGGCTACTGTGTAAATAGAAGTAGATGAATGCATATGTAATGTGAGTGGACTCCTTATACAAGGTGACATGACCCAGCTGTGAAGAGGGCTTGTTTAATGTGGTGTGCAGTTTACCTGCCACAAAAACCTCAATGTTTGCTGAGAACAGATGACTTACAGCTGTTTAACATCAGCTGTCCCTGGAGGCAAATAGTGTAAACATTAACACTACCTCCTGGTATACTGGTTAGCTGGAAGTAGATGATACATTTATAGCTCTGGTGATGTTAAAACCTTTGGGGAAACTGAGACATCCTGCTCATATGGGCTAATAAACAGCTAATGTAGTTATGATTGTAGTGCTGTTAGTATAGTAATTAGGGTAAAAATATAAAGATACTTTATAGGTTTGTTCTCCGGGAAACAAAAATTACCTATTGAGCTCGAGTGACCAATTTACTAGTCTGTAATAACGGGAAGAATGTCTATGTCTATGTCTATGTTTACCTCACTTTCATATATTCTCTTGTTTCCATGTGTCCTAGTGGTTTTCCATCAAGCTTTTTCTAGCCTGCAATTTTACATGATACATTAAGTAAATAGAAAAATGTCTATGCCACTTGACTCATATTATAAAAGATGAACAGACTGTTAGTAAGGCCCCTCTCAAACTACAACTAGTTGACAGACAGCTTTGGTATTGTCCTCCTTCACCATGAACAAAATGTCCTTCAGAACCTCCTTATATTCACCTCACTTTCGAATATTCTCTTGTTTCCATGTGTCCAAATCTGTTTCGTTTAAAGGCTAGTCCAACACGCAAAAATTTGTCTCATTCAGCCAGCGGGATGCATTAGAAAAAATTATTAGATTCCTCCATCCACGTTTAACAGCATGGATGAGGGAATCTTTCCTGACGGCTATTGTATACCTGAACAGTGACTGAGCCTGGTAGATACAGTCACTGTTTGGCTGAAGTTTGTGCTCTCTTTATTGTTCAAGTTAGAGGTGTACAACCACTTTAAATATCATCAGCAACAAACAATTGTGGACTCTTAACCACTTAAGACCCGGACCAATATGCAGCATAAGGACCAGGCCCCTTTTTGCGATTCGCACTGCGTCGCTTTAACTGACAATTGCGCGGTCGTGCGACATGGCTCCCAAACAAAATTGGCAACCTTTTTTTCCCACAAATAGAGCTTTCTTTTGGTGGTATTTGATGACCTCTGTGGTTTTCATTTTTTTCGCTATATACAAATGTAGCGATACCTTCAGCTAAGAGGGCCGCAGATTTAGTTTGGGCCCTGAAGACAGCTCCGCCAACCCCCGGCAATTTACTCGACCCACTCTGGCACAGTTAGTCTAGGGTTTATATCTTATGCTCTATGGTTAAATTCAGACACCAATGCAATAGTAAAAGAATAACGAGTTTTCTTTCTACTGGCAATAAAAAATCAACAGTTGTAACAGATCACATGAATATATCTGCAGAGCCCTGCAGCAATTGACACACTACAACTAGTAAGATATGGCGCACACGCGTCACGTGTAACAGTACTTCACTATGCGCCCTATGGCGCAGCAACTAAATAAACTATCTGGCTGGCCAGGCCTGACCCTACAACTCAGTCTCTAGAAGACAAATTCTTTGCATGCAAGTCTTTAAACGGTGGTACACATTTCAGGAACACATTTGTAATCCAAAAGGGTAAAATTACCAACACGGAACACTCCACTAGAGATCCGTTTGACTCAGTTCTGCTATGGATCTCCAGTGGGGACTTAAATATGAACAGGTGGGCCACGGCAGTCTGTAGGCCTAACAATAGTGTACAGTATATGGATTGAGCAGGTGCTCGCTCACCCCTCCGGACGCGATCCTAGTCCGGGAACTTCCACCTGCTGTGTCTCCACACACAGCGTCTGCAGCGGTCGGGTCTCCGGCTCAGCAGCGGTTGAGGATGACCGAGTCAGATGCCACCCAGGCTCGCAATGGGGGTGGAAGGCTCTTTTGGGTAGCAGCGCAAGGCCCCAGGCTTCAGGCCTTGCACCACAGCGGATCCGCACAGCAAGATCTCTCCACTGAAGTCTCGTGTCCCAAAGAGGCCGAGCTCAGCCTCGCCTCCTCCTTATATAACCCCACCCATGAGTCTCTGGGGTGGAAACATTGCACCCTGGGTGCCGAATGGGGTTCTGGGTAAGGTAGTCCTGAGAGTCTTAAAGGAGACCCCGCTACACAAAAATAGAGCGACAATTTTGAAAAAAAATGCAATATTTTTTACTTTTTGCTATAATAAATATCCCCAAAAAATATATAAAAAAAACATATTTTTTCCTCAGTTTAGGCCGATACGTATTCTTCTACATATTCTTGGTAAAAAAAATCGCAATAAACGTTTATTGATTGGTTTGCGCAAAAGTTATAGCGTTTACAAAATAGGGTATAGTTTTATGGCATTTTTATTCTTTTTTTTTTTTTTACTAGTAATTGTGGCGATCAGTGATTTTTTTCGTGACTGCGACATTATGGCGGACACATTGGACACTTTTGACACTATTTTGGGACCATTGTAATTTTTACAGCGACCAGTGCTATAAAAATGCACTGGTTACTGTAAAAACTACACTGGCATTGAAGTTGTTAACCAGGAGGGGGCGCTGTAGGGGTTAAGTGTGGCCTGATTTTTGTTTCTTACTGTAGGGGGCGTGGCTTAGCCTATTACAGGGAACAGACGATCAGTGACAAGCTCACTAGGAAGCACGGGGAGAGGTTTGTTTACACTTACCTCTCCCCGTTGTTCCTCTCTGTGACCCGATCGCGGGACACCAGCGGTGATCGGGTCCACTGTTCCCGCGGGGACGGACACAGAGAAGAGGACCAGGTCGCGAGCGTGCCACCGGCGGCGTGCTCGTGACCCATGGCTGGGCTCTTAAAGGGGATGTACCTGTACGCCCATGTGCCCAGCTGTACCATTCTGCCAACGTACATTGGCGTGCGGCGGTCCTCAAGCGGTTAAAGTGTAACTAAAGGCCAAACTTTTTTAGTTTTAGACAGAGTGGAGATGGATTAGAACACTTGTTAGTTTTTATTGCTGTCTGTGCCCCTGTTAAGGAGATTCACCCTCTCTATTTGCCCTGTTTACTATGATCCATGAAAATGAACGTAAAAGAAAAACAAAAAATTCAAAATTTTGGCTTGTCCCCAGAAAAGTAATATATGTTCATTTCTCCAGTGGGAACAATAGTTCTGGTGACCTGGGGGTCCTCAAGGAATTCCCTTAAATTGTAAGTATTTCCTCTCCTTTCCTGTTTGGCTATGGGACAGGAAGTGAAGGTAAATCTCCGCAATGGGACCCAGATTGCGAAAAACAATCTGATGGGGGTTATAACCCTCCCTTACTTTATCCAAAATGAAAAAAAAAGTTTTGCCTATAGTTCTACTTTAGCACAAACGTTTGATCCTTTTTATTTCTGTTTTCACATGGGTTTCTTAGTTAAGGCGACCCCTACCTTTTGGACCCCTCGCCTTGTTTTGAAGCTTCCAAGATCATTCCATCAAGTCTCACTGCCAGCTTTTGTTTGATGGGTGAGAGATCAAAGTCCAGTGCCTAACATCTCTTTTTTCTCATACTTTATAACATGTGTCCAATGCATTTTGTTATGGGCATCAATAGGACAGGAAGAAACAAGCAACAATAAAAACATATTGCTACTGTATTGCTACGCACAGAGATCACAGTACTCCCTCTGACAATGCCTTCATCCACCTTTCTCTCCAGAAGGCTGACACCATATTTGTTTGGGCAATATCTTGGGGCAGCATCTCCTAAGTCTACTACCTGGACCAGGATGATGGCTCAGAGACAGTGTTAATTTTGACGTCAAATTTCAATTTAGTTTTAGTCATAGTCTTTAGACTAAAACGCCAATTTAGTTTTAGTTGTATTTTAGTTTTCTGATTAAAATTCCATTTTAGTTTTAGTCATATTTTTGTCATCTGAATTGTTTTAGTCATATTTTAATTGACTAAAATAGTGTTTAATTAGTTGATAAAAATATTTTAGTAAACGAAATTAACACTGTTCAGGGATGATCCATTTTAGTGCTGGGACAGTATTGTTTATGTGCTTGGCTTTGCCTCTCTGCTGCTGCCTCTGAGCTGCAGAAAAATTACAATGTTACCAGAATTCCAGTGAGTGATGATTGGCGTAGGGTAGAATGATGTATATGTTTTTCTCTGCTTTCAGCAGACTGATGACATCATTCCCTAAGGATGCTGCTCTCAGGCTTGAGGAGGGAGTCTTGAGTGGAGTGCATTGACTGCTTTTTAACCAGTTTAGCTCTTGCACCCATACACACCCTAAGGACTAAAGCCCCTTTCACACTGGGGCGTTTTTCATGCGGTTTAGCGCTAATAATAGCGCTGTTATACCGCATGAAAAAATCCTGCCCTGTGCCTTCAATGTGAAAGCCCGAAGGCTTTCACACTGAAGCGGTGCGCTAGCAGGACCGCTCCAAAAGTCCTGCTAGCCGCTTCTTTACAGCGGTAAAGGAGCGGTGTGTTCACCGCTCCTTTACCGCGGTCTCCCATTGAAATCAATGGGACAGCGCGGTATTAACCCTTTTTCGGCCGCTAGCGGGGGTTAAATTAACCCCCCTAGCGACCGCATACCGCGGTAAGAACGACAGTATAGCAGCGCTGAAAATCGCGCTGCTATACCGCCACCGCACCTGCCCGCCCCAGTGTGAAAGGGGCCTAAAGCAATTTTTTATTTCCGTTAGGCTGATTTGGAGATAATGTTGCCATACCGTAATATAAAGAATAAATGCATATATTGTTTTTAAGGACAAACAATATTTTCTTTTGTTGATATTGTCTTCCAAAATTATTTTATTTTCTCTGCTAACTATAGACAAAAAGACAAAAAGAAATGTGTAAAAATTTGCTTTTTTTCTACTTTGGCCAGTGACCAGGGCTAGAGCCCTACATTTTGTAACAACTGCGTGCCAAAGTTGGTAATAGCATGAAAATTTATCTGGGGGGATCTCAAACTGCACTTTTTATGGCTTGTAAAGATTTGATCTTATTGCCTGAAAAGGGCTAAGGTATAAATTAGATACCCAGAGCGGACCAAAATGCAGTTCTAGGGACTGTCAAGATGGGTTGCTCCATATTGGATTGTTATGAAATTATGTTTACTGGTGTCTGTGCCTTGCTGCTTCTATAGAGCTTTTCTCCCTGAGGACTCAAAGCTCTTCATCCGCTGTTGGGTCAAATAATGAGGCAGCCATCTTGGGCACGATCAGGAGACTATCAAATTAGAGCCATTTTTAGACAGGAGACAATTAATCTACCAGTATGTCTTTGGAGCAGGAACTGCTTCTCATATTTCTTGTTTTTAATGGAATCACCAAAAAAGAAAAATTAGATATACATTTTATAACAACCAAACAAACAAATGGGGTGGATTCAGTGCGGACCCTACCATGGGTCTTGTTTGGTCCATTGGACCCAGGCGGTACTTTGAGACGGCAGCAAATTGACGCCCAATAATTTTTTTTTCCAGCAGCTCAGTGCACACCGCCGTCACCAGACCAAATGTACAGCTTTCCTCCACCTGGCCCAGTAGGCGTGACAGGTCTGTCCCTTCCATAAGATCGCAGAACTCCCCCCTTTCCTCCCCTACCTTATTTACACAAGACGGGAACCATGGCAAGTCCAGGCAAAGGGCGGGACTTTTCAAGTTAAGAAGCGGATGATTGATTACTAGACAGTGGGGCAGTCCCTGCAAACAATCACCTACCTTTTACATGAAAAGTCACGCCCTTTGTCTGGACCTGCCATGCTTCTCGTCTTGTGTAAATAAGGTATGGGAGCGTGAGTGATTCGATCTTATGGAAGGGTCACTCCGTAATATCGATGGAGGACTGTGATGGGGGGCCTGTGATGAGGGGGGTCTGGGGTGGGGGGATCTGTGATGGGGAGCGGTCTGTGATGGGGGGAGTCTGTGATGGGGGGATCTGTGATGAGGGGAGTCTGTGATGAGGGGAGTCTGTAAAGAGGGGGCATCTGTGATGAGGGGAGTCTGTGATGAGGGATCTGTAATGGAGTGGAGTCTGTGATGGGGAGATCTGTGAGGGAGAGGAGTCTGTGATGGAGAGGAGTCCCTGATGGGGGGAATTGTGATGTGGGGAATCTGTGAAGAGGGGATTCTGTGATGAGGGTGATCTGTGATGGGGGCTCTGTGATAAGGGGAGTCTGTGATGGGGGATCTGTGATGGAGAGGAGTCTGTAATGGGGGGATCTGTGATGGAGAGGAGTCTTTGAAGGGGGTGTCTGTGATGAGGGGGGTGTGTGATAAGGGGATTCTATGATGGGGGGATCTGTGATGAGGGTAGTCTGTAATGGGGGGATCTGTGATGGGATAGTCTGTGATGAGGGGAGTCTGTGATGTGGGGATTTGTGATGGGATGGTCTGTGATGAGGGGAGTCTGTGATGAGGGGAGTCTGTGATGGGGGGGATCTGTGATGGAGAGGAGTCTGTGATGGGATAGTCTGTGATTACCTACATTGTCATAGATACATACTACTCTTTATTTTGTATACTTTAGAAGTCCCAGTTTCCCATGGGGGATGGCGTGAGCTTCCTTGATTTGCGGTCATTTCCCCCTCTCAGCTCCCGTACCAGACTCAATTGATCGACCCCCGGCGTGTGTTTCTGTACGGTCCAAACTGTGGTTTCATGTGAGTACAATTTTGGCATGGCCATTATCTTTATACCCATTTCTCCTCCTGTTCCTACAAGGGCATACTAACCAGACCACATGGGTTACCCATATTTCTTTATAGAACATGGATGCATCTGGCTCCTGATGAGTGGATAGAAGTTCATGAAACACGTCGAGCCCTCCTCGGTGCATCCAACGCACATTGATCGATTTTAGATGGTTTTACCCCCATCTCTGTTTCCCATTGTGTAATGGTGCACCCTGGCATATGGAGGATTAAAATGTACTATGTCATTTGTTCATGCCATGTTGTTATATACAGGTCCTTCTTAAAAAATTAGCATGTTGTGATAAAGTTCATTATTTTCTGTAATGTACTGATAAACATTAGACTTTCATATATTTTAGATTCATTACACACAACTGAAGTAGTTCAAGCCTTTTCTTGTTTTAATATTGATGATTTTGGCATACAGCTCATGACAACCCAAAATTCCTATCTCAAAAAATTAGCATATTTCATCCGACCAATAAAAGAAAAGTGTTTTTAATACAAAAAAAGTCAACCTTTAAATAATTATGTTCAGTTAAGCACTCAATACTTGGTCGGGAATCCTTTTGCAAAAATGACTGCTTCAATGCGGCGTGGCATGGAGGCAACCAGCCTGTGGCACTGCTGAGGTGTTATGGAGGCCCAGGATGCTTCGATAGCGGCCTTAAGCTCATCCAGAGTGTTGGGTCTTGCGTCTCTCAGCTTTCTCTTCCCAATATCCCACAGATTCTCTATGGGGTTCAGGTCAGGAGAGTTGGCAGGCCAATTGAGCACAATTATACCATGGTCAGTAAACCATTTACCAGTGGTTTTGGCACTGTGAGCAGGTGCCAGGTTGTGCTGAAAAATGAAATCTTCAACTCCATAAAGCTTTTCAGCAGATGGAAGCATGAAGTGCTCCAAAATCTCCTGATAGCTAGCTGCATTGACCCTGCCCTTGATAAAACACAGTGGACCAACACCAGCAGCTGACATGGCACCCCAGACCATCACTGACTGTGGGTACTTGACACTGGACTTCAGGCATTTTGGCATTTCCCTCTCCCCAGTCTTCCTCCAGACTCTGGCACCTTGATTTCCGAATGACATGCAAAATTTGCTTTCATCCGAAAAAAGTACTTTGGACCACTGAGCAACAGTCCAGTGCTGCTTCTCTGTAGCCCAGGTCAGGCGCTTCTGCCGCTGTTTCTGGTTCAAAAGTGGCTTGACCTGGGGAATGCGGCACCTGTAGCCCATTTCCTGCACACGCCTGTTCACGGTGGCTCTGGATGTTTCTACTCCAGACTCAGTCCACTGCTTCCGCAGGTCCTCCAAGGTCTGGAATCGGTCCTTCTCCACAATCTTCTTCAGGGTCCGGTCACCTCTTCTCGTTGTGCAGCGTTTTCTGCCACACTTTTTCCTTCCCACAGACTTCCCACTGAGGTGCCTTGATACAGCACTCTGGGAACAGCCTATTCGTTCAGAAATTTCTTTCTGTGTCTTACCCTCTTGCTTGAAGGTGTCAATGATGGCCTTCTGGACAGCAGTCAGGTCGGCAGTCTTACCCATGATTGCGGTTTTGAGTAATGAACCAGGCTGGGAGTTTTTAAAAGCCTCAGGAATCTTTTGCAGGTGTTTAGAGTTAATTAGTTGATTCAGATGATTAGGTTAATAGCTCGTTTAGAGAACCTTTGCATGATATGCTAATTTTTTGAGATAGGAATTTTGGGTTGTCATGAGCTGTATGCCAAAATCATCAATATTAAAACAAGAAAAGGCTAAAATATATGAAAGTCTAATGTTTATCAGTACATTACAGAAAATAATGAACTTTATCACAATATGCAAATTTTTTGAGAAGGACCTGTATGCTGTTTACTATTTACTCCAATGAATTTTTTACATATAATGTATGCAACTGCTTTCTATGCTTTGTCGATCATTGGTCTCAATAAACATACTTATGCTTGGACTTATGTGAAGTTGATTGGTCCCACCACGCACGCCTCATTTAACCACTTCAATACCGGGCCTATTCTGGCACTTCTCTCCTTCATGTAAAAATCATAATTTTTTTGCTAGAAAATTACTCAGAACCCCCAAACATTATATATATATATATATATATATATATATATATATATATATATATATATATATTTAGCAGAGACCCTAGGGAATAAAATGGCGGTCGTTGCAACTTTTTATCTCGCACGGTATTTGCGCAATCATTTTTCAAATGCCTTTTTTGGGGAAAAAAACGATTTCATGAATTAAAAAATAACGAAACAGTAAAGTTAGCCCAATTTTTTTGTATAATGTGAAAGATGATGTGTAAATAGATACCTAACATGTCACGCTTTAAAATTCCGCACACTGGCGTCAAACTTCAGTACTTCAGTACTTAAAAATCTCCATAGGCGACGCTTACATTTTTTTTACAGGTTACTATTTTCAAGTTACAGAGGAGGTCTAGTGCTAGAATTGTTGCACACGCTCTAACACACGCGACGATACCTCACATGTGTGGTTTGAATGGTGTTTACATATGTGGGTGGGACTTACATGAGTGTTCGCTTATGAGCACGAGCTACCAGGGACAGGGGCGTTTAAAATTTTTATTTTTTTTACACTTTTTTTTTTTTTGACCACTTTTATTCCTATTACAAGGAATGTAAACATCCCTTGTAATAGGAATATATTGTGACAGGTCCTCTTTTTGGAGACTGGAAAGCATGAGATTGGGAAAAAAAAATCACCAATCTCATGCTGACAGCCGCGATTGCGGCTTTGTTTACTTCTGGGTACGTTTACATTTACGTCCACCTCCAACGGTCATAGAGATGACTGGTGACCATCTGGTCACCGGAAATCTCTATCGCCGTGAGCCGGCGCCGGACGATTCTTTCTCCGGGCCCCCGATGGCACGGGAGAGCCCGGAGAAGCACCAGATGTCGGCAGGAGGGGGGACGTCCCTTCCCGCCGCCTATAAGAAGATCAAGCGGCAGAACTGCCACTATGATCATTCTTATCGTGCACAGAATCGCTGGCTGCAAAGAAGAATATCTGAATGATGCCTGTAGCTGCAGGCATCATTCAGATATCACTGCACAAATTCAAGGACGTCATATGACGGCCTCGGTGTTGAAGTGGTTAAAGTCCCGACCTCCGCATCAGGAATGGGGGCGTGAACCTTCCCTCACGTTCCATTTAAAGTCCCAAGCTCGTCTTTCCTCCCATTATTTTTTTAGTCTGTGATGAGGGGAGTCTGTGATGAGGGGGGTCTGTAATGGGGGATCTGTGATGGAGAGGGGTCTGTGATGGGATAGTCTGTGATGAGGGGAGTCTGTGATGGGGGGATTTGTGATGGGATGGTCTGTGATGAGGGGAGTCTGTGATGAGGGGAGTCTGTGATAAGGGGAGTCTGTGATGGGGGGAGTCAGTGATGGGGGATCTGTGATGGAAAGGGGTCTGTGATGAGGGGAAAAAGGACTATTGGCCCCAATAGTGGCCAGGAGATCCCTGCACACCCAACTCATGGAGAGAGAGGAAGTGCAGCTAGGAAGTAAAGAGCTGCCTCCAATCCATGTAAACCAGATCCAGGGAGAGGACCAGGGGGACAGACAGAGCAGAGCCACAAAAGGGCAAAGTGCTGGATGGGGGGATGGGGGGAGAGAGTGGATGGGCAGGCCCATCAGAGAGGCTATATATCGCACCCCCACATCCTGCACTGCCCTCTGTTGATCATCAGCAACACAAGGGGAGAGGAATTTGGGGTCTCTGGCCCACATGGTTTACCCTTTTCCCAGACCAGCAGCTTGGAGTTAGGCAGCAGAGAGAGCTGTAAGTGTTCATGAGACTGATTGCCATGAGGAGGACATTTGCAATGCATTGGTGTGGTTAATGGCTTTCAGCCACCCTTATTTGTATTAAAAATTTGCTTGCTGTTTATGAAACCTTGCTGTCGCCAGTAAAGCTCTTCCCAGGACTCCTTGGGAGTATCCCCTCAAAGGTTTGTATATGTCTGTTAGATTCTTGCTTGTGATACAGTAAATAAAGCCTGTTTTGTTTGTACAGAGACTGTGCTATATGTTACCTTGTACACAGCGAGTAAACTAAATTATAAGCTACACACACTGTTAGCTCAGTCACACCCACAATTTGCCTCCTCTGGGTGCCCAAGATTAAACCACCCCATCCAAGGAAAAAAGTGACCTATGGACCCATCTGTAGCTATAAGTAGGGATGTTGTATTTAACTTTGCTTTTTAAAGGACTTGTCAAAGGTGTCTGTGTGTTTAAATGCATTGTAATTTTTTTTGTGAATGAGTAACCGGGGGTACTATGTTCTCCATTACACATTGACGTTAGGGGGGTGGTATCTGCTAGCCCCCTTATTTTTAAAGAGGGTCTCCCTTCCACAGACCCTCAAAACCACCTGGCCATGGTTGTGGGGAAGAGACCCTTTTCTTCATTAACATAGGGATAAGGTGCTTTGCCTGGGGGGTCCCGGTATGAATTGGTGGCCTGGTATGCTTCAGGAGTGGGGGGCACAGTCACTGCTAGTGCTCACTAGTTAGATAAGGGTCTTGTTTGAATTTTGGGGGGACCCCAAGCTGTTTTTTTTTTGGGTGTAGTCCCTGTTAGGTTAAACGTTAAGGTTTAACTAGAAAATGCATTTCCTGCAGAAAATGCGGGGGAATGCTGAATAGCTGAATTGCTAAAGCTAACTGGATGAATAGCTTAAATCCGTGAGAAAAAGTTGAAGAAGTGAGAATAGTTGGAAAAGTAGGAATGGTTTTAAAATAATTATGAATTTCATTATTAAAGTTTAACAACACCACTAATGTATGAAAGATGTGGAATATTTAAAGTTTTTTTTGAAAAACTGATACTAAACTGAATTGTTGGCTTTAAAAGTTTGCAAAGAATAAGCCCAATACACACTCTGTTTAATCGATAAAATTTTCTGAAATGATCACTAAACTTAAACAGCTTTTTCACAAAAACTGTAAAAGATATCAAACTGAAAAGATATAGCTGGATAGCTGAATATTTTGTGAACATTTTAAAGTTTGTTTGGCATCTGTAGGTGAAAGTATGAAGGAGCTGTAATTTTGGGAGCGGAAGAAGATTTTAAGGATTTGAAGCATGCTCTCATTCACTTCAATGTTAAAAAAAAGTGTTAAAAAGCTTAATATTTAAAAAAGTATAAATAGTATGTAGCGGGGTCTTTAAATTTAGTTCGGATGCACTGGGTACTAGTATGACCCAGGTGTGTAAATCATGAGAGGTTTTGGACCATTTTGTGTTCGTGGAGGACTGGGTGGTGTATTATTCTACTTGACCTGAAGGTGGCGCCGTGCCCACAGGTCCAAGATGGAATTACGGCCGCAGTGCTGTCCTTTTTGTCCCTTTCCGGAGATGGTACGGCAAGGGCAGGGAACCTGCCGTGACGTAGAGCGAGGGGATAAAAGGGGGAGACGCCCTAACCACGAGGTCTTCTGGAGCTTCTTCATCACGCGCCCAGGCACCTTAAGCCTGGGTGCGGGCGGTTCGGAGTTCCGGCCCAGGCGCCCTAGGCCTGACCGGAATGGAGCTGGAGTCCATCCCAGGCACCTTCAGCCTGGGGTGAGGTACTGAATCGGAGGCCTGGGGCCCAGTGACTTTGACTGGGTCCCGCGAGGGTGGAGAAGTCCGAGGGTCCCTGAGGTGGACGGGGCCCATGTCTGAGGTGAGGAGGTCGGGGAGGTTACCCGTCCGGAGAGTCCGGAGCAGCATCAACCCGGTGACGGATGGGCCTCTGGTAACTCCCTTGGAGGGACATCTTCCCCTGACAAGGGCCACAACGCAGCGAAGGTACTCCTATCTATGTTCTCTTGAGTCGCTGGAAGAGACTCTCAAGTTCTAAGTTCTCTCTAGCTAAGGCTATAGTAACCGCTGGTGAAATCATAGTGGTTTAGTTTACAATCAGGATAGTGCCTCGACCTGCTCATCCCACCGTATCAAACTGTTATTGAGTTTCAACCAGTTGGCTACTGAAGCACTGTTTATTGTGAGCTTTGCAATAAAACAAGAGTTGAACTGTGATCGGTGTGTGGAACTCTGGTTAATGTGAGCAAAGGGAAGTGTTGGCACAGCAGGACTTGATCCTTGACTAAAACACACAGGCCCAAGGAAAATATCTGGTACTGGCCTTCACCTCACCCACAGCTATGGGGAGGACATGGGCCGTAGCGCATCTCACCCTATCGTACGTGATACCCCTAGACAAAAGAGATGGGGTGAGGCCGCTATAAGTAGAACAAAAGTTAAAGAAGTCCCATCATTAGCTGAAAGAGCTGAACATTTTAAAAGTTGAATGGTTTTAATAGCTGAAGATTACCTTTGTGTAATATTTTTTATAAACGTGAGTTTTTCTGTTTTTTTGTTGTTGTAGGTATCAGGATGGCAGCGGTTAGACCATACTGCTGCTTTATGAATTAACCCTATAGTGAAAGGGGACAGCTACATTTTGACAATACCACATTCATACTGTGACATGCTGTGAATACTGACCTGAGCAGTGCACTAACTAAACATACCATTGAAATTACAAGTTGAAATTATGAACACAGAAGAAACGTTGAGGTGTTTAGATTGTTGATATCTATTTTTTAGCTTTGTATTGCAGTTCTCCCCTTACTTTCATCAGCCACAACATGTTTTTCCTATCCCCCACTGCCCACCCCCACAGCAAGTGTAAATTCTCATTTTGTTTAGGGTATAGGAGTAAGGTGAAACACTTACCTTACCTGCAGGCTTCCTTCCCTCAATATGACTGGTTCCTCAAAACTATTCTTTTTCTTGACTTGGTTGACCAATTTTACAAGTGGTCCTGTATTGTTCTGAGGACATCAGGGGTCTGCCCATATCCCAGGAACATTGGCAAGTGCAAAAGAGTGCCAGGGGATCAAGATATAAGATAAGTAACTGCTTATTGTAACCCTTTCAGTGCGGGGGGGTAAATTCAAACACTAAGCTGGAGTTTAGCTTTAAACGTAAAAGAGAAGTATGGCATAACACCAATGCTGCAGCATAGAGGTGGGTATGTGAGTCTGTTTTTTTTTGTGTTTCAATATGTTTATTGTTTTCAAAATCAACAAAAAAATTCAAGTAAGCATAGAAATCGCATGCGCTGGGGCTAAATAATGGTTAATTATTACAAAGAGCAATAAAGAGTATAGTCATGCCAATTAAGATAAATGGATTCTGAAACATGGGGATATTCATAAAACACTGAAAATGCAAAAATGCCACATCCCCAAAATCTACTCACAGTCACCTGGGGGTAGGCTCTTATCCTGTAACCAATCCCGCCAGGCGGCGACTGTGTGGGATTAGAAAGAATAAGTAAGAGAGATAAGAAAAGAGCACAGACAAAATTGAAGGGGTATGGAGGGGTGCGGTTCGGACTCAGAGGCCCCAAGGGGAGGGGTCAAACAAGGCTTAAATGTGATAGTTGGAGTGAAGGGAACTCATTGGTGGTCTATGGTTCCCAGATCTTGAGAAACTTGGCATGTGAATCATTCACAATACTGGACATTCGTTCATGAAGCATCATTGTGGTCAGGTGCATCTTTACCCCCTGAAAGACTACGCTTTGGGTCTTCCATGCATGGGCTATGGCCTGTTTAGCTGAGATAAAGAGATATGTGGCCAATTTCTGCTGTGATGCATATAGGCTGGGAATTGGACTGTGTGATAGGGCAAGCCTAGCGTCCCTGCGGATCGTTATATTGAAAAGGGTCTGAAGTAAGCCAAAAACCCTAGACCAGAACTCCACTAGTGAGTTTGTTTGATTTTAACCCAAACTTTTTCTTTAAAGTGGTTGTAAATGCAACTTGCACCTACAGGTAAGCCTAGATTAAGGCTTACCTGTAGGTGCAAGAAATATCTCCTAAACCTACACGGTTTAGGAGATATTTGCTAAAAATGACATGCATCGGTGTCTACTGTGCATGTGCGCCGTAGACAACGGCGCATTCATAGGATTAATCCCATTCACAAATCCGGCCGGATTTGACGGCTCCCGCGCACATGCGCGGAGTCACGTCTTCGCCGCTCCGGCCAATCACAGCGCCGGAGCGGCGTTGTGATTGGCTGGAGCGGGGATACCCAGAAGTAACATTCTGGCTATCGCCGCAGCGATGGCTGCGGCTGGAGAGGGAGACAAGGACGGCTTCAGGGGCCCCGATCTAAGGTAAGTGATGCATAATGAGCTAGTAGGCTAGTCATACTATCTCATTATGCCTTTGTCTTGCAGGTTGTATTTAAAAAAAAAAAAAAAACATTACCAGGGTTTACAACCACTTTAAGGACGCCTGTACTGAAAAAGTATGGAGGCTGACCTCTCCTGCTGCAAATACTAATTCCCTGGCTGTTATGATGATTCCTATGCAGAGCAGGAATTTTGATTTCACATTATTTTCCAGAAATGCAAGCTTGCACCTGGTCAGTATCGCCGGTAGAGAAACCAAAGACAGACAGGCAACTAGCATTTTCTAAAGAAGGAGAGCAATTGGGGCCAATGTATTTCCTTAGTACAGGTTTTCTTCCAGTGTGCAAATTCCTGTACTTTTTACTTTGAATCTGAGCACAACTGTTTTTCAATGTCTTCTTAAAATGTCCCTTTTGTTTAAAGGCAAGTGTACAGTATGACATGCAACACTGTTCAAACTATTTTTTTTTTATAACCTTAAATCCCGACCGCCAATAATTCATTAAAAAAATGACTTCATACTTGTGTTAGCATTTGTGAAACATTAGACACTGTTGGCTTGCATCCCACATTCCTCTTGAAGAAATCTATTTAAATTAGAGTTAAGGGGCCATATTCCAAATCGGCTGTGTATATATGTTTTTTTTTTTTTGCCCTTGTGTTTTCTAAGCACTGTTTAAGATTCTGTCCTGTGCCGACATGCCAGGAGGCATGGTGTACACCTCAAAATAATTGAAACAAATTCAAACACAATGACATACTTGTGTTTTTCAAGACCCTGATGGGAGTGGGGTAGAAGCCAGAAGGTGTACAGCCAATCAGATTACTGGGTTGGCTGAACATCCCAGGCACTTATGTTCACAGTACAATATGTACTACTCAACACATCTATACATTCCCATGTACTGGAAAAATTCCATGTAACAGAGCAAAATTATTTTCTACAACAAGAAAAAGATCTTCAAAGCATAGTGTGCACATCCCAAATGTTTCAGGGTTTCAGAAATACTTAAAGGCAATGTGTAGCACTTATGAACATATCTTTTCTTTATTATAGTCAGATATATAAAAAAGCTATTGTCAATCTAAATAAAAAAATATTTATTATTCATATTATGTTCTCCAGCAGGTGGAGCTTTAAGCCCCGTACACACGATCGGATAACCTATGGATTTTCGTCCGATGGATTTGTCCATCGGAAATCCGATGAAACTGTTTTTCATCAGTCTTGCCCACACACCATCAGTCAAAAAACCGACCGTTCCAAAACGCGGTGACGTAAAACACTCCGATGAGCCGAGAAAAATGAAGTTTAATGCTTCTGAGCATGCGTCGACTTGATTCTGAGCATGCGTGGGTTTTTGATCCGATGGACTTGCCCATAGACGATCGGAGTTTTCGATCGGTTTTTTATCCATCGGAAAAATTTAAAACATGTTCTATTTTTTAAAACCGATGGAAAAAAGACCGATGGGTCCCATACACGATCGGTTGGTCTGATGAAAACCATCCATCGGACGGTTTTCATCAGTCAAACCGATCGTGTGTACAGGGCTTTATTCTCTTTTTCACATGTATTCCAGAGATTGCTTTGTAATCTGTTGTAAAAGAAAAAAAAAAAAAAAAACTGTTTATTAAAGTGGATGTAAACCCGAATTTTTTTATTTATTTTTTTGCTGTCACAATGTAGTGTATAAGATTTCCTATCATTTGTGCCAGGTCTTGCCACAAAGAGTTAATCCAGCTCTGAGCAATCCTATTTTATCGTTCAGTGAGATAAAACGGACAAACAGAGTTTCGTTTGTCCGTTCTGCCCCCTTGCTTTGAGTGACAGGTTATTTACATATCTCGTGCACTAGCTTTAGACTGGCATTATTTTTTAATTCCCACCCCCACTCCTATTCTGAAGTCATGTGGTTACTTTTCTGGATTTTGTCTGGATGTTAGTGATCATAGCAGAAGGAATACACAGGAGAAAATGCATGTTGACAAGGGGAGTGTAGAGGTGGGCGGGGAGTCTACTGACATCACGACTCCACCCACCGAGCTCCAGACAACAGATCCACCCACAGAATCTGCAGTTTTTCAGTTCTTATAACAGACAGAGGGGAGACATTTGACAGGTAAGGATACATGCAGGAGGCATCTATATCCTTATAGATCAGCACTATGGCAGTAGTTTAGAAAGGATGAGAGTGGGTTTACATCCACTTTAAGCTCCATAGCTCAAGCTGCAATTTACATACAAGACTCATCCCAGTGTCACTGTCTCATCTCTTAGGTGGTTCAGCTTCAATCTGACAAAGCCAGTCATAAGGCAGGCTGCTACTTTTCTGACGTCTCTTAATTTTGCTCTGGGAATCCCTTTTGTGTATTATTTGTAAAGTCCTTTTAATATTTATAATTGCTGTTACAAGAATGTGCATGACACACTGCCAACTGCTCACTCTATTTAGGAATGTCAATTTCCCAATGTTCTGAGATGAAAAAGAGGGACACCTTTGAGCACAAAAAGGTGGGCAAAGGACACAACTCTACTACATCCCCAGTTATGCAGCTCTTGAAAAAATAACATGCAGAAAATGCACATTTTTTTTCACCACTATCTTTCTTTTATAATAACTTTTTAAATCACATAACATAGAGGTTGAATGAAAGGTATAGTGCACTTTTATAGTTAAATTGTGCAAATTTTGTATAACACCTATACATTGGACCAGAAAGCGAGGCAACTAATAGGAAAGAGGGACAGATTGATTTGATTCCCCAATAGAGACAGTCCCTCTAAATGATGGACTATGGGAATTATGGGAATGCACAGGGCTTTTGGAAAAATTATGTGCCTGGAAGTACACCAACCCATGGTTTCTTGCCATATTAAAGGAATTAAACCCCCCCCCAAAAAAAAAATGCAGCTTACTAACTCTTAAATGCGGTGGCTACATTCGGTTTCTTTTTTTTACTTTTTTACTTTTATTCACCTGGTGATCTGGCCAGTAAGTCTGTTATTTTTAACTTCCTTTAACAGACCAAACAGTCCAGCAAAAGTAGCACTTAGAGGGTTGAGGAAAACCATTTAAACACTGACAGTGGTGCTCACAATGGTCAGCTTTTATTCACTTATGTAAAACCTTTTTCCCAAAAGGAAAAAGGTGTTAAGCCCTGTACACACGATCGGTTTGACTGATGAAAACCGTCCGATGGAGGGTTTTCATCAGACCAACCGATCGTGTATGGTACCCATCGGTCTTTTTTCCATCGGTTGTAAAAAGTAAAACTTGTTTTAAAATTTTCCGATGGATAAAAAACTGATGGGAATTTCCGATCGTCTATGGGCAAGTCCATCGGTTAAAAAACCCACGCATGCTCAGAATCAAGTCGACGCATGCTCAGAAGCATTAAACTTCATTTTTCTCGGCTCATCGGAGTGTTTTACATCACCGCTTTTGGAACGGTCGGTTTTTTGACTGATGGTGTGTGGCCAAGACTGATGAAAAACAGTTTCATCGGATTTCCGATGGACAAATCCATCGGACGAAAATCCATAGGTTATCCGATAGTGTGTACGGGGCTTAACTGTAACTGCTTAAAAAGTGTTAGCTGGAGTTCAGCTTTAATTTGTTAGTAAAGTCCATCTAAATCATTGGTGCCCAACCTGTGACCTGGGGGGTCGCATCCGACCCTTTTGCACTTTTTGTGTGGCCCTTTGGACCCTTGCACAAACTAATCTGTGTTTTCCTATTGCCCTGTTTTAGTAGTGATTTCTATCAGTCACATGTAATACAGTATGTCTTTAGTCTATGATTGTGTTCTGTAGCATGTTCCTAGTCTCCAACAACTCCTAGTCTCTGACCATCTCTTGTATTATGTCTCTGATCATCTTTTGTATCATGTCTGCAGTCTCTGAACATTGCTTGTATCACGTGTGCAGTCTCTGATCATCTCTTGTATTATGTCCATAGTCTTTCACCATCGCTTGTATCATGTGTGCAGTCTCTGATCATCCCTTGTATTATGTCCATAGTCTTTCACCATCTCTTGTATCATGTCTGCAGTCTCTGATCATCTCTTGTATTATGTCCATAGTCTTTCACCATCTCTGGTATCCTGTTTGCAGTCACCGACCATCTCTTGTAGTACGCCTGCAATTTCTGAACATCTCTGCAGTCTCTGACCATCTCCTGTATCGTGTCCACAGTCTCTGACCATCTCTTGTTTCATGTCCATTGTCTTTGACTATATCCTGCTGCATGTTTGCTGTCTCTGACACCGAATATTCACAGAATTTTACATGTGGCCCTTCGGTGATGTCGGGGCCCACACTTGAGTCCCCCATATCAAGAAAGTTGACCACCACTGATCTAAATCTATTGGTGCATCTAAAACTACCCTCTCCCCAGACTGACAATGCTGCTGAACAAAGTTGTCTCCATTTCTCCTCCATTCAGAGTGGACACACTCTAGGACAGGAAAAGTGCTACTGGTCAGATAATCAAGTGAAAATAAAGGAAAACATAGCTTAAAAAAGGAAAATAGATCAGCCAACATCATCTAAGGATTTGGTAAGCTGCCTCATATTACATTTTTGTTTTTAGATTTAGCGTCACTTTAACTACATGCTGACCGCTCACCATAAATATACTGCGAGCGGGTGGCAGGTAGAGGAACAATCACGAACATGTGCTGATGGCCTGATGAAGGAGAACGCATGCTCCAAATGCGTTCCGCTTCTTCCGCCCGCACAGCCTGGTAGTGACATCATCCCCGAAGTTCCACAAGCCCTATAGGAAGCGCCGGAAGTCACCTACGCAGCCGCCAGCCTGTTTCTTGGTTCACAGAGAGAGTGGGATCTTCCAGGACTGCATGATACAGCGTAACTTACATTTCTTTACAAGCACAATCTCTCTTATTTATGTGAATTGCCTACTTTTTACCCATTAAAGTGTCATAACATAGTACACTTTGAAGCGCTGTTCCCCCTCCCTTTTGATGAACTTTCATTGGACTTTACTGAATCAATAGCATAATAGCCAACTTGAAAATGGTTGTTACTGTCGAGGTTTGTAGAACAGTCTAGCCGTTGTTAAAGGTCCTTTAGTGTCCTCAGTCCTAAATTCTCATTGTAAGAGCAGGACTACATGATGGAACCAAGGCAATTAAAACACAACATGATTGTCAATGTTTTCCACTATTTTACTTTAAAAGTATAACTAAAGGCAAAACTTTTTTTTTTAGTTTTGGATATAGTGGAGAGGGATTAGAACACCTTTTTTATTGCTATCTCTGCCCCCGTTAGCGGAATTTATCCTCACAATTTGCCTGTTTACTGTTCTTATCAAAAGTGAAAGTAAAAGGTAATCACAAATGTTGTATTTTTCCCCAGAACAGTTAGGCCCCTTTCACACGGACAGTCCGTTCAGGTCCGCCTGTCAGTTTTTTAGGTGGACCTGAACGGATGCTCCATGTACCCCTATGGAGCCACGGATGTCAGCGGTGACATGTCCGCTGACATCCGGCCCGCTCTGCTCCGCCAAAGTGTGACGGAGGAAAACCCTATTTTTCCATCCGTCGGCGGAGCGGATCGGATGACAACGGACTCTACAGTCCGTCGTCATCCGATCCCCCCATAGGGGAGAGCGGCGCTCTGACAGGGCGGTCCCTGCACAGTGTGCGGGGACCGCCCAGTCATCCGCCGGCTCAGCGGGGATCAACGGAGCGATCCCCGCTGAGCAAGCGGAGCTTCACGGGGCAGATCTTCACGGATCCGTCCCGTGTGAAAGAGCCCTAATAGAGAGGAAATCTTCCAATAGGGACACTAGTGTTCCAATGGATTCCATTAATGTGCAGGGATTTCCTTTCACTTTGTTTTGGCTATGGCACAGAAAATGAAGGTAAATATCCCCAATGGGACACAGATGGCAATTCACAGGGGTTATATAACCCTACCTTACTCTATCCAAAATGAAAAAAAAAAACAGTTTTGCCTATAGTTCTACTTTAAACTAAAGGCATCATGATGAGCATATTTCTACAAATCTATTTTGCAAGTCATACAGTATGTCGACAGAAGGGTAATGTTCACTATGCAAGGTCCATAAAGACATGGGTGAGCGAGTTTGAGGTGGAAAAACTTGACTGGCCTGCACAGAGTCCTGACCTCAACCCGATAGAACACCTTTGGGGTGAATTAGAGCAGAGACTGCAAGCCATACCTTCTTGTTCACCTCAGTGCCTAACCTCACAAATTAAAAGAATGGTCAAACATTCCCATAGACACACTCCTAAACCTTGTGGACAACCTCCCCGGAAGAGTTGAAGCTGTTATACCTGCAAAGGGTGGGTATACCCAATATTGAACCCTACGGACTAAGACTGGGATGCCATTAAAGTTAATGTACGTGTAAAGGCAGGTGTCCCAATACTTTTAGTAATATAGTGTATATCAAAATATAATCCACAGTATCTGTGCGCCTGTTAAGGTGTATAGCAAGACCATGTGTATATGCCAAGTCCTCTTGCAAATGGACATAATAATTTACTGATGTTTATATGTAGGATCTTGCTGGCTGAAAGATCCTAAGTAAAATGTTCTGTAAAGACCTTGCATATACACACATATAGGCTTGAAAACGTATGTATGCATATACATACAAAACATTCTTCTTCATCCTCTTCTAGTTACAAGTGTTGCGATATACGTGCGTATATACGCAAATTACTGCACTCATATGTAGAATTTTCTAATTTTAATTACATGGAACGGAACTCATTGTTTTACAGATTTTTACACAGCCGTGTGCAATGTTCCAAAGACAAGATCAGTAAAAAAAAAAAAAATTTTACTCACCCGTGCACAAGAGGACTAATAGGACTAATAGAGTGTCCTAGAATGCCCCAAAGTGTCAGTAACCTTAGAACTGAAAATCCTTTTGCCAAGCTGCCCTTTGGGTGGCAAACAGATATCCCGGTATCACTTGTGGTTGAAGGCCAAAACAATCCTTGCTTCAATGTGTCTAATAAATCATCACTATAACATAATATAACCATATTGATAACAAAAATAATGTAAAAAAGTGGGGAAAAAAAGGAAAGTTCTCTACAAAGCGTTGGCCAACGTGACTAATCATATTTCATTTTAAGAAAACAAAAGATGAAAGCACTATAGCTAAGTTCTACACTTGTGTAGAGAAGGTTTATAAAAATATGCCAATGTGCTTTAAAATAACCTTTTGGGATAGAAACGAGAGTTGTCATTGCTTAGTTGTATTGTGAGGTGAGCTGTCATCATCCTTCCTTGACATCTTGCTGAGTTACTGACCTGGAACAAATATGCACAGTTCAGGTGCCAGTTCACTGGTTCAATGTTATTTCTAGGTTTTCAATTTACAAGGTAGTACTTTTAAGCAGAACTCCAGGTAAACAATAACATGCTTGATGAAATGTATGAAATATACAGATGAGGGCTATTGATGATACACAGAGATGAAACAAATCTCCCTACATAAGTTTTACATGTATATCTGCTGTCTTCAGCTTTCTACATTATTTAGGAAGTGCACATCATGTTAGTAATTTTTCCTCCTGTTTTAGCAGTGGGTCTGGAGTCTTCCTGATGGCAGGAAAGGCACCCCGCACCCCCACATAGGCAAAGGAACAAAGGAACTTGCAGCACTGCAGTCTAAATAGACAAGCTCTCTGCTTATCCATCTCTCTATGTTTCCACCCCGACACAAATTTCCAGCTGCTTTCAGTGGCTTTTGTGACTAAGCCTGGAGGGTGTCAATGACTGTCTTCTGGACAACTGTCACAACAGCAGCCTTCCCAATGATTGTGTAACCTACTGAACCAGACTGAGAGACCAGTTAAAGGCTCAGGAAACCTTTACAGGTGTTTTTGAGTTAATTAGCTGGTTAGAGTCTACATTACAATATTTAACTTTTTCACAATATTACATTTTTTTGAGATACTAAATTTTGGGTTGTCACTAGCTGTAAGCCATAATCATCATTTGAATTGAATTGCTGAAATAATATCAGGTCACCTGAGGCCAGGTGACAGATGCAAGCCGCTGGGGTTTGGAGCGCACCACTAAGGTTGTGGACCCTTTGGCTGACTGCTGCGGATGGAGCTCTGGGTGGTTAAGAAAAGCAGCTCCACCTGAACACCGACACTGACCAAACAGGAAGCTAGAGTGTAAGATTCCCCAGGGCACGGAATCTAAGACCCAGCAGGTTTTTACCAGCGCCTCTGATGGTGAGGATGGATTTGGCTGCAGCTGACTCCAGGTAGCAACTCCCGGGGTCTCTCAGCTCATGCTCATGGACTGGCTCTGGTGGACAGAGCAGAAGCAGCAGTTCAGGGTTAAACACAGGATTGTCAGAAGAACAAGCCAAGGTCGGGGCAACTAGCAGACAGGGATGGTCAGGAAGGCACGCCAAGGTCAGGGTCACTAGCATCACTAGCAGACAGGAATGGTCAGAAGGACACGCCAAGGTTGGTACACAGAAGTCAGAGATAAACATACAGCAGGGCGCCACACCAAAAGCCTAATCACTACATTACTCGGCAAGGCTGGCTTGCAGTGTGCGGGGTTAAATAGTGTTTCCCGTTGAGAGGCTGGGGTGGAGTCATGCTGAGAGCTCATACTTAAACGCCCAGGTAAGGAGGCACGCTCTCTAAAGCTGAGACACAGACCTGAGAGGTAAGCAGATAGCCAGAGCCTAAAACATTACTGCAGATTCATGACAAATAAATTTACGTTTTGATGATATTCAATTTTTTTTAGATGCACCCCTATATGCAGATTTGGGAATGTGTTAAAATGAAAAAAGATGAAAATTGTCTGAAAACAAGAGATTATAAATGTTTACTGGAGACTATACAATAGATGTGACCGGAAAAGGATAATAATCTGATTAAAAAAACTAAGAAATTACCTAAAAAAATTATAGTACTGATGCCTATCAAGACTAGACATGGGAAGGTATAAACTCAACCACAGATTGCACTGAATTAATTGGGTTAACTGCCAAATTAGGCATGGCAAAATCCAAATGGTTGTAAGGAGGGTGGCTAAATTGTAACTGCTATCTGTTACATATAGCTTTCTATTAATGTGCTTTGATACAGCACTTTGGGAACATCCAACTTCTTTTGCAATTACCTTTTGAGGCTTTCCCTCCTTATGGAGGGTGTCAATGATGGTTTTCTGCACAACTGTCAGGTCAGCAGTCTTTCCCATGATTGTGATTCCTACTGAACCAGACTGAGAGACCATTTAAAGGCTCAGGAACCCTTTGCAGGTGTTATGGCTTAATTAGCTGATTAGAGTGGGACACTTTGAGCCTAGAATATTGCACCTTTTCACAATATTCAAATTTTCTGAGATTGTGGATTTGGGGTTTTCAAGAGCTGTAAGCCATAATCATCACAATTATGACAAATCACGGCTTGAACTATCTTGCTTTGCATGTAATGAGTCTATCTCATATATTAGTTTCACCTTTTAAGTTCCATTAGTGAAATAAATTAACTTTTGCACGATATTCAAATTTTTCGAGTTTCACCTGTATATACACTGTAACAGATACCCTGATACATCCTTTTACAGAAATACACGTCATTACTGCAAGTTACTTAATAGGTCTTAAAAAGGTGTTATTCTTTATATCCATGTGTAGATGCCCAACGTGTTGCACAGAAGATCTAATAAGCATTTCTGCTTCTGACTGTGTCACCTATGAATATGCATCATCAGAACTATGTTGTATGTGTTTTGCATTGCATTGCAACCATGTCTATGGAAACAGGTCTGTTTAATATGACATATGCTAGAGATGTAAAAACATAGTTTTTCTTGCTGTAATCTATGTGTCTAAAAGGCAGAGGAAGATTAATGGATTTAGTACAAATTTGTAAGAATGTATGATCCCACCAATACATTAATATGATCAAGGAAATTCATTTAAAACTTCATTGCTCATAATTAGAAACATAAGCATCCCTAATCCCCCACAGATAATGGGAAAGAAACTAATGTAACAAACATGGGCTTGTCCAAGTAAAGGAAGGGTCTTCATATTATATTTTGAAGCAAATGTTCCTTGAATATTCTGGTTCATATCATAGTGTATATAATAGTAATGTCATTATATACAGTATATATATGTGTGTATATATATATATATATATATATATATATATATATATATTGTGAGGGGGTTAACTCGGTAGCGGGTGTGTGTGACCCCCTGGTTGGGCTCCCCACACAAAAACAGGGCCAGCAGACGGAGGTTGTGGTTTTCAAAATCAAAAGGTGCGGTTTATTTCTCTATGTACAGTGACAAAAACACAGCAAAGCCAAAAAGAAACATAAACAAAATAAATCCTGGTCAGTTTGACCTCTGACTAAACATGCAGGTTTCCTAAACTAACAACTGGGATCAGCCTGGTGCTGTCCTAGTCCCTAAGTCCCTGGTTTAGTAAAAGTCCAAACAAATAGCCACACAGGCTTTGCCTCACCGCACAGGGGTTCACTCTCCCTAGACAGTCCACACAGGTCTGGGTCCAGGCATGAGCTAACACCTAATGAATCTGGGAGTTTTTATAGAGGCCTTAAACGAACTGACAGGCTTCAGCTGGTCTCATCAACTCCCTGCCTGCACGACGCCCAGCCCTCTCCCTAGAGGTATGAGTCATCCATGAGCCTACTAGCCTCAGCTGGGCTTATACAACTCTCCACCTAGTTGTATAAGTCAGCATAAAGCCTGAATCTGGGAGAAATATATCTACCCCCCTGGATGCAACCAGGTGACTTTACCTTCCTGCTGTCACATACCCCCCCTCTTGTTTTAACCTTGGGGTTGGAACACCAGCAATCAGGCATTCATGTACTCGAGACAAAGCATCCACATTCCCCATTTGAACGCCAGGGCGATGCTTTACTGTGAAGTTGAATTCCTGTAGGGCCAGGAACCACCTATTCACTCTTCTATTTGTCTCCTTGTTTTGAGCCATCCACTTTAACGGAGCGTGATCCGTAACCATGTCAAAGTGCCTACCTAGCAGATAGTACCGAAGGGAATCTAGAGCCCACTTCACCGCTAAACACTCCTTTTCAACCGTGGCGTAATTTACCTCATGGGACTTCAACTTCCTGCTGAGGTAAATGACTGGGTGCTCTTCCCCGTTCCAGACCTGGGACATTACTGCTCCTAACCCCACATCTGACGCATCACTTTGTACGACAAAGTCTTTAGAGAAGTCGGGTGAGTACAACACTGGCTGGCTACATAAGGCTTGTTTCAAGAATTGGAATGCTGCCTCAGCCTCGGGGGTCCATTTAATCATGACCGACCCTTTCCCTTTCGTCAGGTTGGTTAGGGGCACAGCCTTAGAAGCAAAGTGGGGAATGAAGCGCCGATAATAACCCGCGATTCCCAGAAAGGCCCGTACCTGCTTCTTGCTGTTGGGACGTGGCCAACTCTGGATGGCCTCGACTTTGTTGAGTTGGGGTTTTATCACTCCCCTGCCAATGGTGTACCCAAGATATTTGGCCTCCTCCTGCCCAATGGTACACTTCTTGGGGTTAGCCGTAAACCCCGCTTCCCGGATAGAGTCTAGGACTGCTTGCACTTTTGGCAGATGTGAGGCCCAATCTGTGCTATGGACAATTACGTCATCCAGGTAAGCCGCAGCATACTTCCGATGGGGCCTCAGTATCTGGTCCATTTTCCGCTGGAATGTGGCCGGCGCATTCTGTAACCCGAACGGCATTCTCTTATATTGGAACGCCCCGTCTGGGGTTACAAATGCGGTTTTCTCTTTGGCCGACTTGGCCAGGGGAATTTGCCAATACCCTTTTGTGAGGTCAAGAGTCGTCATGTATCGGGCTGTTCCCAGCCGGTCGATCAACTCATCTATACGTGGCATGGGGTAGGTGTCAA
Source organism: Rana muscosa (assembly GCA_029206835.1). Taxonomy (NCBI): domain Eukaryota; kingdom Metazoa; phylum Chordata; class Amphibia; order Anura; family Ranidae; genus Rana; species Rana muscosa. The sequence goes on along the minus strand of CM055116.1, from coordinate 487,167,903 downwards.
ATTTTGTAACTTTGTTCAACTGACGAAAATCGTTACAAAATCGCCAGCTCCCATCCGGTTTAGGCACCAACACAATGGGACTAGACCAATCACTTTGGGACTCCTCTATCACCCCTAAGTTCAGCATTTTCTGTACTTCCTCCCGTATTGCCTCCCGTCGGGCCTCTGGGATCCGATAGGGTTTTAACTTCACCCTTTCACCGGGCGGGGTAATAATATCATGCTCTACCCCAGATGTTTGTCCCGGCAGCTCAGAGAACACCTCCTTGTTGCGAAGCACAAACTCCTTAACCTCCTGTTGTTGGGGTTGTGACAAGGTGGCTGCTATTCCAACCTCCGGAATCACGCAACCAGTTTGAGCTGGTGACCAAGTTTCTGCGACTAGGGACTCTCTATCCCTCCAGGCTTTCAACAGATTAACGTGATATATCTGTTCGGGCTTTCGCCTTCCTGGTTGTCTGACCTTGTAATTCACTTCGCTCACTTTTTCCATTATCTCGTAGGGGCCTTGCCATTTGGCAAGGAATTTACTTTCAACCGTAGGGACAAGTACCAATATCCTATCCCCCGGGGAAAAGGTACGGGTCTTTGTTCCACGGTTGTACACTCTCTGCTGTGCCAACTGCGCTTGGGCCAAATGTTCCTTCACGATGGGCATTACCTGTGCAATTCGATCTTGCATCAGGGCGACATGCTCAATCACACTCCTGTGGGGAGAACTCTCACTTTCCCAAGTTTCCTTGGCAATATCCAACAGCCCTCTTGGGTGTCTCCCATACAGTAACTCAAAGGGGGAGAATCCCGTAGAGGATTGGGGCACCTCCCTAATAGCAAACATCAAATAAGGAAGTAGACAGTCCCAATCCTTTCCATCTCTATCCACCACTTTCTTCAACATTTGTTTTAGGGTTTTGTTGAATCTTTCAACCAGCCCATCGGTTTGGGGGTGATACACAGATGTACGCAATTGCGTCACTTTGAACAATTTACACAGCTCTTTCATAACCCGGGACATAAAGGGTGTACCTTGGTCCGTAAGCAGTTCTTTACAAATACCCACCCGGCTAAAAACAAGAGATAGCTCTTTGGCTATGGTTTTGGCCGAGGTATTTCTGAGAGGGATCGCTTCTGGATAACGGGTGGCATAGTCCATTATAACCAATATGTACTGGTGCCCCCTAGCGGACTTGATTATAGGACCTACCAAATCCATTGCGATTCTCTCAAACGGGACCTCAATGATGGGTAGAGGGACCAGCGGGCTACGGAAATGTGGCATCGGGGCCGACCTCTGACACACAGGGCAGGAGGAACAATAATTTTCTATGTCCTTCATCACCCCAGGCCAATAGAATCTCTGTAATACCCTCTCTCGGGTTTTCTCTGTCCCCAGATGACCTCCAAGAATGTGCCCATGGGCCAACTCCAACACCAACTTCCTGTAAGGTTTGGGCACCACAAGCTGCTCAACGGTTTCTTCTGCCCTTTTTGCCACCCGATACAGTAGGTCCTTCTCTACGCTGAAGTATGGGTAAGTGCAGGTATTATCTGGGTTCACTAACTCGCCATCTATTTCCACTACGTTTTCCCGTGCCTTTATTAGGGCGGGGTCTTTTAACTGTTCTGTGGCAAAATTTTCCCTGTGAACCTCCAGATCAGAAAACTCCACAGACGGTAGGTTTTCGTCTGAGGAGGTGGGCTCCTCTCCAGTTTCTTGAGTCTCCCCTGCCAATACTGACAAGGGAAATTCTGGAGAGTCCTCACCACTCTCAGAGGAGTTCTGGCTATCACATTCCTGGTACATAGGGGCACCAGTGGGGGGCTCAGGATCATCCCACAGTTCCCAGAACTTCGGAAAATCCCTTCCCACAATGGCATCATGCTGTAATTGAGATACTAACCCCACTGGATGAGAGAGGGTACCTTTGGGGGTCTCGAAACACACTGTAGTCACTGGATACTCTCGGGTGTCCCCATGCACAGAAATAACAGCTACCTTGCTATTCCCAGAGACCTCTGTTTTAACTAATTCAGCCTTTATCAGGGTCACAAGGCTACCTGAATCCAGTAATACCACAACATTTCTACCATTAATACACATTTTGCATAAATGTTTCTCAGTTCCCCGAATGGCAGTGCATGCGACTGTCGCACACAGCGACTGACGTCTGTCCATCAGAAAGTCACATTGCATGGGTTCCTCCACAACCGGGCAATTTGCTGCAATATGTCCCGCTTGCCGGCAGCGGTAGCAAACAATCCATTTGGCTGCCTCTTGAGCCCCTGACTTCCCAGGCTGTTCTCGCCAAACTTTGGGTAGAGCTCCCACCCTCTCACTCTCTCCACCCTCACCCCTTGGAATCCTCTTATCCGCCCCTGGGGATGGTCTGGTCTTAGGGTGGAAAGTCCGAGAGTCTCTGGAAGAGGCCGTCAGGTTCTCTGTAGCCAAGTATTTCTCTACACGATCCACAAGACCACCGGCCGTCTCTGGGTCTCCATGGCTTACCCACTTTTGGATGGCAGTAGGAAGAGCTCTCAAAAACCGATCCATTACAACACGTTCCACAATCTCTGGTGCGGACAAAGTCTCTGGCTGTAGCCACTTCCTGCTCAGGTGAATGAGATCATACATTTGAGACCTGGGGGGTTTTCCAAGCTGGAAAGTCCAGTTATGCACACGCTGAGCCCGGACAGCCAGGGTGACACCCAGCCTTGCCAATATTTCAGCTTTTAGCATCACATAGTCTTTTGCTTGGTCAGGCTCTAGGTCATAGTAAGCCTTCTGCGATTCACCAGTTAACAGAGGAGCCACCAGTCCAGCCCACTGCTCCTCAGGCCACTTTTCTCTTTCAGCAGTCCTTTCAAATGTGGTCAAAAATACCTCTGGATCATCCTCTCCAGTCATTTTTGTCAATAAACGACTCACCCCAAAGGATGCGGTATTAGTGGGACGGCTTTCCTCACTGGTCTGCGGACGTTGCTGCATTACTGCTTCCATTTGTTGTAGTCTCTGCTCTTGCTTCTGTAACAGGTCTATGAAGCGGGCCTCAGATTGCTGCTGGGCTTGTTGATGAGCTTGCTGCTGGGCTGCAAGGCTCCTTTGCAAACCTGCATTTGTCTGCTGTTGATTGGCATTTGCTAGAGCCAGCTGTTTCAGTATCTCCTCCATGCTGGCTTAAAAAAAACTGCCACTGGTTCTCCACCAACTGTGAGGGGGTTAACTCGGTAGCGGGTGTGTGTGACCCCCTGGTTGGGCTCCCCACACAAAAACAGGGCCAGCAGACGGAGGTTGTGGTTTTCAAAATCAAAAGGTGTGGTTTATTTCTCTATGTACAGTGACAAAAACACAGCAAAGCCAAAAAGAAACATAAACAAAATAAATCCTGGTCAGTTTGACCTCTGACTAAACATGCAGGTTTCCTAAACTAACAACTGGGATCAGCCTGGTGCTGTCCTAGTCCCTAAGTCCCTGGTTTAGTAAAAGTCCAAACAAATAGCCACACAGGCTTTGCCTCACCGCACAGGGGTTCACTCTCCCTAGACAGTCCACACAGGTCTGGGTCCAGGCATGAGCTAACACCTAATGAATCTGGGAGTTTTTATAGAGGCCTTAAACGAACTGACAGGCTTCAGCTGGTCTCATCAACTCCCTGCCTGCACGACGCCCAGCCCTCTCCCTAGAGGTATGAGTCATCCATGAGCCTACTAGCCTCAGCTGGGCTTATACAACTCTCCACCTAGTTGTATAAGTCAGCATAAAGCCTGAATCTGGGAGAAATATATCTACCCCCCTGGATGCAACCAGGTGACTTTACCTTCCTGTTGTCACAATATATACACCATATTTATCGGCGTATAAGACGCACAGGCGTATAAGATGCACCCTAACTTTCCACAGCCCCCTGCGTATAACACGCACGCACAGTTTACTCTCTATTTTCAGGGTAAAAAAGTGAGTGTTATACGCCAATAAATACAGTATATATATATATATATATATATATATATATATATATATATATATATATTCATTTATTCACAAAGCATTGCAAAGTGAAACTTAGTTAAAGTATGTAAACCCTCATCTTGTAAAACAACCCATTCTGTTTAAAATAGAAATGAAAGGCAAAACATTTGTCTATATACTGTATATAAAAAACATTATAGATACCTTTTCCCCATTTTTTATGGGTGATCACGAACCCTCTGTTCTCAGCTGCATTAGGAGCTGAAAGAGCTGAGGGAGGAGAAACAGCAACACATTAATCTTCTTCCCAGTGAATGACTGTGCGGGTGGTCAATACAAGTCTGACCATTGGAGGAGAGCAGGCTGAATTCTCAGCACAGATAGAAAGCTACCCATGCTGTGCTCCCATGCCTAGTGTGGTCAGTTTGGAATAAGAGAGCAGGGGGACATCCAGAAACACTAGGGGGGAGATTTACTAAAACTGGTGCACACAGAATCTGGTGCAGCTGTGCTCGGTAACCAATCAGCTTCTTACTTCAGTGTATTTAATTAGGCTTTGACAATAACACCTAGAAGCTGATTGGTTACAATGCACAGCTGCGCCAGATTCTGTGTGCACCAGTTTTAGTAAATTGTCCCCTAGGTATTTCGCAAAAGGGAAGCAATACATAGTTACATAGTTACATAGAAGGTGAGGTGGAAAAAAGACACAAGTCCATCAAGTCCAACCTGTGTGTAATTATATGTCAGTATTACATTGTTTATCCCTGTATGTTGTGGTCGTTCCGGTGCTTATCTAATAGTTTTTTTAAATGATCAATGCTCCCCACTGAAAACCACTGCCTGTGGAAGGGAATTCCACATCCTTACCGCTCTTACAGTAAAGAACCCTCTATGCAGTTTAAGGTTAATCCGCTTCTCTTCTAATTTTAGTGAATGGCCGCGTGTCTTTTTAAATTTCCTTTCACGGAAATGTTTTATCCCTATTGTGGAGTCACCAGTAGTGATGAGCCGAACACCCCCGGGTTCGGTTCGCACTAGAACCCGCGAACGGACCGAAAGTTCGCACGAACATTAGAACCCTATTAAATACAATGGATGCGAACGTTCGGATTCTAAAGTGCTAATTATAACGACTATTATCCATGTTATTGTCCTAAACAGAGTTTGGGAACCCGGGTTCTGCACCGGGGGACATGTATCAATGCAAAAAGAAGTTTTAAAAACGGACGTTTTCGTTTTCGGACGTTTTCCGGGAGCAGTCATTTTAATGATGCATAAAGTGAAAGTCAAATATTCCTTTAAATATTGTACCTGGGGGGTGTCTAAAGTATGCCTGTGAAGTCCCATGTGTTTCCCGTGTTTAGAACTGTCCCTGCACAAAATAACATTTCTAAAGGGAAAAAAAGCCATTTAAAACTGCTTGCGGCTTTAATGTAAAGTCTGGTCCCGGTAATATGGATGAAAATCTTTAAGAAAAATGGCATAGCTACCCCATCAACCCCCCCCCCCCTACCCCAGCCCATTACCAGCCCCTTTGGGTCTTGTATGGATATTAAGGGGAACCCCGCACACAAAATAAAAAAGGCCCTATATATTCTGAACAGCCGTATACAAGACAGGGACTGTAGGTTTGTTCTTATGTAGAATCTGTTTGTAATTTTGAACAGCTACATTGTTTAAGTGTAGCTCCAGCCCAAATACCTATTTTTAAGCTTTTTGGAAAACATAGGGAAGGGTTATCACCCCTGTAACATTTGTTTTGCTGTCTGTGCCCCTGTTCAGAACATTTCACCTCACTTTGCGTCCCAATGACAACTGTTTTTGAAATGTGGTGTTTTTATTGAAACAAGGATTGGTGATAAAGCATCAGTAGAGAGGAGACACCTTTCTCCCATATTAATTCTTACAGGAGAGAATTTTTCTTCCACGGGGTAGATTTCCTCTCACTTCCTGTTGTCTTCTTCCGTTTGCAAGTAGTAGTCGTTTGTAAGTTGGATGTTTGAAAGTAGGGACCTGCCGTATATACTCTGCAGAAATTGGCCCCTTAGGTGTTGGTGTTGGCACAACACTGTAAGCACTCACAGTTACTCTTGGTGGGTGCTGGAACGCCCTGCTGTCAACTATTATATCAGGAATTGTAATAACATATAATTGTTGAACAGTGGTAGTAAAAATTGGGCCTTTGATGGTGGTGCTGGTGCCACAACACTGTAAGGCCTGACAGTTACTCTTGGTGGGCGCAGCAATGGGCCCTGCTGTGAATTATTAGATCAATAATTATAATTGCATGCCCCTGTTGAACAGGGGCTGAAAAATTGGGCCTTAGGCACTGGTGGCTCAACACTGCAACCCCTCACAGATACTGTACTTGGAGCACAGCAATGAGGCCTGTTGCAAAGTATTGCATAAAAAATTGTAATTACACGCCCCTGTTAAACAGGGGCTGAAAAATTGGGCCTTAGCCACTGGTGGCGGCACCCATAAACCAAAATGATCTTCCAAGCTATCATCATTAATCGGATCATTGAGGAGGAGGAGGAGGATAGCCAGTCAACATAACAGCACAGGCACTCAGCATCAGCATCAGTCTTGAAGGGATGTGACATTTTAAAATCAATTAGTCTGTTATATCAGCATCAGGTGTGTGGTAGCTGGTGGTGATCCAAGACTGGTTCATCTTGATGAAAGTCAGTCGATCAACCGAGTCGGTGGACAGGCGCACCCTGTGATCCGTGACAAATCCTCCAGCAGCACTGAATGTGCGTTCTGAAAGAACGCTGGATGCAGGACAGGCCAGTAGCTCAATTGCATACTGTGCAAGCTCTGGCCAGTGATCCATCCTCAAGACCCAATAAGCCAGAGGATTTTCGGTGGGGAAGGTGTCCAAGTCTGACCTTGCCCCTAGGTATTCCTGCACCATGTATATCAGACGCTGGCGATGGTTGCTAGAACCGATCATACTTTGGGGCTGCGGACTAAAGAATTGTCTGAACGCATCGGTCAGACGGCCACCTTCCCCACCGCTCCTTCTTTGACTGGCCGAAGCCTCAGCAACTCGTTGTCCAGGACCAGGAGTTTGTAACCTCCCAGTCTCTGGGAACGCGTTGCACAGACCTTTCTGCAAGGCCTCCCGGAGTTGTCTCATCCTCTGCTCCCTCTGCGACGGTAAGATAAGGTCCGCAACCTTACCCTTGTACCGTGGATCAAGGAGAGTGGCCAGCCAGTAATGGTCCCTCTCCTTGATCCGAAGAATACGAGGATCCTTCCACAGACTTTGCAGGATCAGGGAGGCCATGCAGCGTAGGTTAGCTGAGGCATTCAGTCCGGAGTCCTCTGGGTCACTAAGAACGACATGATCCGCAGCCACCTCCTCCCAGCCACGTACAAGTCCACTGGTTTCTTGGGACTGTAAATCATCCCTAAAAGACTGCTGCTGATGATGCTGAGTGCCAGCCTCCACCTCCATGCTGACACAATCCTCCTCCTCCTCCTCCTCTTCCTGTGCGATGGGTGGGACAGAAGGAACACTGTCTGGGTAAAGGGGGCCTTGAGAGGCAAGGAAGTCCTCCTCTTCCTGCCTCTGTTCTGCCTCAAGTGCCCTGTCCATTATTCCACGCAGCGTGTGCTCCAACAGGTGGACAAGAGGTACAGTGTCACTGATGCATGCACTGTCACTGCTCACCATCCTCGTGGCCTCCTCAAATGGTGCCAGGACAGTGCATGCATCCCTGATCATGCCCCACTGGCGTGGTGAAAAAAACCCGAGCTCCCCTGACCCTGTCCTGGTGCCGTAGTCACACAGGTACTCATTGATGGCCCTCTGCTGCGTGTGCAGCCGCTGCAGCATGGCCAACGTTGAGTTCCACCTGGTGGGCATGTCACATATAAGGCGGTTCTTGGGCAGGTTCAACTCCTTTTTCAGCTCAGCCAGGCGAGCACTGGCATTATAAGATCTGCGGAAATGCACACAGACTTTCCTGGCCTGCCTCAGGACATCCTGTAAGCCCGGGTACCTGCCCAAGAACCGCTGCACCACCAGGTTAAGGACGTGAGCCACACAGGGCACATGGGTCAGTTGTCCCTGTCGGAGGGCGGAGAGGAGGTTGGTGCCATTGTCGCAAACCACCATTCCTGGCTTAAGCTGGCGTGGCGTCAACCACCTCTCGGCCTGCCCCTGCAGAGCAGGCAGGACCTCTGCCCCAGTGTGGCTCCTGTCCCCCAAACACACCAGCGCAAGCACGGCATGGCATCTTTTTGCCTGCGTACTTGCGTAGCCCCTTGAACACCTACGGAGCACCGCTGGTTCCGAGGACAAAGCACAGGAAGAGGCCATGGAGGAAGAAGAAGAGGAGGGGGTGGAGGAGAGAGGTGTGTCACAACCAGTAGTAGCATTTTGGAGGCGTGGAGGTAGAACAACCTCCAACACTACTGCACCTTGTCCTGCATCCTTCCCAGCTGCCAAAAGAGTGACCCAATGGGCCGTGAAAGAAAGGTAACGTCCCTGTCCATGCCTGCTGGACCATGAGTCAGCGGTAATATGCACCTTACCGCTGACCGCCCTGTCCAGCGAGGCCAAGACATTGCCTTCCACATGCCTGTAGAGAGCCGGAATCGCCTTCCGTGAGAAAAAGTGGCGTTTGGGAACCTGCCACTGAGGAACCGCACATTGCACAAACTCACGGAAGGGGGCCGAGTCTACCAACTGAAAAGGCAGCAGTTGAAGCGCTAGCAATTTAGCCAAGCTAGCATTCAACCGCTGGGCATGTGGATGGCTGGGAGTGAACTTCTTTCGACGGTCCAGCAGCTGGGGCAGGGAAATTTGCCTGCTAGAATCGGACGTCGGTGTACTGCTAGCAGAGTGGCCGCAAGTACTTGGCTGTGACACACCTAATTCTACACCTTCATTCCTCTCAGTGCAGGTTTCAGAGAGGACTGAAGGTATAGTGGTGTTGGAGATCCCAGCTGATGCGGTGCAAGGAGAGGTCCGCTTTGTTCTTTGGTGTGGGTCTTTAAGGTAGGCTTGCCAACGAGCTGCATGGCAGGTCAACATATGTCTGATCAAGCATGTGGTGCCCAAGCGGCTGATGTTTTGGCCACGCGATATACGCTTGAGACATATGTTGCAAACAGCAGCTGTGCGATCTGATGCACTCGCCTCAAAAAAGGCCCACACCAAATAACTTTTTGAATGACGGGCAGAGGCAGTGCCCTGCACAGGCGGAGCTCTGCGGTGTGATTCCGTCGGTGTGCTGCCCATACGCTGGCCACCCAAGGGCATCCTGCCTCATTGGAGATGTGCCTCCTCCTCATCCTCCTCCTCCTCCTCTCTCCTATTAGGCACCCACGTGGAGTCAGTGACCTCATCATCCCCTCCCTCCTCATCACTGGAGCCAATCTGGCAGTATGCTGCAGCTGCTGGAGCATGACTGCCAGATTGGTGTCCTTCTTGAGCATCCCCTCTCTCTGCTCTCACGCTACTGCCTTCCTCTATCTGGGTATCATCATCAGATCCTTCGAAACGCTGGGCATCCTCCTGGAGCATGTACCCAACACTGTGCTCAAACAGTTCGGGGGACTCCTCAGGAGGAGGACATGGTGGGTCTAGGGAAGAATTGACTAATGAAGATAATGATACCAGAGAAGAGGACGCTTTGGCAGCTGCTTTGCCAGTACCCTGAGCCTGGGTGAGAGAGGATGAGGAGGATGAGGTGGGCTTGGTCATCCACTCTACCAAGTCTTCGGCATGATGTGGCTCAACATGTCCAGCTGCCGAAAAGAAGGACATGCGTGTCCCATGGCCATGCGCTGATGACAATGCACCGCGTCCACGACCAGCACTGTTGCCCCCAGACACAGAGCTTGCTTGCCCTCTTTTTTTGCCTCCTGACTGTCTGCCTCTCCTTGTTTGCCTTCCAGACATTTTAATGGATGGCCTGCAGGGAGATGGGAAAAACAGCAATAAGGGCTACCTTCGGGTGTATACTGTGCAGGAGGCTTAGCAACAATGACACTGACACTGTCCCCTGCCTATCCTTCTCTGTCCCTAAACACAAGGATTTCAAATATGGTTCAGCAAGATTGGTTTAGAACAGAATAGCACACTGACAGTTTCCCTCACTGTCCTTCTCTGTCCCTACAAACAAGGATTAGCACAGAATAGCACACTGATAGTTTCCACGAGTGTCCTTCTCTGTCCCTAAACTCAAGGATTTCAAATATGGTTCAGCAAGATTGGTTTAGAACAGAATAGCACACTGACACTTTCCCTCACTGTACCTCTCTGTCCCTGCAAACAAGGATTAGCACAGAATAGCACACTGATAGTTTCCACGAGTGTCCTTCTCTGTCCCTAAACTCAAGGATTTCAAATATGGTTCAGCAAGATTGGTTTAGAACAGAATAGCACACTGACAGTTTCCCTCACTGTCCTTCTCTGTCCCTACAAACAAGATTTAGCACAGAATAGCACACTGATAGTTTCCACGAGTATCCTTCTCTGTCCCTAAACTCAAGGATTTCAAATATGGTTCAGCAAGATTGGTTTAGAACAGAATAGCACGCTGACACTTTCCCTCACTGTACCTCTCTGTCCCTAAACTCAAGGATTTCAAATATGGTTCAGCAAGATTGGTTTAGAACAGAATAGCACACTGACACTTTCCCTCACTGTACCTCTCTGTCCCTAAACTCAAGGATTTCAAATATGGTTCAGCAAGATTGGTTTAGAACAGAATAGCACACTGACACTTTCCCTCACTGTCCTTCTCTGTCCCTACAAACAAGGTTTAGCACAGAATAACACACTGACACTCTCCCTACCTATCCTTATTTGTCCCTAAACACAAGGAATCCAGGATTAGTAAAGGAAAAAATATTAAAACACTGTCCCTGCCTATGCTTCTCTTTCCCTGCTCCGGAACACACTACACAAGGCCGCCGCGCTGGCGGCCTTTTATAGTGTGGGGCGTGTACTAAACCCCCTCAGCAATAATTGGCCACAGGCATCCTGCCTGTGGCCAATCATTGCTCTCCTCGCTGCCGGCGCTGTGATTGGCCAAGCATGCGGGGTCACAGTGCATGCTTGGCCAATCACAGCGCCTGGATGACACTGCGATGGCGTAGTGCATTGTGGGCCGTTCGCGTCACTCGAATTTGGCGCGAACGGCCCAAATCGTTCATTCTTCGTCGAACGATCGAACAGCCGATGTTCCAGTCGAACGTATGTTCGACTCGAACACAAAGCTCATCCCTAGTCACCAGTATGGTATTTGTAAATTGAAATCATGTCCCCTCTCAAGCGTCTCTTCTCCAGAGAGAATAAGTTCAGTGCTTGCAACCTTTCCTCATAACTAATATCCTCCAGTCCTTTATTAGCTTTGTTGTCCTTCTCTGTACTCGCTCCATTTCCAGTACATCCTTCCTGAGGACTGGTGACCAGAACTGGACAGCATACTAAAGGTGCGGCCGGACCAGAATCTTGTAGAGTGGGAGAATTATCATTTTTATCTCTTGAGTTAATCCCCTTTTTAATGCATGCCAATATTCTGTTTGCTTTGTTAGCAGCAGCTTGGCATTGCATGCCACTGCTGAGCCTATCATCTACTAGGACCCCCAGGTCCTTTTCCATCCTAGATTTCCCCAGAGGTTCTCCCCCCAGTGTATTGCATTTATATTTTTGCCACCCAAATGCATTATTTTACATTTTTCTACATTAAACCTAATTTGCCTTTTTTGTGTTTTAACTTTTTATTGTTTTGTTTTGAAATAAACAGAAAGCCACAACAGATATCGTAAGGTACATTCTATATACTTCTTATATCACTGACGGACATTTATCTACTCCTAAATATATCATACATCCTAACATACAATATCCACCACTCTATGTGTGTTAAGTCCTCACCTCTCACCCGGGACTTACTCATATTACTCCCAAACCTATTAAGTCATTCGAGTCCCCACCATTGGGCATCCCCCCCCCCCCCAAGGTCCTACTTTGTCCTCAGGCTGGCCGGGGGATTTCTGCCCAATTTGTTCCTCTATCTTATTTTCCACTCTCTTCACTTCATAAAAAAAAAAAAGAAAAAGAAGAAACCCAGACCCCTAAAACTCCCACTCTCTCTCCTCTGCGTCCCCCCAGCCCCCTGAAAGCATCCGTTCAGTTCTGGTCTATTAGTGTTTTCCCCTCCTCTGAGTATTTAACCACTTCCCTACTGGGCACTAAAACCCCCTTCCTGCCCAAGCCATTTTTCAGCTTTCAGCGCAGTCACACTTTGAATGACAATTGCGCGGTCGTGCGACATGGCTCCCAAACAAAATTTGCGTTCTTTTTTTCCCACAAATAGAGCTTTCTTTTGGTGGTATTTAAGCACCTCTGCGGTTTTTATTTTTTGCGCTATAAACAAAAGAAGAGCGTCCAGTTTGGAAAAAAAACACTATTTTTTACTTTTTGCTATAATAAATACCCATTTTTTTTTTCAATTAAAATTTTCCTCAGTTTAGGCCGATATGTATTCTTCTACATATTTTTGGTATAAAAAAAAAATCGCAATAAGCGCGTATTGATTGGTTTGCGCAAAAGTTATAGCGTCTACAAAATAGGGGATAGTTTTATAGCATTTTTTATTTTATTTTTTTATTAGTAATGGCGGCGATCTGCGATTTTTATTGTGACTGCGATATTGTGGCGGACACATCGGACACTTTTGACACATTTTTGGTACCATTCACATTTATACAGCGATCCCTGCTATAAAAATGCATTGATTACTGTATAAATGTGACTGGCAGGGAAGGGGTTAACCACTAGGGGGCGGGAAGGGGTTAAATATGTTCCCTCAATGTGTTCTAACTGTGGGGGGAGGGGACTGACTGGGGGAGGTGACCGATGGTTGTCCCTATGTACAAGGGACACACCATCAGCCTCCTCTCCCTCACAGGACGTGGATATGTGTGTTTACACACACAGATCCACTTTCCTGCTTGGTTCCCGGGCAATCGCGGGTGCCCCGCGCGCGATCCCCCTCCTTCTGAGGGACGTTCAGGAACGTCCACTCAGAAGGAGAGAGCACCCACCCGGCCGTATATGTACAGTGGCCGGGTGGGAAGTAGTTAAAAAGATTCCATTCTGACCATGTTTCAAGGTAAACTCCCCGTTTCTGCCGAGAGGTCCAGACCAGGTCCTCCAGCCTATTCAGGTCTTCTACTCGCTTAAGCCACATCCCTACTGAGGGTGGCTGGGTCTGCTTCCACATTGCTGGAATACAGGCTCTTGCCGCATTCAGGAGGTGACAGAGGATCGATCTCCTGTACTGTTTCACCGCAGTATCCGAGTCTTGTAACAGGAAAACAGTCAGATCCTCCGGCAGCTCCTCCTCTCTAAACTTTTGGGCGATTTCTCAAACCTCTTTCCAGAAACTCTGTAGATGTGTATTAACGTCCCTTCATTTCCCCCGCACCGCCAGCACATATCTGATATATCTGGATAGCATCTACTTAATACGGCCGGGGTACGGTACCATTGTGAAAGAATCTTAAAGTTCATCTCCTGCATTTTTATACAAACTGAGGATTCAAACATGTTGCATAGTATCCTATTCTTTTGTTCTTCCGAAAACTCCCTATCTAACTCCCTCTCCCACCTCCTAAAGAATGGCAACTGAAACTCTTTACCAGGGGTATTCAGCAACTCACTAATTTTAGAGAGAGTATGCCGCAGTATGCCACTCCCATTACAGTACTCCTCAAACTTTGTTAGCTTTTGTTCATATTTACTCAGTAAGCTCAGGGTATCGAGAAAATGTCTTAATTGCATTGCCCTCCAAAAGTCCAATTGATATGATCTTTGTCCCGTCATCATCTCTTGAATCGTAGGCCAAAGACCCGCCCTCAGAAAATGAGATACTTGAAACAACCCCTGTTCAACCAATTTACTAAAGGGTCCCTTCTTCAGTCCCGGTCCGAACTGTGGATTCCCCAAAATGGGGAAAAGGGGTGAATCTAATGTTGATAATTTCCCCTTCACAAATAGCCTATATCCCATCCGAAGTGTCGGGCCTATCAAGGGGTGCGTCTTCATATCCCACGGGAGGTCCTTATAACACCATGCCACTCGCTGAAGTAATCCACTACACTGAGCTTGTTCTAGCTCTGGCCAGATTTTCCCCTCACTATGTCGACTCCAGTCAATCAGGCGGCTCAATAGGGCCGCCTGGTAATATTTATATATATCTGGCATTGACACACCTCCATATCGTTTAGGTAACGACATCAGCGATCCCCTAATTCTTGGGTGTTTATTTGCCCATATGAATCTTCCAAACAGAGACTGTGTCTGTTTAAAAAACTGTTTAGGTATCGCAATAGGGAGCGTCTGGAAGAGGTACAGGAATTTCGGCAAGATGTTCATTTTAACGATATTGCACCTCCCAAACCATGAATGAAACCCTTTCTGCCATCCATCCAGAAGGATCCATACTCTAGCCAATAATGGTAAAAAATTAAGCCTATATATTTGTGAAAGATCCACCGGGATGGAGGTCCCTAAATACGTCAATGCTTGATCTGTCCATTTAAATTTATAGTTAGCTTTCAGGGTATTCAGTTCTTCCTTAGGGATCGCAACTCCCATTGCTTCAGATTTTACATAATTGATCTTAAAGTTTGATAAGTCTCCATATGCCTCCAGTTCTTGGAGAAGGTTAGGGAGGGAAACCATCGGATTAGTCAAATTAAACATCATATCATCCGCGTATGCCGATATCTTATGCTCTATACCTCCCACAGACACCCCCTTAATGTCTGGGTTTAGTCGAAACCTACTCAATAATGGCTCTACTGACAGGGCAAATAAAAGGGGTGATAACGGGCACCCTTGTCTTGTCCCGTTAGATAACTTAAAGAGTGGAGACAATACTCCATTCACTTTAACCTGGGCCGTAGGCTGAGTATAATTGCTTGAAATCCATTGCAGCATCTTATGCCCGAACCCCATGTGTCTCAATACCGAGAGCATAAATTGCCAATTAATGCGATCGAAAGCCTTTTCCGCATCTGTTCCCAGGAAGACACATGGGGTTCGGGATGTGCCTACCAAATGGATCAAGTTCAGGGTCTTGATCGTGTTGTCCCGGGCTTCTCGCGTTTGCACAAACCCTACCTGATCTCTATGGACCAGGCAGGGCATGTGCTGCTCATGTCGCATTGCCAGGATTTTAGAAAAGAGCTTCAAGTCCGTATTCAGTAACGATATCGGCCTGTAGCTCTCACATTGGGATGGGTCCTTACCTTCCTTCGGTATTACCGTTATCAACGCTTTAAGGGATTCTGCATGAAAGGAACTTTTGTCTCCTAACCCATTAAACATTTTTAGCAGGAATGGTCCTACGATAGGGAGAAGAAGTTTATAATATTGAATTGTAAAGCCATCCGGACCTGGAGCTTTACCTCTCTTCCCCCTTTTCACTGCCTCTTGAATTTCTTCTATAGTAATGGGCCTCTCCAATTCCTGACTTATTGCTGGTGTTAAGCTTGGAATGCCTGAGGTTGCTATATACTCTTGCATTGTAGTTTGGTTTTGAGAACTTAATTGCAGATTGTACAGATCTGTGTAGAAATTTCCAAACCGCTGAGCTATCTCCCTAGGTAGCCTAAGTGTTTCCCCTCCCGCCCCTCTAATCGTTGGTACATAAGTCTTTGGTTGTTGCTCCCTCAAGGAGCTAGCCATTTGCTTCCCACATTTGTTCCCAAATTCGTAATTCTGTCTCCTACCTGTCTGTATTGCCCTCTTTGCTTTGTACAAAAGTAACTCTGTAATCTGTCTAGGCACCGCCAGCAGGAGTCTTTCTAGATCTGGAGAGGGACTCCGTTTGTGTAAACGTTCTAACCGTGCGATCTCTGCCAGGAGCGCAGTCAACTTTGCTTCCCTTTCCCTCTTAATCCTTGCTCCATGTTTTATTAAGACTCCCCTTATCACTGCCTTATGTGCCTCCCAGATCACCCCTGGCTCACAATCAGGCGTGTCATTAATCTGGAAATACCACCTTGCTTCTCTCTGTACATCTTCCAATACTGCAGCATCCTGCAGAAGACTTTCGTTCAGCCTCCAGGTCGCCGACCCAGGAAGCTGGAAATCCGCAAGGTTGTATTTCAAGGTAATTGGCGCATGATCTGACCAGGTGATTTTCCCTATCTCAGCTTCTTTAACTGCATGTAACTGGTTATGTGGAATAAAAAAAATAATCTATACGGGAGTATATCTTATGGGGGATGGAATAGAAAGAATAATTTGCCATGTAGTTGCCCACCCCATAATTTTTTTTCAGATCTTCTTGCAAGGTTGCTTAGCTTAGTGTCGTCCGCAAATACTGAGATTGAGTGGTTTATCCCATCCTCCAGGTCGTTTATGAAAAAATGTAATACAAAGAGACCAGAATACTTTTGCATATAAGTATGTGGTATAGCAGGCACATATCAGGAATTTGACATGTTGGGTTTACATATTCTTTAACTGCCTTTAGTGTATCATCTGCATCAAAACTGTTTGTTTTTTTCGAGTGTAGCAGGGTATTCCCCTTTAATACCGAGAGACTACATCTCCCAGTACATCTTGCAGCACCCAGGGTGCATTGCCCCGTACAAAGACTGCTGGGGCAGACTTTATAAAGGGGAGGCGGAGTTTGTTCTGTCTCTTTGGACACCCCCTCTCCTAGCAAGAGGATCCCTGTGCTGAACTGCTGTGTGAAGCCTGGGCCTTGTGCATTTCTCCAAAGAGCCCTCTGCCAGCCTAGCGGAACCTCAGAGACATTTCCTCATCCTTGCTGTACTACACCAGAAGGGCCGAGGGCCTGGATGTCAGTGGATTCCTGTTCCTAGACGAATCGGTGGAGGAAACGGACTTGGACTTGTCCGGGTGGTGAGAGAACACTTTTAATAGACAGATACTTTATCTTTACTATTCGTTGGATTACAAAGTTGTTCTTCAAGTGCACCGCCAAAAGATTGCTAGCGAAGATTGTTTACCCTGAACTTCCATTTAGATCAGTCAGGCCTGACTACGTAGGTAGACATTTCTGAGAGTCAGTCTGCCCACAAGGGGAAGTGATTGTAAAAGGGCAGCGCTAGAGCCGCATCGCATTACTTGAGTAGTCTGATTGTTCTGTTCATTTTAAATACTGTTTATTGCAGGGATCTGCAACTTGTTATACTGTTATTTAATTACTTGCCCATTAGCATCAGTAAAATATCTGGGTAAAGTACATTTGGTGTCAGTTTTGCTTACTTTAATAGGAGTTTTAAAGTATATTCTGTGTATGCTTGCTATAAGACTGCGTCACCAACAGTTGCGGTCAGTTGCGGTCACGCGGTCCTATCCCACTATCACTAGCTGTGCCATGGGAGGTTAGAGCCGATTGCCAGGGGTTGACAGCGGTGCATTACAGAGCCCAAATCAATACCAGCGGCCCTCTTAAATGGGGGTATCGCTACACGAGTAATAGGAGATATTTGATTTACTAAAGTCAAATAGACTATGGACTTTGCAAGTGCAGTTGCACTCATTTTCCCCCAGAGTTAGTGAATGGTGATGCTTCACTCTATAAAGAATATCCAATCAGGTAATAAATAAAGTTGTGACAGTGCAACAAAACACATAAACAGCAAGCCAGCATACCTCTGTGTATTCACAGATATTCAGTAATATAACGAATTAAATAATATTGTGCAGCACTAGAAAAGTATGTACAAGCAAATGTAATGTAAAGTAAGTGAATATAAGTGTCCTTAACCACTAGACACCCACCCAACGCTGTATCCTGGCCTAGGCCAACAAGGCCCAGGCCTAGGGCAGCACTTTGCAGGGGGGGCAGCACGGAAAGAGTCCCCGTCGGCTTGCGCTACACTGTTAGTGTAGCACCAGTCTTATGGGGCGGACTGGGCTGAGAAGCAAATTAGTCTAGCGCCCCCATAAAGCGGCCGCACTGCTTCCGGTATGGCAGGCTGGCATTCCACAACTGTTGGGGGGGGGGCGCTGCTTCTAATTTTGACTGCCCTATCATCCTGGACCACAAACCTTCCTCACTGTGCTATATGTTTTCTGCTGCACCATTGGCATGGTTATATCTTCTTAGTCCTCTCCATAAAATTATCAGAAATTTGTGCTTAAAATAGATCTATAGGCAACACTTTTTTTTTTCATTTTGGATAGAGTAAGGCAGGGTTATCGCCCCTGTCAGTTTATTTTTTACCATCCCTGTCCCATTGCAGAGATTTCCCTTCACTTCCTGCCCCATAGCCAAACAGGAAGTGAGAGTAAATCTATGCAAATTAAGGGAATTTATTACCCCCCCCCCAGGCCCTCAGCCCTCACTCGAAAATTTCAAGGCAGGTCTTAAACCGCAAGGTCTTGACAGAAAGGGGTGGGTCATATTTAAATTAGAGGGTGCACAAGTTTAGTCAGGCCTAGGGCAGCACAAAACCTAAATACACTACTGCACCCACCCACAATACCCTTTACTGCGGGTGGGCATCACTAGCAGGCTAGATCATGTACAACGTCCAGGCTGTTTGGGGTTAGGGGTGCACAGCGTGCCACTTCCACAACCTGAGTCCACTGGATACAGCAGATTATGGATCCCAGTACCCAGCCGCTTTTAGCGAACGGAATCATGTGATCACATAACAATGTTAACAAAGCTGTTATGAATGAATTTCAATCATAGCAACTGTGTTTCCTATAGAGTGATGCTGTGTTTGGCCCACGGCTATCACATTGGATCTAGGCCAGTTGAAAACAAAGTGATCATCATTGTAACAGTAATCAAAGTAGTAAAAAAAAAAAAACATGGTGACACTGAACTACTCTGATAATTGTATGTAGAAAAAATTGTAAAACATTTTTATTTTTTTTTATGTTAAAAAAATAAAATTAAAATGTTAAATAATGGTTACCAAATTGAATAAAAAAATATTTATTTTCACGTTCTGTCACCAGTTAGTATCCCTGATCACAGCCACGCCAATCATATGATGATGCTGTACTGTCCTGGCAACAGCATGTAAAAAATGTGAGAAAAAAAAATTGACTTCTTCGTTTTACAAGAAATTGGTACAAAAAAATTGCAACTTCAAAAAACTCGCCATGCCTCTTACTAAATGCCGCAGACTCTACTTTCCAAAACAAGGTCATTTGGGGGGAATTTTGTACTCTCCTGGGATTTTAAGGGACTCAACAAATGAGATGCCAGTACATCAGGATTGATCATTTTTCGAATATACTGTATATACCATAGTTTGTAGGCGCTATAACTTTTACACAAACCAGTCTTTTTGTTCTTGTTACCTGCTGTGGAGAAGTTTTTATGACACTGCTGTGCGCTTCCACTGTTGCCCCCACGGATGGCCTGGTTCAGGCCTTTAGTTGCCCTGAGACGGATCGCTAAGGCCCTGTTGGTCTACTGCTTACTTTCTCAGTTGTTTTTTTGGTTACTGCTTTTGTTTTTATTTTCATTTTTTATTTTATTTCTGTATTTTTTCAACATGTCCTCCCTGATGGCCCTTTTGCCGTTAATATCTGCTACTACTCCCCATATGTCTACTAATGCCACATGTCATACTGATTGCTGTGTATGGACAATGAACCCCTACTTCTTTCTTGCTGCAGAGTTGGGTGTTTCTGTTGCATTATGCCCTAAATCGATATCATTGAACTGTGTAGTACTTATGGTGCATGCCTTCACTTATACTAAATACTTACTGAAATGTCTAAGCTGACTAGAGTGATATCCTGGAATGTCCGGGGTCTTAATAGCCCGGTTAAACGTTTGGCTGTGCTGCGCACAGTCAGGCGCCTGGATGCTGAGGTGATCTGCTTACAGGAGACTCACCTCCCCTCGATGCCTACACCTTTTTTTGCACAAAGACAGTTTTGTCACCAGTACCATGCCACATACTCGGTGTACTCGAGGGGGGTGAGTATCCTCATTAGAAGAGGTGCACAGTTTACTTTGTTTGATAGCAAAATAGACCCGGATGGTCGTTATGTATTTCTTTTCTGCTCCCTTTATGGAATAAAATGTATACTAGCTGGGTTGTACATTCCTCCTCCATTCTCGTCCGGCCCTCTCAAAACTTTAGCGGATTTTGTGTCCCGCTTCCCGGGCATACCTTTACTGGTCCTCGGGGACTTTAATAATTTTATTGATTATGAGAAGGATAAGCTGAGTGCCCGTATTTTTACGGGTCCACAGAAACTAACTGGGCCTACACCGTTTGCTCGACTTTTATCTGAAATGGGCCTCACGGATGTTTGGAGGATGCATAACCCTGATGTTAGGCTTTATTCTTGTCAATCAGCTTCGATGGGTGGGTTGTCACGTATTGATATGGGATTGGGCAATGAACTTCTTCTGCCATTGTTAGACTCTTCCCAATACCACACGAGACAGGTCTCGGATCATTCTCCTCTATCCGTAGACCTAAGGGTAGGTGCACTCAGGGGCAATGGGTTTTGTAAACGTAACCCTTTTTGGATATCTCTCCTACCAACTCCTGATCCGATATCGGCCCTCTTGAAGGATTTTTTTAGCTATAATTTAGGTTCAGCAGATGTGGATACGGTCTGGGAGACGGCCAAAGCCTACCTGAGGGGACAACTTATTAGGGAGATATCTCGCATTAAAACAAGCACTAAGGAATGGGAGAGTTTAGTCATTGCTGAAGCGCAACGCTCGGAAGCCTCCTATATAGCAAACCCAACTGATGATACTAGGAGATCGTGGTTGGCATCTCAATCCCTGCTCACACATTTATCGCTGCAATTGGCTGAGAACAAACGGTTCTTTCTGCAACAGCGACACTTCGAGGAAGGAGAGAACACGGGTCATATGTTAGCATTATTATCCAAGTCACAGCAACCCCCTTCACACATAGTAGCAATTAGAGATACTCAGGGTGCCACGTGTTACTCTACACAGGATATTATAGATGTTTTTAAAACCTTGTTCTAAGATGTTTATACGTCCAAGGTACATCCCTCCGTGGAGGACCTTAGATCTTTCCTGGATAAATATCCCATCCCCCGCCTATCTGCTTCAGATGCTAGTACGCTTAATGCTCCTTTAACCGAGGAAGAGCTTCTAGAGGCGCTGGCCCATGCACAGAATGGACGGGCACCTGGAGCCGATGGCTTGCCGTCTGAGATTTATAGACGTTATGCCTCACAATTACTTCCGAATCTTCTGAAAGTTTATAATAGAGCTTTTGAAACTGGAGTTCTCCCGCCCTCTATGAATGAGGCCCTAATAGTGGTAGTATTAAAACCAGGTAAAGATGCTCTAGCACCGGACTCTTATAGACCTATCTCGCTACTTAATTTTGATATTAAACTCCTGGCACGGGTTCTTGCAAACAGGCTGGCTAAATGTATTCAAACGGTGGTTCACAGGGATCAATCTGGTTTTATTCCAACCAGGTCCACATCTCAGAACCTGCAACGGCTTTTCCTTAACCTACAAATACCCACGGACAATACAGGTAATAGGGCTATCTTCTCTTTGGATGCTGCTAAAGCGTTTGATAGCGTGGAATGGCCCTATCTCTGGGAGGTGCTGACTAAATTCGGGGTGGGTCCTTCTTTTTTAAGGTGGGTCCAATTGTTATATAGCTCCCCATCGGCGAGAATGCGTATCAACGGTAACATATCTAACTCGTTCCGGCTGTACAGGGGCACAAGGCAGGGGTGCCCTTTGTCGCCCCTGCTTTTTGCCTTGGCCCTGGAACCCTTGGCCATACATGTCAGGACGTCACAGAACATAGTCGGTTTTCGTAGAGGCCCCATTCAAGACGTTATCTCCTTATATGCTGATGACACATTACTTTATTTGGGGGACACTGGTAACTCCCTGAAGCATGTGATGAGTTTGATCGCTGACTTTGGTGAATTGTCAGGATTTAATATTAACTGGAACAAATCAGTGTTGATGCCTCTAGACCCTTTGACTAACCCAATACCAGACTGTGCCAGGGACATAATCATAGTCAACGAATTCCGGTACTTGGGCATTCAGGTGACCCCCGACCAGAGTCAATATCTTGCCCGGAACCTAGTCCCATTACTCCGTAAGTTCAGACACAAATGCTCAGCATGGATAAAACTCCCTCTCACGGTTACAGGAAGAACGAACCTGATTAAGATGGTGTGGGCCCCTCAATTACTCTATGTTTTCCATAACTCCCCCATCTGGATCCCACACACATGGTTTGCACAAATAGACGCTCAATTTAGAAACTTGATCTGGGGCACCAAGTCGGCTAGGATTAGCCTCCACACTTTGCAATTGGCTAAAGATCAGGGAGGCCTGGCAGTCCCACATGCTAGGTATTACTTTATTTCTGCCCAGATTCAACACTTGGCCTATTGGGGTGAGGTGGATCTTACTGATCCCATTAGACTATTATTAATACCGGACGGCTCTGCAATGACAGCCCTATCGTATTTGGATGCAGGCTTCACACACCTGACACAAACTCTTCCCACGATCCTATTGTTGAACACGTTGTGGAAGTATACCAGATCTATTTTAAAAATTAAGGGCACATGCACTTTTGCGCCCATCTGGAGAAATAGGTACTACAAAGAACTTTTTAAACTAAAGGACTTCCAATCCTGGGAAGGCTTGGGTATCATTTACATATCTCAATTGTTTACCGGCACTGTCTTTAAGTCTTTTGCCGACCTACAAACGGAGTTTGCCCTGGATAGAACCCAATTCTATAGATTTCTGCAGCTTAGACATGCAATTCACAGTGAAAGCCGTATATCCTTGTTTGCACCGGTCACACACCCTCTGATCTCTGATGTGTTGCTGGCGACTGATAGGAAGGGGATGATTTCGAGAGTATACTCTCGGTTACTGTGCTCCACGCATGATGCTTCTAAACTTCCTTGTAGGAGAATGGGAAAAAGACCTGGGTCACATAGATGGGGAACAATGGGAGCTCTGCTTAACCTCTGCCCCGTTGGTGTCAGTTTCCGTCTCGCACAAGCTGTCACACCTATTCTTATTGCATAGAGTATACAGGACACCAGCCAGATTACATAAATGGGGTTTCAGAGACACTGCATTATGTCCGAAATGTGTTAGACAAGATGGTGATTTATTACATATGTTGTGGAAATGCCCGAAACTATTCCGATACTGGCACTATGTATTGTCCACTATATCCCGGGTGTTCCAATTTCCGCTACTTCCCGACCCTGTCGTTTGCCTGCTTGGGGCCTTGGAGATACCATTCCTGTCCCCGAATGGTCACACTGCAGTTCTACGGTTGCTTTATGTGGTTCGCAAACTGATTGCGAGCCTCTGGATAACTCCGAGAGTACCAACAGGGGAACGATGGGTGGAAATGGTTAGTAACACACTGATATGTGAAAAAATCACGTACCAACATAGGAACGCTACCAAAAAAATGTACTCTATGTGGCAACCCTGGTTGGACACCCCAGGCCTAGGCCCAGCCCAAATGGTGAAAGATAGACTTCTACAAGTATGACCTAATTTAATTACGAATAATGATTATGTGGCAGATATACTTGAATCTTCTATAGTCCAGTTTGGAGATGCTGGGATGGATCCTGTTATAGTGGTTAAGGGGAGGATGTGCATTTCATTTTGATTTACATTTTGTTATTTACGCTTATTTCGTTTTTTTTTTTTTTCTTTTCCTTTAAGTGTCTGGTTTTCTGTTTGTTTCTTTTCTTGTTTTTCTTGCACTACATTTTCACAGTTCTGGTAACTCGCCCTGAAATACTATAGGCAGATGTTGAACTATAATTCAAAGCTGTATTTGAATATGCCCACAATTTGTATAGGTGTATGGTATTTTGATCACGGTCTTTATGTATAAAGAATGCTCTGTGATGTGCCTATACTATGCCTTCCCTCCTTCTTTTTTTTATACAAGAACTGTGAATGACTGTAAATTTGTATAATTTTTTTCAATAAACGTCTTTTCTGATTTATAAAAAAGAAGCTGAGGGTAAAGGGTGATGTACTGGCCAAGCATGTCTCCCGACCTAAACCCTATTGAGTATCTGTTGGGCATCCTCAAACGGAAGGTGGAGGAGCGCAAGGTCTCTAACATCCACGAGCTCCGTGATGTCGTCATGCAGGAGTGGAAGAGAACTCTAGTGGCAACCTGTGAAGCTCTGGTGAACTCCATGCGCAAGAGGGTTAAGGCAGTGCTGGAAAATAATGGTGGCGACACAAAATATTGACACTTTGGGCCCAATTTGGACATTTTCACTTAGGGGTGTACTCACTTTTGTTGCCAGCGGTTTAGACATTAATGGCTGTGTGTTGAGTTATTTACATTTGTGAGGGGTGTACTCACTTTTGTGAGATATTGTATGTACATATTCATGTATTTGTACATAATATTCTGCTAGCACTGCACAATATTATTTGATTGGTTATAAAACCCAATCAGGTGCAAGGAAAATACAAAAAACAGCATGTTTGCTTGCACATGATTGGATGATGGAAATCATCAGAGCTTCACCACATTCACTAAGTTCTGGGGGAAAAAAGTGCAACTGCACTTGCACAGTACACAATCTATTTGCCTTCAGTAAATCAACCGCATTGCAGAATATTGTCTGAAAACTAGACTTGGGCACAACGGAAAAATTTGTTTCGTTTCGGTTCGTTTCTTTTTGGTCCTAATCATTCGTAATTTTGCTAGACGGGATTTTTCGTGTTCAGACTAATTCTTTTTTTCGCAAGCGACATTTTTCGTTGAATCAGAATGATTCGTATTAATGTAAGCCTTATTTTTAGTTGATTTATAATTCGTACTTTCGGTAGAGTACATTGTTTTTCGTTGATTCTGGACACAACTCCTACTTTCGTAACTTTTTTTGGGTTAGTTGATTTGTAATTTTCCGTGTCTCTCTCACAACGACGCTGCCTATTATGCCTAATGTGCTTCGAATGGATTTGTACTTTTCTAAATACATAGCGGCTATTTGTAACGATTCGAAATCTCGTATTTTACTTTCGTTTTTTCCATGCGGCTATAGCCTCCGCCCCTGTACACCATTTTGAGAGGGAGTTCAGCACGGTGAGGGAGGAGCAGAGAGCAGAGCAGAGTATTATTGTGCTTTGAATGGATTTGTACATTCGTAACTTTTTTCATAACGAATTATGCCGAAGACATTCGGGCATTCGCTATTTGCGATATAATTTATTTCGGATTCGGTTTTATTCGTAATTGCTTTGTTCGGAAATTCGAATGCTTCCGAATGTCCGAAAGTTGCTAAATTCGGACGAATTTCGATTCGTTACGAAACGAATTGCACAAGCCTACTGAAAACCTTTTACCTCTGTTCCCAGCCAAGGGTCTGTTGGGAACTTACTAAGGTTATACAAGCCTAAGAAAATCACACTTGGTTTCCATCTATGGGCATCTTTGAACTTAGACCACTAGAAGTATTTTAAACCACTTTGTGAAAACAAGTGTGTGCACACGAGCAAACAATATTAGCAGATTTAGTAACAAAATATTAGCACTGGAATTCCTCCCATTTTTGTATCTGAATAACTGTAAAAAAATTATATTTTGCTAGAACCTGAGGATAAAACATCATAAGTAGAGCAGTGCTGGGCTTGGTCAACCTCTCAGATTTTGGTGAGCTGCACAAGTGGTTGATCAGTTGCTTCTGGTTCAAGTTATTGCCACTTTTCTGGCCATTCACTCATCTTATTATATAATGTCACCAAATAGGTTTTGATACATTCATTTCTTCATGAAAGTATAATAGCCCATTACATTTTAGCTTGAGTTGTGCATTGAAAATTTTGATTTTACTCAG
Organism: Rana muscosa; assembly: GCA_029206835.1. Taxonomy (NCBI): domain Eukaryota; kingdom Metazoa; phylum Chordata; class Amphibia; order Anura; family Ranidae; genus Rana; species Rana muscosa. The sequence goes on along the minus strand of CM055116.1, from coordinate 487,142,065 downwards.
ACTATGACTAGAGTAAGGTGTCCAGGCTAGGTTTAGATATACAGTAGGGGTTTGGTTCAGTGCTAGGATTAATAGATAGCTTGAAGTTTAACATTGGATCTAGGAGCTAGGTGTCATGGATATGCACTAATGTCTGTCTGCCATCTTACCTTTCCTCCTCATGTGTTCATCTTAGAGGCCAGACCCTTTCACCTGGCTTCCTTTATAATCTCCTCCCAGCCTGACTCCACCCCAGGCCCTATCACAGAACACTATATTAACCTGTGCACTGCAAGCCTGCTTTGCTGATCAACGTGTTTGTTTAAGCATTGTGTGTTTGGGTTCCTGCCTGCCGTGTGCTACATCTGTCTCTCTGTTACGATATTGGCTTGTTCCTGACTATCCCTGTCTGCTTGTGACCCTTGACCTTCGGCTTGTCCTTCGTTTATCCTTGTCTGCTTGTTGCCCTGACCTTGGCCTTTCCCTTCACTATTCTTGTATCCTGTGCTGCTGCTTCCCCTCTTTCCTCCTTACCCTACAAGGCGTGAGCTAGGAGACTCTAGGGGTTGCGACCTGAACCTAGCTGCAGCGTAACATCCTCACCACTAGAGGCTCTCTTGAAGACCTGCTGGGTCTTAGACTCTGCGCCCTGGAGAATCTCGGCTCTAGCTTCCTGTGGATCCCGGTTGTGCTCCTCTGGTCCTGCTTTCCACAACCACCCAGTATCCTATCCGCAGCAGTCAACCATAGGGTTCACTACCTTGTGGTGCACCCCTGACCCCCTAGGGAGTGTATCTGTCATCTGGCCACAGGTGACCTGAAAGTTTGATCAGCCATGGACCCGGCTGACATGCCGCTCCCCGCGGATGATCCATTACAGGGCTTAGTCCGTAGACTGGAGACCCAGGAATCAGATCAGACTCAGGTAATGCGATTCCTCCAGGTTCTGGCTTCTCGCTTCGAGCAGCTTCAGACCTCCTTGGGAACCCCAAATCCGCAACCTCAAGTACAACCAGTGGCTGCGCCTTTCGCACCAGTCGCAGCCACACACTCACTAAAATTGCCAGCTCCGTTCCGTTTCTCTGGGGACTCCAAGGCCTGCAGGGGGTTTCTCAGCCAATGTACGATTCATTTTGAGCTTCAGCCTCAAAACTTCCCGTCTGACCAAGCTAAGGTAGCCTATATCATCTCCCTCCTCTCCGGTGAAGCTTTAGCCTGGGCTGCCCCCCTGTGGCAAAAGAATGATCCAGTGGTTTCCAGCCTGTCCGACTTCTTGCAGCTCTTTCATAACATCTTCGAGGAGCCGGCTCGGGCTTCTTCAGCGGCTAGTGCCCTCTTACGTCTTCGCCAAGAATCTAGTTCAGTGGGACAATATGCTCTTCAGTTCCGTATCCACACAGCTGAATTGAGCTGGAACAATGAGGCCCTGGTCGCTACCTTTTTACATGGCCTCTCTGACCGAGTGAAAGACGAATTAGCGGGAAGAGCCATCCCCGTCGGTCTGGACGATGTAATTACTTTGTGCAATCAGATCGACATTCGTTTTCGGGAGAGGTCCCTAGAAAAAAGACGCCAGCACTCCCTGGGCCTTAGCCAGTCTGAGCTCCCCTCCCTTCGTCCCGTGGAGCATCTTCTGCCTGCTGAGGAACCTATGCAGCTGGGCCGGACCAGACTAACCCCCGAAGAACGTGCTAGGGGCAAAACTCTGGGCTTGTGCCTCTATTGTGGGGGCAAGGGTAATTTTCGTGACTCCTGCTCGCTTCTGTCCGGGAAACGCTCGGGCCTAATACATTTGGAAGGTGGAGTATTGGACCCAGAAACATCACCTTCTCGCCTTCTCCTGCCGGTGTTTCTTCATGTAGGCACTTCTCCTCAATCAACCCTTGCATATCTGGATTCCGGGGCTGCCGGCAATTTTATGGATTGGGGAACTGCTTCTTCTATGAAGCTTACACTTTCACCTCTCGCTACCCCATTGGTAGTCTTGGCAATTGATGGCACTGTTCTCCCAGGGGGCCCTATTCACTTCCAGACGCTACCCATTAGGATGTCGGTAGGGATTCTCCACCAGGAGTGGATATCCTTTCTCATTCTACCCAAGGCCTCTACCCCCATTGTATTGGGCCTTCCTTGGCTACAGCTCCACTCTCCACGTGTGGACTGGGCCTCTGGGCAGGTCCTGGCTTGGGGTCCCTCATGTTTCTCGTCATGTCTTCTCAAGGTGGCCCCCAAGGAGAGACTTCTGGTTGCTACCACTTCTGTTTCTTCTGATCTTCCCGCTGCATACAGCGATTACCGGGACGTGTTCTGTAAGAAATCAGCTGAGGTGCTTCCTTCCCACAGGTCTTTTGACTGTGCTATTGACCTTGTCCCCGGAGCAACTCTGCCCAGGGGTCGTACCTACCCTCTGTCCATCCCAGAGACCCAGGCCATGTCTGAGTATGTCGCAGAGAATCTGGAGAGAGGTTTCATCCGGAAATCCGCATCGCCTGCAGGGGCAGGGTTATTTTTCGTTGCCAAAAAGGATGGTACCCTAAGACCCTGCATCGACTGTTGAGGTTTAAACGCGGTTACTATTAAAAATCGATACCCCTTACCCTTAATATCTGAGCTATTCGACAGGTTGAAGGGTGCCTCCATTTTCACCAAGTTGGATCTCAGAGGCACGTACATTCTCATTAGAATACGGGAGGGTGACGAATGGAAGACTGCATTCAACACTAGAGATGGGCATTACGAATACCTGGTGATGCCTTTCGGTTTGTGTAATGCCCCAGCCGTGTTTCAAAACTTCGTCAATGAAATCTTCAGAGATCTGCTGTACCAGTTTGTTGTCATCTATCTGGATGACATTCTGTTTTTTTCTGAAAATCTGCTTGTCCACAGAAACCATGTCCACACTGTACTTCCATATCTTAGAGAGAACAATCTCTATGCCAAGCTGGAGAAATGTTCCTTTGAATGTTCTGAGGTCCTGTTTCTGGGGTGCTTTGTCTCATGTTCGGGTCTTCGTATGGATCCTGGGAAGGTCTTGGCTATTACCAACTGGCCTCTTCCTGCTAGCCTCAAGGCCACACAGCGCTTTCTTGGCTTCACAAATTATTATAGGCAGTTCATAAGGAATTACTCTTCCATTGCCGCGCCTATTATCGCTTTGACCAAGAAGGGTGCGAATGCCAAAGACTGGCCTCCCGAAGCTGTCTCTGCATTTCACGACCTGAAATAGGCCTTTGTTTCTGGACCTCTCTTGAGGAGACCAAATCCTGGGGATGCATTTTTTATTGAAGTGGACGCTTCCTTAATGGGGGTGGGAGCTGTGCTTCTTCAATTCTTTGAGAAGAGACGTCAACCATGTGCGTTCTTCTCCAAAAAAAAATTTCAGGCAGAGAGGAATTATGCCATCGGTGACCGGGAACTTCTCGCAATTAAATTGGCGTTAGAGGAGAGGCGTCAGCTCTTGGAGGGTTCCCCTCACTCCATAACGATCTTTAGTGATCACAAGAATTTACAGCATCTACAGAATGCTAAACGTCTGAATCCTAGACAAGCCAGGTGGAGTCTCTTCTTTGCCCGTTTTAACTTCACGATTACCTACAAACCTGGTTCCTGCAACGGTCGGGCTGATGCGCTCTCTAGGTCATTTGACACTTTGGACGAGGAGTCCGCCCCTGAACCTGAGCCAATCATTCCAACCTCGTATATTGTTGCCCACTCTACCACCCTGAAGTCAAAAATTCTGCCTGGTAAGACCTTTGTCCCCACTGAGCTAAGAGCTAAGATCCTTCATTGGGGACATGATTCCAAGGTGGCAGGTCATTCTGGATTCCTTAGATCCTTCTTACTCATCAGTCGTCTCTACTGGTGGCCTAATCTCCGCTCAGATGTCAAAGACTACGTTAAGGCTTGTCATGTCTGTGCTCAGTCTAAATCCTCCACACAAGCTCCTGCTGGTCTCCTCATGCCCTTGCCCATTCCTAAGGAGCCCTGGGCTCATATTACCATGGATTTTATCACCGACCTCCAACTGTCTGAGAATAATACAGTCATTTGGGTGGTAATCGATCGGTTCTCCAAGATGGCTCATTTTGTTCCTCTTCCTGGTCTTCCTTCTGCTCCTGCCTTGGTTCCCATTTTTATTCGAGAAATTTTCCGCCTCCATGGGGTTCCTTCTCATATTGTTTCCGACAGGGGAGTCCAATTTACGTCTCGTTTTTGGAGAGCCTTTTGCAAATCCCTCAATATTGTCTTGGATTTTTCCTCTTCTTACCATCCTCAATCCAATGGACAGACTGAGAGGGTTAATCAGGAGTTAGAGGTCTTTCTTCACACCTTTGTGTCTTCTCATCATGACGACTGGTCCTCTCTACTCCCGTGGGCAGAATTCTCCCATAACAATCATGTGAATACCAGTTCGCAGAAGACACCCTTTTTCACAGTTTATGGAAAACACCCTCAACTTCCTCTTCCCATGATCTGTTCTCCAGATATTCCAGCTTTGGCTTCGGTTCAGGAGTCTCTCAATTCCATTTGGGGTGACGTTCATGATTCCCTCCAGGCAGCTGCTGAAAAATTCAAAGGCTTTGCCGACCGCCGCAGGCTTAAACTGCCTTCTCTTCAGCCAGGGGACAAAGTCTGGCTCTCCACCAGGAACATCAAGCTCCGAGTTCCTTCTCTGAAGTTTGCTCCACGATTCATTGGTCCATACACTGTAACTGCTAAACTGAATCCAGTTTGTTTCAAACTCCAGATTCCTAAGAGCCTTAAAATCACTAACTCCTTCCACGTTGCCCTTCTAAAGCCTTTAGTCCTCAATAAATTCTCTCGTCCTCTCCCTACCATGGTGCCTGTCTCTGAGGATAATCAGGAGTACGAGGTCAGTCAAATTTTGGACTCCCGACTCTGTAAAGGCGTTCTTCAGTACCTCGTTCATTGGAAGGGGTTTGGTCCTGAGGAGAGGTCTTGGATCGCTGCATCTGAGGTCTTTGCACCTCGTCTGTTAAAGGAGTTTCATCTGAAGTTTCTCTCTAAACCTGGGCCCAGGTGGGGAAGGAGGAGGCCTCGTAAGAGGGAGGGTACTGTCATGGATATGCACTAATGTCTGTCTGCCATCTTACCTTTCCTCCTCATGTGTTCATCTTAGAGGCCAGACCCTTTCACCTGGCTTCCTTTATAATCTCCTCCCAGCCTGACTCCACCCCAGGCCCTATCACAGAACACTATATTAACCTGTGCACTGCAAGCCTGCTTTGCTGATCAACGTGTTTGTTTAAGCATTGTGTGTTTGGGTTCCTGCCTGCCGTGTGCTACGTCTGTCTTTCTGTTACGATATTGGCTTGTTCCTGACTATCCCTGTCTGCTTGTGACCCTTGACCTTCGGCTTGTCCTTCGTTTATCCTTGTCTGCTTGTTGCCCCGACCTTGGCCTTTCCCCTCACTATTCTTGTATCCTGTGCTGCTGCTTCCCCTCTTTCCTCCTTACCCTACGAGGCATGAGCTAGGAGACTCTAGGGGTTGCGACCTGGACCTAGCTGCAGTGTAACATCCTCACCACTAGAGGCTCTGGTGAAGACCTGCTGGGTCTTAGACTCCGCACCCTGGGGAATCTCGGTTCTAGCTTCCTGTGGATCCCGGTTGTGCTCCTCTGGTCCCGCTTTGCACAACCACCCAGTATCCTATCCGCAGCAGTCAGCCATAGGGTTCACTACCTTGTGGTGCACTCCTGACCCCCTAGGGAGTGCATCTGTCATCTGGCCACAGGTGACCAGACACTAGGTTATTGTTTAGTTGAAGTACAATTAAAGTTTGTGGTTAGTTTGTTTGTATGGTATTTAGTTGTTTAATTATTATTAATGTGTACTGAAACACCATATGCACTATAACCGCCAGTGCCAAATGGTTACGTGTAAGCGCTGAAAGCGCTGATAGTGTGAAACGCATCAACCATAATCTCCCCCACTGTGTTTGTACTTGCCTGTTATTTTGGTCTTTTATGCAATAAAGTGGTTCACTGTGGAGTGCAGCCATCCAGATCTTCTTGTTTTCCTTTAAGTATGATTAGTGTATGCTAAAACACCATGTGCACTAAAATTGTCAGCGCCAAATAATATATGTCTAATGAAAATTTATAACGTGTCCATTTTTTCTGTTCCAAAAATTCATATACAAAAACTATGCATTCTGTATGTACATCCACATCAGTATCTGCCCTTAAGCAGTTTACAATCTAAGGTCCCTACTTCACATGCATGTTTGGATGTACAATGTATGTCGCCCCTTGGGGGCACCTAAGGGCACTGCAAGCTATTAATATGTACACTTCATCATTTACTCTATGTGGGCATTAACGCTTCATTGACCAGAAGCCACTTCTTCACTGTAGCGACACACATTCACAGAAGGACCTTATCTCTTCTCCAGCTACTGTAGGTTTGTTTCTAACTGCCCCAGCAATAGATTCTGTAGCATTTCGAAAAAGTAATATATAGTATGTACTTAAAGCGGAGCTCCATGCTCCTTTTAGAAAAAATTAAAATCCAGCAGCTACAAATGCTGTAGCGGCTGACTTTTATTATAAGAACACTTACCTGTCCAGAGATCCAGCAGTGTCTTCACCCCAGCCGATTTTTCAATCAGCTTTCGGGAGCTGCCGTTGCCATTTCTGGTATAGGAAACTGGCAGCTTCACAGCCAGTTCACTACTGCACACGTGCGAAGCACGCTGCACTTTGTGAATGGCCCGCTGGCGGGGGAAGGAGAATTTCCAGGTGACTTCACTGCTGCAAGATCAGCAGGAAGTGGGGGCGGGTACCTGTCAAAACCAGGTACCCACTCCCCCCGAAAGGTGCCAAATGTGGCAGCGGAGGAGGGGAGGAGGCAAACAAGCGGAGCTTCCCCTTTTGTGGTGGAGCTCCACTTTAACTCCACCAGTCCATTTCACCTGTTCACTGAACATTCGACTTGACCCGATAAAGCCTAGGGCACACAGGGAAGCCGCTGTATTTCTGTTTGCAGAAACACACTTCACACTGTGACCACAGGCTCAGCCCATGGAAGAGACCTATGCATGAAGCACCAACAGTTCCCTCACTTTCACATCCCCATTACCTGCCCAGGTTTACTGAATTCTCTCTTCCTGCCTTCTCTCGTGGTGCTGCATGTGTCATGGATATGCATTAATGTCTGTCTGCCATCTTACCTTCCTCCTCATGTGTTCATCTTGGAGACCAGACCTCCTTCACCTGGCTTCCTTTATAATCTCCTCCCAGCCTGACTCCACCCCAGGCCCTATCACAGAACACTATATTAACCTGTGCACTGCAAGCCTGCTTTGCTGATCAACGTGTTTGTTAGGCATTGTGTGTTTGGGTTCCTGCCTGCCGTGTGCTACGTCTGTCTCTCTGTTACGTTATTGGCTTGTCCCCGACTATCCCTGTCTGCTCGTGACCCTTGACCTTCGGCTCGTTCTTTCGTTATCCTTGTCTGCTTGTGGCCCCTGACCTTCAGCTTGTTATTCGGTTCTCTCTTATCTTGTGCTGCTGCTTCCCCTCTTTTCCCCTTATCCTACGGGGCGTGAGCTAGGAAACTCCAGGGGCCGCGACCTGGTCCCAGCCTGCAGCATAACATCCTCACCACTAGAGGCCCTGGAGAAGACCAGCTGGGTCTTAGACTCCGCGCCCTGGGGAATCTTGGCTCTAGCTTCCGTTAGGATCCCGGTTGTGCTCCTCTGGTCCCGCTTTCCACAACCACCCAGTTTCCTATCCGCAGAAGCCAGCCATAGGGTTCACTACCTCGCGGTGCACTCCTGTCCCCCTACGGTGTGCATCTGTCACCTGGCCACAGGTGACCCTGACAGTTTGATCAGCCATGAACCCGGCTGACATCCCGCTCCCCGCGGATGATCCATTGCAGGGCATAGTTCGCAGACTTGAAACCCAGGAATCAAATCAGACTCAGGTGATGCGATTCCTCCAGGATCTGGCTTCTCGATTCGAGCAGCTTCAGGTCTCCTTGGGAACCCCGAATCTGCAACCCCAAGTACAACCAGCGGCTGTACCTATCGCACCAGTCGCAGCCTCACACTCACTAAGATTGCCAGCTCCGTTCCGTTTCTCTGGGGACTCCAAGGCCTGCAGGGGGTTTCTCAGCCAATGCACAATTCATTTTGAGCTTCAGCCTCAAAGCTTCCTGTCTGACCGGGCTAAGGTAGCCTATATCATTTCCCTCCTCTCCGGTGAAGCTTTGGCCTGGGCTGCCCCCCTGTGGGAGAGGAACGATCCGGTGGTTTCCAGTCTGTCCGATTTCTTGAAGCTCTTTCGTAATATCTTCGAAGAGCCGGCTCGGGCTTCTTCAGCGGCTAGTGCTGTCTTACGTCTTCGCCAAGAATCTAGTTCAGTGGGGCAATATGCTCTTCAGTTCCGTATCCACACAGCTGAATTGAGCTGGAATAATGAGGCCCTGGTCGCTACCTTTTTACATGGCCTCTCTGACCGAGTGAAAGAAGAATTAGCGGGAAGAGCCATTCCCGTCGGTCTGGACGATGTAATTTCATTATGCAACCAGATCGACATTCGTTTTCAAGAGAGGTCCTTAGAAAAAAGACGCCAGCACTCTCTGGGTCCTAGCCAGTCTGAGCTCCCCTCCCTTCATTCCGTGGAGCATCCTCTACCTGCTGAAGAACCTATGCAGCTGGGCCGGACCAGACTAACCCCCAAAGAACGTGCTAGGCGCAGAACTCTGGGCTTGTGCCTCTATTGTGGGGGCAAGGGTCATTTTCGTGACTCCTGCTCGCTTCGTCCGGGAAACGCTCGGGTCTAATACATTTGGAAGGTGGAGTATTGGACCCAGAAACATCACCTTCTCGCCTGCTCTTGCCGGTGTTCCTTCATGTAGGCACTTCTCCTCAGTCAACCCTTGCATACCTGGATTCCGGGGCTGCCGGCAATTTTATGGATTGGAGAACTGCTTCTTCTATGAAGCTTACCCTTTCACCTCTCACTACCCCATTGGTAGTCTCGGCAATTGATGGCACTGTTCTCCCAGGGGGCCCTATTCGCTTCCAGACGCTACCCATTAGGATGTCGGTAGGGATTCTCCACCAGGAGTGGATATCCTTTCTTATTCTACCCAAGGCCTCTACCCCAGTTGTATTGGGCCTCCCTTGGCTACAGCTCCACTCTCCACATGTGGACTGGGTCTCTGGGCAGATCCTGGCCTGGGGTTCCTCATGTTTCTCGTCGTGTCTTCTCAAGGTGACCCCCAAGGAGAGTCTTCCGGTTGCTGCCACTTCTGTTTCTTCTGATCTTCCTGCTGCATACAGCGATTACCGGGATGTGTTCTGTAAGAAATCAGCTGAGGTGCTTCCTCCCCACAGGTCTTTTGACTGTGCTATTGATCTTGTCCCCGGAGCAACTCTACCCAGGGGTCGTACCTACCCTCTGTCCATCCCAGAGACCCAGGCCATGTCGGAGTATGTCGCAGAGAATTTGGAGAGAGGTTTCATCCGGAAATCCTCATCGCCTGCAGGGGCAGGGTTCTTTTTTGTTTTGCAAAAAGGATGGTACCTTAAGACCCTGCATCGATTATCGGGATTTAAATGCGGTTACTATTAAAAATCGATACCCCTTACCCTTAATATCTGAGCTATTCGATAGGTTGAAGGGTGCCTCCATTTTCACCAAGTTGGATCTCAGAGGCGCGTACAATCTCATTCGAATACGGGAGGGTGACGAATGGAAGACTGCATTCAACACTAGAGAAGGGCATTACGAATATCTGGTGATGCCTTTTGGTCTGTGTAATGCTCCAGCCGTGTTTCAAAACTTTGTCAATGAAATCTTCAGAGATCTGCTGTACCAGTTTGTTGTCATCTATCTGGATGACATTCTGATCTTTTCTGAAAATCTGCTCGTCCACAGAAACCATGTCCGCACTGTACTTCAACGTCTTAGAGAGAACAATCTCTATGCCAAGCTGGAGAAATGTTCCTTTGAATGTTCTGAGGTCCTGTTTTTGGGGTGCTTCGTCTCATGTTCGGGTCTTCGTATGGACCCTGGGAAGGTCTTGGCTATCACCAACTGGCCTCTTCCTGCTAGCCTCAAGGCCACACAGCGTTTTCTTGGCTTCACTAATTATTATAGGCAGTTCATAAGGAATTACTCTTCCATTGCCGCGCCTATTATCGCTTTGACCAAGAAGGGTGTGAATGCCAGAGACTGGCCTCCCGAAGCTGTCTCTGCATTTCACAACCTGAAACAGGCCTTTGTTTCTGGCCCCCTCTTGAGGAGACCAAATCCTGGGAATGCATTTTTTATTGCAGTGGACGCTTCCTCAATGGGGGTGGGAGCTGTGCTTCTTCAAATCTTTGAGAAGAGACGCCAACCATGTGCGTTCTTCTCCAAAAAAAATTCTCAGGCAGAGAGGAATTATGCCATCGGTGATCGGGAACTTCTCGCAATTAAATTGGCGTTAGAGGAGTGGCGTCATCTCTTGGAGGGTTCCCCTCACTCCATAACGATCTTTACCGATCACAAGAATTTACAGTATCTACAGAATGCTAAACGTCTGAATCCTAGACAGGCCAGGTGGAGTCTCTTCTTTGCCCGTTTTAATTTCACGATTACCTACAAACCTGGTTCCTGCAACGGTCGGGCTGATGCGCTCTCTAGGTCATTTGACACTTTGGACGAGGAGTCCGCCCCTGAACCTGAGCCGATCATTCCAACCTCATGCATTGTTGTCCACTCTACCACCCTGAAGTCAAAAATTCCGCCTGGTAAGACCTTTGTCCCCACTGAGCTAAGAGCTAAGATCCTTCGTTGGGGACATGATTCCAAGGTGGCAGGGCATTCTGGATTCCTCCGATCCTTCCTACTCATCAGTCGTCACTACTGGTGGCCTAATCTCCGCTCAGACGTCAAAGACTACGTTAAAGCTTGTCATGTCTGTGCTCAGTCCAAATCCTCCACACAAGCTCCTGCTGGTCTCCTCATGCCCTTGCCCATTCCTAAGGAACCCTGGGTCCATATTGCCATGGATTTTATCACCGATCTCCCACTGTCTGACAATAATACAGTCATTTGGGTGGTAATCGATCGATTCTCCAAGATGGCTCATTTTGTTCCTCTTCCTGGTCTTCCTTCTGCCCCTGCCTTGGTTCCCATTTTCATTCGAGAAATTCTCCGCCTACATGGGGTCCCTTCTCATATTGTTTCCGACAGGGGAGTCCAATTCACGTCTCGTTTTTGGAGAGCCTTTTGCAAATCCCTCAATATTGTCTTGGATTTTTCTTCTTCTTACCATCCCCAATCCAATGGACAGACTGAGAGGGTTAATCAGGAGTTAGAGGTCTTTCTTCGCACCTTTGTGTCTTCTCACCATGACGATTGGTCCTCTTTTCTCCCGTGGGCAGAATTCTCCCATAACAATCATGTGAATACCAGTTCGCAGAAGACACCCTTTTTCACAGTTTATGGAAAACACCCTCAACTTCCTCTTCCCATGATCTGTTCTCCAGACATTCCAGCTTTGGCTTCGGTTCAGGAGTCTCTCAATTCCGTTTGGGGTCACGTTCATGATTCCCTCCGGGCAGCTGCTGAAAAATTCAAAGGCTTTGCCGACCGCCGCAGGCGTAAACCGCCTTCTCTTCAGCCAGGGGACAAAGTCTGGCTCTCTACCAGGAACATCAAGCTCCGAGTTCCTTCTCTTCTTTGCTCCACGATTCATCGGTCCATACACGGTAACTGCTAAACTGAATCCGGTTTGTTTCAAACTCCAGATTCCTAAGAGCCTTAAAATCACTAACTCCTTTCATGTTGCTCTTCTAAAGCCTTTAGTCCTCAATAAATTCTCTCGTCCTCTCCCTACCGTGGCGCCTGTCTCTGAGGATAATCAGGAGTACGAGATCAGTCAAATTCTGGACTCCCGACTCTGTAAAGGCGTTCTTCAGTACCTCGTTCATTGGAAAGGGTTTGGTCCTGAGGAGAGGTCTTGGATCACTGCATCTGAGGTCTTTGCACCTCGTCTGTTAAAGGAGTTTCATCTGAAGTTTCCCTCTAAACCTGGGCCAGGCGGGGAAGGGGGAGGCCTCGTAAGAGGGAGGGTACTGTTATGGATATGCATTAATGTCTGTCTGCCATCTTACCTTCCTCCTCATGTGTTCATCTTGGAGACCAGACCTCCTTCACCTGGCTTCCTTTATAATCTCCTCCCAGCCTGACTCCACCCCAGGCCCTATCACAGAACACTATATTAACCTGTGCACTGCAAGCCTGCTTTGCTGATCAACGTGTTTGTTAGGCATTGTGTGTTTGGGTTCCTGCCTGCCGTGTGCTACGTCTGTCTCTCTGTTACGTTATTGGCTTGTCCCCGACTATCCCTGTCTGCTCGTGACCCTTGACCTTCGGCTCGTTCTTTCGTTATCCTTGTCTGCTTGTGGCCCCTGACCTTCAGCTTGTTATTCGGTTCTCTCTTATCTTGTGCTGCTGCTTCCCCTCTTTTCCCCTTATCCTACGGGGCGTGAGCTAGGAAACTCCAGGGGCCGCGACCTGGTCCCAGCCTGCAGCATAACATCCTCACCACTAGAGGCCCTGGAGAAGACCAGCTGGGTCTTAGACTCCGCGCCCTGGGGAATCTTGGCTCTAGCTTCCGTTAGGATCCCGGTTGTGCTCCTCTGGTCCCGCTTTCCACAACCACCCAGTTTCCTATCCGCAGAAGCCAGCCATAGGGTTCACTACCTCGCGGTGCACTCCTGTCCCCCTACGGTGTGCATCTGTCACCTGGCCACAGGTGACCCTGACAGCATGCACATGGTATAGACATAATGTTACATAGTTACATATTTTGTCAGGTTGAAAAAAGACACAAGTCCATCTAGTTCAACCAATAAAAAATAAATTAAAAAAAAACAACTATACAATCCCATATACACAATCCAATACCCACATTTGATCCAGAAGAAGGTGAAAAAAATCCAGCAAAGCAGGATCCAATTGGCTACAGCAGGGGAAAAAATTCCTTCCTGCTCCCCCGAGAGGCAATCTGATATTTCCTGGATCAACTTCAGCAATAAATGTTAGTACCCAGTTACATTATGTACATTTAGGAAAAAATGTAGGCCTTATTTTTCAAAGCAATCTACTGACCTGGCCAGAACCACCTCTGTAGGGAGTGTATTCCAAATTTTCACAGCTCTTACTATGAAATAACCTTTCCATATTTGGAGATGAAATCTCTTTTCCTCTAGACATAAAGAGTGCCCCCTTGTCCTCTGTGATGACCTTTAAGTGAATAACTCAACACCAAGTTCACTATATGGACCACTTATGTATTTGTACATGTTGATCATATCCCCATTTAATCTCCTTCTCAATAGAGAATAAATTCAGTTCCTCTAATCTTTCCTCATAGCTGAGCTCCTCCATGCCTCTTACCAGTTTGGTTTCCCTTCTTTGTACTTTCTCCAGTTCTCCAATATCCTTTTTGAGAACTGGTGCCCAAAGCTAAACTGCAATGTGTTGCAGACTAGTTAGATAACATAGGAATGACAATTCCTCTCATTTTTATTCATATACAAAGTGCTGCGCTATAAATCATCAGTAACATTAGTAACATTGACAAATTAAAATGTAAAAAAAGGAAAATTGTGCAAAGTCCCAAGTGCAAATAAATAATCCTTTGACAGGTAAATGTGAAATTCTTCTAATCACAGGTGAAAACACAACAGGTTCCCTTCACCATACAGGCTGACTGCCAACATATAGACAGGGTGTACACTACCATAAGGCCAGGACCCCCTAATTAAAGGCGGGTCTGGGAAGCTTTGGGGATTTCCCCTTTCCATCCACATTCCAGTGTGCAGCCTTGAAATAGAGGTAAGTATAGCCTTAAGACAACCTCCAGTCACTGTTTGGAGCTCCCATAAAAAATATATGTAGCGGGGTCCTCAATTTAGTGGGGTACACTTGGGGAGTAGTGTGACCCAAGTGTGTAATTATGTTAGGGTTCAGACCCCTTTTTCTTATTCGTGGAGGATTGGGTGGTGTAATATTCTCTTCGACCAGTAGGTGTCGGTGTACCTACTGGCTCGGGGTAGAATCACTACCGCAGTGCTACCCTTCTTTGTCCCTTCCTGGAGATGGTACGGCCGGGGCGGGGAACCCGCCGTGGTATCGACGGGAGGAGATAAAAGGGGGAGACGCCCTCGCCACGAGGTCTGTCTTCGGGGATCATCTCTTCACGCACCCAGGCACCTTAGGCCTGGGTGCGGGCGGTTCAAGGTTCCGGCCTAGGCACCCTAGGCCTGGCCGGGATGAAGATGGAGTCCATCCCAGGCACCTTCAGCCTGGGATGAGGTACTATTGAGGAGGCCTGGGATCCGGTGACTCCGACTGGGTCCCGCGAGGGTGGAGTTGCTCCAGGGCGCCCCTTGCGAGGGGACCCGCATCTGAGGTGAGGAGGCTGGGGAGGTCACTCGTTCGAAGACCCGGTGTAGTGTCAACCCGGTGACGGATGGGCCTGCAGTAACTCCCTTGGAGGACATCTTCCCCTGATAGAGGCCCGCAGCGCAACGGAGGTATTCATGTCAAGACTCCTACAACCCTTGGTCATAGCATAGGGGGTGTAGGGACCCAGATCAGTATAGTGCCTCGACCTGCTCATTCCACCGTATCATGCCATCGCATTGCCTTGTAACTGAAGATACGAAATAAATCTAACCGTTGGACTGTGATCGGTGTATGGACTCTGTTAATGGGAGCAAAGGGAGGTTTCTGCACGACAGACTCGGTACATGTTCAGGACACCGGCCCGAGGAAACATTAGGTATTGGCCTTCACCTCGCCCGCAAGTAGTGGGGAGGACATGGGCCGTAGCGCACCTCACCCCTGTCGCGTGACATACCCCTAGGCTAAAGAGGACGGGGTGAGGGGGTGGCCGCTACATATATAAGCAAAAAAGAGCTGGATAGTGTAAAACCTTTTAAAACACTATTTATTCAATAAGAAATACACTCACATAGGTAAAATGAAATTGCTCATACAGTACCTCCGCAAAAACATCCGTCTAGAAGTCAATGGCTTCCACCAACACTTCCGGTAAGACGCTTCAACCTACGCATTTTGTCACAACAGGTCTTCTTCCCGGGCACGGAAGCACAAAGTAGGTACCTGCCTACATGCATACATACAACTACTAAGGCCAATTTAAACAGGAGCCAATTGACCTGCCAGTATATATTGAAAGGGTGGAGGAAATCCACTTAAGCACAGGGAGAACATGCAAACACCATGCAGGTATTGCCTGGCTAAATTTGTTGGGATCCGAACCAAGGACCCTAGTGCTTTCTTATTTTCCTTCTTACTTTTTCTATAGGTGTTAGGAACATCTCCTATACTACTATGCCAGCTGTTCCTGCCCTTCCTGCAGCCTGCCACTTAGCCTCTTTTTCCCTTCCAACCACTCCTGACCTGTGTGTTGGCTGCTGGACAACAGACCTTGCTCTGGTGACAAAATCCCTTTTATACTCATTGGCCAACAGTTCACGTCCATTGGGATTCTTCCTCTAATTGTTTGTCTCTGCCCTGATTGTATAAAGAAGAAAAAACAAAAAATAGAATAGACCTCCACACACCTAAATGAGTTAACTACAAATATTTATTAGCCTATATAAGGCAAAAGAATAAATAAACAAACAATGCTATAGTACCCTAGTTTATATAAAAATATGCAGATAAAAAAACCCATTTGATCACACCACCAGATAATTGCCTAATCAACCCCACGGCAGAGAGGCAACCGTCCGGTGGCTAGCAGACCCGCTCCCTCCTCCTGTGTGAAAAAACACCCCCTATGTACACCTGATATACCCCAAGCTCTATCCTAACAAAGAAAGGCTCCCATATGTATATTTCCTAAACCGCAGCAGCGCGCACTTGTAACAGGTAGTTCTCGCTGCTGTAGATTGGAAAAGCACAACCTGAAAAGATCAAAAGTTCCGTTGATCAGTCATATGTCAGTCGGTCTCAGAAAAAATATATCCTTCAGATACTTGAAAAATGAGTAACCAAAAAAGAGTCCAAAAGAAGATATAAATCAAAAAAGAAATATTGAATTGAGAGGAGAGGGTTTGATAGTAATGAATATCAGTGTATGGTATATCCGACTAAATGCAAAAGGTTGGTTCCAGTCATTAATAGGGAGCTGGAGATGTAGTGCTAAACTGCCCTGGTAATTGATTCAGGGAACTTCTGTTATAACCGCACTTGATATTCCTGCTGACTGCAGGTAAAGCCGTAGTTGGATGAAACCACATATATACAACTGGTGGAGTTATATATTTACTCACGGATCCTATGGAAGTCACCAATTGATGATATTCAGGGATAGTCCAATCCTCTATATTCCGAAGATTGAGACTGTTTTCACAGAAGTCGGACGGGATCGATCGGGGTCGATCAATGTATGGTCATCCCTGATGATATAACCGTTGGTCATCGGCAGTGCATTAGGTAGATGGTATTGGTCATACTATCAATCTCCAACTTCAGGTCATGTGTAGATCCTCTCGTGGATTTGCTTGTAGATATATAAAGATCTCAGGTTCAAATGAAGATGCGTCCAGGCAATGCTTCACAGGGAATCCTTAGAAAATCATTTTCAGGGATAGAGGTTACTTGGGTGGGTGTTAGAGGGGGGTTTTCACCCCAACAGTTGACATGTTTCGTTCCGGTATCCCGGAACTTCGTCAGAACTAAGGGATTGGTCAGTGGTCACCAGTTTAAATATACAGCCACAGCCCACTTCTAATTACATGGGAGTGTCCAACAGGTGTTGTCTACCTATTCCTCTTATTACACCCTATTTGTGACTATATTAAAAAGGTTTAAAAACTTATGTTGCGGTGTGCTGCTCTGCAGAAACGAACAGATAGGAATAAGACTACCAATACATTTTCTGTAACCCAAGTGCATATAGATATATACATACAGAAATAGGTGATGGAGTTAATGCCCTAATGTAGTATCATAGTGCATTCAAATATAGAGATTAGCAAAATAGTATATTTATTCTCACTTATCCTTATCCTTATGTTTCAAGAGTTGTGTGTGGTATATAGTGGTATCGACGTGCTGCCACACCTACACCACTACATTTATTTATCCGCCATTTGATCAACTAACATCAGGTAGATATCCAAAAAATATATAAAGAAAGAAGAATAGGTGTACATAGTATCTCTACTAGTAGTTATATTTAGACCATACAATAGGTCCCCATTGTCTAGGCTTATATAGATATTAAGCAGATATTGCGTTAAGCCAATGCCATACAGGGGAGTTCTCCCCTGTACACTTGATACATTCTACCACATAGGTTCATACAGATACAATGGATCGTAAATAGTTCCAGAAGGCACTAGGGGGTACTACAATTGACACTACATAGAGGACAATATGTACACAAATTCATAGGGAGAGGTTTCAGACACCAAGTAGGTATGTCGCTCTTTTTGACCCACATATCTCATAGTGTTAAATTTTTACATCAAAATATGGGACACTACAGAAAACATTGTAACGATATATCACTGTTTAACCCCTTTGGCATCATGGAGTTCAGAAGGAAAATCCATTTTGCTTCCTCCTGTAGTAAAATCTTGTCCCAATCTCCTCTTCTGTTGGATAGTTTTAATTTATGGATAATCATGCATTTAAGGCCAGCCGGCTTTGCGTCATGATTGTCTCTAAAATGAATCGCTACTGGTGATGTATCGTCTTTTGTGACAATGCTGGATATATGTTCCCCAATTCTTTTGCGGAATTCCCTTATAGTTTTTCCTACATATATTTTCCCACAAGGGCAAATTATTTGATATATGATGTAGGTTGTTGAGCAGTTTACAAATGATTTTATTGTGTATACATTACTCCCAGCAGAGTCACTAAAGGTATCCGTTTTAAGGACAAATTTACATACATTACAATGCCCACATGGGTGCATGCCCTGAATATGCGGTGTTAGTAAATTGGTGGGGGGTTTTTTACTTAGTCTGATGTATTCACTATGCATGAGAGTATCTCCTATTGTTGGTGCCCGTTTTGCTATTATCTTTGGACAGATGCCCAGGATCTCTTTCAATTTACTATCTAGCATAAGGAGATGCCAGTGTTTATCCAATATCTTTTTTAGATATTCCCAGTGGGTGCCATAAGTGGTTACTACCCCTATATTGTCCATATTCTTTTTGTCTCTTTTTTCCTTTTCCTTTTCCTCATCCACTTCTAGACCTAAAACGATTTCCCTTCTTTTCTTCCATGCCTTATTTTTTGCTTGTTTAATTATTGAATTGGGGTACCCTCTCTGTCTAAACCTTTGACTCAGATCTTTACTTTCTTTATGGAAGTCTTTTGTATTTGAACAATTTCTACGAATCCTGATGAATTGACCAGTAGGGATTCCTCTAATTAGGGGCCATGGATGGTGGCTGGTGGCGTGGAGGAGAGTGTTTCCTGCCGTCGGTTTTCTGAAAGTCTTTGTTACAATCGTAGTGTTTTTCTTGCAAATCAAGAGGTCCAGGAACTCAATTTTATCCTTATCTACTTTGTATGTAAGGAAAATATTTCTGGTATTATTATTGAGTTCTCCTATAAATGCTTCAAATTGTGTTGTAGTACCTCTCCACACTACTAGGATGTCATCAATAAAGCGTACCCATAACGCTACATGTTCTTGAAAGGCCGGGTGATTGTATACATCCTCTTTTTCCCACCATCCAAGATGTAGACAGGCGTAGGAGGGGGCGCAGGAAGCCCCCATGGCTACGCCCCGTTTTTGCCGGTAGTATTTATTATCAAAAATGAAGAAGTTGTTATCCAATACTAGCTCAAGTAGTTTCAGTAAGAATTCATTGTGGGGGCCCGCTAGGGGGTGCCTATCATCCAACCATTGGGATACTGCCTGCATCCCTATTTGGTGAGGGATGGAGGAGTAAAGTGATTCCACATCTATTCCTGCTAATAATGAATTCTCTGGTATTTGTAGATTCTCCAATTTTCTTAGAATATCAGCAGAGTCCTGTACATATGTGGGTAGTTCTTTATTAAGATGTTTGATTCTTTTATCTATTTATTTCCCAATTCTTTCAAGGGGGCCCCCCATTCCTGATACAATTGGCCTCCCGGGAGGTTTTTTGATGTTCTTATGCACTTTAGGTGTAATGTAAAAGGTAGGTGTATTAAAGTTGATTACCTTGAGAAAAATGAATTCTTTTTGGTTCAGAAGTCCCACCTCCTGGGCTCTAATCAACCGATAGTTGATTTCCTTTATTAGGTCTGGAAAGGGTTTTTTTGGCCATCTTTCATAGCATTCTGGATTATCAAGTTGTCTGTAAATTTCTTCCAGATAGTCCGTTTCTTTCCATAGGACAACGTTTCCCCCCTTGTCACTGGGTTTAATTACACAGTTCGGTAGCTTTTTTAATTCATACAGGGCTTTCCTTTCATCAGTTGTCAGATTGTCCATAGTGGGTTCTATTTTATCCCATTTTATAGTTCTTATGTCCTCAGATGTTGCTTCCAAAAACATCTGTAGGTATTTGTTGTTGGCAAAACTCGGAAAGCGTTGTGATTTGTTAGCTAATCCTGACTTAGGTGGTAGAGCCAATAAAGTAGAGTCTATCAAGGTGTTACCTTCGAGGTAGTCGATAAGTTGCGAATCGTCGACTTCCATGAGTGCATTGAATTCCATTTCATCTTTTATATTTAGATTTTTCCCAAAGAACATCAACTTAAAATTAACCCTTCTCAGGAATAGACATATGTCCTTATAAATTTCAAAAGAGTTTCCTTTATTGCAGGGTGAAAACCCCAAACCTTTACTCAATACTGATAGATGATTGGGATTCAGTGTGTGCTCTGTTAAGTTAATGACATTCATGTTTGCTGTTTCTGTACACTCCTTGTTATCCTGCCATCCTTTGAAGTAGAGCTCCCCATCTTCAATAGGTTCTGATCCTGTGTTCCATGTATACCTTCTTTTCCGGTTTCTCTTTTTCCTTCGTTTTTTCTTTCTGTACTCCTCCCTCCAAGGTGATCCTCCCTCCCATCTGTCTTCTCTAAAAAAGTCACTTTTTTGTTATTACTTTTTCCTTCTTGGCTATTAGTTCTACCTTTCTGTTTGTTTGATCTATTGCGGGACATACTTCTCCCTCTCTTTTTCTCAAAGTCTAAGATATTGCCTGTCTCAAAGTCTAAAGTATCTCTCTGAAATTTCTTTTGTTTACATGCTTTTTGTTCTTTTTGAAAATCTTCTACTTCCTTCTTTAATCTGTCGTTTTTTATCTGCATATTTTTATATAAACTAGGGTACTATAGCATTGTTTGTTTATTTATTCTTTTGCCTTATATAGGCTAATAAATATTTGTAGTTAACTCATTTAGGTGTGTGGAGGTCTATTCTATTTTTTGTTTTTTCTTCTTTATACATGTCTAATTGACCACACCCCCACCAATTATCGGTGAGTGCTACTGCTTCATTAGATAGGACTCCCACCTTTGCCCCCCCCCTTTTTTGTTTCTCTGCCCTGATTGGCCAACAGTGCTGTGGCACTTTATTTAAACATGAAAAGGCCAGAGCACTGGGTTTGTGATAGGCCATAATACATCAATGCTGCACTTTATTACTTCAACACTCAGTCCTGACCTCGCCTGTCCCTGGCTTATGCTCATTGTGTGCTGCCTGTCCCGACCCCTGCTGGTTTCTGGATTTCATTTACTTCCTGCTGCCGGCCACCAGCCCTGACCTGCCTTAAATGTTTGCGACTGGTTACACACCTGCTGAAACATCAGTCCAAACTTGACCCTCCCAATGACTACAGGTACTCCTTTTGTAAATCTTTGTTCTGTCTCTTGTACTACTAGGCCAATGAAAGTATAAAGGTGTAACTGTAACATTTCTAAGTCCTGGGGAAACCAAGTACGGCCAGGCTTGCTTGCCGTGGTCATAGGTATAGCTAATTTGGCTAGCTATAACATACCCGAGCATTACAATAGGTTAGTGGGAAGAGCTCAACTTTGCCACTGTTGTATTCATTTGATCTGGATTTATTGAGCAGATTTCTGATTTTATTTATCTGGATAATCTTCTACTGAATTTAAAACTGATTATAACTTTGGAAGCCAAGTCTATAAACTGTTTAGAAAAATAATTATATAACAAAACACTAACCTTAAAATTAGATAGTTCTCATTGAGGGCAGTTCTTTACTTTTTTCTACTAAATTCCATAATTGACTTCAATATGGTTAAAAACAATCATAGACAATAACAATCCGAGCGCAACATAAGTGCTCTGATGATTTCTACTTTGATCGAGAAACAGATTTTGTTTGACAGATTTACACAGAGAGGGATATCCCATATGGTCTAGATCAGTGATGGCGAACCTTGGCACCCCAGATGTTTTGGAACTACATTTCCCATGATGCTCATGCACTCTGCAGTGTAGCTGAGCATCATGGGAAATGTAGTTCCAAAACATCTGGGGTGCCAAGGTTCGCCATCACTGGTCTAGATGGTAGGCTTATAATATTGTCTAACAGCTGCTCTAGGGTTCCCTTTTGTGTTACTATGTTAATAGGTCTAAAGTATAAAGAGACAGGCTATTTCTTTACTTTTTCTACTACTTATAGTGTACAATATGAAAAGGCTGTGAACGTCATTGATAGAAATCATAATCACGTTCTTAATAAGATCTTGAAACAAGGATGTCATTTTTTTGGTAAGTAAACATATACTTGAAATACATTTTTGTCACCCAGTTCTGATGAGCTGCAGGGAACCTGTCTATCAACTCACACTAATGTCCCACAGACTTTTATTTTAGTGGAGGGACCCTGCCATAAGCTGATGTGTCCCTAGTCTAAATTTAGAACTTGTAGCCAGGATGTAGCCAGCTTGAGCTTTTTTTTTTTTGTTATCTGGGTTCATAATATTTTTTCTAAGGCTTGGTTCACATTTTGTGTGGACTTGCATGCCGCGTTTGGAAAGGGAAAACAGCAGTCCATTCATTTGAATAGGCAGCAGCGTCTGAATTTTCCTGCAGGAAAAAGGTCCCTGCACCTTTTTAAAATGTGGCTGTACCGAAACCCCATAGTCCTTTGGCACCATGCATTTCTGTGTGCGGGAAACTGCACTGCAGTTTTCAGTGCGTGTGGGCCACATTAAGTGTTAATGACAACCCCATGCACCATGTTATATGTTCATCTGCATTCTGGGGAGTGTTCTCCAGTGGATAGAGTGAAATCGTAGTGTTTTGGGTTTTAACCACTTAACGACCGCCCACTGTAATTATACGTCGGCAGAATGGCACGACAGGCAGAATCACGTAGATCTACGTGATTGCCTTTGTATAGTTGGGGGGTCCGATCGGACCCCCCTTCTTTACAGTGAGCGGCCGTTATTTGTTCGGGAGCGATTAGGGATGAGGGGACGGCCGTTCGATTCCGGCCACCCTCTCGCGATCACTCCCGGCGAATGAGAAAGCTTCCCTGCCTGTGTAATGTAAACACAGGCAGAGGAAGTGATGTCATCTCTCCTCGTGTCGGTCTTTTCGATCCGGCGCGAGGAGTAAAGACATCACATAGTAAGTGCACCAACAGCCCACTGACACCAGTACACGTAGGCACACAAATCACCCCCCAGTCACCCCCAGATCACCCCCCAGATCACCCCCAGTACCCCCAGTCACAGTGCACCGTTTGCAGTGGTAATTTTTTTACTGATCACTGCAATCAGTGTCATTTGTGACAGTAAAAAGTTGCAGGGCAGTTAGGTTTAGGCCCCTTTAGGTCCAGGGTAGCCCCCTAACCCCCCCTAATAAAGGTTTAACCCCTTGATCGCCCGCCAGGTAACCCTTTCACCCCCTAACGCCAATGTCACTAAGCGATCGTATTTCCGATCGCTGTATTTAGTGCCGGTGGTGCCCTAGATAGTCAGTTATTTATTTTTAGTTTCGTCGCAGGTTTTTATAGTGTCAGGTACCCCCATATATTATTTTAACCCCCTGATTGCCCCTAGAGTTAACCCTTTCACCAGTGATCACCGTATAAGTTTTACTGGTGACACTGGTTAGCCGGTTAGTTATTTCGTTATTTAGGTTACCCGTCAGGTTTTTATATAGCGTCAGGTACCCCCATATATAACCTAATAAAGGTTTTAACCCCCTGATTGCCCCTAGTTAACCCTTTCACCAGTGATCACCATATAAAGGTTACGGGTGACGCTGGTTGGTTGGTTTGCTTTTTATAGCATCAGGGCACCCGCCGTATATAACCCAATTAAGGTTTAACCCCCTGATCGCCCGGCAGCTGATATCAATTAGGTTTTAGCGCCAGAGAGGGTCTGCATCGCCCCAGGCAGCGTCAGGTTAGTGCCAGTAACGCTAATACCCACGCGCAAAGCATACACCTCCCTTAGTGGTATAGTATCTGATCAGATCTATACTAGCGTCCCCAGCGGTTTAGGGTTCCCAAAACCGCAGTGTTAGCGGGATCAGCCCAGATACCTGCTAGCACCTGCGTTTAGCCCCTCCGCCCAGCCCAGCCCAGCCCTCCCAAGTGCAGTATCGATCGATCACTGTCACTTACCAAACACAACACACATAACTGCAGCGTTTGCAGAGACAGTCCTGATTCCTGCGATCGCTAACAGTTTTTTTGGTAGCGTTTGATACATTTGCTGACAGTCAGGTGCTTTTTTTACCTGTGAATCTTAATAGTGTACCCCTAAATTTAGAGCCCAAAATGGCAAGACGAAGGTACACTAGTAAAGAGGCCTGCGAGATTCTGAGCATGACAGATAGTGAAGAGGAGGTCACGCATCTGTCAGATTCAGGCTCAGAATATCTTCCCGTAGAAGACAGTGACGTCAGCGGCCCCACGTCAGATAGCTCTGACGACGAAGTTGAGGTCCCTGCTAAGGTCAGGCGTACCCGATCCCGATCTTCTGAGGTTGTTGAGGAGCAAGAACCGCAGGTCTCTCGTATCATGGAGCAGAGTAGTACTAGCGCCGCTATTCCTTCTGGTGAATTGGCAAGCACCAGCGGCCTAGTAAAGCCTGGGCGTACATCCAGCACTGCAGTATCACGTGGTGACGTGGCGAGTCCCATAAGTGCAGTTCAAGCTGGCGAGGTGGCAAGCACAAGTAGTGTCCCGCTGCCACCAAGAAGACAAAGGCAGGCCCGTCGTGCCCATAGTGCCCTTCCTGCAGAATTCGCCTATCCTGATTGGGTCCCAACCACTTCTGCAGAACCCGTACTTCCCCCATTCACTGCCCAACCCGGTATTCAGGTGGAAACAGCTGATTTTATGCCAATTCATTTTTATTCGCTGTTTTTCACGGAAGATCTCTATAGATCTATTGTGGACCAGAGTAATTTATATGCTGGTCAATTCATCGCCACTAACCCCTAGTTGCCTAAAATTGCCAAAGATTGGAAACCAATTACGGTTTCTGAATTTAAGACCTTTCTGGGCCTTTCCCTCAACATGGGCACACATAAATTCCCGTTGTGTGCTTATTGGTCCACGCACCCAATTGACCACATGCCCGTGTTCTCTGCCTCCATGCCCAGGACACGATACGAGCAGATTTTGCGGTTCATGCACTTCAACGACAATGAACTTTGTCGTCCACGTGGGGAGCCTGAATACGACCGGCTCTATAAAATTCGGCCCCTCATAAACCACTTCAACGAACGTTTTGCAGCCTTGTTTATTTCCGATCAAGTTGTCTGCGTTGATGAGTCCCTGATTAAATTTTCTGGCCGCTTTGCTTTCAAGCAGTACCTTCCCAGCAAGCGTGCCAGATATGGGGTCAAGCTCTATAAGTTCTGTGACAGGGCAACAGGCTATGTATTGAGCTTTACGGTTTATGAGGGAAAAGATAGACAGGTTGAGCCGGTCAACTGCCGGGATTACATAGGGAGCGCTGGCAAGATAGTGTGGAACTTGGTGTCACCCTTATTCGGAAAGGGGTACCACTTGTATGTGGACAATTATTACACAAGCGTGCCACTGTTTAGTCACTTGTTTGATCATCAGATTGGAGCATGTGGCACCGTGCGACCTAATCGCTGGGGCTTTCCCCAGCGGCTTGTAGATGCCCGTCTTAGGCTGGGGGAGAGAGCCTGCTTTAAGTGTAATTACTTGCTCGCTATGAAGTGGAGGGACAATAAGAATGTTTTCCTTCTTACCTCCCTTCATGCAGACACGACAGTCCAAATTCGTACAGCGACTGGTGTTGTGGAGAAACCCCTCTGTGTCCACGAATATAACAAAAATATGGGAGGGGTGGACCTCAATGACCAGTTGTTGGCGCCGTATCTAATTGACCGTAAGGCGAGATGCTGGTACAAAAAAGTGTCTCTATCCTTATTCCAATTGGCTTTGCTGAACGCTCATGTGCTATACAGAGCTTCAGGCGGGACGTTATCTCTTCTAAAATTCCAGAATGAGATAGTCACAGAACTCCTGTATCCAGGTGGTTCTGCACCTCACCATTCCCAACCAAATGCAGTAAGCCGGCTGCATGAGAGGCATTATCCGTATGCCCTCCCAAGTACCCCTACCCAACAATCCCCCCAAAAAAGATGTCGTGTCTGTAGCAAGCGCAGATTTAGGCGTGACACCCGTGTTTTTTGTCCACTCTGTCCTGACAAACCTGGTCTTTGCCTTGGTGAATGTTTTGAACGCTACCACTCAAAAGTGAAGTTTTAGCGTAGGGTACAGCATTTCACTGACTAGGACACACTTACACAGGGTCTCCCAAGATGCCATTACATTTTGAGAGACCCGAACCATTACAGTTGTTAAAGTTACAAAAAAAAGTGTAAAAAAAACGTAAAATACAAAACACCAAAAAAATATAAAATAAAAAAAACAAAAATAGTTGTCTTTTTATTGTTCTCTCTCTCTCTCTCTATTTTCTCTCTATTGTTCTGCTCTTTTTTACTGTATTCTATTCTGCAATGTTTTATCATGCTTGCTTTTCAGGTATGTAATTTTTTGTTTTCAGGTGCGCCATTCAGCTGCAGCGCGGAATTATTTATCTTGACAGCAACAGCGTTTGCTCCCACGATACATAAAGCCGTGACTCCAGTGCTGTAGGAGGTGATTTCACCACCACAGTTAAAAAAAAAAGAGCATATATGCCGAAGCATGGGGGCAGCAGGGGCGGAGGAGCGATTTTGCTCCTAATACCGCGTATATACGGTCGAAATTCCGACCGTGTGTACGCGGCATAACCTTTTATGCCGCGTAAATACGGTCGAAATTCCGACGGAGGCTTGCCCGTGGAAAAGTCCGACCGTGTGTACGCGGCATAACTTTTTTGCGGGAGGATGCCCCCATGCTTCGGCATATATATATTTTAGGCACAGGTTGCGTTAAAAAATTTTTTTATTTTTTACTAGGTTTTGTTTTGGTATTTGCTTTGCAGGTATGGTATGGTAAGGTCTTACTGTTGTACTGTAATGTTACTTTGTTTTAATGTTAACCACCATTTGCTTAGCAGGTACACCATTTAGTTGCAGCGCGGATCTATTTATCTTGACAGCAACAGCGTTTGCTCCCATGATACATAAAGCCGTGACTCCAACGCTGTAGGAGGTGATTTCACCACCACAGTTAAAAAAAAGAGCATATATGCAGAAGCATAGGGGCAGCAGGGGCGGAGGAGCGATTTTGCTCCTAATGCCGCGTATATACGGTCGAAATTCCGACGGAGGCTTGCCCGTGGAAAAGTCCGACCGTGTGTACGCGGCATAACCTTTTATGCCGCGTACATACGGTCGAAATTCCGACGAAGGCTTGCCCGTGGAAAAGTCCGACCGTGTGTACGCGGCATAACTTTTTTGCGGGAGGATGCCCCCATGCTTCGGCATATATATGGTGCATGTATGCCCATCATTAGAAGTGGGTGGATGAAGGGAGGTATTCTAATGGTGGGCATACCCACCAATCAATCTCTTTTTTTCGTTCAGCCAACAGGCTGCATGAAAAAAAAGATTACAATACATGTCCAACAAGGACCAGCAACTTACTGGTATGTTGCTGGACTTTGAATGTTTATACCAGAATGATGCCTGCAGGTTTGGGTATCATCTTGGTATCATTCTTTTCAGCCAGCAGCCGGCTTTCATGTAAAAGCAATTCTAGCAGATAATTAGCCTCTAGACTGCTTTTACAAGCAGTGGGAGGGAATGTCCCCCCCCGGACATAAACAGCGCCATTGGGAAAGCATTTTATCACACCGATCTTGGTGTGGTCAGATGCTTTGAGGGCAGAGGAAAGATCTAGGATCTACCCCCCCATTTTTTTTCAAAAAAAGAGTACCTGTCACTACTTATTGCTATCATAGGGGATATTTACATTCCCTGAGATAATAATAAAAATGGTAAAAAAAAAAAAATATGGAAGGAACAGTTTAAAAAAAAAAAAAAAAAAAGCAAAATAAATAATTAAATTTTTTTTAAAAAAAAGCACCGCTGTCCCCCCCTGCTCTTGCGCAAAGGCGAACGCAAGCGTCGGTCTAGCGTCATATGTAAACAGCAATTGCATCATGCATGTGAGGTATCACCGCGAAGGTCAGATCGAGGGCAGTAATTTTAGCAGTAGACCTGTAAATCTAACGTGGTAACCTGTAAAGGCTTTTAAATGCTTTTAAAAATGAATGTAGTTTGTCGCCGCTGCGCGTTTGTGCGCAATTTTAAAGCATGTCGTGTTTGGTATCCATGTACTCGGCCTATGATCATCTTTTTTATTTCATCAAACATTTGGGCAATATAGTGTTTTTTAGTGCATTAAAAATAAAACAAGTGTGTTTTTCCCCCCAAAAATGCGTTTGAAAAATCGCTGCGCAAATACTGTGTGGAAAAAAATGCAACACCCACTATTTTAATCTGTAGGGCCTTTGCTTTAAAAAAATATATAATGTTTGGGGGTTCAACATAATTTTCTTGCAAAATTTTTTTTTTTTTCATGTAAACAAAAAGTGTCAGAAAGGGCTTTGTCTTCAAGTGGTTAGAAGAGTGGATGATGTGTGACATAAGCTTCCTAATGTTGTACATAAAATGCCAGGACAGTTCAAACCCCCCCCCCAAATGACCCCATTTTGGAAAGTAGACACCTCAAGCTATTTGCTGAGAGGCATGCTGAGCCCATTGAATATTTTTTTTTTGTCCCAAGTGATTGAATAATGACAAAAATAAAAAAAAATAAAAAATTTACAAAAAGTTGTCACTAAATTATATATTGCTCAAACATGCCATGGTTATATGTGGAATTGCACCCCAAAATAAATTATGTTTCTTCTCCTGAGTACGGGGATATCACATGTGTGAGACATTTTGGGAGCCTAGCCGCGTACAGGACCCCGAAAACCAAGCACCGCCTTCAGGATTTCTATGGGTGTAAATTTTTGATTTCACTCCTCACTGCCTATCACAGTTTCGGAGGCCATGGAATGCCCAGATGGCACAAAACCCCCCCAAATGACCCCATTTTGGAAAGTAGACACCCCAAGCTATTTGCTGGGAGGTATGTTAAGTATTTTGCAGATCTCGCTTTTTGTCACAAAGTTTTGAAAATGTAAAAAAAAATAAAAAATGTCTTTCTTCATTTTCAAAAACAAATGAGAGCTGTAAAATACTCACCATGCCTCTCAGCAAATAGCTGGTTCAGTACGCGGCTAGGTTCCCAAAAAGTCCCACAGATGTGGTATCCCCGTACTCAGGAGAAGCAGCAGAATGTATTTTGGGGTGTAATTTCACATATGCCCATGGCATGTGTGAGCAATATATCATTTAGTGACAACTTTGTGCAAAAAAATAAAAAGTTTGTCATATTCCCGCAACTTGTGGCAAAATATAAAATATTCCATGGACTGAACATGCCTCTCAGTAAATAGCTTGGGGTGTCTACTTTCCAAAATAGGGTCATTTGGGGGGGTTTTGTGCTATTTTGGCATTTTATGGCCTTCGAAACTGTGATAGGTAGTGAGGAGTGAAATCAAAAATTTGCGCCCTTAGAAATCCTGAAGGCGGTGCTTGGTTTCCGGGGTCCCGTACGTGGCTAGGCTCCTAAAAAGTCCCACACATGTGGTATCCCCGTACTCAGGAGAAGCAGCAGAATGTATTTTGGGGTGCAATTCCACATATAACCATGGCATGTGTGAGCAATATATCATTTAGTGACAACTTTTTGTATTTTTTTATTTTTTTTTGTCATTATTCAATCACTTGGGACAAAAAAAAAATATTCAATGGGCTCAACATGCCTCTCAGCAATTTCCTTGGGGTGTCTACTTTCCAAAATGGGGTCATTTGGGGGGGTTTTGTACTGCCCTGCCATTTTAGCACCTCAAGAAATGAGATAGGCAGTCATAAATTTAAAGCTGTGTAAATTCCAGAAAATGTACCCTAGTTTGTAAACGCTATAACTTTTGCGCAAATCAATAAATATACGCTTATTGACATTTTTTTCTACTAAAGACATGTGGCTGAATACATTTTGGCCTAAATGTATGACTAAAATTGATTTATTAGATTTTTCTTATAACAAAAAGTAGAAAATATCATTTTTTTTCAAAATTTTCGGTCTTTTTACATTTATATCGCAAAAAATAAAAATCGCAGAGGCAATCAAATACCATTAAAAGAAAGCTCTATTTGTGGGAAGAAAAGGACGCAAATTTCGTTTGGGTACAACATTGCATGTCCGCACAATTTACAGTTAAAGCAGCACAGTGAAAAATTCTGAAATCACCTCTGGTCCTTTAGCTACCAAATGGTCCGGGGCTTAAGTGGTTAAATATACAGTACAGTATATTTATATACAACATACTAGTGATGTGGGCTCGGGAAAAGGATAAATATTTGGAGAGAGCTTCTAGAAAGGTCCTTGTCTCCCAGGCTCTGCCTAATGAGGATGTTTGTTTAGTAGGGTCCAGTCTTTGCCTAAAGGTGTTCTGTCTGGAAGGAAAGTCAGGGTTAGGCCCCTTTCACACTTATACGATGTGTTCTACGATTTGTGATGGCAAAGTAGCATGACAAGTCGTTTCCCATGATTTCCAATGTCAACCATTCATACTAGTACGACTTCAAGTCGTTCCGACTTCAAAGTAGTCCCTGCACTACTTTGGTCCGATTTTGATGGCACTTACATAGGCATTCCTTGAAATCGCTGTAAAATCGCGACCGCAAATCGCGGCTGCGAATCGTGGCAAAATCGCTGTAAAATCGCGAGACTTTGAAGTCGCACAAGTGTGAAAGGGGCCTAAGGAGCCTTCGCAGGCCTGTCTTGGCCTGGAGAATCAAGATGACTGCTGGTCCAGAGGGCTCTAGTTACTCAGCACTTGAAGGTATCTGGGATTGCTCATCTGGGGTCTAAAGTTCCTGTTGAGAGGCTGCTACTGAAGAATCTAGCGCAACCAATCAATTGTTCTTAAAGGAACCATTTGGAACTAGGAGGCTGCAACTGAAACATAATCAACCTAAAATCACTGGTAGGCTGCTACTAAAGAAATTACAGCCACCAGCCATTTTTGTTGCTGACATTAACCATTTAACGACCGCCCACTGTAAATATACGTCGGCAGAATGGCACGGACAGGCACAATCACGTACCTGTACGTGCCTGCCTTCGTATGGGTGGGGGGACCAATCGGACCCCCCTCCGGTACAGTGGGCGGCCGGGATCGCTTCGGGAGCGATCCATGATGAGGGGGCCGCCATTCGATTCTGGCCACCCCCTCGCGATCGCTCGCGGCGAATCAAATGCTTCCTCTGCCTGTGTAATGTTTACACAGGCAGGAGGAAGTGATGTCATCCCTCATGCGGCGCTCACATATTCCCGAGCGCCGCATGAGAGAAGACACAAAGGTTAGTGCATTAAACAGCACACTGACACCACACACATAGGCACATGATCGCCCCACTAGGCCCCCCCAGACACCCCCAGATCACCCCCCAGTCACAGTGTCACTGATTGCAGTGACCATTTATTTACTGATCACTGCAATCAGTGACATTTGTGACTGTAAAAGTGTCACTACAGTTAGTTTTAGGTCCAGTGTAGCCCCCTAACCCCCCCCTAATAAAGGTTTAACCCCTTGATCGCCCCCCAGGTAACCCTTTCACCCCCTAGCACCGCCGTCACTAAGCGATCGGTTTTCTGATCGCTGTTTTAGTGTCGGTGATGCCGGTCGGTAGCCAGTTATTTTTTTTAGGTTCACCGCAGGTTTTTATAGCGTCGGGTACCCCCATATATTACCTAATAAAGGTTTAACCCCTTGATCGCCCCCCCCAGGTAACCCTTTCACCCCCTAGCACTGCTGTCACTAAGCGATCGTTTTTCTGATCGCTGTTTTAGTGTCGGTGATGCCGATAGGTAGCCAGTTATTTTTTTTAGGTTTGCCGCAGGTTTTTATAGCGTTGGGTACCCCCATATATTACCTAATAAAGGTTTAACCCCTTGATCGCCCCCCCCAGGTAACCCTTTCACCCCCTAGCACCGCTGTCACTAAGCAATCGTTTTTCTGATCGCTGTTTTAGTGTCGGTGATGTCGATAGGTAGCCAGTTATTTTTTTTAGGTTCGCCGCAGGTTTTTATAGCGTCGGGTACCCCCATATATTACCTAAAGGTTTAACCCCTTGATCGCCCCCCAGGTAACCCTTTCACCCCATTTTGCCAGTGTCACTAAGCGATCGTTTTTCTGATCGCTGTCTTAGTGTCGGTGATGCCGATAGGTAGCCAGTTGTTTTTTTTAGGTTTGCCGCAGGTTTTTATAGCGTCGGGTACCCCCACATATTACCCAATAAAGGTTTAACCCCTTGATCGCCCCCCCCAGGTAACCCTTTCACCCCCTAGCACCGCTGTCACTAAGCGATCGTTTTTCTGATCGCTGTCTTAGTGTCGATGATGCTGATAGGTAGCCAGTTATTTTTTTTAGGTTCGCCGCAGGTTTTTATAGCGTCGGGTATCCCCATATATTACCTAATAAAGGTTTAACCCCTTGATCGCCCCCCCAGGTAACCCTTTCACCCCCTTTTGCCAGTGTCACTAAGCGATCGTTTTTCTGATCGCTGTCTTAGTGTCGGTGATGCCGATAGGTAGCCAGTTATTTTTTTTAGGTTCGCCGTCAGGTTTTTATAGCGTCGGGTATCCCCATATATTACCTAATAAAAGGTTTAACCCCCTGCTTGTCCCTAGTTAACCCTTTCACCAGTGATCACCATATAAGTGTTACGGGTGACGCTGGTTAGTTAGTTTGCTTTTTATAGTGTCAGGGCACCCGCCGTATATAACCCAATAAAGGTTTAACCCCCTGATCGCCCGGCGGGTGATATCAATTAGGTTTAAGCGTCAGAGAGGGTCTGCGTCGCCCCAGGCAGCGTCAGGTTAGTGCCAGTAACGCTAACACCCACGCGTGAAGCATACACCTCCCTTAGTGGTATAGTATCTGAACAGATCAATATCTGATCTGATCAGATCTATACTAGCGTCCCCAGCAGTTTAGGGTTCCCAAAAACGCAGTGTTAGCGGGATAAGCCCAGATACCTGCTAGCACCTGCGTTTTGCCCCTCCGTCCAGCCCAGGCCACCCAAGTGCAGTATCAATCGATCACTGTCACTTACAAAACACAACACACATAACTGCAGCGTTCGCAGAGACAGGCCTGATCCCTGCGACTCCAGTGCTGTAGAAGGTGATTTCACCACCACAGTTAAAAAAAAAGCATATATGCCGAAGCATTGGGGCAGCAGGGGCGGAGGAGCGATTTTGCTCCTAATGCCGCGTACATACGGTCAAAATTCCGACGGAGGCATGCCCGTGGAAAAGTCCGACCATGTGTGTGCGGCATAACTTTTGCGGGAGGATGCCCCCATGCTTCGGCATATATAAATGGTGCATGTATGCCCATCATTAGAAGTGGGTGCATGAAGGGCGGTATTCTAATGGTGGGCATACCCACCGATCAATCTCTTTTTTCGTTCAGCCAACAGGCTGCATGAAAAAAAAGATTACAATACATGTCCAACAAGGATCAGCATGTTGCTGGAGTTTGAATGGTTATACCAGATTGATGCCTGCGGGTTTAGGTATCATCTTGGTATCATTCTTTTCAACCAGTGGCCGGCTTTCATGTAAAAGTAATCCTAGTGGCTAATTAGCCTCTGGACTGCTTTTACAAGCAGTGGGAGGGAATGTCCCCCCCCGGATATAAAAAGCGCCATTGGGAAATTGGGAAAGCATTTTATCACACCGATCTTGGTGTGGTCAGATGCTTTGAGGGCAGAGGAAAGATCTAGGGTCTAATAGACCCCAGTTTTTTTCAAAAAAAGAGTACCTGTCACTACCTATTGCTATCATAGGGGATATTTACATTCGCTGAGATAACAATAAAAATGATAAAAAATATATATATGGAAGGAACAGTTTAAAATTAAAATAAAAAAGCAAAATTAATAATAAAAAAAAAAAAAAAAAAAAGCACCCCTGTCCTGCCCTGCTCTTGCGCAATGGCGAACGCAAGCATCGGTCTGGCGTCATATGTAGAAAGCAATTGCACCATGCATGTGAGGTATCACCGCAAAGGTCAGATCAAGGGCAGTAATTTTAGCAGTAGACCTCCTCTGTAAATCTAACGTGGTAACCTGTAAAGGCTTTTAAAAATGTATGTAGTTTGTCGCCAATGCGCGTTTGTGCGAAATTTTAAAGCATGTCGTGTTTGGTATCTATGTACTCGGCCTAAGATCATCTTTTTTATTTCATCAAACATTTGAGCAATATAGTGTGTTTTAGTGCATTAAAATAAAAAAAAGTGTATTTTTTCCCCAAAAAATGCGTTTGAAAAATCGCTGCCAAATACTGTGTGGGAAAAAAAAATGCAACACCCACCATATTATTCTGTAGGGCCTTTGCTTTAAAAAAATATATAATGTTTGGGGGTTCAACATAATTTTCTTGCAAAAAAATAAAATGTTTTCATGTAAACAAAAAGTGTCAGAAAGGGCTTTGTCTATAAGTGGTTAGAAGAGTGGATGTAAGCTTCCTAATGTTGTGTATAAAATGCCAGAACAGTTCAAAACCAACCCAAATGACCCCATTTTGGAAAGTAGACACCCCAAGCTATATACTGAGAGGCATGTCGAGTTCATTGAATATTTTATATGTTGACACAAGTTGCGGAAAAAAGACAATTTATTTTTTATTTTTTTGCACAAAGTTGTCACTAAATGATATATTGCTCAAACATGCCATGGTTATATGTGGAATTACACCCCAAAATACATTCTGTTGCTTCTCCTGAGTACGGGGATACCACATGTGTGACACTTTTTGGGAGCCTAGCCACGTACAGGACCCCAAAAACCAAGCACCGCCTTCAGGCTTTCTAATGCCGCTTACACACGATCATTATTCACGGCGGTTAAAAATGCGCCGTGAATAATGACAGGAAAAACGAGGGAACCGCTTCGGTTCCAAGGGTTCCCTACACACGGTCGTTTTTCCCGTCATTTTTTCTCTTGACGAGAAAAACGACCGTCTGTGGGCTCCGCGGCAATGTCTCCCTATGGGAAAACTGCCGCGGAAAAAAATTATGGAAAAAACGATGAGAAAATTTAGAACATGTTCTAATTTTTCTCGTCGTTTTTTCTGCCGTTTTTCTCAACGAGAAAAACGACATAAAGCCCACAGACGATTGTTTTTCTCGGCGGAAAAAAAAAATGCAGTTTTTCTCGTCGAGAAAAGCGGTCGTGTGTACGCGGCATGAGGGTGTAAATTTTTTATTTCACTCCTCACTGCCTATCACAGTTTCGGAGGCCATGGAATGCCCAGATGGTACAAACCCCCCCCCCCAAATGACCCCATTTCGGAAAGTAGACACCCCAAGCTATTTGCTGAGAGGTATGTTGAGTGTTTTGCAGATCTCACTTTTTGTCACAAAGTTTTGAAAATTGAAAAACAAAATATATATATATTTTCTTTCTTCATTTTCAAAAACAAATGAGAGCTGTAAAATACTCACCATGCCTCTCAGAAAATAGCTTGGGGTGTCTACTTTCCAAAATGGGGTCATTTGGGGGGTTTTGTGCTATTTTGGCATTTTATGGCCTTCGAAACTGTGATAGGTAGTGAGGAGTGAAATCAAAAATTTGTGCCCTTAGAAATCCTGAAGGCAGTGCTTAGTTTTCGGGGTCCCGTACGCGGCTAGGCTCCTAAAAAGTCCCACACATGTGGTATCCCCGTACTCAGGAGAAGCAGCAAAATGTATTTTGGGGTGCAATTTCACATATAACCA
Source organism: Rana muscosa (assembly GCA_029206835.1). Taxonomy (NCBI): domain Eukaryota; kingdom Metazoa; phylum Chordata; class Amphibia; order Anura; family Ranidae; genus Rana; species Rana muscosa. The sequence goes on along the minus strand of CM055116.1, from coordinate 487,106,734 downwards.
TGGCATGTGTGAGCAATATATAATTTAGCGACAACTTTTTGTAATTTTATTTTATTTTTTTGTCATTATTCAATCACTTGGGACAAAAAAAAAAAATATTCAATGGGCTCAACATGCCTCTCAGCAATTTCCTTGGGGTGTCTACTTTCTAAAATGGGGTCATTTTGGGGGGTTTTGTGCTATTTTGGCATTTTCTGGCCTTCGAAACTGTGATAGGTAGTGAGGAGTGAAATCAAAAATTTGCGCCCTTAGAAATCCTGAAGGCGGTGCTTGGTTTTTGGGGGCCCGTATGCAGCTAGGCTCCCAAAAAGTCCCACACATGTGGTATCCCTGTACTCAGGAGAAGCAGCAAAATGTATTTTGGGGTGCAATTCCACATATAACCATGGCATGTGTGAGCAATATATCATTTAGTGACAACTTTTTGTAATTTTTTTTTTGTCATTATTCAATCACTTGGGACAAAAAAAAAAAATATTCAACGGGCTCAACATGCCTCTTTCCAAAATTGGGTCATTTGGGGGGGGGGGTATGTACTGCCCTGCCATTTTAGCACCTCAAGAAATGAGATAGGCAGTCATAAATTAAAAGCTGTGTAAATTCCAGAAAATGTACCCTAGTTTGTAGACGCTATAACTTTTGCGCAAACCAATAAATATACACTTATTGACATTTTTTTTATTAAAGACATGTGGCTGAATACATTTTGGCCTAAATGTATGACTAAAATTGAGATTATTCGATTTTTCTTATAACAAAAAGTAGAAAATACCTTTTTTTTTCAAAATTTTCAGTCTTTTTCCATTTATATTGCAAAAAATAAAAATCGCAAAGGCAATCAAATACCATTAAAAGAAAGCTCTATTTGTGGGAAGAAAAGGACGCAAATTTCGTTTCGGTACAACATTGCATGTCCGCACAATTTCCAGTTAAAGCAGCGCAGTGCAAAATTCTGAAAACACCTCTGGTCCTTTAGCTACAAAATGGTCCGGGGCTTAAGTGGTTAAAAGGCCTGGTACAGTTTGCAATTTTAGATATACAGTGGGGAGAACAATTATTTGATACACTGACAATTTTGCAGGTTTTCCTACTTACAAAGCATGTAGAGGTCTGTAATTTGTATCATAGGTACTCTTTAACTGTGAGAGACTGAAACTAAAACAAAAATCCCGAAAATTACATTGTATGATTTTTAAATAATTAATTTGCATTTTATTGCATGACATAAGTATTTTATCACCTACCAACCAGTAAGAAATCCGGCTCTCACAGACCTGTTATTTTTTCTTGAAGAAGCCCATCTGTTCTCGACGCATTACCTGTATTAACTGCACCTGTTTGAACTCGTTACCTGTATAAAAGACACCTGTCCACACACTCAATCAAACAGACAGACTCCAACCTCTCCACAACGGCCAAGACCAGAGAGCTGTGTAAGGACATCAGAGATAAAATTGTAGACCTGCACAAGGCTGGGATAGGCAACAGGACAATAGGCAAGCAGCTTGGTGAGAAGGCAACAACTGTTGGCGCAATTATTAGAAAATGGAAGAAGTTCAAGATGAAGGTCAATCTCCCTCGGTCTGGGGCTCCATGCAAGATCTCACCTCGTGGGGCACCAATGATCATGAGGAAGGTGAGGGATCAGCCCAGAACCACACGGCAGGACCTGGTCAATGACCTGAAGAGAGCTGGGGCCACAGTCTCAAAGAAAACCATTAGTAACACACTACGCTGTCATGGATTAAAATCCTGCTGAGGCCAGCGCATGTCCAGGCCCGTCTGAAGTTTGCCAATGACCATCTGGATGATCCAGAGGAGGAATGGGAGAAGGTCATGTGGTCTGAGGAGACAAAAATAGAGCTTTTTGGTCTAAACTTCACTCGCCGTGTTTGGAGGAAGAAGAAGGATGAGTACAACCCCAAGAACACCATCCCAACCGTGAAGCATGGAGTGGGAAACATAATTCTTTGGGGATGCTTTTCTGCAAAGGGGACAGGACAACTGCACCGTATTGAGGGGAGGATGGATGGGACCATGTATCGCGAGATCTTGGCCAACAACCTCCTTCCCTCAGTAAGAGCATTGAAGATGGGTCATGGCTGGGTCTTCCAGCATGACAATGACCCAAAACACACAGCCAGGGCAACTAAGGAGTGGCTCCGTAAGAAGCATCTCAAGGTCCTGGAGTGGCCTAGCCAGTCTCCAGACCTGAACCCAATAGAAAATCTTTGGAGGGAGCTAAAAGTCCGTATTGCCCAGTGACAGCCCTGAAACCTGAAGGATCTGGAGAAGCTCTATATTGAGGAGTGGGCCAAAATCCCTGCTGCAGTGTGTGCAAACCTGGTCAAGAACTACAGGAAACGTATGATCTCTGTAATTGCAAACAAAGGTTTCTGTACCAAATATTAAGTTCTGCTTTTCTGATGTATCAAATACTTATGTCATGCAATAAAATGCAAATTAATTATTTAAAAATCGTACAATGTGATTTTCTGGATTTTTTTTTTCAGATACCGTCTCTTACAGTTGAAGAGTACCTATGATAAAAATTTCAGACCTCTACATGCTTTGTAAGTAGGAAAAACTGCAAAATCGGCAGTGTATCAAATACTTGTTCTCCCCTCTGTAGGCTGCCGCTGCCTCTCTGAGTCTCTCTCTCAGTTTCTCACATCAGCCGATCAGCGGCGCCGAGAGAGAGAGACTCGTCTAATGTAGTTACGCGGCACACTGACACGATACCAGAAAAAGGAGGAGGAGGTGGGTGGAGCCTCTTCCCTGCACTCATTGCTAACGCCTGGGCCACTTGGCGTCTAGCAATGAGTGACGTCAGTGAGTCACGTCGGGCCACTCTGCAGGCAGGTGCGATAGCGTGCGGCTCCACAGACGGGTAAGAAAGCGGGCGGCTCCGCTTGCGGTGCGGTTTGTGGGCGGGCGGCGCGGTTCGTGGGCAGACCGTGCTGCTCAGTGTGTTGGCAGCGCAGGTGAGAGTGAGAGAGCAGGCTCATCTCTCACCGCCCGTGCCTGTCCTGCATTCCTGCAGTGACTTCCGCCCTCACTGTGCAGGCAGCAGAGAGATTACATTATCTCTCTGCTGCCTGACTCTGGGAGTCTGGGACACAGCAAGAGACAACCAAAACTACACCTTAGCAGGCAAGTTAGTGACAATCCGCAAGGTGTGGCAGGCGAAGTGGCAAGTGACAATCCGCAAGGTGTGGCTAGTGACAATCCGCAAGGTGTGGCAAGTGACAATCCACAAGATGTGGCAGGTGACGTGGCAAGTAGGGATGAGCTCGGTGTTCGAGTCGAACATACGTTCGACTCGAACATCGGCTGTTCGATCGTTCGACGAAGATCGAACGATTTGGGCCATTCGCGCCTAATTCGAGTGACGCGAACGGCCCACAATGCACTACGCCATCGCAGTGTCATCCAGGCGCTGTGATTGGCCAAGCATGCACTGTGACCCCGCATGCTTGGCCAATCACAGCGCCGGCAGCGAGGAGAGCAATGATTGGCCACAGGCAGGATGCCTGTGGCCAATTATTGCTGAGGGTGTTTAGTACACGCCCCACACTATAAAAGGCCGCCAGCACGGCGGCCTAGTGTAGTGTGTTCCGGAGCAGGGAAAGAGAAGCATAGGCAGGGACAGTGACATTTTTTTTTCTTGCTTAACCTGGATTCCTTTAGTTTAGGGAAAGAGAAGGATAGGTAGGGAGAGTGTCAGTGTGTTTTACTGTGCGAATCCTTGTTTCTAGGGACAGGGAAGGACAGTGAGGGAAATTCTCCTTGTGCTATAGTGTGCTAAAGCATTGATCATCAACCATCTTTAAAAAATCATTTTTTCTAGGGACAGAAAACTATAGGTAGGGAGAGTGTCAGTGTGTTTTACTGTGATAATCCTTGTTTCTAGGGACAGGGAAGGACAGTGAGGGAAATTCTCCTTGTGCTATAGTGTGCTAAAGCATTGATCATCAACCATCTTTAAAAAAACATTTTTTCTAGGGACAGAAAACTATAGGTAGGAAGAGTGTCAGTTTCTTTCACTGTGATAATCCTTGTTTCTAGGGACAGGGAAGGACAGTGAGGGAAATTCTCCTTGTGCTATAGTGTGCTAAAGCATTGATCATCAACCATCTTTAAAAAAACATTTTTTCTAGGGACAGAAAACTATAGGTAGGAAGAGTGTCAGTTTCTTTCACTGTGATAATCCTTGTTTCTAGGGACAGGGAAGGACAGTGAGGGAAATTCTCCTTGTGCTATACTGTGCTAAAGCATTGATCATCAACCATCTTTAAAAAAACATTTTTTCTAGGGACAGAAAACTATAGGTAGGAAGAGTGTCAGTTTCTTTCACTGTGATAATCCTTGTTTCTAGGGACAGGGAAGGACAGTGAGGGAAATTCTCCTTGTGCTATAGTGTGCTAAAGCATTGATCATCAACCATCTTTAAAAAAACATTTTTTCTAGGGACAGAAAACTATAGGTAGGAAGAGTGTCAGTTTCTTTCACTGTGATAATCCTTGTTTCTAGGGACAGGGAAGGACAGTGAGGGAAATTCTCCTTGTGCTATAGTCTGCTAAAGCATTGATCATCAACCATCTTTAAAAAAACATTTTTTCTAGGGACAGAAAACTATAGGTAGGAAGAGTGTCAGTTTCTTTCACTGTGATAATCCTTGTTTCTAGGGACAGGAAAGGACAGTGAGGGAAATTCTCCTTGTGCTATAGTGTGCTAAAGCATTGATCATCAACCATCTTTAAAAAAACATTTTTTCTAGGGACAGAAAACTATAGGTAGGAAGAGTGTCAGTTTCTTTCACTGTGATAATCCTTGTTTCTAGGGACAGGGAAGGACAGTGAGGGAAATTCTCCTTGTGCTATAGTGTGCTAAAGCATTGATCATCAACCATCTTTAAAAAAACATTTTTTCTAGGGACAGAAAACTATAGGTAGGAAGAGTGTCAGTTTCTTTCACTGTGATAATCCTTGTTTCTAGGGACAGGGAAGGACAGTGAGGGAAATTCTCCTTGTGCTATAGTGTGCTAAAGCATTGATCATCAACCATCTTTAAAAAAACATTTTTTCTAGGGACAGAAAACTATAGGTAGGAAGAGTGTCAGTTTCTTTCACTGTGATAATCCTTGTTTCTAGGGACAGGGAAGGACAGTGAGGGAAATTCTCCTTGTGCTATAGTGTGCTAAAGCATTGATCATCAACCATCTTTAAAAAAACTTTTTTTCTAGGGACAGAAAACTATAGGTAGGAAGAGTGTCAGTTTCTTTCACTGTGATAATCCTTGTTTCTAGGGACAGGGAAGGACAGTGAGGGAAATTCTCCTTGTGCTATAGTGTGCTAAAGCATTGATCATCAACCATCTTTAAAAAAACATTTTTTCTAGGGACAGAAAACTATAGGTAGGAAGAGTGTCAGTTTCTTTCACTGTGATAATCCTTGTTTCTAGGGACAGGGAAGGACAGTGAGGGAAATTCTCCTTGTGCTATAGTGTGCTAAAGCATTGATCATCAACCATCTTTAAAAAAACATTTTTTCTAGGGACAGAAAACTATAGGTAGGGAGAGTGTCAGTTTCTTTCACTGTGATAATCCTTGTTTCTAGGGACAGGGAAGGACAGTGAGGGAAATTCTCCTTGTGCTATACTGTGCTAAAGCATTCCTTATCAACCATCTTTGAAATCCTTGTTTTTTGGACAGTCAGGGAAATTGTCGTTGTGCTATTCTGTGCGAAAGCAATCATCCTCAACCATATTTAGAAATCCTTAAGTAAAGGGACAGAGAAGGACACCTGAAGGTAGCCCTTATTGCTTTTTTCCCATCTCCCTGCAGGCCATCTATTAGAATGTCTGGAAGGCAAACAAGGAGAGGCAGACAGTCAGGAGGCAATAAAAGAGGGCAAGCAGGCTCTGTGTCTGGGGGCAACAGTGCTGGTCGTGGACGCGGTGCATTGTCATCAGCACATGGCCATGGGACACGCTTGTCCTTCTTTTCGGCAGCTGGACATGTTGAGCCACATCATGCCGAAGACTTGGTAGAGTGGATGACCAAGCCCTCCTCCTCCTCCTCATCCTCTCTCACCCAGGCTCAGGGTACTGGCAAAGCAGCTGCCAAAGCGTCCTCTTCCCTGGTATCAATGTCAGACTCATCATCAGTCACTCCTTCCCTAGACCCACCATGTCCTCCTCCTGAGGAGTCCCCCGAACTGTTTGAGCACAGTGTTGGGTACATGCTCCAGGAGGATGCCCAGCGTTTCGAAGGGTCTGATGATGAAACCCAGCTACAGGAAGGCAGTAGCGTGAGAGCAGACAGAGGGGATGCTCAAGAAGGACACCAATCTGGCAGTCATGTTCCAGCAGCTGCAGCATACTGCCAGATTGGCTCCAGTGATGAGGAGGGAGGGGATGATGAGGTCACTGACTCCACGTGGGTGCCTAATAGGAGAGAGGAGGAGGAGGAGGATGAGGAGGAGGCACATCTCCAACGAGGCAGGATGCCCTTTGGTGGCCAGCGTAAGGGCAGTACACTGACGGAATCACACCGCAGAGCTCCGCCTGTGCAGGGCGCTGCCTCTGCCCGTCATTCAAAAAGTTCTTTGGTGTGGGCCTTTTTTGAGGCTAGTGCATCAGATCGCACAGCTGCTGTTTGCAACATATGTCTCAAGCGTATATCGCGTGGCCAAAACATCAGCCGCTTGGGTACCACATGCCTGACCAGACATATGTTGACCTGCCATGCAGCTCGTTGGCAAGCCTACCTCAAAGACCCACACCAAAGAACAAAGCGGACCTCTCCTTGCACCGCATCAGCTGGGATCTCCAACCCCACTATAACTTCAGTCCTCTCTGAAACATGCACTGAGAGGAATGAAGGTGTAGAATTAGGTGTGTCACAGCCAAGTACTTGCGGCCACTCTGCTAGCAGTACACCGACGTCCGATTCTAGCAGGCAAATTTCCCTGCCCCAGCTGCTGGACCGTCGAAAGAAGTTCACTCCCAGCCATCCACATGCCCAGCGGTTGAATGCTAGCTTGGCTAAATTGCTAGCGCTTCAACTGCTGCCTTTTCAGTTGGTAGACTCGGCCCCCTTCCGTGAGTTTGTGCAATGTGCGGTTCCTCAGTGGCAGGTTCCCAAACGCCACTTTTTCTCACGGAAGGCTATTCCCGGCTCTCTACCGGCATGTGGAAGGCAATGTCTTGGCCTCGCTGGACAGGGCGGTCAGCGGTAAGGTGCATATTACCGCTGACTCATGGTCCAGCACGCATGGACAGGGACGTTACCTTTCTTTCACGGCCCATTGGGTCACTCTTTTGGCAGCTGGGAAGGATGCAGGACAAGGTGCAGTAGTGTTGGAGGTTGTTCCACCACCACGCCTCCAAAATGCTACTACTGGTTGTGACACACCTCTCTCCTCCACCCCCTCCTCTTCTTCTTCCTCCATGGCCTCTTCCTGTGCTTTGTCCTCTGAACCAGCGGTGCTCCGTAGCCGTTCAAGGGGCTACGCAAGTACGCAGGCAAAAAGATGCCATGCCGTGCTTGCGCTGGTGTGTTTGGGGGACAGAAGCCACACTGGGGCAGAGGTCCTGTCTGCTCTGCAGGGCCAGGCCGAGAGGTGGTTGACGCCACGCCAGCTTAAGCCAGGAATGGTGGTTTGCGACAATGGCATCAACCTCCTCTCCGCCCTCCGACAGGGACAACTGACCCATGTGCCCTGTGTGGCTCACGTCCTTAACCTGGTGGTGCAGCGGTTCTTGGGCAGGTACCCGGGCTTACAGGATGTCCTGAGGCAGGCCAGGAAAGTCTGTGTGCATTTCCGCAGATCTTATAATGCCAGTGCTCGCCTGGCTGAGCTGCAAAAGGAGTTGAACCTGCCCAAGAACCGCCTTATATGTGACATGCCCACCAGGTGGAACTCAACGTTGGCCATGCTGCAGCGGCTGCACACGCAGCAGAGGGCCATCAATGAGTACCTGTGCGACTACGGCACCAGGACAGGGTCAGGGGAGCTTGTTTTTTTTTCTCCACGCCAGTGGGGCATGATCAGGGATGCATGCACTGTCCTGGCACCATTTGAGGAGGCCACGAGGATGGTGAGCAGTGACAGTGCATGCATCAGTGACACTGTACCTCTTGTCCACCTGTTGGAGCACACGCTGCGTGGAATAATGGACAGGGCACTTGAGGCAGAACAGAGGCAGGAAGAGGAGGACTTCCTTGCCTCTCAAGGCCCCCTTTACCCAGACAGTGTTCCTTCTGTCCCACCCATCGCACAGGAAGAGGAGGAGGAGGATTGTGTCAGCATGGAGGTGGAGGCTGGCACTCAGCATCATCAGCAGCAGTCTTTTAGGGATGATTTACAGTCCCAAGAAACCAGTGGACTTGTACGTGGCTGGGAGGAGGTGGCTGCGGATCATGTCGTCCTTAGTGACCCAGAGGACTCCGGACCGAATGCCTCAGCAAACCTACGCTGCATGGCCTCCCTGATCCTGCAAAGTCTGCGGAAGGATCCTCGTATTCTTCGGATCAAGGAGAGGGACCATTACTGGCTGACCACTCTCCTTGATCCACGGTACAAGGGTAAGGTTGCGGACCTTATGTTACCGTCGCAGAGGGAGCAGAGGATGAGACAACTCCGGGAGGCCTTGCAGAAAGGTCTGTGCAACGCGTTCCCAGAGACTGGGAGGTTACAAACTCCTGGTCCTGGACAACGAGTTGCTGAGGCTTCGGCCAGTCAAAGAAGGAGCGGTGGGGAAGGTGGCCGTCTGACCGATGCGTTCAGACAATTCTTTAGTCCGCAGCCCCAAAGTATGATCGGTTCCAGCAACCATCGCCAGCGTCTGATAAACATGGTGCAGGAATATCTAGGGGCAAGGTCAGACTTGGACACCTTCCCCACCGAAAATCCTCTGGCTTACTGGGTCTTGAGGATGGATCACTGGCCAGAGCTTGCACAGTATGCAATTGAGCTACTGGCCTGTCCTGCATCCAGCGTTCTTTCGGAACGCACATTCAGTGCTGCTGGAGGATTTGTCACGGATCACAGGGTGCGCCTGTCCACCGACTCGGTTGATCGACTGACTTTCATCAAGATGAACCAGTCTTGGATCACCACCAGCTACCACACACCTGATGCTGATATAACAGACTAATTGATTTTAACATGTCACATCCCTTCAAGACTGATGCTGATGCTGAGTGCCTGTGCTGTTATGTTGACTGGCTATCCTCCTCCTCCGAGTCCTCAATGATACGATTGATGATGATAGCTTGGAAGATCATTTTTGTTTATGGGTGCCGCCACCAGTGGCTAAGGCCCAATTTTTCAGCCCCTGTTTAACAGGGGCGTGTAATTACAATTTTTGAAGCAATACTTTGCAACAGGGCTCATTGCTGTGCTCCAAGTACAGTATCTGTGAGGGGTTGGAGTGTTGTGCCACCAGTGCCTAAGGCCCAATTTTTCAGCCCCTGTTTAACAGGGGCGTGTCATTACAATTTTTGAAGCAATACTTTGCAACAGGGCTCATTGCTGTGCTCCAAGTACAGTATCTGTGAGGGGTTGCAGTGTTGTGCCACCAGTGCCTAAGGCCCAATTTTTCAGCCCCTGTTCAACAGGGGCATGTAATTACAATTCTTGATCTAATAATTCACAGCAGGGCCCATTGCTGCACCCACCAAGAGTAACTCTGAGGGCTTACAGTGTTGTGGCAACGCCACCACCACCACCACCACGAAAGGCCCAATTTTTCAGCCCCTGTTCAAAAGGGGCATGTAATTACAATTCTTGATCTAATAATTCACAGCAGGGCCCATTCCTGCACCCACCAAGAGTAACTCTGAGGGCTTACAGTGTTGTGGCAAAACCACCACCACCACAACCACCACGAAAGGCCCAATTTTTCAGCCCCTGTTCAACAGGGGCATGCAATTACAATTCTTGATCTAATAATTCACAGCAGGGCCCATTGCTGCACCCACCAAGAGTAACTGTCAGGGCTTACAGTGTTGTGGCACCAGCACCACCATCAAAGGCCCAATTTTTACTACCACTGTTCAACAATTATATGTAATTACAATTCCTGATATAATAGTTGACAGCAGGGCGTTCCAGCACCAACCAAGAGTAACTGTGAGTGCTTACAGTGTTGTGCCAACACCAACAACTAAGGGGCCTATTTCTGCAGAGTATATACGGCAGGTCCCTACTTTCAAACATCCAACTTACAAACGACTCCTACTTGCAAACGCAAGAAGACAACAGGAAGTGAGAGGAAATCTACCCCTAGGAAGGAAAATTCTCTCCTGTAAGAATTAATATGGGAGAAAGGTGTCTCCTCTGTACTGATGCTTTATCACCAATCCTTGTTTCAAGAAAAACACCACATTTCAAAAACAGTTGTCATTGGGACGGAAAGTGAGGTGAAATGTTCTGAACAGGGGCACAGACAGCAAAACAAATGTTACAGGGGTGATAACCCTTACCTATGTTTTCCAAAAAGTTTAAAAATAGATTTTTGGGCTGGAGCTACACTTAAACAATGTACCTGTTCAAAATTACAAACACATTCTACATAAGAACAAACCTACAGTCCCTGTCTTGTATGCACCGCCTGTATACGGCTGTTCAGAGTATATAGGGCCTTTTTTATTTTGTGTGCGGTGTTCTCCTTAATATCCATACAAGACCCAAAGGGGCTGGTAATGGGCTGGGGTAGGGGGGGGGGGGGGTCATGGGGTAGCTATGCCATTTTTCTTAAAGATTTTCATCCATATTACCGGGACCAGACATTACATTAAAGCCGCAAGCAGTTTTAAATGGCTTTTTTTTCCTTTAGAAGTGTCATTTTGTGCAGGGACAGTTCTAAACACGGGAAACACGTGGCACTTCACAGGCATACTTTAGACACCCCCCAGGTACGATATTTAAAGGAATATTTGACTTTTTTTTTTCACTTTATGCATCATTAAAATGACTGCTCCTGAAAAACGACCGTTTTTAAAACTTCTTTTTGCATTGATACATGTCCCCTGGTGCAGAACCCGGGTTCCCAAACCCTTTTTAGGACAATAACATGCATAATAGTCGTTATAATTAGCACTTTAGAATTCGAACGTTCGCATCCATTGTATTTAATAGGGTTCTAATGTTCGTACGAACTTTCGGTCCGTTCGCGGGTTCTGGTGCGAACCGAACCCGGGGGTGTTCGGCTCATCACTAGTGGCAAGTGACAATCCGCAACGTGTGGCAAGTGACACGGTTAGGGCTCCCACTAATTGCAGGCCACGGTGGCAAGTGACACACTCAGGGCTCCCACTGATTCTGCATTGAACTATTTAATTTTATATTACAATGTAATCATAGAAATAATGCGCTTCAATCATCCTGACATCATAACAACCATGGTGCCGGGATAATTGAAGCGCCGACACCAGCCATTTCCTCGATAAATTTCCCACAAAAAAAACATATTTTTTGGCAGTGCCCCTCCTGAGAAAAGACTCTGGATCCGCACCTGCTTGCAGCCCTTTAAACTGACTGCTTGGACAGATCTTGGATTAAGATCTTTTTGACCCGGATCAGTACAACTCTGGAATCAATTTGAGCTCTCCTGTAGCTGATACCAAGTTACAACCACTGGTTTGTGGATTTTTTTGGGCGGGGGTTCGAGTTTTTTTTTTATTCTTGTGTAGTGTTTTGTTATATGTAAACTGTAATAGATTCCTCTATTTATTTTATTTTTTCATATCTTTTGGTGTTGCTGGCAATTGTTTTTATGGGGATACCCCATAGTGTGTCATGAAGTGAAAATAAAATCTATTTAAGTGGTGCACATCATAATTTTTTTTTTTACTTTGTCCATTTGAGGTCCAAAATGAAAAGAACCTCAAGTAATGAAAGCGTTTAAACATCTCAAGTACTGTTGTATAGATAGAAATATGCACTTTTATATTTGTACATTTACTATAAACCTTTTAGATTTTTTTTTTTTTTTTAATGTTAACATTTTGTTAGCTTTTAAGCAACTAGTATGACAGATGTGGCTTCAGGTTAGATAACAAAAAAAAAAAAAAAAAACCTGGGAGAAAGAAATTGGTTGGCCTGCCATAACTGCTAAAATCAGGGAAAGGGTGAGAACAACAATAGGTTTGACCCCTAGGGATGTAAAATTATGGCAAGTGGGAAATGTCTGAGTTTGCTGTGAGAAAGATTTGGCATGAAAAGACCAGACCACCACACATGAGGATGCTTCAAGTAGACTTGTGCACAACGGAAAAATTTGTTTAGTTTCGGTTTGTTTCTTTTCGGTCCTGTTGATTCGTAATCGTTCGTAATTTTGCGAGCCACACTCGGGAATACCGCCAGGGAGGTTAATTGGCCTTACGGGTGGCTCTGCACAACAGCATCAGAGCCCATAATACAAGAAGCTCCTGCACATGGGGGTTTATTTACTAAAGGCAAATTGACTGTGTACTCTGCAAGGGCAGTTGCTCCAGAGCTTAGTAACCAAGGTAAAGCATCACTTTGCAAGTGTAGCGAGTATGTACTTTCCCGGGTGTAAATTTAACTGACAGAGACACCAGTGATGTGTAATTCCCTGCAGCCCAGCAGGTGGCGCTGTCGCCATGGGCTGGGGGTTGAGCCATTGCTGTTTGCCGGGCCTCCTTTTTGTCCTCTCTCGGCAGTGGTATGGTGGGGCGGGGAACCCGCTGTGCTTGCTTGGAGAGGGTATAAAGGGGCCGGCCATCTTTGTCACGGGGTCGAGTTCCAGGCACCTTCAGCCTGTGGGCGGTGGTTCGTGTCGGTCCTCTAGGCGGCCTAGGCCTAGAGGACAGCCGGAGGTCGTGTTCCATCTCAGGCACCTTTAGCCTGGGGTGAGGTACTCGGATGGAGGTCTGGAGCTCAGTGCCCAACACTGAGTTCCGCGAGGGACGGAGGTCCTAGGGAACCCAGGGATTGGGAACCCGAATCCGGAAGGCGTAATGGACCGGGGGGAGCTCCTCACTTGAAGACCGGGTGCAGCAGATTGCCAGTGACAGGTGAGCCTCCCACCGGAGACCACCTGGAAGGAAATTCCCCCTCGCTCGGATACCGCAACCCACTTTCAGGAAGGAAAGTGGAGAGTTCATTGTGTCTGGGCCTACTCGCATCCCCACCTCCTTGTTTGTCCTGTTCTCTAAGGGAGTCTAACTGATTATGCTGTTCACTCTAGAAGAAAAAAGGAGTGTTGGACTTTAATGGTGTGGGGCTCTTTTCTGGTGGACATTGTTTAAGATAATCTCACGTGGAGGTTTTTAGGTGCACAACACTGACCCGAAGGTGGAGAAAGAACTTTGCTTACACCGCACTGACACCTGTGGTGAAGGTCAGGCGTGGTGACCCCGCTCCCTCCCCTCTGAGGTACCCCTAGACAAGAAGAGAAACGAGCTGATGCAAAGAGGGGAGTGAGGAGGGTGCTACACAAAGAATACCTAGTCATGTGCAAGGGGAATAAAAAAAATCAGCTTTTTTGCTTGTACATGATTGGATGATGGAAGTTAGCAGAGCTTCTGCTCATTTACTAAGCTCTGGAGCAACTGCTCTTACAGAGTGCATTTGCATTTTCCTTTAGTAAATCAACCCCACAGTTTCACCCTGTATTACTGAGAAAATATTTTATTTTTCTGTTGTGTTCCTTTTTTTTCTGTGGTGCTTTTTATTTATTTTTGAAGTGTGATACAGCATGTGTTCAGAAAATTTGTAGTTTTACCCTCTTCGTGACAATGGCATTTTTTGCTATTCAGGACTACACTATTTTAACTGGTAATTGCGCGTGTAGCGGACCCTCAAATTTGGGGTCGCTATGCCTGAAATTTAGAGGGTAGCCTGGGCAATAGTTTGGCTCAGACTGTTTAATTTCCTTAGATTGGACTCTGCTTTGCTCTGGTGTTGCCTGGATGTATAGTTCCCCTTGACCTGTAGGTGGCATTGTTGCCCAGGTCTCGGGTCGAACCACAGGTGGCATTGTGGTGTGATTGGGTGTCCTCTCTCGGCGGTTGTACAGTGGGCGTGGTCTACCTGCTGTGCATGCCGGGAGAGGGTACTTAAGGGGCAGACGCCATTGGGTCTGGGTTCCTCGGCACATACCCCACCTTCGGTGGCCCTTATAGCCAGGGGTATGTGTGAATGTGCTGGGTCCCGGGCACCTTTGGCCCGAGGCTCCATCGTTCCAGGTGGGCCCAGTACCTTTAACTGAGTCCTACAATCAGGCCATCGGAATCCCAGGGTACCCGTGGGAGGGTGGTCCGCTCTGAGAGAGAGGAAACCAGGGGAGGACCTGTCCGGAGGATTGGTGAAGGAAGTCACTGTTCCGGGAGAGGCCTGGTTGCCTGTCAGAGGGAAGGATTCTGTAAGTCACAAGATAGCTCCTGTAATGTGCCCCATTGGCACCTATGGTCTCCAAAAGTTACAGGTGCTCAAAAGTTTTGGATTCAGGAACTAAAGGATTCTGTGGCAGAGGATCTCCTGAACTGTCCTTGGAGGGGACGAATCTAAAGAAATTGTTTGTTTTTCATTCCGGCTGATAGAACCGTGAGAGGGATCTATCCGGGTGGTGAGCAAAACCCACTCAGGCTTGAGTGGCGACGAGGGTAATTAAGTGCTGCGTGCCTGAACCAACCTCCCTACTCAACTTTATTTTTATCTTCAACTTCCTTTACCAAGTTATGAGCAGAGAAAAATAAACTTGTCTGTTGGAGTTTAACCAGGTAACGACCGTTCACTGTATATATACGTCGGCAGAATGGCACGGACAGGCACAATCACGTACCTGTACGTGCCTGCCTTCGTATGGGTGGGGGGTCCCATCGGACCCCCCTCCGGTACAGTGAGCGGCCGGGATCGCTTCGGGAGCGATCCGTGATGAGGGGGCCGCCATTAGATTCTGGCCACCCCCTCACGATCGCTCTCGGCGAATGAAAAGCTTCCTCTGCCTGTGTAGTGTTTACACAGGCAGGAGGAAGTGATGTCATCTCTCATGCGGCGCCATAGGCGTGCGCACAGGGTGTGCCAGGTGTGCCCAGGCACACCCTAATCACCCTGTGCAGAACAGATTCCCCCTACTGACCTGGGTCCCCCTCCTTCCCTCCACAGCACTTCCGGCTTCCCTCCTCTCCCACCGGTTGTTGCTGTGGATGTCTTAAGATGAGTGGGGGAAGAGGCCAGTAAATATGCCATTTACCGGCCCCTTCCCTTTTTGAATGAACATCGTGAGTGATCAGTAGATCAGTAGAGTGTGTTTGAGCTTTGGGGTGCACACCCTAATGCCAAAGGCTGCGCACACCTATGTGCGGCGCTCACATATACCGAGCGCCGCATGAGAGAAGACATCAGGTTAGTGCACTAAACAGCACACTGACACCAGGACACATAGGCACACGATTGCCCCCCCAGGCCCCCCCAGACACCCCCAGATCACCCCCCAGATCACCCCCCAGCCCCCAGTCACAGTGTCACTGATTGCAGTGACCATTTATTTACTGATTACTGCAATCAGTGACATTTGTGACTGTAAAAGTGTCAGGGCAGAGTGTTTTAGGTCCAGTGTAGCCCCCTACCCCCCCTAATAAAGGTTTAACCCCTTGATCGCCCCCAGGTAACCCTTTCACTGCTGTTACTAAGCAATCATTTTTCTGATCGCTGTCTTAGTGTCGGTGATGCCGATAGGTAGCCAGTTATTTTTTTTAGGTTCGCCGCAGGTTTTTATAGCGTCGGGTACCCCCATATATTACCTAATAAAGGTTTAACCCCTTGATCGCCCCACCAGGTAACCCTTTCACCCCCTTTTGCCAGTGTCACTAAGCGATCGTTTTTCTGATCGCTGTCTTAGTGTCGGTGATGCCGATAGGTAGCCAGTTATTTTTTTTTTCGGTTCACCGCAGGTTTTTATAGCGTCAGGTACCCCCATATATTACCTAATAAAGGTTTAACCCCTTGATTGCCCCCCAGGTAACCCTTTCACCCCCTTTTGCCAGTGTCACTAGGCGATCATTTTTCTGATCGCTGTCTTACTGTCGGTGATGCCGATAGGTAGCCAGTTATTTTTTTTTAGGTTCGCCGCAGGTTTTTATAGCGTCAGGTACCCCCATATATTACCTAGTAAGGTTTATCCCCTTGATCACCCCCCAGGTAACCCTTTCACCCCCTTTTGCCAGTGTCACTAAGTGATCGTTTTTCTGATCGCTGTATTAGTTATGCTGGTGCCGATAGGTAGCCAGTTATTTTTTTTAGGTTCGCCGCAGGTTTTTATAGCGTCAGGTACCCCCATATATTATCTAATAAAGGTTTTAACCCCCTAATTTCCCCTAGTTAACCCTTTCACCAGTGATCACCGTATAAGTGTTACTGGTGACACTGGTTAGCCAGTTAGTTATTTTGTTATTTAGGTTCCCCGTCAGGTTTTTATATAGCGTCAGGTACCCCCATATATTACCTAATAAAGGTTTAACCCCCTGATTGCCCCTAGTTAACCCTTTCACCAGTGATCACCATATAAGTGTTACGGGTGATGCTGGTTAGTTAGTTTGCTTTTTATAGTGTCAGGGCACCCGCCGTATATAACCCAATAAAGGTTTAACCCCCTGATCGCCTGGTGGGTGATATCAATTAGGTTTTAGTGTCAGAGAGGGTCTGCGTCGCCCCAGGCAGCGTCAGGTTAGTGCCAGTAACGCTAACACCCACGCGTGAAGCATACACCTCCCTTAGTGGTATAGTATCTGAACAGATCAATATCTGATCTGATCAGATCTATACTAGCGTCCCCAGCAGTTTAGGGTTCCCAAAAACGCAGTGTTAGCGGGATCAGCCCAGATACCTGCTAGCACCTGCGTTTTGCCCCTCCGTCCAGCCCAGGCCACCCAAGTGCAGTATCAATCGATCACTGTCACTTACAAAACACAACACACATAACTGCAGCGTTCGCAGAGACAGGCCTGATCCCTGCGACTCCAGTGCTGTAGGAGGTGATTTCACCACCACAGTTTAAAAAAAAAGAGCATATATGCCGAAGCAGGGGGGCAGCAGGGGCGGAGGAGCGATTTTGCTCCTAATACGGTCAAAATTTCGACGAGGCATGCCCGTGGAAAAGTCCGACCATGTGTGTGCGGCATAACTTTTGCAGGAGGATGCCCCCATGCTTCGGCATATATAAATGGTGCATGTATGCCCATCTTTAGAAGTGGCTGAATGAAGGGAGGTATTCTAATGGTGGGCATACCTACTGATCAATCTCTTTTTTTCGTTCAGCCAACAGGCTGCATGAAAAAAAAGATTACAATACATGTCCAACAAGGACCAGCAACGTACTGGTATGTTGCTGGACTTTGGTTATACCAGATTGATGCCTGCGGGTTTAGGTATCATCTTGGTATCATTCTTTTCAGCCAGCGGCCGACTTTCATGTAAAAGCAATCCTAGCGGCTAATTAGCCTCTGGACTGCTTTTACAAGCAGTGGGAGGGAATGTCCCCCCCCGGATATATAAAGCGCCATTGGGAAATTGGGAAAGCATTTTATCACACTGATCTTGGTGTGGTTAGATGCTTTGAGGGCAGAGGAAAGATCTAGGGTCCCTTAGACCCCAGTTTTTTCAAAAAAAGTGTACCTGTCACTACCTATTGCTATCATAGGGAATATTTACATTCCCTGAGATAACAATAAAAATGATAAAAAATAAAAAAAATATGGAAATAACAGTTTAAAAAAAAAAAAAATTATAAAAAAAAAAAAGCACCCCTGTCCCGCCCTGCTCTTGCGCAATGGCGAACGCAAGCATCGGTCTGGCGTCATATGTAAACAGCAATTGCATCATGCATGTGAGGTATCACCGCGAAGGTCAGATCGAGGGCAGTCATTTTAGCAGTAGACCTCCTCTGTAAATCTAACGTGGTACCCTGTAATGGTTTTTAAAGGCTTTTAAAAATGTATGTAGTTTGTCGCCACTGTGCGTTTGTGCGAAATTTTAAAGCATGTCATGTTTGCTATCTATGTACTCGGCCTAAGATCATCTTTTTTATTTCATCAAACATTTGGGCAATATAGTGTGTTCTAGTGCATTAAAATTAAAAAAAGTGTATTTTTTCCCCAAAAAATGCGTTTGAAAAATCGCTGCGCAAATACTGTGTGGAAAAAAAAATGCAACACCCACCATTTTAATCTGTAGGGCCTTTGCTTTAAAAAAATATATAATGTTTGGGGGTTCAACATAATTTTCTTGCAAAAAAAATAAATGTTTTCATGTAAACAAAAAGTGTCAGAAAGGGCTTTGTCTTCAAGTGGTTAGAAGAGTGGATGTAAGCTTTCTAATGTTGTGTATAAAATGCCAGGACAGTTCAAAACCCCCCCAAATGACCCCATTTTGGAAAGCAGACACCCCAAGCTATATACTGAGAGGCATGTCGAGTCCATGGAATATTTTATATGTTGACACAAGTTGCGGAAAAAAGACAATTTTTTTTTTTTTTGCACAAAGTTGTTACTAAATGATATATTGCTCAAACATGCCATGGGCATATGTGGAATTACACCCCAAAATACATTCTGTTGCTTCTCCTGAGTACGGGGATACCACATGTGTGAGACTTTTTGGGAGCCTAGCCGCGTACGGGCCCCCAAAAACCAAGCACCGCCTTCAGGATTTCTAAGGGCGCAAATTTTTGATTTCACTCCTCACTACCTATCACAGTTTCGAAGGCCATAAAATGCCAAAATAGCACAAACCCCCCCCCCCAAATGGCCCCATTTTAGAAAGTAGACACCCCAAGGAAATTGTTGAGAGGCATGTTGAGCCCATTGAATATTTATTTTTTTGTCCCAAGTGGTTAAATAATGACAAAAAAAAATAAAAATACAAAAAGTTGTCACTAAATGATATATTGCTCACACATGCCATGGTTATATGTGGAATTGCACCCCAAAATAAATTTTGCTGCTTCTCCTGAGTACGGGGATACCACATGTGTGGGACTTTTTAGGAGCCTAGCCGCGTACTGGACCCCGAAAACCAAGCACCGCCTTAAGGATTTCTAAGGGCACAAATTTTTGATTTCACTCCTCACTACCTATCACAGTTTCGAAGGCCATAAAATGCCAAAATAGCACAAAACCCCCCCAAATGACCCCATTTTGGAAAGTAGACACCCCAAGCTATTTGCTGAGAGGCATGGTGAGTATTTTACAGCTCTCATTTGTTTTTGAAAATGAAGAAATAAAATATATATTTTTTTTTTTTTCAATTTTAAAAACTTTGTGACAAAAAGCGAGATCTGCAAAATACTCACCATACCTCTCAGCAAATAGCTTGGGGTGTCTACTTTCCAAAATGGGGTCATTTTGGGGGGATTTGTGCCATCTGGGCATTCCATGGCCTCCGAAACTGTGATAGGCAGTGAGGAGTGAAATCAAACATTTATACCCTTAGAAATCCTGAAGGCAGTGCTTGGTTTTTGGGGTCCCGTACGCGGCTAGGCTCCCAAAAAGTCTCACACATGTGGTATCCCCGTACTCAGGAGAAGCAACAGAATGTATTTTGGGGTGTAATTCCACATATAACCATGGCATGCGTGAGCAATATATCATTTAGTGACAACTTTTTGTAATTTTTAATTTTTTTTTGTCATTATTCAATCACTTGGGACAAAAAAAAAATATTCAATGGGCTCAACATGCCTCTCAGCAATTTCCTTGGGGTGTCTACTTTCCAAAATTGGGTCATTTGGGGGGGTTTGTACTGCCCTGCCATTTTATCACCTCAAGAAATGAGATAGGCAGTCATAAATTAAAAGCTGTGTAAATTCCAGAAAATGTACCCTAGTTTGTAGACGCTATAACTTTTGCGCAAACCAATAAATATACGCTTATTGACATTTTTTTTACTAAAGACATGTGGCTGAATACATTTTGGCCTAAATGTATAACTAAAATTGAGTTTATTCGATTTTTCTTATAACAAAAAGTAGAAAATATCTTTTTTTTTCAAAATGTTCAGTCTTTTTCCGTTTATATCGCAAAAAAAAAAAAAAAATCGCAGAGGCAATAAAATACCATTAAAAGAAAGCTCTATTTGTGGGAAGAAAAGGACGCAAATTTCGTTTGGATACAACATTGCATGTCCGCACAATTTCCAGTTAAAGCAGCGCAGTGCCAAATTGTGAAATCACCTCTGGTCATTAAGCTGCGTAATGGTCCGGGGCTTAAGTGGTTAACACTGTTTGGACATTGGCCTTCTTATTAGAGAAAATAGACTTTTCCCTACACTCTAGGGACAAGAACTAGACATGTGCACATTGAAATATTTCGTTTCGGAATTTTAGTTTTCGTCCGAAAAATTTATTTATTTAGTTACTCCTGAAATTCGTTTTCATTTATTTTGTTTTTCGTTAGAAATTGCATTATTCCGAAAATCTGAATTAATTAAGGTCAAATCTGTCATTGAAGGTTAATGGTGTCTGTCGAATGTTCAAAGAAGATTCGATGGAGCAGCGAAACTGTACGACGCCCCTATCATACATTTCCGGTCGAATGTTCCGCCTACAAGCTATAGTAGAATCCTAATGTTGTATGACTAGTAATAATTATATTTATTAATTACTATTACTAGTCAACAAACATTAGAATTCTTCTATAGCCTATGGGCGGATGCATTTGACCGGAAATGTACGATTGCAGCGTCGTACAGTTTAGCTGCTCCGTCGAATCTTCTAACTTTCGACAGACACCATAAGCCTTCAATGACAGATTCAACGTTTGTATCTTTTTCGATACTTTGTCGAATTTTCGTCGTTCATGTTGAATTGTCAAGTTAGTTCTACCTATTTTACTGCTCCTCCTCTTTGGTTACAATCAGCCAATAACATTCATCATCATCATTATTTTTATTTTACTTCCCCCACCCAATTCCAGCAGCGATCTTTTCTCTCTATGTTGAATCTTTTCTCTCTATAATGTCAAATCTTTTCTCTCTATGTCGAATAATCTTGGACTAATAGAGTTAAGGTTAGGCACATTCGACCACAGGTTCGATAGACACAGATTGTTATTGTCAGTGTCACGTTGAATCTCCTATCTATATCGAACTGTTGTCGCAAAGAAAACGAAAATAACGCATTTGTTTATGTCGGATCTTTCGTTTTTTGGATTCTGTGCTTTCGTTTTCGTTTGTTAAAACGATAACGAAAATACCTGAAATTCGGACGAAAATGCATTCGGACGAAAACGAATGCACATGTCTAACAAGAACCAACGGAAGGAGGTAACTCGCTGCAGGACCCAAAAACTGTTAACACCGCTCACCCTCTATACAACATGGAGGACATTGGGCATGTGGCATGGTGTGTCCTGTCCTGCAAGTGGAGGTAAGCAGGATAGGGATCTGTGTGCTACACGCGGTCATGAAATGCTGTTCCCAAATTAAATTAATATCATTTTTTTCACACAAAAAGAGCTTTCTTTTGGTGATATTTAATCACCGCTGGGTTTTTTATTCTTATGTAGCGGACTCCTACCTAGGGGGGTCGCTGTGCTTAAATTTAGGGGTGACCTGAGCGGTAGTTGGTTTGGGTCTTCTAATTGTTTGGACTCTGCTTTGCTGCTGTGTCACCTGGCGTGCAGTTCCCCTTTAGGCGTATAGGTGGTGCTGTCACTTATACCCGGGGTTGAACCACAGGTGATGGAGTGGCTATTAGATGTCCTCTCTCGGCTGCCGTACGGTGGGCGGTTCCGGCCTGCGGTGCATGCCGGGAGAGGGTATATAAGGGGCAGACGCCATTGTTCAGGAGTAGTACCCGGGGACCTTCGGCCCGAGGCTGTGGAGTTCCAGGTAGGCCCAGAACCTTCAACTGGGTCTACAACCAGAAAGGAAAACCAGGGAGCCCAGGTGAGGGCGACCGCTCTGACTGAAAGGAAACCAGGGGAGGATCGGTCCCATAGAGGAGACGAGTAATACAAGATTGCTGTCTCGGGAGAGGCCTGGTGACCTGTCGGAGGGAAGGATTCCTTTCTTCACAGACTGGCCTTGCAGAGTGTCATTACTTAAAGGGGTTGCTCCACCGGAAAAAAAAATTAAAAGCCAGCAGCTACAGCTACAGCAGCTGCTGGCTTTTAATATTTGGACACTTACCTGTCCTGGAGTCCAGCGACGTCCGCAGCAGAGGACGAGCGACCGCTCGTCGCTCTGCTGCTCCCTCCGCCATCCTCGCTGAGGGAACCAGGAAGTGAAGCCCTGCGGCTTCATGCCCGGTTCCCTACGGCGCATGCGCGAGTCGCGCTGCGCCGTTCTGATTGGTGCTCCTGTGTTCTGGGAGCCGAGTGTCTCCCAGAACACCAAGGGAAGTCTGCGGGAAGTGACGTAACTCCCGCAGATTCCCGGAGACAGGACTCCCGGATGTGGGTGAAAATACCTGTCTTAGACAGGTATCTTCACCCCCCTCCCCCCTGAAAGGTGTCAATTGTGACACCGGAGGGGGGGAGGGTTCCAAATAGCAAAAGTTGCTATTTAGGGTGGAGCTCCACTTTAAGGAGGGATCTCCTTGACTTTGACCTTGGAGGGGACTAAGTCACTGTTTGTGCTTCATGCCGGCTGCTAGTGCTATTGAGTGACTATCTGGGTGAGCTATACCCACTCGGGACAAAGTGGCGACGAAGCCAAGAGTGTGCCTGAATCCATCCTATTCTGCTAACCCCTTTCCCCTCTTCAACTTTCTGGTTACTGAAGCAAAAAGAGAAAATAAACTCTTGTTGGAGTTGAAGTGTTGTGTGGACATTGACCTTCTTTGGGAAAGGTAAAAACTTGCCTCTATCGTCTAGAGGGGAGAACCAGTGAATGGAAGCAACTCGCTGCAGGACCCAAATACATAACACCGCCCAACCTCTAACCCAGAGGATGCGGGCATGTGGCATGGTGTGTCTGACCCCACTAAAAGGAAGGTATGAGGGGGAAAAAGATCTGTGTGCTACACGTGGGGGCTCAAGTCCGGGATTCTGCAGCTGTTTCTGGGAGCTGGACTTTACTTTTCCCGCATGGCTCTTTGGAGGTCGGCCATTTTCTAAAAAATTGGACTGTGCCACAAGTGAGAGAAAGGGAAGTACAGGCCTGGCGGTATTTCCAGCTGCGTAGTTCGTGGGTGTGTCTCAAAGTCTGAAAAGGCCGCAAGTTGCGTGCAGCAAGGAGAAGAGGGAAGGATCCCCCGCCGAGTGTGTGTCCCACGTGGTGCGGTTGGCGCCAAAAGGACAATGCTGATTGAACCATTGACGAGGCAACATGTCTACTGCTCCATGGATTTCTGTTTCACCGGGATCTCGTGTTCCTTTGCCCGGCTCACCCATGGACTCTGGGGAAACTACACCCCGAGTGGAAGCCCCTGTTCTTGCTGGAGAAGTTGTTCCTGTGCCCGCTTTGCATGCTGCGGTGTCTTTCGGCCAGCTGTTCTGGAGGCCCGTTCCCCATTGAGGCCGCCTATGCCACAGTCAGAGCATGTGCGTCCCCGGAGATCTCTGGATGCAGTTGTTCTGCCAGGAGCTGGAGATCGGGCGACTATGCCGCCTTTGGCCGGACTGCAACTGCTCTTGCATCGGAAGGTTGCTACGAATTATAGTTGGGAGTACCCGTACGTTCCAAAGAACTTGTTGTTCGAGATTGAAGCCTCCCGGGAACGTTGGTACAGTGACTTGTGTTTTTTTTATTACCACTTCAGGGACAATGCCTTGAACTGCTGCGCTTGACTCTATGCCCAGGGAGTTTACTCTCTGGAGGTTTGAAGGACAATTTTTCTTGTTTCCTTCCCTCTTTTGAGAAAAAAAGAAAGAGAACTGAACTTTGGGGTAGAGTTAGTCAGGGCCAAGATGGAAGCCGCCGTGATCAACAAAAGAGATTCTTGTGTTGTGGTGCGTCTATGCGCACTTAGGTTAGGTAGTGATGTGTGCTGCCACTAGGTGGTGGTGGTTTACAAAACCCTTTCATACACTAACATTGAGAAACGTTATTACATATGTTAGATTTAGTGTATGCAGCTTTAGTTGAAGGGAGTTAGTTATCTTTTCTCGGAGAGATAGCTCACTTCTGAATATAATGATAGGATGTTTTATTGTGTGCTGTGTTTTTCTTTCCCATGCAGGAAGACCATCAAGCAACTAGACCGGAGAATGGGTGGGATACAGTTGTGATAGGATGATGGGAGGGATTGTTAAATGATGTGTATTGAAAACTGTTTCTGTCCTTCTACCCTTTACTATAATTCCAGGCTTTGATTCAGGCACCAAATTCAGTGTATATAGTTCCAGGAATAAATTTGCGCTTGCTCAGGATTGAGTGTAAAGATTTATTTCAGACACTGGGGACAGTGTCTCTTTAAGGGAGGGGTGTATGTAGCGGACCCCTACCTAGGGGGGTCGCTGTGCCTAAATTTAGGGTTGACTTGAGCGGTAGTTGGCTCGGGTCTTCTAATTGTTTGGACTCTGCCTTGCTGCTGTGTCACCTGGCGTGCAGTTCCCCTTTAGGCGTATAGGTGGTGCTGTCACTTATACCCGGGGTTAAACCACAGGTGATGGAGTGGCTATTGGATGTCCTCTCTTGGCTGCCGTACGGTGGGCGGTTCCGGCCTGCTGTGCATGCCGGTAGAGGGTATATAAGGGGCAGACACCATTGTTCAGGAGTAGTACCCGGGGACCTGTACCCGGAGGAGTGTGCCCCTCTAAGAGGGGGGGTGCGCCCAACTTTGACTAAGGAGTCTCGGGCACCTTCGGCCCGAGGCTGCGGAGTTCCAGGTAGGCCCAGTACCTTCAACTGGGTCTACAACCAGAAAGGGAACCCAGGGAGCCCAGGTGAGGGCGACCGCTCTGACTGAGAGGAAACCAGGGGAGGATCGGTCCCATAGAGGAGACGAGTAATACAAGATTGCTGTCGGAGGGAAGGATTCCTTTCTTCGCAGACTGCCCTTGCGGAGTGTCGCTACTTAAGGAGGGATCTCCTTGACTTTGTCCTTGGAGGGGACTACGTCACTGTTCGAGCTTTATGCCGGCTGCTAGTGCTATTGAGTGACTATCCGGGTGAGCTGTACCCACTCAGGACCGAGTGGCGACAAAGCCAAAAGTGTGCCTGAATCCATCCTATTCTGCTAACCCCTTTCCTCTCTTCAACTTTCTGGTTACTGAAGCAAAAAGAGAAAATAAACTCTTGTTGGAGTTGAAGTGTTGTGTGGACATTGACCTGCTTTGGGAAAGGTAAAGACTTGCCTCTATAGTCTAGAGGGGAGAACTAGTGAATGGAAGCAACTCGCTGCGGGACCCAAATACATAACACCGTCCAACCTCTAACCCAGAGGACACGGGCATGTGGCATGGTGTGTCTGACCCCCCTAAAAGGAAGGTAAGAGGGGGAAAAAGATCTGTGTGCTACAATTATATTAAAGGAAAAATGACCAAAAACTAAAAAAACTATATTTTTTACTTTCTGCTATAAAACATTAACAATAAAACATTTAAAAATTCTAATTTCTTCATACATTTAGGCTAAAAATTATTCTGCTAATTATGTCTTTGGTAAAAAAAAAAAAAACAATAAGTGTATATTAATTGGTTTGTGCGAAAGTCATAGCGTCTACAAATGATGGTATATATACTGGACTATACTTATTTTTTTTTTTATAATAGTAATGGCAGTGATCAGCGACTTAAAGTGGGACTGTGATAGTGGGCAGGCAATCTGACACTGACACTTTTTGGGAACTGGCTGACACTGACATCACCAGTGACACCAATACAGTGATCAGTTTTAATAGTATACACTGTCACTGTACTGTACTGCCAATGACCCTGGCTGGGAAGGGGTTAACATCTAGGAGAAATCAAAGGATTAACTGTGTGTCTAACAAGTGTAAAGTGTGATGCTTTTACTAAGCAACGTGACTGCGACTGCTTTGCAGGGAGAAAAAAAACAGCCACATCGCTGCTCTCTGTAGAGTGCACTGAGTTGTTTACCAACACAGGGCTCCCTTATGTAATTCACTGATTGGCTTGTGCTGTAGAAAATGACACCCTACCGGTACATGTACGTGATTTGGCGCAGCGGGGCCACCCTGCCGTAGTATAA
This sequence comes from Rana muscosa, assembly GCA_029206835.1. Lineage (NCBI taxonomy): Eukaryota > Metazoa > Chordata > Amphibia > Anura > Ranidae > Rana > Rana muscosa. Next base: position 487,080,608 of record CM055116.1, on the reverse strand, counting down.
GTGCGGTGAGTGCTCCTGAACTGGTTAATTACTGATGTTTGGGAAATTTTAAAGTGCAATTGAACTCAAAAAGTGAAGATTTTTCATGTCATAGCAATCAGTTAGAAATGTTAATTATGCCTAAGCAATATCCTGAAAATGTTTCTTTTTGTTTAGGATTTACAGCAATTTTGCAGCGTTTTGTAGACAGTGGTCAAAACGTTTGGCATTTGTTTTGCCACAGTTCCTAAACTCAACTCCATAAAAGCCTATGTGTCCATGTACACAAAGGCTTTTAGCAGAGTTTAGGAGCTACTGCATTTAAGTGAGCTTAAACCTCCCTCTCCTGAACGCAGAAGTAAATGTAGGCTAGTGTACAAAAAGCCTAAATCTCTGGCTCCTATTGTTGGTAGGGTGCAGTTCTTGGCATCTAAGTCACAATATCTTTCTACGGTGTTCCCAAATTATAACCAATAGATACAAATTCTGAAGAGAAAGGGGGAAGGCTCTGTTAAAGCAGAAACACTGTAGGCAAGAGGGAAAGATATATGTCCTCCCATTCTTTTTCTTCAGCCACTACACCCTGTAAGAGGTGTAAAATGATTACAGTTGGTTCGGGCTGTAGAGGTTGGGGGAAAACATGTCTGTGCTTCAACTGAAGGCTTCATGACTGGAGAGACAGTTGAGGGCAGTTTTCTAGTGCTGCAGAGTTCAAGATTAGATCTTTTCCTTGGTTCTAGGAGCACCTTGATCATATTTTGTCAAAAGGTAGGGCACACCTTTAAGGATCACCTGGTGCTAGAATTACTATTCCTATTGGCATTCAGGGGTCAACATATACAATAACCCTTTTATGTGAATCAGGTTAAAAGCTGAAAGCAAAGGGGGGGATGTCTGGATGTGAGCGACGGCGGATGTGTTAGAGAGGAGCTCTGGGAATCCTATATTCAATCCTTAGCCATCCGTGGCCGTCCGGAGTGCCATAAACAGCACACATCCACGGCTGCCGCCATCTTGCCGGCATGTACCCTGCTGGAAAGGACTGATCCCGGCCTGGTTTTGAGGTAAGGGACTCTCATCCATCCATCTGCCTGCCCCTCCACCTGCCTGGCATGATCCGGTGGTCTGCTGGGCCGCTGGGACTGCTCGTGGCGGCCAGGTGCGGCCTAGTGTAGCCTGTGGATCCCCAATGTTTCCTAAACCACTGCCCCGCGGGTGTGCGCCGTGGCTGGCCTGCAGTGGACTCGAGAGTGCGGATCCTGCTATTCCCATCTGCCTCATCATCCCTCCACCTCTCTACCGTGGTCTAGAGTGCTGTCCAGGGAAGACTGCTTGTGTGGGCTGGCTGTGGTGTCCTGCGGCCTGGTGTCTCTGCCATCCTTCTACCTCTGCCCCCCTGCCTTGGGCCTTCCCAGCTTTCATCCTTACTGCATTGTCTCTGCCAGGGTGTTTTTTGACAAGTGGAGGTGTGCTGGTGACCACTGACTGCCTGCCCGGACTGCGATCTTCCAGGACTCACTACTTGCTACCAACGTGGGTTACCCCCAGCTGCCCCCTGGTCATTGCTCTGGGCACAAGCTCCTTTCATCTATAGGGGTCCCCTTTGGAGACTTACCAGATGTCCCCTCTCTCAAAAAAGGGGAAGAAGAGTTTCAAGGCTGCTGGGACCAACTAATCGCCCCGGCTACTGCTGCCCCCTTCACCGCAGTCAGATCCCATACTGGTTGGACGACTCCGGGCCTTGTTGGCTGAAATGGAGATGGGTCCCGGGGGGGGGGGGGGTCCGGTGACGGAGGAGTCAGCCCCGCTATTTTAAGACAGTACAGCCATGATCCTTGCTATGATCGAGCAGAGTAGGACCTCGCTGCTGGTGCGCATCGACCATCTCGCTGAGGAGTGTAATCCTATAAGGAATGACCATGACAAAATAAGGGGGAGAATGACCGAAACCGAGTCCAGAGTATCAGCCACTGAATATCTTACAGGCACCCATGCCAATTCCATTGCAGAGTTGCAGCGCACAGTACAGTACCTTGTCGCAAAATCAGATGACGCTGAAAACCGACTCAACAATATTAGGGTCCTAGAAGTAGGTCAAAAAAATTACGCGCACCCTGATTAATCAAATCACCACTGCGCACATGAAAAGGTGAAATGAATGAAGCTAACAGCTGCCAACTTAAACAAAGTAATATTGTGAACCGTATTTTAAGTAAAAAATAGTGGCGCTAAACCATATACGATGAGTATATAACTAAACAAATGTATATATCTCAAACCCACACCATGTGATAGTGTGCAAAAATAATATACATAAATATCATACATAAGTGATATATTAAACATATAACATCCTTTAGTGAGTCCCAAACTTTGACAAAAGAATATAAGAAAAAAAGGGGGGTAAAAATAAGTCCAAAAGCAAAAAGATATTTTCTTATATGTGCATCCAAGTGTTTCAACTTAACCACTTAAGCCCCGAACCATTTGGTAGCTAAAGGACCAGAGGTGAATTCAGAATTTTTCACTGCGCTGCTTTAACTGTAAATTGTGCGGACATGCAATGTTGTACCCAAACGAAATTTGTGTCCTTTTCTTCCCACAAATAGAGCTTTCTTTTAATGGTATTTGATTGCCTCTGTGATTTTTATTTTTTGCGATATAAACGGAAAAAGACCGAAAATTTTGAAAAAAAATGATATTTTCTACTTTTTGTTATAAGAAAAATCGAATAAACTCAATTTTAGTCATACATTTAGGCCAAAATGTATTCAGCCACATGTCTTTAGTAAAAAAAATGTCAATAAGTGTATATTTATTGGTTTGCGCAAAAGTTATAGCGTTTACAAACTAGGGTACATTTTCTGGAATTTACACAGCTTTAAATTTATGACTGCCTATCTCATTTCTTGAGGTGCTAAAATGGCAGGGCAGTACAAAACCCCCCCAAATGACCCCATTTTGGAAAGTAGACACCCCAAGGAAATTGTTGAGAGGCATGTTGAGCCCATTGAATATTTTTTTTTGTCCCAAGTGATTGAATAATGACAAAAAAAATAAAAATACAAAAAGTTGTCACTAAATGATATATTGCTCACACATGCCATGGTTATATGTGGAATTGCACCCCAAAATACATTCTGCTGCTTCTCCTGAGTACGGGGATACCACATGTGTGGGACTTTTTAGGAGCCTAGCCACGTACGGGACCCCGGAAACCAAGCACTGCCTTCAGGATTTCTAAGGGCGCAAATTTTTGATTTCACTCCTCACTACCTATCACAGTTTTGAAGGCCATAAAATGCCAAAATAGCACAAAACCCCCCCAAATGACCCCATTTTAGAAAGTAGACACCCCAAGGAAATGGCTGAGAGGCCTGTTGAGCCCATTGAATATTTTTTTTTTGTCCCAAGTGATTGAATAATGACAAAAAAAAAATAAAAATACAAAAAGTTGTCACTAAATGATATATTGCTCACACATGCCATGGTTATATGTGGAATTGCACCCCAAAATACATTCTGCTGCTTCTCCTGAGTATGGGGATACCACATGTGTGGGACTTTTTAGGAGCCTAGCCGCGTACGGGACCCCGAAAACCAAGCACCGCCTTCAGGATTTCTAGGCACAAATTTTTGATTTGACTCCTCACTACCTATCACAGTTTCGAAGGCCATAAAATGCCAAAATAGCACAAAACCCCCCCCAAATGACCCCATTTTGGAAAGTAGACACCCCAAGCTGTTTGCTGAGAGGCATGGTGAGTATTTTACAGCTCTCATTTGTTTTTGAAAATTAAGAAAGAATTTTTTTCTTTTTTTCTTTTTTTTTTTCAATTTTCAAAACTTTGTGACAAAAAGCGAGATCTGCAAAATACTCACAATACCTCTCAGCAAATAGCTTGGGGTGTCTACTTTCCAAAATGGGGTCATTTGGGGGGGTTTTGTGCCATCTGGGCATTCCATGGCCTCCGAAACTGTGATAGGCAGTGAGAAGTGAAATCAAAAATTTACACCCTTAGAAAGCCTGAAGGCGGTGATTGGTTTTTGGGGTCCCGTACGCGGCTAGGCTCCCAAAAAGTCTCACACATGTGGTATCCCCGTACTCAGGAGAAGCAACAGAATGTATTTTGGGGTGTAATTCCACATATGCCCCTGGCATGTTTGAGCAATATATCATTTAGTGACAACTTTGTGCAAAAAAAAAAAAAATTCTTTTTTCCGCAACTTGTGTCAACATATAAAATATTCCATGGACTCGACATGCCTCTCAGTATATAGCTTGGGGTGTCTACTTTCAAAAATGGGGTCATTTGGGGGGGTTTTGAACTGTTCTGGCATTTTATACACAAAATTAGGAAGCTTACATCCACTCTTCTAACCACTTGAAGACAAAGCCCTTTTTGACACTTTTTGTTTACATGAAAACATATTTTTTTTGCAAGAAAATTATGTTGAACCCCCCAACATTATATATATTTTTAAAGCAAAGGCCCTACAGAATAAAATGGTGGGTGTTGCATTTTTTTTTTCTACACAGTATTTGCACAGCGATTTTTCAAACGCATTTTTTGGGGAAAAAATACACTTTTTTTAATTTTAATGCACTAAAACACACTATATTGCCCAAATGTTTGATGAAATAAAAAAGATGATCTTAGGCCGAGTACATATATACCAAACACGACATGCTTTAAAATTTCACACAAACGCGCATTGGCGACAAACTACATACATTTTTAAAAGCCTTTAAAAGCCTTTACAGGTTACCCCGTTAGATTTACAGAGGAGGTCTACTGCTAAAATTACTGCCCTCGATCTGACCTTCGCGGTGATACCTCACATGCATGGTGCAATTGCTGTTTACATATGACGCCAGACCGACGCTTGCGTTCGACATTGGGCAAGAGCAGGGCAGGACAGGGGTGCTTTTTTTTTTTTTTTTTTATTATTAATTTTGTTTTTTTATTTTATTTTTAAATTGTTCCTTCCATATTTATTTTTTTTATCATTTTTATTGTTATCTCAGGGAATGTAAATATCCCCTATGATAGCAATAGGTAGTGACAGGTACTCTTTTTTTGAAAAAACTGGGGTCTAGACCCTAGATCTTTCCTCTGCCCTTAAAGCATCTGACCACACTAAGATCGGTGTGATAAAATGCTTTCCCAATTTCCCAATGGTGCTTTTTATATCCGGGGGGGAACATTCCCTCCCACTGCTTGTAAAAGCAGTCCAGAGGCTAATTAGCCACTAGGATTGCTTTTACATGAAAGCCGGCCGCTGGCTGAAAAGAATGATACCAAGATGATACCTAAACCCGCAGGCATCAATCTGGTATAACCATTCAAAGTCCAGCAACATACCAGTACGTTGCTGGTCCTTGTTGGACATGTATTGTAATCTTTTTTTTTCATGCAGCCAGGTGGCTGAACGAAAAAAGAGATTGATCGGTGGGTATGCCCACCATTAGAATACCGCCCTTCATCCACCCACTTCTAATGATGGGCATACATGCACCATTTATATATGCCGAAGCATGGGGGCATCCAACAGCAAAAAAGTTATGCCGCACACACATGGTCGGACTTTTCCACGGGCAAGCCTCCGTCGGAATTTCGACCGTATGTACGCGGCATTAGGAGCAAAATCACTCCTCCGCCCCTGCTGCCCCAATGCTTCGGCATATTTGCTTTTTTTTTTTAACTGTGGTGGTGAAATCACCTCCTACAGCACTGGAGTCGCAGGGATCAGGCCTGTCTCTGCGAACGCTGCAGTTACGTGTGTTGTGTTTTGTAAGTGACAGTGATCGATCGATACTGCACTTGGGTGGCCTGGGCTGGACGGAGGGGCAAAACGCAGGTGCTAGCAGGTATCTGGGCTGATCCCGCTAACACTGCGTTTTTGGGAACCCTAAACTGCTGGGGACGCTAGTATAGATCTGATCAGATCAGATATTGATCTGTTCAGATACTATACCACTAAGGGAGGTGTATGCTTCACGCGTGGGTGTTAGCGTTACTGGCACTAACCTGACGCTGCCTGGGGTGTGACGCAGACCCTCTCTGACGCTAAAACCTAATTGATATCACCCGCCGGGCGATCAGGGGGTTAAACCTTTATTGGGTTATATACGGCGGGTGCCCTGACACTATAAAAAGCAAACTAACTAACCAGCGTCACCCGTAACACTTATATGATGATCATTGGTGAAAGGGTTAACTAGGGGCAATTAGGGGGTTAAAACCTTTATTAGATAATATATGGGGGTACCTGACGCTATAAAAACCTGCGGCGAACCTAAAAAAAATTACTGGCTACCGATCTGCATCACCGACGCTAAGACAGCGATCAGAAAAATGATCGCTTAGCGACAGTGGTGATAGGGGGTGAAAGAGTTACCTGGGGGGCGATCAAGGGGGTTAAACCTTTATTAGATCATTTATGGGGGTACCTGAAGCTATAAAAACCTGCGGCGAACCTAAAAAAATTACTGGCTACCGATCTGCATCACCGACGCTAAGACAGCGATCAGAAAAATGATCGCTTAGCGACAGTGGTGATAGGGGGTGAAAGGGTTACCTGGGGGGCGATCAAGAGGGTTAAACCTTTATTAGATAATTTATGGGGGTACCTGACACTATAAAAACCTGCGGCGAACCTAAAAAAAAAATACTGGCTACTGATCTGCATCACCGACGCTAAGACAGCGATCAGAAAAATTATCGCTTAGCAACAGTGGTGATAGGGGGTGAAAGGGTTACCTGGGGGGCGATCAAGGGGGTTAAACCTTTATTAGATAATTTATGGGGGTACCTGATGCTATAAAAACCTGCGGCGAACTTAAAAAAAATTACTGGCTACCGATCTGCATCACCGACGCTAAGACGGCGATCAGAAAAATTATCGCTTAGCGACAGTGGTGATAGGGGGTGAAAGGGTTATCTGGGGGGCGATCAAGGGGGTTAAACCTTTATTAGATAATTTATGGGGGTACCCGACGCTATAAAAACCTGCGGCGAACCTAAAAAAAAAATACTGGCTACCGACCTGCATCACTGACGCTAAGACATCGATCAGAAAAATGATCGCTTAGCGACAGTGGTGATAGGGGGTGAAAGGGTTACCTGGGGGGCGATCAAGGGGGTTAAACCTTTATTAGATAATTTATGGGGGTACCCGACGCTATAAAAACCTGCGGCGAACCTAAAAAAAATTACTGGGTACCGATCTGCATCACCGACGCTAAGACAGCGATCAGAAAAATGATCGCTTAGCGACGGTGGTGCTAGGGGGTGAAAGGGTTATCTGGGGGGTGATCAAGGGGTTAAACCTTTATATGGGGGGGTTAGGGGGCTACACTGGACCTAAAACTAAATGTAGTGACACTTTTACAGTCACAAATGTCACTGATTGCAGTGATCAGTAAATAAATGGTCACTGCAATCAGTGACACTGTGACTGGGGGGCTGGGGGGTGATCTGGGGGGGCCTGGGGGGGCGATTTATGTGCCTATGTGTGCTGGTGTTAGTGTAGTGTTTGTGCACTGACCTGTGTGTCTTCTCTTGTACGGCGCTCGGTATATGTGAGCGCCGCACAGGAGATGACATCACTTCCTCCTGCTTTCTCTGTCTGTGTAAACATTACACAGACAGAGGGGGCATTTCTATTTGCCGGGAGCGATCGCTGGGGGGTGGCCGGAATCGAACGGCCGTCCCCTCATGTCGGATCGCTCCCCAACGAATTCCGACCGCTCACTGTACAGAAGGGGGGTCCGATTGGACCCCCCAACTGTACAAAGGCAATCACGTACACTGTACGTGATTGTGCCTGTCGGTGCCATTGTGCCGACGTATATATACAGTGAGCGGTCGTTAAGTGGTTAAATCAGCAATCAAAGTCCATAAATCTTGAACAGAAAAATCCTTCCACCAACACCGCTGTGACTGTGATTCCTCTCCCAAAGGTATTGCACTCACCAGAAAAAATGACCTAGCACTCTCATGCATAGGCAATCAAGCTTAAACACATCACACAGTGATTGCAGCTCTTCCGACGGTGTCCACTCAATACTCGATGTGAATATGTAAAAGAATAAATAGTGCTTCCAATAGTGAAATACTGTTAAAAAACACTTTATTAAAAAGCACTCGTAATCTTCAAACATTACACTCACATCACTTCAAAGAATAAAAAATACTCCTCAACATAGAAGATATATCACAGTAAAACTTCAAGTAGAATCTTCAACAGGAGGGTTGTTGCAGTGTACTGTATTGTATCACGGCCACGGCGGACCCAGAGCAAAAACCAGCACTCTCACCCTTTGCACGTCCGCCTCCTCTCCTGGATCTGTAGCTACCTCAACAGCCGGTGCTTGCAAACGTTATTCCTCACTTCACTCTAACCGCATAAGCCACGCCCAGACATGTTTCGTCATCCAGACTTAATCATTGGGATTGGCTAAGCGGCAAAAACACCTCCCCTTTATACTCCTCACTAAATACATACGTCACTGACTTGATTAGGTATCCAGAGCGCTTGCGTTATGCCTGTGTCCCCGTGACCACAATACCTCAGCAGCAACACCATCCCGTTTGATCATACAGGGCATAAGTGTATTATTTCAACATCAATACAATCCACATATAATGATTATAGTGTGCTACATCCTAATACTAAAATAAAACCTTTGGGCAGATCCTATATGCATGGATAGCAACCTCCAATACAGACAGGGCAGAAAACACACCATTCCACATACATCACCTCATACTTGAGACACTTATGAGGTAGAAGTATTGCAGACATATTATCAATACATAAAACTATTATTTTTTAGACTCCAACGTGATATTAAATTAAAAATAATATAATAATATATATAAAAATCTTTTTTAATTTGATAAGATCTAATTATTTCAGAGTATATCTCTATAAAAGAGATCTAAAATCTGCTTAAAAACAAAAAATTAAAAATTGTTAATAAAACAATTTAAATCTAATTCAATGTTCAACCCTCTTGGGTGGAGACTCTTGAAAAGGAAAATCCATTTGGTTTCCCTCCTCGATAAATCCCTTACCTGATTGGAGCCCCTCCAAGAGGGTTGCATAATGTCAATACCACAAAATTGCAGAACTGTGGGGTCCTGGCCGTGTTTATCTTTAAAATGTAAAGACACACTGTGATATTTAAAGCCCTTCCTAATATTAGCTAAGTGTTCCGCTATGCGGACCCTCAATAGGCGTTTCGTTCTGCCCACATAATAGAGACCACATGGGCACCACAGCAAGTACACGACATACAAAGAATTACATGTAATAAAGTGTTCTATTTCAAACACCTCATTATCTACATTAGTAATATTCATACGACCCCTATTACTAACTTGCACAGTTCTGCAACAAATACATCTGCGACATGAATAAAAACCTTTAAAATCGATTGACGGAGTTTTAGCCGGGGGGTCCAGAATTTTCTGTACCACCCTATCCCCAAAATTGGGGGCCTTTCTATAAATAAATTTAGGTCGTTCAGGTAGAACATTGCACAGATCTTTATGTCTGCGCAATATATACCAGTATTTGGAGAAGATATTCTCTATCTCCCTATACTGGTAATGAAAATCAGAGATAAACCCCCATTGATGTTGGTCATTAACCACTAAATTTACGTCTTTTTTTCTTAAACATTCTTCTCTTGGTACTTCTGCAATTTCCTTAATTGTTTTAATAATAGTTTCCTCCTTATAACCTTTCTGTAGAAATTTATTTTTTAATATATCGGCTTGTGCGAAATAATCCTCTGATTTGGTACAATTACAGCGAACCCTTAATATCTGTCCCTTAGGGATATTTCTAATCCATGCAGGATGGTGTCCACTCCCAATAGACAGGTAGCTGTTCCTATCCGTGGGTTTGAAGTAAACCTTAGTTAGTATTTTAGTTTCACCCTTCACAATAGTCAAATCCAAAAAGTTGACACTTATATCACTAATGGTGTAATCCAAAACTATATTGTTATTATTGGAATTGAGTTGTTGCACAAATTCAACCGCAGATTCCTTCAACCCCTCCCAAATAAACAGGAGGTCATCAATGAATCTGCGATACAATTTCAATTCAGGTCTATTGTGACTGAAAACCTGTCTATCCTCCCATTCAGCCATAAACAGGTTGGCGAGGCTGGGAGCAAACTTGGCTCCCATCGCCACGCCAACCTGCTGGGAGAAGAATTGATCATGAAAACAAAAATAATTATGGGCCATACAAAAATCAAGTACTTTACCCAAAAAACATTTCTGTATAAATGGTATGTCCTCTCGCTTGCTTAAAGCCCAATTTAGTGCCAGAAGGGCATCATCATGCTGTATGATGGTGTACAGCGAACAAACATCTGCGGTCACAAGGTAGGTCGCCGAAGCTGGATTCAGCTTAACCTCATCGAGTAATCGAAGAAGGTCCGCAGTGTCTTTTAAGTATGCCCTTGTCGCTTTAACGCTTGGTTGCAAGAACTTGTCCAGATATTCACCAAGCCTAGCTGTCACCGACCCGATTCCATTAACAATAGGGCGTGCTGGTGGTAAGATTGCATCCTTGTGAATCTTGGGTTAAGTGTATATTACCGGTATTCTGCATATACTGGGATTAAGGTATCTATTTTCTTTTAGACTAAGAGCATTATTTCAAAAAGCCCCAATCCACTAACAAACTTAATTGTTCCTTATATACTCCAGTAGGATCAGATGTAAGTTTCCTATATGTCGTCTGATCACTCAGCAGCTCTACTAGTTGATTATGCTAAAAGGTTTTATCCAAAAGTACTACCCCTCCCCCTTTATCCGCCGGACGGATTACAATATCCCTTCTGTCTTCTAAAGATTTAATACCTTCCCGGATATATTCAGGGTTTACTCGTTTTTTCGGGTGGAGTTCTTCTATATCCTTTAGTACCAGACTTTTGAATACCTCAACATAATGATTATTAAAATTTTGAGGATAAAATATAGATTTATTTCACAAGCCGCTATCTACTCTTAAGCCCTGTACACACGATCGGATAACCTATGGATTTTCGTCCGATGGATTTGTCCATCGGAAATCCGATGAAACTGTTTTTCATCAGTCTTGGCCACACACCATCAGTCAAAAAACCGACCGTTCCAAACGCGATGACGTAAAACACTCCAATGAGCCGAGAAAAATTAAGTTTAATGCTACTGAGCATGCGTCGACTTGATTCTGAGCATGCGTGGGTTTTTGATCCGATGGACTTGCCCATAGACGATCGGAAATTCCCATCGGTTTTTTATCCATCGGAAAATTTTAAAACAAGTTCTATTTTTTCCATCCGATGGAAAAAAGACCGATGGGTACCATACACGATCGGTTGGTCTGATGAAAACCATCCATCGGACGGTTTTCATCAGTTAAACCGATCGTGTGTACGGGGCTATACTGGTTCATTAATAGATCTTCTAGATGTATCGGAGGGGTGCCTCAAAAAATATTTTTTCATATTAATTGTACGAATAAACTTGTGCGTGTCAATATACATGTCAAATTTATTCATACCCTTACGGGGTGCACATTTAAGACCAAGATTTAGAATGTTTTTTTCTTTATGGTTAAGTTCTATTTTACTCAAGTTGAAGATGCCGGCATCTAGTGATTCCTTCTTCTCTTTCTGGGATTGTTTTCTCCTCCCTGCACGGCATCCTCTCCTTCTCTGTGGTAAGGCCCCGCATCTCTGTTCGAGTAATATGGGGCTGGGGTTCTCCCTCCTCCTCTGTTGTTCACAGGGTGGGGATTGCCTCGTGGTGTACCTCCCCTCCCCCCCGATGATCTAAAAAAGGCGGATATTGTTGTAAATTATATCCGTTATAATCATCAAATCCCAGGGCTTGATATCTATTTTGTGTAGGTATCGCATATCTCTGATCTCCATATTGATTAGAAGGATATTGGTTCCAATGCTGTTGATCAGATTGGGCATTATAAGAATAATCATTCCCCCTATTCTGTTCCCCATGTCTGTAATTATTATAATTTCCTCCGTACTGATTACCTACAGATTGGTTACCTCTATTTTCTTGGGGCATCCCACTACGATTCCCTTTGGGGGTATTACTACGATGACCTCCAGGAATACCAGTACGGTTACCCCTAGGTGTATTTGGTCTTCCCCTGGGGTTGGACATTGTATCTCCCTTATTTTGACAATTTTTTGATGGTATATTTTCAACTATCACTTTTCTATCAGCCACTGTCTCATTGGCACCATCTATTATTTCAATACCGGTACCCGTGGCTAGGCTGGCATTCTGCCATAAATAAACATTGTTACTCTTAAAATCACTTGAGTCTCTATTGTATTTTTTTACTTTTTTTCTTTGTGTGTCTCTGTCCACTTTCTCTAATTTTTTCCGCATATTTGTGTTGAATTCCTTTAATTGATTAGATTCATTCAAAGGTTCCAATTTATTTTTTAATAGATTTATATTTTCATTAAGTCTATCTAGTTTGATTTGTTTTCTTTTCAGAACCAAACTTTGAAGGTCTCTGCCCACCCTATTAAAAAATTCAAACCACTCATCCATATATTTAATATCAGATAGGTCATCCTGGGGAGATACCTCCCAACGTAAGCTTCTGAAAATGAGGTTTTCCTTCTGGTAGTGTTCGAATGTAAAAATGTCCCACCAGGTTTTCACCTGCTTCTCTAGTAGATTCTCTAAAGTTTTTAGAGACCCTGTGATATCCTCCTCACACTCTATCATTTCCTGGTTAGAGGAAAATATACATTCCTGGTCTATCTGTCTATTAGATAGGAATGTAAATGCTTCCATGGCTGCAGATGGTAAAAAACGTAAAAATCTAGAAGTAGGTCAAAAAAATCACGCGCACCCTGATTAATCAAACCACCACTGCGCACATGAAAAGGTGAAATGAATGAAGCTAACAGCTGCCAACTTAAACAAAGTAATATTGTGAACCGTATTTTAAGTAAAAAATAGTGGTGCTAAACCATATACGATGAGTATATAACTAAACAAATGTATATATCTCAAACCCACACCACGTGATAGTGTGCAAAAATAATATACATAAATATCATACATAAGTGATATATTAAACATATAACATCCTTTAGTGAGTCCCAAAGTAAAATGTGAGCTAAACTTTGACAAAAGAATATAGGAAAAAAAGGGGGGTAAAAATAAGTCCAAAAGCAAAAAGATATTTTCTTATATGTGCATCCAAGTGTTTCAACTTAAATCAGCAATCAAAGTCCATAAATCTTGAACAGAAAAATCCTTCCACCAACACCGCTGTGACTGTGATTCCTCTCCCAAAGGTATTGCACTCACCAGAAAAAATGACCTAGCACTCTCATGCATAGGCAATCAAGCTTAAACACATCACACAGTGATTGCAGCTTTTCCGACGGTGTCCACTCAATACTCGATGTGAATATGTAAAAGAATAAATAGTGCTTCCAATAGTGAAATACTGTTAAAAAACACTTTATTAAAAAGCACTCGTAATCTTCAAACATTACACTCACATCACTTCAAAGAATAAAAAATACTCCTCAACATAGAAGATATATCACAGCAAAACTTCAAGTAGAATCTTCAACAGGAGGGTTGTTGCAGTGTACTGTATTGTATCACGGCCACGGCGGACCCAGAGCAAAAACCAGCACTCTCACCCTTCGCACGTCCGCCTCCTCTCCTGGATCTGTAGCTACCTCAACAGCCGGTGCTTGCAAATGTTATTCCTCACTTCATGCTAACCGCATAAGCCACGCCCAGACATGTTTCGTCATCCAGACTTAATCATTGGGATTGGCTAAGCGGCAAAAGCACCTCCCCTTTATACTCCTCACTAAATACATACGTCACTGACTTGATTAGGTATCCAGAGCGCTTGCGTTATGCCTGTGTCCCCGTGACCACAATACCTCAGCAGCAACACCATCCCGTTTGATCATACAGGGCATAAGTGTATTATTTCAACATCAATACAATCCACATATAATGATTATAGTGTGCTACATCCTAATACTAAAATAAAACCTTTGGGCAGATCCTATATGCATGGATAGCAACCTCCAATACAGACAGGGCAGAAAACACACCATTCCACATACATCACCTCATACTTGAGACACTTATGAGGTAGAAGTATTGCAGACATATTATCAATACATAAAACTATTATTTTTTAGACTCCAACGTGATATTAAATTTAAAATAATATAATAATATATATAAAAATCTTTTTTAATTTTATAAGATCTAATTATTTCAGAGTATATCTCTATAAAAGAGATCTAAAATCTGCTTAAAAACAAAAAATTAAAAATTGTTAATAAAACAATCTTCTCCCAGCAGGTTGGCGTGGCGATGGGAGCCAAGTTTGCTCCCAGCCTCGCCAACCTGTTTATGGCTGAATGGGAGGATAGACAGGTTTTCAGTCACAATAGACCTGAATTGAAATTGTATCGCAGATTCATTGATGACCTCCTGTTTATTTGGGAGGGGTCGAAGGAATCTGCGGTTGAATTTGTGCAACAACTCAATTCCAATAATAACAATATAGTTTTGGATTACACCATTAGTGATATAAGTGTCAACTTTTTGGATTTGACTATTGTGAAGGGTGAAACTAAAATACTAACTAAGGTTTACTTCAAACCCACGGATAGGAACAGCTACCTGTCTATTGGGAGTGGACACCATCCTGCATGGATTAGAAATATCCCTAAGGGACAGATATTAAGGGTTCGCCGTAATTGTACCAAATCAGAGGATTATTTCGCACAAGCCGATATATTAAAAAATAAATTTCTACAGAAAGGTTATAAGGAGGAAATGATTAATAAAACAATTAAAGAAATTGCAGAAATACCAAGAGAAGAATGTTTAAGAAAAAAAGACGTAAATTTAGTGGCTAATGACCAACATCAATGGGGGTTTATCTCTGATTTTCATTACCAGTATAGGGAGATAGAGAATATCTTCTCCAAATACTGGTATATATTGCGCAGAGATAAAGATCTGTGCAATGTTCTACCTGAAGGACCTAAATTTATTTATAGAAGGGCCCCCAATTTTGGGGATAGGGTGGTACAGAAAATTCTGGACCCCCCGGCTAAAACTCCGTCAATCGATTTTAAAGGTTTTTATTCATGTCGCAGATGTATTTGTTGCAGAACTGTGCAAGTTAGTAATAGGGGTCGTATGAATATTACTAATGTAGATAATGAGGTGTTTGAAATAGAACACTTTATTACATGTAATCCTTTGTATGTCGTGTACTTGCTGTGGTGCCCATGTGGTCTCTATTATGTGGGCAGAACAAAACGCCTATTGAGGGTCCGCATAGCGGAACACTTAGCTAATATTAGGAAGGGCTTTAAATATCACAGTGCGTCTTTACATTTTAAAGATAAACACGGCCAGGACCCCACAGTTCTGCAATTTTGTGGTATTGACATTATGCAACCCTCTTGGAGGGGCTCCAATCAGGTAAGGGATTTATCGAGGAGGGAAACCAAATGGATTTTCATTTTGAAGAGTCTCCACCCAAGAGGGTTGAACATTGAATTAGATTTAAATTGTTTTATTAACAATTTTTATTTTTTTGTTTTTAAGCAGATTTTAGATCTCTTTTATACAGATATACTCTGAAATAATTAGATCTTATAAAATGAAAAAAGATTTTTATATATATTATTATATTATTTTAAATTTAATATCACGTTGGAGTCTAAAAAATAATAGTTTTATGTATTGATAATATGTCTGCAATACTTCTACCTCATAAGTGTCTCAAGTATGAGGTGATGTATGTGGAATGGTGTGTTTTCTGCCCTGTCTGTATTGGAGGTTGCTATCCATGCATATAGGATCTGCCCAAAGGTTTTATTTTAGTATTAGGATGTAGCACACAATAATCATTATATGTGGATTGTATTGATGTTGAAATAATACACTTATGCCCTGTATGATCAAACGGGATGGTGTTGCTGCTGAGGTATTGTGGTCACGGGGACACAGGCATAACGCAAGCGCTCTGGATACCTAATCAAGTCAGTGACGTATGTATTTAGTGAGGAGTATAAAGGGGAGGTGCTTTTGCCGCTTAGCCAATCCCAATGATTAAGTCTGGATGACGAAACATGTCTGGGCGTGGCTTATGCGGTTAGCATGAAGTGAGGAATAACGTTTGCAAGCACCGGCTGTTGAGGTAGCTACAGATCCAGGAGAGGAGGCGGACGTGCGAAGGGTGAGAGTGCTGGTTTTTGCTCTGGGTCCGCCGTGGCCGTGATACAATACAGTACACTGCAACAACCCTCCTGTTGAAGATTCTACTTGAAGTTTTGCTGTGATATATCTTCTATGTTGAGGAGTATTTTTTATTCTTTGAAGTGATGTGAGTGTAATGTTTGAAGATTACGAGTGCTTTTTAATAAAGTGTTTTTTAACAGTATTTCACTATTGGAAGCACTATTTATTCTTTTACATATTCACATCGAGTATTGAGTGGACACCGTCGGAAGAGCTGCAATCACTGTGTGTGATGTGTTTAAGCTTGATTGCCTATGCATGAGAGTGCTAGGTCATTTTTTCTGGTGAGTGCAATACCTTTGGGAGAGGAATCACAGTCACAGCGGTGTTGGTGGAAGGATTTTTCTGTTCAAGATTTATGGACTTTGATTGCTGATTTAAGTTGAAACACTTGGATGCACATTTAAGAAAATCTCTTTTTGCTTTTGGACTTATTTTTACCCCCCTTTTTTTCTTATATTCTTATATTCTTTTGTCAAAGTTTAGCTCACATTTTACTTTGGGACTCACTAAAGGATGTTATATGTTTAATATATCACTTATGTATGATATTTATGTATATTATTTTTGCACACTATCACGTGGTGTGGGTTTGAGATATATACATTTGTATATGGTTTAGCGCCACTATTTTTTACTTAAAATACGGTTCACAATATTAGGGTCCTGGTGCTGCCTGAGAAGGAGGAAGGGGAAAGCCCGGCTGAATTTGCAGAAGAGTTCTTTAAAAATCTCCTAGGCCTTACGGATGTCCCTCCTACCTACGTGGTTGAAAGGGCTCATTGAGTGCCCACGGGTCGTGCCATCCCGGGGAACCGTCCAAGGCCTTTCCTGGTCCACTTCCTCAACTATCGGGACAGGGACAAGATCCTCTATGAAGCCCGCAAACATCCCACACTCAACTATGGCAACACCCCCGTTCTTCTTTTCCCTGACTTTCCGGCTGACCTGCAGCAGAAGAGGAAAACCTTCAATGATGTTCGTAGACGGCTCCGAGACAGTAAAGACTGGGAGGACATGTGGGATTACCCGCTTAAGCCATTAATTGCAACTAGGGATAAGCTAATCCAATTCAAAATCCTGCACAGAATATACTATACGCCCCAACGCCTTCACCGCATTTACCCAACCTCATTAGCTGCTTGCTGGAGATGCTCTTGCACCCCTGCAGGCTTCCTACACATATTCTGGGATTGCCCACAGGTTCAAGAGTATTGGAGGGAGGTAACTCAATTTATCCATGGGTTAACTACCATACCTATTCCTCTGACAATCAGCGTCTGCCTCCTCGGCCTTATGGAACACCTGGCTTTAGCTAAAGCAACCCCCGCTCTAATAAGTATCCTATTATTTTACTCGAGGAAAGCCATAGTACTAAAATGGAAAAACCCCTACCCTGTCATCATGGAAAATATTAAACAATACAATGTTACCCGTCTACAAAGCAAATTATTTGGCCCGAGGATGCCCCAAAAAATATGAAAAAGTTTGGCACTTGTCTATGACGGATGACCAGCCCACGGGTAATCACCCTGGCTAGATACCCTCCATAACTACCTGGCCATTATGAGTACTGAGGTTCATGCACCAGATAACTAAGTGGTGGGGTTAGTCCAGAGGTCAAGTGATCACACACAATCTTGATTGTTCCCGTAACGTCCAGCTCAGACAGATAGGAGGAAAGAGTAGTTCCACAGGAAAAGATATCTCCTACCATCATCCTACTATGTGAAACCTGGGTAACAAATTTGTGGTTGTATTGGTTCTTTAGTTATAGTTATATATGTGTAGCGGTCCTTCCCCCAGCTTCTCCTCTCTCTTCACGGCTGGTTTTTCTCGTCTAGGGGTATCTGGGAGAAGGGGGAAAGATGCACACCACCAGCTCGGCTCTCTGATGTAGGAAGCAGAGATATGAGCTAAACCCTTTACCTTCGGGTCTGTGTTTTAGGCCGGAACCTCAGCTTCTCCTATGGAGGATGATTGCCACTGTCACTGACAGGGACACTTAGCTTCCTGTAACACGAGTTCCACACCAAGAAAAGTCTAACACTGTTTTATTGACTTGAAACTGGTTGACTTTTAAAAGAACAGACAAGGTGTAGGGAAGAGTAGGTCCAGGCACAACGAATGAATTAAGTTTCTCCTGTTCCGTTTAGCGCAAACAGGCTTGGCGCACAGTTGCTGCCACCGACCGTGAGTTTGGTCACTGCCACTGACCTGGGTGAACGTTGAGGCCCCTGCCACAGGCCTTGGATGAGGCCTGCCACTGACCTGAGAAAGATGGGTCTCTGCCACAGACCATGAGAACATGAAGTACCTTCTTTAGAACAAACGACCCCTGTCAGAGGAAGACATCCATCCGGACGGTCACCAGAGGCCTCCACCGGCACCAGCAAATGCTGCGCTGGCTCTACGGGGAGGTCACGTCTCCGGTCCCTTATGCCCAGGATTCAGGCACCCAATACCAGGGGCACCTTAGGCATGCTTCGCCCTCGCCGGACCCAGTCGAAGGTACTGGGCCCCAGGCCTCCGGGTATAGTAGCTCACCCCAGGCTGAAGGTGCCTGGGATGGAACTCGACTCCACGCGCCCAGGCCAAGCGTGCCCGGGCACAGACGAACCGCAGCAGCCCCCAGGCCGAAGGTGCCTGGGGAATGGACCTCGTGCGCAAGATGTCCGCCCCCTTTATATCCTCTCCCAGCAGGCACAGCGGGTTCCCCGCCCCGCCGTACTAACGCTGCGAGAGGACAAAAAGAGCACGGCTCTAGAAGGGTAGTTCAACCCCGGTCCCAGGTGACAGCGCTACCTAGGGACTGCAAGGAACATGACACCATTCATACCTCCCACACTCCAAAGTGTCCATAAATCCCTAAAATCAATGTATCTGGGCCACCTATTGCCCAGATATACCCCACTAAATTTGACACCCGCTACATATGTTTTAATTTTGAGATACATGGTGAGTTGTACGCTATTATGCACATGTCTATGTGCACCAATTGGCCGGGGTATGCCCCAATGGCCCTGTTTTGTACCTTTTATAATAAAAAATGTCAATAAAAAAAAGCTGACAGCAGAAAAAAAAAAAAAATACCTCCTTTAGCCCATGAACAATGTTTTGAGCCAAAACTAAACCATTTTCAAGCTTGTAGCATTATGATTTGAGCTTAGGAAAGGTCCAGTTTTGGCTTAAAATGTCACTCACGGACTATAGGAACAAAGCTTGTCCTTTGATGTTGCATTTTAAAACGTTTGACATAAAAGAGCTATTGTATCTTAAAATACCTGTATATAGATTGCAACTTTTGGGAATGTCTCCTCTATAGGGGCAGAAATCTTAAATATCTAGACCTCGTGGTTAGTTCCCATCTGTGTGCTTGGAGTCTCATAAGTATTAATTTTGCCCTTACTGAGAGAGTGAGTGGAATAGAGGCTAAATCACTCCAGTGAGCCTTTTTGGTACACAGTCACATTGCAAATTTGTTATTTTGTCAATTTGAGCAACAATATGAAGTTTGTTTTATCTTCTGTATCTGGCCATTCATACATCCTGGGTACTTGAGGACAAGCTGATTCTGCAAAAAAAAAAGTTGATTTACTTGATATGCAGGCACTTATAGCAGGAATGTTTAGTTATTTGGGATTTCCCATATCTTCCTGATTTTTTTCTAAATTGGCTTTAAAGCGGAGGTCCCACTTAAAAAAAATATATTAAAAGCCAGCAGCTACAAATACAGCAGCTGCTGACTTTTAATATATGGACACTTACCTGTCCTGGGCGCCCGCGATGTCGGCAGCCGAAGCCGATCCGTCACTCGAGGATCGGCTGCTGCCGCCGCCATTCTCGGTAAGGGATTCAGGAAGTGAAGCCTTGCGGCTTCACTTCCAGGTTCCCTACTGCACATGCGCGATTCGCGCTGCGCGTCCTCACTGGTCCCTGCTATCTTCTGGGACCTGTGTCTCCCAGAAGACAGCGGGGGAGGACAGGAAAGGCGCCGGAAGTGGCGTAGATCACTGAGGTGATCTATGCCAGGAAGTGGGAGCAAATACCTGTATTAGACAGGTATCTGCTCCCTCCTCCCCCCTGAAAGGTGCCAAATGTGACACCGAAAGGGAGGAGGATTACAAAAAGTGGAAGCTCCATTTTTGGGTGGAACTCCACTTTAAGTAAACCAATTTTTTGTTTAGTGCTATTAATTGGCTAACCATTTACCCATGCCACTTATGTGAGTTGTTGCAGGCTCCCCATATTAGTGTGTTTTCTGCCCTGTCTGTATTGGAGGTTGCTATCCATGCATATAGGATCTGCCCAAAGGTTTTATTTTAGTATTAGGATGTAGCACACAATAATCATTATATGTGGATTGTATTGATGTTGAAATAATACACTTATGCCCTGTATGATCAAACGGGATGGTGTTGCTGCTGAGGTATTGTGGTCACGGGGACACAGGCATAACGCAAGCACTCTGGATACCTAATCAAGTCAGTGACGTATGTATTTAGTGAGGAGTATAAAGGGGAGGTGCTTTTGCCGCTTAGCCAATCCCAATGATTAAGTCTGGATGACGAAACATGTCTGGGCGTGGCTTATGCGGTTAGCATGAAGTGAGGAATAACGTTTGCAAGCACCGGCTGTTGAGGTAGCTACAGATCCAGGAGAGGAGGCGGACGTGCGAAGGGTGAGAGTGCTGGTTTTTGCTCTGGGTCCGCCGTGGCCGTGATACAATACAGTACACTGCAACAACCCTCCTGTTGAAGATTCTACTTGAAGTTTTGCTGTGATATATCTTCTATGTTGAGGAGTATTTTTTATTCTTTGAAGTGATGTGAGTGTAATGTTTGAAGATTACGAGTGCTTTTTAATAAAGTGTTTTTTAACAGTATTTCACTATTGGAAGCACTATTTATTCTTTTACATATTCACATCGAGTATTGAGTGGACACCGTCGGAAAAGCTGCAATCACTGTGTGATGTGTTTAAGCTTGATTGCCTATGCATGAGAGTGCTAGGTCATTTTTTCTGGTGAGTGCAATACCTTTGGGAGAGGAATCACAGTCACAGCGGTGTTGGTGGAAGGATTTTTCTGTTCAAGATGTATGGACTTTGATTGCTGATTTAAGTTGAAACACTTGGATGCACATATAAGAAAATATCTTTTTGCTTTTGGACTTATTTTTACCCCCCTTTTTTTCTTATATTCTTATATTCTTTTGTCAAAGTTTAGCTCACATTTTACTTTGGGACTCACTAAAGGATGTTATATGTTTAATATATCACTTATGTATGATATTTATGTATATTATTTTTGCACACTATCACGTGGTGTGGGTTTGAGATATATACATTTGTTTAGTTGTATACTCATCGTATATGGTTTAGCGCCACTATTTTTTACTTAAAATACGGTTCACAATATTAGGGTCCTGGTGCTGCCTGAGAAGGAGGAAGGGGAAAGCCCGGCTGAATTTGCAGAAGAGTTCTTTAAAAATCTCCTAGGCCTTACGGATGTCCCTCCTACCTACGTGGTTGAAAGGGCTCATTGAGTGCCCACGGGTCGTGCCATCCCGGGGAACCGTCCAAGGCCTTTCCTGGTCCGCTTCCTCAACTATCGGGACAGGGACAAGATCCTCTATGAAGCCCGCAAACATCCCACACTCAACTATGGCAACACCCCCATTCTTCTTTTCCCTGACTTTCCGGCTGACCTGCAGCGGAAGAGGAAAACCTTCAATGATGTTCGTAGACGGCTCCGAGACAGTAAAGACTGGGAGGACATGTGGGATTACCCGCTTAAGCCATTAATTGCAACTAGGGATAAGCTAATCCAATTCAAAATCCTGCACAGAATATACTATACGCCCCAACGCCTTCACCGCATTTACCCAACCTCATTAGCTGCTTGCTGGAGATGCTCTTGCACCCCTGCAGGCTTCCTACACATATTCTGGGATTGCCCACAGGTTCAAGAGTATTGGAGGGAGGTAACTCAATTTATCCATGGGTTAACTACCATACCTATTCCTCTGACAATCAGCGTCTGCCTCCTCGGCCTTATGGAACACCTGGCTTTAGCTAAAGCAACCCCCGCTCTAATAAGTATCCTATTATTTTACTCGAGGAAAGCCATAGTACTAAAATGGAAAAATCCCTACCCTGTCATCATGGAAAATATTAAACAATACAATGTTACCCGTCTACAAAGCAAATTATTTGGCCCGAGGATGCCCCAAAAAATATGAAAAAGTTTGGCACTTGTCTACAACGGATGACCAGCCCACGGGTAATCACCCTGGCTAGATACCCTCCATAACTACCTGGCCATTATGAGTACTGAGGTTCATGCACCAGATAACTAAGTGGTGGGGTTAGTCCAGAGGTCAAGTGATCACACACAATCTTGATTGTTCCCGTACCGTCCAGCTCAGACAGATAGGAGGAAAGAGTAGTTCCACAGGAAAAGATATCTCCTACCATCATCCTACTATGTGAAACCTGGGTAACAAATTTGTGGTTGTATTGGTTCTTTAGTTATAGTTATATATGTGTAGCGGTCCTTCCCCCAGCTTCTCCTCTCTCTTCACGGCTGGTTTTTCTCGTCATGGGGTATCTGGGAGAAGGGGGAAAGATGCACACCACCAGCTCGGCTCTCTGATGTAGGATGCAGAGATATGAGCTAAACCCTTTACCTTCGGGTCTGTGTTTTAGGCCGGAACCTCAGCTTCTCCTATAGAGGATGATTGCCACTGTCACTGACAGGGACACTTAGCTTCCAGTAACACGAGTTCCACACCAAGAAAAGTCCAACACTGTTTTATTGACTTGAAACTGGTTGACTTTTAAAAGAACAGACAAGGTGTAGGGAAGAGTAGGTCCAGGCACAACGAATGAATTAAGTTTCTCCTGTTCCGTTTAGCGCAAACAGGCTTGGCGCACAGTTGCTGCCACCGACCGTGAGTTTGGTCACTGCCACTGACCTGGGTGAACGTTGAGGCCCCTGCCACAGGCCTTGGATGAGGCCTGCCACTGACCTGAGAAAGATGGGTCTCTGCCACAGACCATGAGAACATGAAGTCCCTCCTTTAGAACAAACGACCCCTGTCAGAGGAAGACATCCATCCGGACGGTCACCAGAGGCCTCCACCGGCACCAGCAAATGCTGCGCTGGCTCTACGGGGAGGTCACGTCTCCGGTCCCTTATGCCCAGGATTCAGGCACCCAATACCAGGGGCACCTTAGTCATGCTTCGCCCTCGCGGGACCCAGTCGAAGGTACTGGGCCCCAGGCCTCCGGGTATAGTAGCTCACCCCAGGCTGAAGGTGCCTGGGATGGAACTCGACTCCACGCGCCCAGGCCAAGCGTGCCCGGGCACAGACGAACCGCAGCAGCCCCCAGGCCGAAGGTGCCTGGGGAATGGACCTCGTGCGCAAGATGTCCTCCCCTTTATATCCTCTCCCAGCATGCACAGCGGGTTCCCCGCCCCGCCGTACTAACGCTGCGAGAGGACAAAAAGAGCACGGCTCTAGAAGGGTAGTTCAACCCCGGTCCCAGGTGACAGCGCCACCTAGGGACAGCAAGGAACATGACACCATTCATACCTCCCACACTCCAAAGTGTCCATAAATCCCTAAAATCAATGTATCTGGGCCACCTATTGCCCAGATATACCCCACTAAATTTGACACCCGCTACATATGTTTTAGTTTTGAGATACATGGTGAGTTGTACGCTATTATGCACATGGCTATGTGCACCAATTGGCCGGGGTATGCCCCAATGGCCCTGTTTTGTACCTTTTATAATAAAAAATGTCAATAAAAAAAAAAAAAGCTGACAGCAGAAAAAAAATAAAAATACCTCCTTTAGCCCATGAACAATGTTTTGAGCCAAAACTAAACCATTTTCAAGCTTGTAGCATTATGATTTGAGCTTAGGAAAGGTCCAGTTTTGGCTTAAAATGTCACTCACGGACTATAGGAACAAAGCTTGTCCTTTGATGTTGCATTTTAAAACGTTTGACATAAAAGAGCTATTGTATCTTAAAATACCTGTATATAGATTGCAACTTTTGGGAATGTCTCCTCTATAGGGGCAGAAATCTTAAATATCTAGACCTCG
Source organism: Rana muscosa (assembly GCA_029206835.1). Classification (NCBI taxonomy): domain Eukaryota; kingdom Metazoa; phylum Chordata; class Amphibia; order Anura; family Ranidae; genus Rana; species Rana muscosa. Next base: position 487,056,153 of record CM055116.1, on the reverse strand, counting down.
TGGTTAGTTCCCATCTGTGTGCTTGGAGTCTCATAAGTATTAATTTTGCCCTTACTGAGAGAGTGAGTGGAATAGAGGCTAAATCACTCCAGTGAGCCTTTTTGGTACACAGTCACATTGCAAATTTGTTATTTTGTCAATTTGAGCAACAATATGAAGTTTGTTTTATCTTCTGTATCTGGCCATTCATACATCCTGGGTACTTGAGGACAAGCTGATTCTGCAAAAAAAAAAGTTGATTTACTTGATATGCAGGCACTTATAGCAGGAATGTTTAGTTATTTGGGATTTCCCATATCTTCCTGATTTTTTTCTAAATTGGCTTTAAAGCGGAGGTCCCACTTAAAAAAAATATATTAAAAGCCAGCAGCTACAAATACAGCAGCTGCTGACTTTTAATATATGGACACTTACCTGTCCTGGGCGCCCACGATGTCGGCAGCCGAAGCCGATCCGTCACTCGAGGATCGGCTGCTGCCGCCGCCATTCTCGGTAAGGGATTCAGGAAGTGAAGCCTTGCGGCTTCACTTCCAGGTTCCCTACTGCACATGCGCGATTCGCGCTGCGCGTCCTCACTGGTCCCTGCTATCTTCTGGGACCTGTGTCTCCCAGAAGACAGCGGGGGAGAACAGGAAAGGCGCCGGAAGTGGCGTAGATCACTGAGGTGATCTATGCCAGGAAGTGGGAGCAAATACCTGTATTAGACAGGTATCTGCTCCCTCCTCCCCCCTGAAAGGTGCCAAATGTGACACCGAAAGGGAGGAGGATTACAAAAAGTGGAAGCTCCATTTTTGGGTGGAACTCCACTTTAAGTAAACCAATTTTTTGTTTAGTGCTTTTAATTGGCTAACCATTTACCCATGTCACTTATGTGAGTTGTTGCAGGCTCCCCATATTAGTAGGTCCTTCTGACCTAACTTTAGAAAGTCTGAATTCTTAGATTTCTCTATCAAATTCCCACAGCTAATCACAGCCCACTGCATGTAATCGCTCATGGAGTGATTACCTGAGAATGATCAGCCCTAGACGCAGACTTCTGCACATTTGGCAGCTTTGCAGGTATTTCCTATGTAACCAATTGTCTTAATATTTCTTCTTTGAGGATTAAAGGATACCTAATCACCCAGCATTCCTTGCTCCTCACATATGGCCCTGTTCTAGCTCCCCTTAAACATTTTGGGATTTATTTATTAAAACTAGAGTGTGCAAAATCTGTTACAGCTGTGCATAGAAACCAGTTTGCATTTTTTTTTGTCAAAGCTTAATTGAACAAGCGGAAGTTAGAAGCTGATTGGCTACCATTGACAGCTCCACCAGATTTTGTACTCTCGAATTTTAGTAAATCAACCCCTTTAAATCACCTCTTCTTCACTCTATTTCTCCCAATTCCTCCCCCATTGTCAATTCCTCCTCATCCTTCACAACTTGTCCTCTTACCTGGCCACAACGAGCATCAGAAGCCTGAACCCATGTTTTACTAAAGATGAGCAGTACCTTTTGCCTCTGACTGACAGCTACTGATATCTTGTACAAAAAAAGCAGCTACCTTCAAAAAAAAACAAAAACAACAACAGACTGCATGTAAGTAAACATAGTGGTCCGTCTTACATTAGAAAGTTTGTAATGTTTGTTTTCTTACATTGCCAGCTTTCCAGATCACTTTTTCTCAATGCCTAGAATTACTCTTTAAAGTGGTTGTAAAGTCACTTTTTAAACTTTTACCTACAGGTAAGCCTATACTAAGGCTTACCTGTAGGTAAAAGAAATATCTCCTAAACCTTTACGGTTTAGGAGATATTCCCCTCGCAATGAGCTGCTGACAGCAGCGGCGCATGCGCACAGGGGATTCTCGGGCTAAAGGCTCGGCAGACGCCGAGCCTCGCCGGAACAAAGTCTCCCGCGCGCATGCGCGGGAGTGAGACATCGCGGCTCCAGCCACTCACAGCGCTGGAGCCACGATACCCGGAAGACACGCCGAGGCAAGGTGACATCTCCCTCGGCGTAGACCAGGTAAGTTCCCGACGCCTCGTTCTAAGGTAAGTATTTCATAATGAGCTTGTAAGCTGTGTGTGTATACAAGCTCATTATGCATTTTCCTTTACAGGTGTAAAAAAATAAATAAATAATTAGTGGGTATACAACCGCTTTAACATATGTTTATTAAGTGTGAAAATGCATGACTTTATTTTGTTCACTATAAAGGACAATTAACCTGCAAATGCTAATGAACACTTTCTCTAGATGGATTGCCGAATGACGGCTGCAGCGTGGGCTTCCTGTGTCGGGAGGGCGTCTATAGACGCGGCAGCGTACTCTGTGATCGATGAGTCCTTCGGACTAAGGCTGATCACAGCATGGGGTAAAGGGTCAATCATAGCGGGCCCTTTACCACGTGATCAGCTGTCAGCCAATGACAGCTGATCACGGAAGTAAACAGAAGTCGATTATCGGCTTTTTTTCTCCTCATGATCAGCATGAGCAGAAAAGAATAAAGCTGGTAACCGGCTTCTGTTACAGGGACATTAGTTCCTGCCTCGTTGCCTATCAGTGCTTTTAATTAGTGCCCACCAGTGCTGCTAATCAGTGCCCACCAGTGCCACCTATCAGTACCACCCATCAGTGCCCACCAGTGCTGCCAATCAGTGCAAATCAGTGCCTATCAGTGCCTCATCATCAATATCACCTATCGGTGCTGCCTACCAGTGCTGCCTACCAGTGCCTATCAATGCCGCCTATCAGTGCCCTTTAGTGCTGCCAACCAGTGCCCATTAGTGTCACCTATTAGTGCCCATCAGTGCCACCTTTCAGTGCAGCCTCATCAGTGCCTCCTCATCTGTGTCCACCAGTGCCGCCTCATCAGTGCCCATCAGTGCAGCCTCATTAGTGTTCATCAGTGCCGCCTCTTCACTGCAGCCTATCAGTGCCCATCAGTGCAGCCTCATCCGCGCACATCAGTGAAGGAGAAAAATTACCTGTTTGAAAACTTTTATAACAAACTATGAATTTTTTTTTTCTCAAGATTTTCAGTCTTTTTTTGTTTCTCTAGCAAAAAACAAAAAAACCCAGTGGTGATTAAATACCACCAAAAGATTTGAGTGAAAAAAAATACAGTTGTGTGAAAATAAAAATAAAAAAAATGTTTTTTGGGTACAGCATTGCATGACCGCACAATTGTCATTCAAAGTGCAACAGTGCTGAAAGCTGAACATTTGCCTGGGCATGAAGGGGGTATAAATGCCCAGTAGGCAAGTGGTTAGAAAGTTGGACCACAACAGGTTTAGGGTTTAAGTTACATTAACAAAGTATCTACATTATAACTTCTAACCATTTGTGGTTAGAAAAGACATTTGAATGCTAAAGTAAGCTATTACAATGGGAAAAAATAAATCCTCACTGTGATAAGACAGGCAAACATACAGGACTGTTGCTTATCAGTATTAGTGGATGATAGCCTGGTTCAATTTTCAGAAATACACCAACGATCATAAAATTCTTCATCTTAAGCAATGTTATATGAAAAGCCCATGTTTTTATTTTATATCAGGGATTAGTGATTAGTGAATCCCCCAAAGGTTAAGAATCTTACTCAGAACTCTTTATGCCCTTTATGACTACCTGTAATAGGGGTCATGGAAGTCTGGTGAGTAGGATGTATGATAGGTGATGGTGGTGGACAGTGGCGGTGCATCCATAGAGGGCGCCGGTGCGCCGCCCCTCTCGCTCCCACACCGCCACTGAAAGACAATACACAGATTCATGCATTGCATGAATCTGTGTATTGCCACCGCTGCCGCGCTGCCCACTATACATATGGCCGGCCTCCTGGTGAGCGCCGGCCATATGAATTAGAGCGGCGGCCGGCGGTCGGTGTAACTTGGAAGTGCCTATCAGAGCCAGCGGCTCTGATAGGCTTTCCGAATACAGCTCTCACGCTGTATTCGGCTTCCAAAAACTCCTCCCAGGTACGCACGGGGGTGCGTTCCTGGAAGAAGACTGTGTGGAGGTTTCAGCCAATCAGGTTCACCGGATCTGGTTACCGGTAACCTGATTGGCTGAAGCGACATCGAGGGCGGGAGAACACATCGAGGACGGCGCGGTCTGAGGAAGGTAAGTGCAGGGCTGGGGGGGGGGGACAGGCTGCATTTGGGGGACAAACTGGCTGAATATGGGGCACAAACTGGCTGAATATGGGGGACAAACTGGCTGCATTTGGGGGGAACTGGCTGAATATGGGGGACAAACTGGCTGAACATGGGGGGAACTGGCTGAATATGGGGGACAAACTGGCTGAATATGGGGGGAACTGGCTGTATATGGGGGACAAACTGGCTGCATTTGGGGGGAACTGGCTGTATATGGGGGACACGCTGGCTGCATTTGGGGGGAACTGACTGTATATGGGGGACAAACTGGCTGCATTTGGGGGAACTGGCTGTATATGGGGGACAAACTGGCTGCATTTGGGGGGAACTGGCTGTATATGGGGGGGGGAACTGGCTGCATTTGGGGGGAACTGGCTGTATATGGGGACAAACTGGCTGTATATGGGGGCACACTGGCTATATATATGGGGACACACTGGCTGTATATGGGGGCACACTGGCTATATATATGGGGACAAACTGGCTGTATATGGGGGCACACTGGCTATATATATGGGGACAAACTGGCTGTATATGGGGGCACACTGGCTATATATATGGGGACAAACTGTCTGTATATGGGGGCACACTGGCTATATATATGGGGACAAACTGGCTGTATATGGGGGCACACTGGCTATATATATGGGGACAAACTGGCTGTATATGGGGGCACACTGGCTATATATATATATGGGGGCACACTGGCTGTATATGGGGGCACACTGGCTGTATATGGGGGCACACTGGCTGTATATATATGGGGGCCCACTGGCTGTATATGGAAACAAACTGGCTGTATTTGAGGGGGCAAACTGGTGGCGTTTGGGCACAGTGGCTGCGTTTAATGGGCACAGTGGCGGCAATTGATTTTTTTTTTCAGTTTGTTTGCGCCCCCCAAAAATTTTGAGCGGCTGGTGGTGGAAGAAATTTCAGTCAAATATACCTACTGTCCAGCAGGAATTTGAAGATTGTGTACACTATTTGAAGAAGTTGATACACTGTCTGAGGACTCTGATACATTGTTTGAACATTCACTATTTGCACTATTGAACTTATTTTGTGTTTGGACTTTTTACACACATATTATATTATCATGTTGGTGTTTAGTTGAAATCACTTTGCACGTTTGCACTTTAAAACGGAAGGAGCGCGGTTTAATCAATTTAGTATTGATTTCTATTCAAAGCTGGTACCCTGCATACAAATATATTCTAGCAGTTGCAAATCTGTATGGTGACAACTGGCTACATATCTCTAGACATTCCTGTGGATGAGGGGAAGTTGGAAAGAGTATTTTCCTACCACTCTTATGGGGGGTCATATGATCTGGTAAGCCTCGTATATGGTCTGTGTCTCCTGGGGGACCTTGCAAGTGGATTGATGGTGGCTGCTTGAGCAGATTACTTCTCTTTTTCTTCACAGCATGTGGGACTTTTTAATTCTCTATTTCTTAGTGGATTTTCTCATATATACCCCTGTGTAAACCTCCATAATGTAACTGTGTGCATCACATATGCATTTCATATTGCTTTATTAGCCTGATTATACACATTTCTCTAGTTGGTATTTTGTCATATATTCCTTTATGTATTCTTTGTATTTTTTTTTATATTTTTATCTATGACACAGAGGTGGAATTCTGGTATTGTTTAACACCACATATATGCACATATCTGTATTTTTACCAATTTTAGCACTGCACTTATTCTGTATCCATAAAATAAAATTTGAATAAAAACCCCAAAATATTACTCCTGAATCAAACAACCTACTTTTTTTAAAGGCCCTATGAACATAAAATAAAAATCAATATACCCCAAAAATAAATGATAATCCACAAATACCATCCCCTGAATAAAAATCCCCAATATCTTTTGCAGCACCAAAGTTTCTTTAGCAGCAAAAAGTGACCTCTGGCAACAGATCAACTACAAAATAAAATGAAAGACCCTGAAAAAGCCCCCCCAGTAAAAAACAAAAAAAAGGCCCCAAAGAGGTTAGTTGCCCAAATCAGAAGTAAAGTATAGTAAAACCTTAGATTACGAGCATAATTAGTTTCCAGAAACTTGCTTGTAATCCAAAGCACTCGAATATCAAAGCTTATTTCCCCATAAAGCCTCGTACACACGGTCGGGCTTCAAACAAACTTTTCCGTGGATTTTTGTCCGAAGGGAGTTGGCCAGGCACACCCATAGCATACACACGCTTGGACTTTTCTGCAAACTTTCCCAACATCACGTGTTTTTTCTGCTCTTTTCTGCTCTTTACCGCCACCCTTTGGTCAACTTCTGCTATTGTTGGTTGATTTTAACATTGGTTCTGGGCATGCGTATTTGTACTTCGGACAAAAGTCAGATAGATTTCTGTACACACGATAGGACTTTGCACCATTGGACTTCTGTTGCCGAAAAGCTTGTCCGTTTGCAGAGCGAACTTTTGTCCGATGAAAACCGAAAAAGTTTGTCCGATGGAGCGTATACACTGTCGGATTTTTGGAAAAACTTGCTCATTTTGAAGTTTGTTGCCAAAAAGTCAGACCGTGTGTACGGGCCTTTAGTAATAATGAAAAAAATGTGTCAATAGGGAAGGCATAAAGCAAAATGCAGCAGGAGCTATAGGGTATAAAAGAGAAGAGAGGTGCCTCTAAGTGTAGCAATATGGTTACAGCTGATAATTAAAACATGCACATCTAAGTGCGCAGGCATCCGGGGTAAAGCTGTCCACACACAGTGCCTTGAAAAAGTATTCATTCCCCCTGAAATTTTCCAAATTTTTTCATGTAACAACCAAAAACGTAAATCTAATTTATTGGGATTTTGTGTGATAGACCAACACAAAGTGGCACATAACTGTGAAGTGGAAGAAAAATTATAAATAGTTTTAATTTTTTTTTTTACAAATAAATATCTGATATGTGTGGGGTGCATTTGAGTCAATACTTTGTAGAACCATCTTTCCCTACAATTACAGCTGCAAGTCTTTTTGGGTATGTCTCTACCAGCTTTGCACATCTAGTGAAATTTTTGCCCATTTTTCTTTGCAAAAGAGCTCAAGCTCTGTTAGACTGGATGGAGAGCATCTGTGAACAGCACATTTCAAGTCTTGCCACAGATTCTCAATTGGATTTAGGTCTGGACTTTGGCATGAATATGCTTTGATCTAAACCATTCCATTGTAGCTCTGGCTGTATGTTTAGGGTTGTTGTCCTGCTAGAAGGTGAACCTCCGCCCCAGTCTCAAGTCTCTTGCATACTCCTACTGCATTTGGCTCCATCTATCTTCCCATCAACTCTGACCAGCTTCCCTGTCCCTGCTGAAGAAAAGCATCCCCACAACATGATGCTGCCACCACCATGTTTCACTGGGGGAAATATGTGTTCAGGGTGATGTGCAGTGTTAGTTTTCCGTCACACATAGAGTTTTTCTTTTAGGCCAAAAAGTTAAATTTTAGTCTCATCTGACCAGAGCACTTTCTTCACCCTGTTTGCTGTGTCCCCCACATGACTTCTCGCAAACTCCTAATGGAATTCTTATGGCTTTCTTTCAACAATGGTTTCCAAATGGCTTTTTTGCGTTTTTCTTCTTGCCACTCTTCCATAAAGCCAGATTTGCGGAGTGCATGATTAATAGTTGTCCTGTGGACAGATTCTGCCACCTAAGCTGTGGATTTCTGCAGCTTCTTCAGAGTTACCATGGGCCTCTTGGCTGCTTCTCTGATTAATGCTCTGCTTGCCCAGCCTGTAAGTTTAGGTGGACAGCCATGTCTTGGTAGGTTTGCAGTTGTGCCATACTCTTTCCATTTTTGGATGATGGATTTAACAATGCTCTGTGAGATGTTCAAAGCTTGGGATATTTTTTATAACCTAACCCTGCTTTGAATTTCTCCACACCTGTATCTCTGACCTGTCTGGTGTGTTCCTTGCCCTTCATGATGCTGTTTGTTCACTAAGGTTCTCTAACAAAGCTCTGAGGGCTTCACAGAATAGCTGTATTTTTTTACTGAGATTAAATTACACACAGGTGGACTCTGTTTACTAATTAGGTGACTTCTGAAGGCAATTGGTTCCACTAGATTTTAGTTAGGGATGCCAGAGTAAAAGGGGCTGAATACAAATGCACGCTACACTTTTCAGATATTTATTTGTAAAAAAAAATAAAAAACATTTATCATTTTTCTTCCACTTCACAATTATGTGCCACTCTGTGTTGGTCTATCACATAAAATCCCAAAAATATACATTTACGTTTTGGTTGTGTAGCGAACCCCCCAAAAATGGGGTCGCTATGCCTTAAATTTAGGGGCAGCCTGAGCAATAGTATGGCTCAGGTTATCAAATTCCATAGTTTGGACTCTGCTCTGCTGTGGTGTTGCCTGGAGTATGGTTCTCCTTGATCTGTGGGTGGCGCTGTCACTCAGGTCTCGGGTTGAACCACAGGTGGCATTGTGGTGCGATTGGGTGTCCTCTCTCGGCTACCGTGCGGTGGGCGGGTTTTGCCTGCTGTGCATGCCGGGAGAGGGTACATAAAGGGCAGACGCCATGATCTGGTGTGGTGTGCCGGGGGGATTCCAAGGAGGACCCCTGGTGACGAAGTCGCGCCCTTTGGCCCTGCTGGCCGGGGTGTGCGTGAACTGGTCGAGGAGTCTCGGGCACCTTTAGCCCGAGGCTACAGAGTTCCAAGTAGGCCCAGTACCTTCAACTGGGTCTACAACCAACCACTGGAGTCCCAGGGAGCCCAGGTGAGGGTGGCCTACTCTGAAAAAGAGGAACCTGGAGGAGGACCTGTCTGATGGATCGGTGAAGGAAGTCACAGTCTCGGTAGGGCCTGGTTGCCTATCAGAGGGAAGGATTCGTGAGTTGCAAGATAGCTCCTGTAGTGTGCCCCATTGGCACCTATGGTCTCTAATAATCTACAAGGGTTTCAAAGTTCTAATTCAGGAATTAAAGGATTCTGTGGCAGAGGATCTCTTGAACTTGCCCGTGAAGGGGACGAAATTAAAGTAACTGTTCGTGCTTCACTTTGGCTGCTAGAACCGTGAGAGGGGACTATCCAGGTGAGGAAAGCCCGCTCAGGCTTGAGTGGCAAAGTGTAACGATAGGTGTTGTATGCCTGAATCTACCTCCCTATCCAACTTCTTTCTCTCTTCAACTTCCCCTGTTGTTATCAAGCAAAAGGAAAAAATAAACTCTTTGTTGGAGTTGACACTGTCTGGACATTGGCCTTTCTAAAACAGGAAAGATAGACTTTTCCCTACAATCTAGGGACGAGAACCAGTGGAAGGGGGTAACTTGCTGCAGGACCCAAAAACTACAAGAACACCGCTCAACCTCTTATACCAGGAGGATACGGGCATGTGGCATGATGTGCCTTTAACCTGCAAGTGAAGGTAGGCAGGAAAAAAGGGTCTGTGTGCTACACATGGGGGCTCGAGTCCGGGATTTATTTTTTGCGGCTACCTCTGGAAATTGGACTGTTTTTCCTGTGTATGTGGTTCTGTGAAAGTCGGCCATTGTTTTTGGGGAAGAGTGAACTGCGTCACTTGTGAGAGAAATGGAGGTAAAGGCCTTTACTGGATTTTTTTTCTAACTGCGTAGTTCCTGGGCGTGCCCAAAACATAGAAAAGCCTGTGAGCTACGTGCGGCAAGAGAAAAGGGGGAGAAGCCCCCGCCAATTGTGAGTTGCACGTGGTGTAACTGGCGCCAAAAGAACAGGACGAGCTGGATTAGTGAGAGAGAAGTAAGATGGCTGCTGCTCCATGGACACTGACTGTTACATCACCTCACTGCCCCCCTGACGGATACAGGGATCCAACTGAAGCCTAGGGGCCGCTTCGCTCTCTATGTCTGCCGAGATGCGGAGGCTCTGGGCATGCTCTGCCCCAGATGCCAGGGACTAGCGGTACAGTTACGGCCTTTTGGAAGGTGTACAACCTGTGGAGAGTTTCTTTTCGAAGTAGACCAACCCACCAAGAAACCCCGGGTCTACCAGATCAACTACCTTACGGGTACCATCACTTCTGAGGAGGAAACCTATACTCCCACAGTTGAGCCCACGCGCACCACGTTGGCTGCCACGGATGTGGCCAATGGAGACGACTCAGCTGCTGCAGAGCCATCGGGGGATATCAGAGCAGATGCTGCCTCCGCTACAACCGAGACCTCCATTCCGCCCGCCAAGCGAAAGGTGGGCTATGTTAAGGCCTCCCGCGGCCGCGGTCGAAGCCTGCCCCAGCACCTGCCTGAACCAGAACTCCAAGCCGGAGGGACCTCCAGGAGATCCACGTCAGGGGACGGTAAGGAGGCTGGGGAAAACAATGGTGGCAAGTTTGCTGGGGAAGGGAAGAAGCTCATTTCACCTAAAGGGAAAAGTGAGGCTGAAGCCAAAGACCAGGAACTGTTGCCGAATCAGTTTATGGTTACTACTCTTACGTGTCGCTATAGAGAACTAACCACAAAAGGTCCCGAAAGAGTCACAGCACGAGTGAGGGCCCTGGGTGATGCTAAATGGACATTGACAGCCAAGAAAGAGACTTTTTGCAGATCTGTCAGATCACCTGACTCGTTGGTGTTACCTGAGACGGGAGACCTGAAAACTTTGCCAAAACTTGCCAGGTTGCAGAAAGCTATGATGCAACGTGTGAGACAAAACTATGGGTTTGAGTTCCCGTACGTTCCGCTTAATGTGATGAAAGAGCTTGAGGAAGTGAGGGACTCGTGGTATAACGACACTGTAATGGATTACTTAGATGCTTCCGAAGCCCGTCGAGGAAAATATAACTTTGACCCAAGAGAGGAATTCTTCATACTCCAAAAGAAATTGGAGTTCTTGTCGGCATATCTATGCTGATCAAGTGGTCATTTGTACGGAGTGGGGAACAGATGTGGAACATTCAGTCACTACCAAGGATGCGAGTAAAAGATTGCTTGTTCTCCCGGATCCTCAGTACTACTTGTAAAATGGAACTTGTGTGTGTTTTTCTTTATTCCGTTTCACAGGAATAGCCTGCCCTGAACTCACTCATGACTATTCCCTCTGCTGCAGGGGAATCTACTCAACTGAGAAATTGGAGAGTTGTTTTTTTTTTCTCTCTCTCCTCAGCTCCGCAAAGGAAAGAAATGTTGTTTTTTTCTACTGAACTATGAGGTAGTCTAGTCAGGGCCAAAGTGAGAAACCGTTGTGGTCAAAGAAGAGTTCATGTGAAACACATGTATGCCCATGCGCAGCATTGACGTGTATTGACTTGGAATTGCCACTAGGTGGTAGTGTTTTGCAGAAACATTCAGTGAGGCTAGGCTTAGCCACGCAATTTTCAGAGGATAATCATCTCTCTCCGGGGAGATGGTTTTCTCCCTGTATATCTTAGATGTAGAATTGTATATTGTGTTTTCCTTTTCTCTCCCTCTGCAGGTGACCTGCAATCAACTCTGCCGGAGAATGGGTGGGGTAGATATGTTAGGAGGGTGGGATTGTAATTTGTAATACTGTGTGTTTATACAAACTGTGATGTATATTTTTACATGCTCTCCTTCTTTTATTTTCCTCTGCTATTCCCAAATTGTTGGTTCAGGCACCAAAAATGGGGTCGCTATGCCTTAAATTTAGGGGCAGTCTGAGCAATAGTATGGCTCAGGTTATCAAATTCCATAGTTTGGACTCTGCTCTGCTGTGGTGTTGCCTGGAGTATGGTTCCCCTTGACCTGTGTGTGGCGCTGTCACTCAGGTCTCGGGTTGAACCACAGGTGGCATTGTGGTGCGATTGGGTGTCCTCTCTCAGCTACCGTGCGGTGGGTGGGTTTTTCCTGCTGTGCATGCCGGGAGAGGGTACATAAAGGGCAGACGCCATGATCTGGTGTGGTGTGCCGGGGGGATTCCAAGGAGGACCCCTGGTGGCAAAGTCGCGCCCTTTGGCCCTGCTGACCGAGGAGTGCGTGAACTGGTCGAGGAGTTTCGGGCACCTTTAGCCCGAGGCTCCAGAGTTCCAGGTAGGCCCAGTACCTTCAACTGGGTCTACAACCAACCACTGGAGTCCCAGGGAGCCCAGGTGAGGGTTGCCCACTCTGAAAAAGAGGAAACCGGGGGAGGACCTGTCCAATGGATCGGTGAAGGAAGTCACGGTCTCGGTAAGGCCTGGTTGCCTATCAGAGGGAAGGATTCGTGAATTGCAAGATAGCTCCTGTAGTGTGCCCCATTGGTACCTATGGTCTCTAATAATCTACAGGGGTTTCAAAGTTCTAATTCAGGAATTAAAGGATTCTGTGGCAGAGGATCTCTTGAACTTGTCCGTGAAGGGGACGAAATTAAAGTAACTGTTCGTGCTTCATTCCGGCTGCTAGAACCGTGAAAGGGGACTATCCGGGTGAGCAAAGTCAGCTCAGGCTTGAGTGTAACGATAGGTGTTGTGTGCCTGAATCTACCTCCTTATCCAACTTCTTTCTCTCTTCAACTTCCCCTGTTGTTATCAAGCAAAAGGAAAAAATAAACTCTTTGTTGGACACTGTCTGGACATTGGCCTTTCTAAAACAGGAAAGATAGACTTTTCCCTACAATCTAGGGACGAGAACCAGTGGAAGGGGGTAACTCGCCGCAGGACCCAAAAACTACAAGAACACCACTCAACCTCTTATACCCGGAGAATACGGGCATGTGGCATGGTGTGCCTTTAACCTGCAAGTGAAGGTAGGCAGGGAAAAGGGTCTGTGTGCTACAGTTGTAACATGACAAAATGTGGAAAATTTCAAGGGGTTTGAATGCTTTTTCAAGGCACTGTAGACCGTCCTCTGTACGGCCATCGACATCATCCCTTCCATGCTGCACTCCACGAGTGCTTCAAGCCTCGCTTTCAGATCGATCTATACTCAGTTGCTACTTGTATTGCAAGGTAAAATTTACAAAAACATTTTGCTCCTCTTGTATAACACTCGCAGACCAAGTTAATCGCAATCCAATGTTTTATTGTACAGTTTCCTAACTGGCCCTAATCTCTCCCTATGCAGTTTGTCAGCTTTCTCTACCATAGCTTTCCATTCACTGACACTGCTGCACTGCACTAGACTTTAAAAGCCTTACTAGCCCAGCCTAGCCTGCTGGCCATAGTTCAAAGGCCATGCATTGCATTTTAGTTTAATTCTTCTGGACAAATCTAAATCTAAATTCACCAGGATGGTGAACCTTGAACTGCCTCAAGCCCGTGGTAGCTGTGAGCCCAAACCTCATTCCTATTGGGTTATATCCCTGAACATATAGTTTTAGACGCGATTATGATTAGACTGTAATATGTGCTTATTTTATGCACATTGTCAACATCTATAATATAGTATGTGTCCATGATGTAATGAAAGGGGAGCTGAGTGAAAGTTCTCCATGTGATCACACAACACAGCAGGGGTCCCAGTCATTTGGTGCTCTTGCAGGATGTGTTTTGCTTGCTCTACCAAACCAAAGCATTGCTATGCGTTTATGTCATGCTACTTGTGTGTTTATCTGACAGAAACACTCACTTGTCACCTTGCCTAGCTATACAACTGATCCTTTAAGAATTTACTTGTTTAGGACAAAATACTGGAGCAGAAAAGGCATGCTGGAAACCAAGTTTTGCAAATATAAGAGGAGTTTTTAGTGTTCTAAGAAAATGTGTCTGTGCGTACAATGAAACATGTAGCAATGGACATATCCAATAGTTAGTGTGAGACACATGCAGGCAACTAAATAAATGTAAAGAAAAGTATTCTTGACAATATTAATGCACTTTGAATGCTTTTCATTTTCAGTAACTTTGAACCCTATAGAAGCTGTGTTTGCTGGAAACCAGACCAAATCTGCACCTCACTAAAATGACTGCATGTGAACTAAGGCACAACGGACCCATTTGCTCCGATGGGACAGCTGTACTTCTCAGGACTGCTGGAGGTCACCATGAGAATAGTTGTCCTACAAACAGGATCATGGCGTGTATGTGTAATGTGTGGAGGAGATGGCTGGAGGTTTTCTTTGAGGCTGTGAGATGCTGGGCAGGATCATACAGTAAATATCACTGGATCGAGGCTGAAATTAAGTATGGTACCAGGTAGTCTGCACTAAGGGAGGTGGTCAGAATCAATTACCCTTTAAAGTGGCAATGTATAAATATAAAGCCTTTTAAAAGTCCCAAAAATTTGCCTGCAGAAAAACAGGTTAAAAGGCCCATTCACAGTCATGCGTTACCACACATTAATGCGCCATATGATATGTATTGCGGTGCCATTCTATGAGGTGGTATGAAAAAGTTTGGAGAGTTTTGTAACACGCCAACAGATGGCAGCACAAGGCTGCATGCACAGTCACAGGGAGCACTGACCTTCATAAGTCAGTGTGCCAAAAGACATACGGGAGGCGTGCAACTGGTGCTATTCTGATCAGGTGCATTACCACTGCTATTTCATTATGGACAGCAAGTTAGAACAAAGAGAAAAAATTAAATTCTGCATGAAACTGGGCAAATTTGTTACAGAGACGTATGACATGATTGGCAAGTTTAAGGCGATGCTGCAATGAGTTGAAGATCCAGCTCAAAGGTTGCTGTTTCGACACTCTTCGAAAAGAAGACTTCCAGGACACATTCCAGATGTGGAAGAAATGCTGGGAGAGCTGTATTGCTATGCAAGGGGACAATTTTGAAGGTGATAGTGTGCAAACGGAGATAAATAAAATACTTTCTTGTAATCAGAGCTAGTCTCGAAACCTTTTGATACCACCTCATATATAGAATGGCACCTGAACACACTTGTACAGTAGCTGTCAACGCACTGAGAGTACAAAACACCATTGTCAATGCATCTGCAACATAGCTCACCACATAGTTGACTTGACTGCATGCTGCCTAGGCTCTGAAGCGAACCAAAACCATTAAATTGTGTGTCTTCTCTTAAAAAGCAGTCTTAGGTTTGAACAAAAGATGTCCATGGTTACTGTGGTCAAAAACTCTGTCTTTGATTAACTTCCCTGGCGATATGATTCTGTCTGGAATTATGTACCAAAAGCAGTACAATTATTTTGCATGGAAATTTGGTGTTATGTACTGTAGGCCTGCAATTCTTAGTATTTACTTACTTAAACCTGATCAAACAAGACTAGTAGACATCCCGGGTATGATAAAGTTTGAAACACAAAATCATAAATTATAATATAATAAATAACTATAAATAATTATAACAAATAGTAATGTAATTATAATAAAAATTATTCAATAATGCAATCAAATCAAAAACACTGAAGTTTGCTCCGTTGCAGTATTGTCGCTGTCATTAGATTTAGTGTTTGATGAGGAATTTCCCCACAAATCACTATCGCTCAATTCTACAAGTGATTCTAATTTATTGTCGCTGTTTTCTAGCTGGTCTAAAACCACTTTTGACATAAAGGGACACTTTTTGGTTGCTATGGACAATCTCCAGTTTCCAGGCAGAAAGAACAGTTTTTATTATATAAAAGTGCATGCAGGACACTGGGCTAACTACTAGGGACAAAGGGGATGTGTAATTATTTGATACAGTACTGTAATCTGTAAGATTACAGTATACTGTATGTATACTGTGTGTTTCACTTTTTGAATTTGGCGCCGAACTCCGTCCTCGTGCGCCGCAACATCGCAGGGAAAGGAGCTCGGCACTCGGCAGTGTAGATCGAGCGAGGAGACAGCTCGCACACACTGCGGGAGGACATCACAGGATCCATGGAACAAGGTAAGTAACTTCCCTGCAATGCAATCCCGAGTCTGGCTCGGGGTTATCGCTCTTAGCATGAAAAACTCACCCAAAGCCAGGCTCGGGATTACCGCCAGGGAGGTTAATCAGTAAATAACACATTGCTCTAAAAGGCCTGAGTTTATCTATACAGTATCTCACAAAACTGATTACACCCCTCCCATTTTTGTAAATATTTTATTATATCTTTTCATGTGACAACACTGAAGAAATTGCACTTCGCTGCAATGTAAAGTAGTGAGTGTACAGCTTGTGTAACCGTGTAAATTTTCTGTCCCCTCAAAATAACTCAACACACAGCCATTAATGTCTAAACTGCTTGCAACAAAAGTGAGTACACCCCTAAGTGAAAATGTCCAAATTGGGCCCAAAGTGTCAATACTTTTTTGTGGCCACCATTATTTTCTAGCACTGCCTTAAACCTCTTGGGCATGGAGTTCACCAGAGCTTCACAGGTTGCCACTGGAGTCTTCTTCCACTCCTCCATAACGACATCACAGAGCTGGTGGATGTTAGAGACCTTGCACTCCTCCACCTTCCGTTTGAGGATGCCCCACAGATGCTCAATGGGGTTTAGGTCTGGAGACATGCTTAGCCAGTCCATCACCTTTACCCTCAGCTTCTTTAGCAAGGCAGTGGTCGTCTTGGAAGTGTGTTTGGGGTCGTTATCATGTTGGAATACTGCCCTGCGGCCCAGTCTCTGAAGTGAGGTAATCATGCTAGGCTTTAGTATGTCACAGTACATGTTGGCATTCATGGTTCCCTTAATGAACTGTAGCTCCCCAGTGCTGGCAGCACTCATGTAACTATGTAACTCATGCTCCGTTCGTGCCGTTGCTACAGGTAGTGTGCCGTTACCGGCGGGAGTGACGTCATCGCGGCTCCGGCCAATCACAGCGCCGGAGCCTGCAATACCCGGGAAGTAACTCCAGAAGCGATGTCGCCCGCAGGAGCAGTGTACGGTGACCACTGCGGGGGCTTCGATCTAAGGTGAGTATTTCATAATAAGCTAACCACTTTAATGGCTGTGTGTTGAGTTATTTTGAGGGGGCAGCAAATTTACACGTTTTACATGTTGTACACTCACTACTTTTCATTGGAGCAAAGTGTAATTTCTTCAGTGTTGTCACATGAAAAGATATAATAAAATATTTACAAAAATGTGAGAGGTGTACTTACTTTTGTGAGATACTGTATGTTCAATGTCAAACTGCAGTCATATTCTAATGTTCTTTTTGGACAGCAAAGACTTTTTCCTGGCATATTACCCATGCAGGTTAAATTAAATATAGTCCCATGAAAAAGCCCAAATTAATAAACCTAATAAACCAGTTTGCATCTGGCATTATTTTAGAAGCTTTTCAACTAAAGAAAGGACTTTTGCTCATTTGTTGCGAATGACGTAAGTCTTTTTGAAACCTCTCTCAAATAGGCTTATTGGTTTATTATTTGGTACACACATTTCCCTCCTACTTTCTGTGCATTGATTTTTGCACGTATACAAATGTTAATTCCCCATATGTGTATATTCCTTGTCCCCTTCATGGTGTTTATATTGCTTATGAATATGGATCGATATCCTTTTATAATAACTTTGGTAGAACAGAGCCCTGACAATCTACCATCTGACCCAGAAACTGCCCTGACACCAGAACCCTTCTAAACTACAAATAATAATGAATTATACATTTCTACACCTCATACTGTATACCAAGGACAATGGATTGAAAGGATTTTTTTATATAATTAGGTGAGCCAGGCCTTGACATTACAACCCTGAAAGCTTGCTTATTTTTCACTTTGATGTGTGCTTTATATTCCTGCAACATGCACTTATCTGAAAGTAACTACCATCTTGCTGTTCCTAGAACTAGAGGCATCTTATTGGTGTATGAATTAGAGGAGCAAGATGGATACATACAATCAGTGGTGGTTGCTCTTGCAGAGTGCAGGGGCGCCACCCCCCTAATCCATGCGCTCTGCCCCTAATTTACATGTAGGGCGCCAGATGCATGGATTACACTCTGCCTGGGACAGGAGCCAGCACTACAGAGGGGGCATGGTCTAATGTGGCATTTGCTCCCTTCTACAGCTCCAACCTTACAAGTAGTCGCTCGGCATTGCACTCTGTTTGATGCTCTGGAATAGGCTTATTGGTTTATTAGCAAACCCAGACCGAGATCTACTAGTCAACTGTCCGCGATCTACTGCAGGGACATGAGGTCATGGTAGCCTCACCTGCCATGAACATTAAAAAAAAAATTTGAGCTTCCAGGGTCGTGGCTCGGCGACCTGAGGTCACAAAGACCCAAACAATTTGGGGCTCTTACGACCTATGGTTCTGGAGATGCAGGGCTCCTTGTGCAGTCAGAAGCTACATACAGAGCGGCCAGTTTAAATACAAGCGGGCACACTCTGTTTTTACAGCAGACTGAGAGGATGAGCTCACAGTGCCTCTCCTCACTTCTTGTCAGATGCACTGAGCTCAATGGACAGCTTGGAGTCTTGGACCAGTGGTAAAGTACCATTAGCCGCAGCTGTACAATAAAAATGCTACAGTGAAGGCACGCCTCTCATAGAAGGGGCATGTGTCTAAAAGACAAATGCACCCTTCCAGCCCAGCCCTCTTAACTACAAGGAAATATATGGGTTTATGGGTATAAGATTTACCCACAATCCCATGTTTTTCTCACACAGTTAAGAGGGAGAGTGAGAATCTGCTGCTGCTGAAAAGGTACTGTTATAATCAAGCTAAATCATATATTATTATGCTATATGTTATAAGATAATACTTTATTATTTATCTATTAACTGTGAAATTACTGGTTTGAAGCTATAACCTCAAACTTCAGTAATTTAAAGTTTGGCCACCTGCTTGAGTACAGTTTTTGAAAATATAGTAAATTACCTTAAAAACAATATACAATAATTATTTGTATATTACTTATGGTAATGAACCCCTTGCCACCCACGCAAATTCTGACACTTCTCTCCTGCATGTAATAATCATCATTTTTTTGCTAGAAAATTACTCAGAACCCGCAAACATTATATATATTGTTTTAGAAGATACCCTAGGGAATAAAATGGTGGTTGTTGCAATTTTTTATGTTACACGGTATTTGCGCAGCAATTTTTCAAATGTGTTTTTTGGGGAACTGTTTCATGAATATAAAAAAACAAAACACTAAAGATAACCCAAATTTTTTTTGTATAATGTGAAAGATGATGTTACGCCAAGTAAATAGATACCTAACATGTCACGCTTTAAAATTGCACACACTCGTGGAATGGCGATTACATGTTTAGATTTAGAGGAGGTCTAGTGCTAGAATTATTGCTCTCACTCTAATGCTCATGGCGTATGTAACCTGTGTGTATCTGGCTCTGATACTAGCCACTGCCTCACCAGCCACTGTCCTCACCGCACCTCCCTGATCTGCTGGTAGATCGCAATCCACAGGTTGCTGACACCTGTGTTAGAGCCTTCATCAGAGCGGTTCTTTCATCTTAGCCCTCAGTGGGAGCAGTTTTATAAGGTCATGACAGATTTTTAAATCCTTCCATGCAAGATTAAAAAAAAGATTGGCTTGAGCTATCATAATCCTGAGACTTTAATTTGTGTTTCTTTATGCAGCGGCCTCACCCTCTCTCCATCTTTATCGGTTACACACCAACTCATGTCTAGGGGTTCCTGGGTTGTGAGAGTGAGATGCGCCACGGCCCATGTCCTCCCCATTGTAGTAGGGAGGTGAAGGCCACTTCCTGATGTTTCCTCGGGCCGGTGTGTTCTGTGAATGCACTGAGTCTGTAATTGCAAGCTCACCAGCCTCCCCTCTGCTTCCAGTAACTGGAGTTCACACACCGGAGAAAGGTCCAACACTTGTTTATTTGGCACTCCAATAGCAAAGCACGATAAACAGTTCTTTTAACAGCAGACTGGTTGGGACCTATAACCTTGCCAACGGTGGGATGAGCAGATCAAGGCACTTCCTAACGTTTCAGTTCTATGCCACTATACTATGACCAGCGGCGCCTAAGCCAATCCGGCTGTTACAGAACAGGAAGGATGGGGTCTCTTCCAGCAACCCCTATGAACAGCAATGGAGCCCTCTTCGATACGCTGTGGCCCCTATCAGGGGGATGTGTCCTCCCAAGAGAGTTCCCAGAGGCCCACTGTCACCGGGTTGGTGCTGCTCCGGGTCTCCAGTGGGTAACCTCCCCGGCCTCCTCACCTCAGGTACGAGTCCCTCCGCTCAGGGACCCTCGGACAGTCCACCCTAGCGGGACCCAGTCGAAGGTACTGGGCCCCAGGCCTCCTAGATAGTACCTCACCCCAGGCTAAAGGTGCCTGGGATGGACGCCAACATGACTCCGGACCAGGCCATGGGCACCTGGACCAGACTCCTGGATCTCCCGCACCCAGGCCTAAGGGCCCTGGGTGCGGACCGCAACCCTCCTCCTCCGAGGACCTCCTTCTCCGCAAGACCTCGTGGTAAGGGTGTCTCCCCCTTTTATCTCCTCCCATCAACGGCCCGGCGGGTTCCCCGCCCCAGCCATACCATCTCCAGGAAGGGACAAAACAGGGAGCACTGCGAAGATGATTCTACCTGAAGCCTGTGGGTACCTCGCCACCCACAGGCAAAGGAGAATATTACATCCTCCAATCCTCCACGAAACAAAAAGGGGTCTGAATCCTAACACAATTATACACCTGGGTCACACTATTGCCCAGGTGTATCCCATCAATTTGAGGACCCCGCTACACACTCCCCCCTGTAATTTGACGCTGGTCCCCAGCGTCAGGTGCACACCCATGCCTCCCATAAAGTGGTGACATGGAGTGAAACCCCTGAGGCAGTTCCTCTAAATTTCCCAAGTGCCAAGACCTGCTCAGGGAATGGGGAACATATAAAACAACTTATGTCATAAAACACTTTAAACATCTGCCTAGTCACAGCCCCTCTCCCACACTGTCTAAGAGCCACCCACTCTCAATGATCTTGACTGACGATTCTCCTGCAGGGGAAAGAAAAACAACATCCTAACATAATTTCGTGTCATTTGGGATGAGTGGGCCCGTCAGCCGAGAGACCCACTCACTCCAACAAGCAAGGTGATGTGTGGGTGAAATATTTTCAAACATTTGTTGCGCAACACTGCCACCTGGTGACAGCGCCGCGGTCATGACACTCAACGAATCTTCGTTCTTCCAGCTTTTCCCTACTCTGCCACTATTCCCAAATGTCCTTGCCTTTGGCACATGAAGAAAAGGGGAAACACGAAAACACAACAGTCCCCAAGTCTCCAATGAGAAAAAGAAAAGCCCAAACAAAAACAAAAACAGGGCACAGTCCTGCGTGTCTGGGAATGGCTCTTCCAGAAAGTTCAAGTGCACAAAAGAAATAAACAGGAGTTCTTTTCTCCTATAAGTAAAACTTTGGATCCGGCAGGTACAGGGGTTTCAGGTGTTTGTCAAATGCCTCTATCGAATACTCGACATCTTCTCCTTCTCTTCTGCAAATGACTATCTTGTCAGCATGGATATGGCGCCCCAATTTCCATTCAGCTTTGCAGTCCTCAAACCTCTTAGACACTGCCGGCACACATTCCAGGTACCTGCGGGCATGGGGCACCTTCAACTTGTCCCACACAAACTCGTCATACCATCTTGTTCTCCAGACTTCCACCTCATACAGCAAGTCCCGGGGTAGATACGGGTACTCCCACCCATATTCCCGAGCTACTTTATGGCAAAACAGTCTCTGCAAGCGGGCCAAAGGTGGCATAGTGGCTTTCTCTCCAGTTCCAGGCAGCACAATAGCTTCCGGATGCCGAGGTACCTTTACCAGCTCCCTGGAAATGACTTTCGGCGCTCTCAGAGAAGCGCGGGGTGTCCCCACAACCAAAGTAGGTGAGGTAACAGTAGATGAGGACACAGGTGGAGGGGTAGGTTCCCTCGTAAGCTGCGGGTCTTCCACCCGAGGCGTGCTGTCTCCTGTGTACATAGGTGAATCCCGTACCGCACGGGAAGCAAGAAGTGGCACTCTATCCCAGCCCTTGCGGCTGAACAGTTCGTCTATCTCGCCATCATCTCCGCAATCAGACAGCGACTCTAGGTCGGAGGTGTCATACATCTCCACAGGCAGATATCTACCGGTGGACACAGAATCATCTTCTCTGGGGGGTTCCACCTCCAATGGGCCCCCGACACCTCCAACCACCACCACAGTCCCAGCCCCTGGCTCACCTGACCCTTGTAGAAGACTGGGATGTCCGGGACTTCCATCTCGACCGGCGCCATCCAGGCCAGGCAAGCAGCGGGGTGAAGCTCGACCACGTCCATAGGATGCCTGTACTAGGCCAACTTTCCTCTTCGGTGGTGGAAGCAAAGAACTTGTGGCGACCGAAGCAGCATCTTCGGATTTTTCTCTGTTGGGCAGTCCATCGCCCTGGTCAGCGCGCACAGGAACCTCGACAAAGGCCTTGATCTCCCCTTCCGGAGTAGCAGTACCCGTGAGGTGATTGAGGCGAAGGGCCCGGGGCCTTGCTGTGGACGACTCGACCTCAAAAAGGAATTCTCTGCACTCCTCACATCGCCCGAATGGCTTCAGGGTGACCACCAGTCCCGAGCAGCCGGGACAGATCACACCGAGGGCCTCCGTGTCTCTGCAGGTGTACAGAACCAACCGCCCTCGGGGCCTAAGTCTTATCCCCGTGTCTGTGATGGGGGCAGCAAAGGAAGTCATTCTCGTGGGGTGAGGAACCATAATCCACGGGGCACTTGAGGTCATCCCGACTGTTTGCTGCTCCATCATGCACTGACCCCGCGCCGGAGTCTCCACGTGTATCCCCACACTTGGCCAGACTCCTCCCATGAGCTGTACATTTTCGCGGGCTTCCTCTTGACTCCGCCCACGAACGATGTCGCCATGGGGTGCCTCGTGGCGCAGTGCGTTAACAGTCCCCACGTGCAGTACGTCACACGGCTGGACCTCTCCCTTTTTCCGCTCCTCCGCATGGGCCTTTCCCGTGTTAGGGTCATTTCCACAACTCCGAGCAGGGACGCACTTTGGCCAGTAATTTGGCCGATCTGCTCGGAACTCCTCTGGGCAGCAAAGTTCAAATGTAGACATTCTCAAGTCCATCTTTAGAACACACTGTATCCCGGACTCACGAGCCCCCACGTGCAGCGGCCTCACCCTCTCTCCATCTTTATCGGTTACACACCAACTCATGTCTAGGGGTTCCTGGGTTGTGAGAGTGAGATGCGCCACGGCCCATGTCCTCCCCATTATAGTAGGGAGGTGAAGGCCACTTCCTGATGTTTCCTCGGGCCGGTGTGTTCTGTGAATGCACTGAGTCTGTAATTGCAAGCTCACCAGCCTCCCCTCTGCTTCCAGTAACTGGAGTTCACACACCGGAGAAAGGTCCAACACTTGTTTATTTGGCACTCCAATAGCAAAGCACGATAAACAGTTCTTTTAACAGCAGACTGGTTGGGACCTATAACCTTGCCAACGGTGGGATGAGCAGATCAAGGCACTTCCTAACGTTTCAGTTCTATGCCACTATACTATGACCAGCGGCGCCTAAGCCAATCCGGCTGTTACAGAACAGGAAGGATGGGGTCTCTTCCAGCAACCCCTATGAACAGCAATGGAGCCCTCTTCGATACGCTGTGCCCCCTATCAGGGGGATGTGTCCTCCCAAGAGAGTTCCCAGAGGCCCACTGTCACCGGGTTGGTGCTGCTCCGGGTCTCCAGTGGGTAACCTCCCCGGCCTCCTCACCTCAGGTACGAGTCCCTCCGCTCAGGGACCCTCGGACAGTCCACCCTAGCGGGACCCAGTCGAAGGTACTGGGCCCCAGGCCTCCTAGATAGTACCTCACCCCAGGCTAAAGGTGCCTGGGATGGACGCCAACATGACTCCGGACCAGGCCATGGGCACCTGGACCAGACTCCTGGATCTCCCGCACCCAGGCCTAAGGGCCCTGGGTGCGGACCGCAACCCTCCTCCTCCGAGGACCTCCTTCTCCGCAAGACCTCGTGGTAAGGGCGTCTCCCCCTTTTATCTCCTCCCATCAACGGCCCGGCGGGTTCCCCGCCCCAGCCATACCATCTCCAGGAAGGGACAAAACAGGGAGCACTGCGAAGATGATTCTACCTGAAGCCTGTGGGTACCTCGCCACCCACAGGCAAAGGAGAATATTACATCCTCCAATCCTCCACGAAACAAAAAGGGGTCTGAATCCTAACACAATTATACACCTGGGTCACACTATTGCCCAGGTGTATCCCATCAATTTGAGGACCCCGCTACATTTATCATAAGCTTTTAACAATGTATTTTTTTATCACATTAATAATTATTTGCTTTATATTTTATTTTATGTGCATTGTATACACCGTAATGCCATTCCTAATACTTATTTATGTATTGTATGTATCCACACTTAAATTTGCTGTTATTAACCGGTTCCCGGCCAGCTCCTGTAGATTTACATCGGCAGAATGGCACGGCTGGGCAAAGTAACCCCTGCCGCAAGCTCTGTGACCATGCCCGTGGGACCCGTGGACTCGATGTCTGCCGGTGTCCCGCGATCGGGTCACAGAGCTGCAGAACGGGGAAAGGCAAGTGTAAACATGCATCTCCTAGTTCTGCCTAGAGTACACTGTCACTGATTGTCTGTTCCCTGTGATAGGGAACAGCGATCAGTGACGTGTCACATGTAACTACGCCCCCTAACAGTAAGAATCACTCCCTAGGGCACACTTAACCCCTTCAGCGCCACCTAGTGGTTAACCCCTTCACTGCCAGTGTCATTTTTACAGTAATCAGTGCATATTTTAAGCACTGATCGCTGTAAAAATTACAATGGTCCCAAAACTGTGTCAAAAGTGTCCGATGTGTCCGCCATAATGTCGCAGTCACGAAAAAAATCGCTGATCGCCGCCATTACTAGTATAAAAAAAAATATTAATGAAAATGCCATAAAACTATCCCCTATTTTGTAGATGCTTATTGCGATTTTTTTTACCAAAAATATGTAGAAGAATACGTATTGGCCTACACTGAGCAAAAAAAACATTTTTTATATATATATTTTGGGGATATTTATTATAGCAAAAAGTTTAAAAAATATGCTTTTTTTTCAAAATTGTCACTCTATTTTTGTTTATAGCGCAAAAAATAAAAACTGCAGAGGTGATCAAATACCACCAAAAGAAAGCTCTATTTGTGGGAAAAAAGGACGTCAATTTTTTTTAGGAGCCACGTCGCACGACCGCGCAATTGTCAGTTAAAGCGACGCAGTGCCGAATCGCAAAAATTGCTCTGGTCTTTGGCCAGCGAAATGGTCCGGGCTGAAGTGGTTAAAAGACTTTTGTCTGAAAATGTACTGCAGGTACCATATGCTGCATGCAATAAAGGAGATGCTGTTATTCAAACATGCTCCAGCAATAAAGGGTATGCTTTTGATAGCCATGCAACTAATCCAATGAAGGGGTCAACAAAGGATTGTGAATGAGGAACAGAAATGCATGTTATTCATTGTAGAGATTTTCTGGCATGCATGAAATCCTCTGCAACCAATTAACAACCGATCCATTGTCTCAGAAAGAAAACAATTTTTTTACTGCTCATGTACTAAAATCAAAAGCTACATTATTTTTGTTGTAAAAGTGATCACACATGTTAATGGAATTGGCTGTCTGATGACTCTTACACAATCATTAAACTGTTAGTATGATAACTTCAGCCAAGGCTGTACAGCTAATTATATAGCTATTTTAAATGTAGTATTTACAGACAGAACAACCCAATGCAGCTGGAATTCCTTCTGAACAGGGCCAGGTGTTCAGAGAAAACCCCTAATTTGTGTCGTAATTGTTTCACGATGACAAACAGAGGCTCGGGACAAAACATGCTTTGGAACTGAAGATCAGTCAACATAAACCTACAGTGCCACAGGGGGCATCCTTGAAATTTAAAGTGATAGTAGTGAAAGGGGTAATTATTATGTTCCCCAAGGGAAAGTTCTCTCATCTATTGAATTATCAAGCCTCTTAAAACTCCCATTGGATATGGTGTGTATTAATGTAAGGTTCTCTACTTTAAAAATATAATCAGGCAAACATATTTATGGTGCTATGTTTATGATAATATTCTGCGCTAATTGGACTCTGTTAGGCTGCTCCCCCCCCCTTGTGTGTAATCGGTCACTGGACAAATTACTGTTCTAAATGTATTGGAGAATATGGGGTTAATGGCGCTGCCTTGTAATCTGGGGAATCCTGTCTACCTTCTATTTGATAGAATTTTGTTGGATTTGTGTTCCCTCCGCACATCCAACTACTAGGCCCCTATGGGATATTTTGTGATAGGTTAGGACTGTGTATAATTGCGTGCCAATAAAACCAATCTCTTTATTGGCTTTGTATTGTGATCCTCAACTTATAAATAGTTCCTCACACTCTTGGTGCCCTGTGAGGGTTATAACATATGTGCTTATGAAATATTACCCTTTTTAGTTATCCTCTACTCTTACTTTAGCGGTGTGTATAATACCTTTTTAGATGTGTAACACTTTACACACATTTCACATTGACATACTAAGTGAAAAAAACAATGATGAAAAAAATGTGATGAAAAAATGTGAAAACAAATTTTTTTTTCCGTTACGTGTAGATTCCTGTATCCTAATCCATGCAGACTGCACCTTAAAAGTGCTATGTGTACTCAATATGATCCAGTGCCAAAAATTATATATACTCTAAAAGTAACTAATTCACATCAAGAAAAACAATAAAATCCAGTTATAGTCCCTGATCACTGCCCCAGGTGGGAGCTGCCGGATATCCAGTTAATTCCCCTGTAGGTTAGCCCATTAACTCAACCACTGAAAGTGATTCACAGGTTTGAGAACGACAATACGTCGAAACGCGTCAGCTGACCATTCAGACACGTCCACGTCACGTCCGATTAGCAAGGCTCGAGCGGTGAAACGCACGCCGAGGCTGAGGCCGACTTTATCTGCTGGCGTGACTTCCATGGGACTCGTCTGTATATGGTATACGGTTTGTGGCTAGATCTAGCTTAATATCTGGCGGTATCCCAACCAAAAGGGAGCGAACCTAGGAAGGCTTATAGATTTTATTTTTATTTATATTTGTTTTTATTTTCAACAAATTTTTAATAAAAAAGCGATTTTACGCTATGGAAGCCCTGTTCTGTGGTTCATTTCTGAGGATTTGAATGGTGGAGGAGGAGTGAGCAGACGTGGAACAACATAAGGAGCAGAGGATAAATTGCTGGGGATACCCGATGAGCCTGTGACCCCTGTAGGGGTCGTCAATCTGGTGAGTGGGGACCCATATGAGGGGGGAGCACTAAAAGTCACCCCTTTCTTTACCTGCAAGTTGGAGGACTCCTTTTGGCAATACATAATCAGGGATGAGCCGAACACCCCCCTGTTCGGTTCGCACCAGAACCTGCGAACAGACAAAATGTTCGTGTAAACTTTAGAACCCTATTAAATACAATGGACTCGAACGTTCGAAATCTAAAGTGTTAATTATAAAGGCTAATATGCAAGTTATTGTCCTAAAAAGTGTTTGGGGACCGGGGTCCTGCCCCAGGGGACATTTATCAATGCAAAAAGAAGTTTTAAAAACGGACGTTTTTTTGGGAGCAGTGATTTTAATAATGCTTAAAATGAAAAAATAAAAGTGAAATATTCCTTTAAATTTCGTACCTGGGGGGTGTGTATAATATGCATGTAAAGTGGCGCATGTTTCCCGTGCTTAGAACTGTCCCTGCAAAAAATGTCATTTTTGAAAGAAAAAAATGCATTTAAAACTGACTCGCGGCTATTAATGAATTGTCGGCTCCCGGCAATACATACAAAAGTCATTGATAAAAAAAAAAAAAAGCGTGGGTGTTCCCCAGAATTCTATTACCAGGCCCTTCAGGTCTGGAATGGATATTAAGGGGAACCCTGCCGCAAATTAAAAAAAAATTGACGTGGGGTTCCCCCAAATATCCATTCCAGGCCCTTCAGATCTGGCATGGATTTTAAGGGGAACTCCACCCCAAATTTAAAAAAAAAATGGCGTGGAGTCCCCCTAAAAATCCATACCAGACCCCTTATCCGAGCACACAACCTGGCCGGCCGCAGGGGAAAAGGGGGGGACGAGAGAGCGGCCCCCCCTCCCTCCTGAACCGTACCAGGCCACATGCCCTCAACATGGGGAGGATGTCCCCATGTTGATGGGGACAAGGGCCTCATCCCCACAACCCTTGCCCGGTGGTTGTGGGGGTCTGCGGGCGGGGGGCTTATCGGAATCTGGAAGACCCCTTTAACAAAGGGGACCCCCAGATCCCGGCCCCCCCTATGTGAATTGGTAAGGGGTACATTGTACCCCTACCATTTCACGAAGAAAGCGTAAAAAAATGTTTAAAAAACACACAAACACCTTGAAAAAGTCCTTTATTTAAAAAAAAAAAAAACATTCCAGCGGTGAAATCCAGTGTCCCGCGGCGATCCCGATGTCCAGCGCTGTCCTTCATTGGTTGTGCCTGAGCGGACCTGATGGGGAACTCCCTGTCAGTATTTTAAATGTATAGACCCGCCCCTTCTAAAGTTCCCCATCAGGTCCGCTCAGCGGAACATGAGAAGGGGCGGGTCTATACATGTATTACCAAAGTGAGAGCAGTCCCCCATCAGGTCCGCCCCCTCGGTATGTCAGACCCGCCTACGTCATTGGCTTGAGCGGGGAACTTCCTTCACTATGTAAATTTAAATTACACAGTGAAGGAAGTTCCCCGCTCAAGCCAATGACGTAGGCGGGTCCGACATACCGAGGGAGCAGACCTGATGGGGAACTTTAGAAGGGGCGGGTCTATACATTTAAAATACTGAGAGGGAGTTCCCCATCAGGTCCGCTCAGGCACAACCAATGAAGGACAGCGCTGGATATCGGGATCGCCGCGGGACACTGGATTTCACCGCTGGAATGTTTTTTTTTTTTTAATAAAGGACTTTTTCAAGGTGTTTGTGTGTTTTTTTAAACATTTTTTTACGCTTTCTTCGTGAAATGGTAGGGGTACAACGTACCCCTTACCAATTCACATAGGGGGGGCATGTGGCTTGGTACGGTTCAGGAGGGAGGGGGGGCCGCTCTCTCGTCCCCCCCTTTTCCCCTGCGGCCGGCCAGGTTGCGTGCTCGGATAAGGGGTCTGGTATGGATTTTTAGGGGGACTCCACGCCATTTTTTTTTTAAATTTGGGGTGGAGTTCCCCTTAAAATCCATGCCAGATCTGAAGGGCCTGGAATGGATATTTGGGGGAACCCCACGTCAATTTTTTTTTTAATTTGCGGCGGGGTTCCCCTTAATATCCATTCCAGACCTGAAGGGCCTGGTAATTGAATTCTGGGGAACCCCCACGCTTTTTTTTTTTTTTTATCAATGACTTTTGTATGTATTGCCGGGAGCCGACAATTCATTAATAGCCCCGAGTGAGTTTTAAAAGACTTTTTTTCTTTCAAAAATGACATTTTTTGCAGGGACAGTTCTAAGTACGGGAAACATGCGCCACTTTACATGCATATCATACACACCCCCCAGGTACGAAATTTAAAGGAATATTTCACTTTTATTTTTTCATTTTAAGCATTATTAAAATCACTGCTCCCGAAAAAACGGCCGTTTTTAAAACTTCTTTTTGCATTGATACATGTCCCCTGGGGCAGGACCCCGGTCCCCAAACACTTTTTAGGACAATAACTTGCATATTAGCCTTTATAATTAACACTTTAGATTTCTCCCATAGATTTTTCGAATTTGCCGCGAACACCCCAATTTGTTCGCTGTTCGGCGAACGGGCGAACAGGCAATGTTCGAGTCGAACATGAGTTCGACTCGAACTCGAAGCTCATCCCTATACATAATCACCAAAGTCACTGAATAACGTATGAAGGATACCTGAACTTTCTATTGTCAGCGTATGAACTTATTGTAGCTGCATGAACTCATTTTGGCTGTGTCATATATTCATTTATTATTTTTTTTATTTTTGAGCAACCATCCGCACTGAGGAACTATAGGGGAATTAACCCTTACCATCAAAGTGGCTAACCATTATATGACCACTGTGAATCACTTTCAGTGGTTGAGTTAATGGGCTAACCTACAGGGGAATTAACTGGATATCCGGCAGCTCCCACCTGGGGCAGTGATCAGGGACTATAACTGGATTTTATTGTTTTTCTTGACGTGAATTATTTACTTTTAGAGTATATATAATTTTTGGCACTGGATCATATTGAGTACACATAGCACTTTTAACCACTTAACGACCGCCCACTGTAATTATACGTCAGCAGAATGGCACCGACAGGCAGAATCACGTATATGTACGTGATCGCCTTTGTATAGTTGGGGGGTCCGATCGGACCCCCCTTCTGTACAGTGAGCGGTGGTTAAGTGTTCGGGAGCGATCCGGCATGAGGGGACGGCCGTTCGATTCCGGCCACCCCCTCTCGATCGCTCCCGGCGAATGAGAGAGCTTCCCCTGCCTGTAATGTAAACACAGGCAGGGGGAAGTGATGTCATCTCTCCTCGTGTCGGTCTTTTCGATCTGGCGCGAGGAGAGAAGACATCTCACAGTAAGTGCACCAACAGCCCACTGACACCAGTACACGTAGGCACACAAATCACCCCCCAGATCACCCCCCAGATCACCCCCAGTACCCCCAGTCACAGTGCACCGTTTGCAGTGATCATTTTTTTTACTGATCACTGCAATCAGTGTCATTTGTGACTGTAAAAAGTTGCAGGGCAGTTAAGATTAGGCCCCTTTAGGTCCAAGGTAGCCCCCTAACCCCCCCTAATAAAGGTTTAACCCCTTGATCGCCCCCCAGGTAACCCTTTCACCCCCTAACGCCAGCGTCACTAAGCGATCGTTTTTCCGATCGCTTTTTTCTTGTCGCTGGTGTCCTAGATAGCCAGTTAATTATTTTTAGGTTCGCCGCAGGTTTTTATTAGCGTCAGGTACCCCCATATATTATTTTAACCCCCTGATTGCCCCTAGAGTTAACCCTTTCACCAGTGATCACCGTATAAGCGTCACTGGTGACACTGGTTACCCAGTGAGTTATTTCGTTATTTAGGTAACCCGTCAGGTTTTTATATAGCGTCGGGTACCCCCATATTTAACCTAATAGAGGTTTTAACCCCCTGATTGCCCCTAGTTAACCCTTTCACCAGTGATCACCATATAAAGGTTACGGGTGACACTGGTTGGTTAGTTTGCTTTTTATAGCATCAGGGCACCCCTGATCGCCCGGCGGGTGATATCAATTAGGTTTTAGCGCCAGAGAGGGTCTGCGTCGCCCCAGGCAGCTTTAGGTTAGTGCCAGTAACACTAACACCCACGCGCAAAGCATACACCTCCCTTAGTGGTATAGTATCTGATCAGATCTATACTAGCGTCCCCAGCGGTTTAGGGTTCCCAAAAACGCAGTGTTAGCGGGATCAGCCCAGATACCTGCTAGTACCTGCGTTTAGCCCCTCCGCCCAGCCCAGCCCAGCCCACCCAAGTGCAGTATCGATCGATCACTGTCACTTACCAAACACAACACACATAACTGCAGCGTTCGCAGAGACAGTCCTGATCCCTGCGATCGCTAACAGTTTTTTTGGTAGCATTTGATACATTTGGTGACAGTCAGGTGCTTTTTTTACCTGTGAATCTTACTAGTGTACCCCTAAATTTAGAGCCCAAAATGGCAAGTCGAAGGTACACTAGTAAAGAGGCCTACGAGATTCTGAGCATGACAGATAGTGAAGAGGAGGTCACGTATCTGTCAGATTCAGGCTCAGAATATCTTCCCGTAGAAGACAGTGACGTCAGCGGCCCCACGTCAGATAGCTCTGACGACGAAGTTGAGGTCCCTGCTAAGGTCAGGTGTACCCGATCCCGATCTTCTGAGGTTGTTGAGGAGCAAGAACCGCAGGGCTCTCGTATCATGGAGCAGAGTAGTACAAGCGCCGCTATTCCTTCTGGTGAATTGGCAAGCACCAGCGGCCTAGTACAGCCTGGGCGTACATCCAGCACTGCAGTATCACGTGGTGACGTGGCGAGTCCCATAAGTGCAGTTCAAGCTGGCGAGGTGGCAAGCACAAGTAGTGTCCCGCTGCCACCAAGAAGACAAAGGCAGGCCCGTCGTGCCCATAGTGCCCTTCCTGCAGAATTCGCCTATCCTGATTGGGTCTCCACCACTTCTGCAGAACCCGTACTTCCCCCATTCACTGCCCAACCCGGTATTCAGGTGGAAACAGCTGATTTTATGCCAATCGATTATTATTCGCTGTTTTTCACGGAAGATCTCTATAGATCTATTGTGGACCAGAGTAATTTGTATGCTGGTCAATTCATCGCCGCTAACCCCCAGTTGCCTAAAATTGCCAAAGATTGGAAACCAATTACGGTTTCCGAATTTAAGACCTTTCTGGGCCTTTCCCTCAACATGGGCACACATAAATTCCTGTCATTGCGTGCTTATTGGTCCATGCACCCAATTGACCACATGCCCGTGTTCTCTGCCTCCATGCCCAGGACACGATACAAGCAGATTTTGCGGTTCATGCACTTCAACGACAATGAACTTTGTCGTCCACGTGGGGACCCTGAGTACGACCGGCTCTATAAAATTTGGCCCCTCATAAACCACTTCAACGAACGTTTTGCAGCCTTGTTTATTCCCGATCAAGCTGTCTGCGTTGATGAGTCCCTGATTAAATTTTCTGGCCGCTTGGCTTTCAAGCAGTACCTTCCCAGCAAGCGTGCCAGATACGGGGTCAAGCTCTATAAGTGCTGTGACAGGGCAACAGGCTATGTATGGAGCTTTATGGTTTATGAGGGAAAAGATAGTCAGGTTGAGCCGGTCAACTGCCCGGATTACATAGGGAGCGCTGGCAAGATAGTGTGGAAATTGGTGTCACCCTTATTCGGAAAGGGGTACCACTTGTATGTGGACAATTATTACACGAGCGTGCCACTGTTTAGTCACTTGTTTGATCATCAGATTGGAGCATGTGGCACCGTGCGACCTAATCGCCGGGGCTTTCCCCAGCGGCTTGTAGATGCCCGTCTTAGGCTGGGGGAGAGAGCCTGCGTGAAGTGTAATAACTTGCTCGCTATGAAGTGGAGGGACAATAAGAATGTTTTCCTTCTTACCTCCCTTCATGCAGACACGACAGTCCAAATTCGTACGGCGACTGGTGTTGTGGAGAAACCCCTCTGTGTCCACGAATATAACAAAAATATGGGAGGGGTGGACCTCAACGACCAGTTGATGGCGCCGTATATAATTGACCGTAAGGCGAGACGCTGGTACAAAAAAGTGTCTCTATCCTTATTCCAATTGGCTTTGCTGAATGCTCATGTGCTATACAGAGCTTCAGGCGGGACGTTATCTCTTCTAAAATTCCAGAATGAGATAGTCACAGAACTCCTGTATCCAGGCGGTTCTGCACCTCACCATCCCCTACCAAATGCAGTAAGCCGGCTGCATGAGAGGCATTATCCGTATGCCCTCCCGAGTACCCCTACCCAACGAACCCCCCAAAAAAGATGTCGTGTCTGTAGCAAGCGCGGATTTAGGCGTGACACCCGTGTTTTTTGTCCACTCTGTCCTGACAAACCTGGTCTTTGCCTTGGTGAATGTTTTGATCGCTACCACTCAAAAGTGAAGTTTTAGCGTAGGGTACAGCATTTCACAGACTAGGACACACTTACACAGGGTCTCCCAAGATGCCATTACATTTTGAGAGACCCGAACCATTACAGTTGTTAAAGTTACAAAAAAAAGTGTAAAAAAGAAAAAAAAAAAAAACGTAAAAAACAAAACACAAAAAAATATAAAATAAAAAAACCAAAAATAGTTGTCGTTTTATTGTTCTCTCTCTCTCTCTCTATTTTCTCTCTATTGTTCTGCTCTTTTTTACTGTATTCTATTCTGCAATGTTTTATCATGCTTGCTTTTCAGGTATGTAATTTTTTGTTTTCAGGTACGCCATTCAGTTGCAGCGCGGATCTATTTATCTTGACAGCAACAGCGTTTGCTCCCACGATACATAAAGCCATGACTCCAACGCTGTAGGAGGTGATTTCACCACCACAGTTTAAAAAAAGAGCATATATGCCGAAGCATGGGGGCAGCAGGGGCGGAGGAGCGATTTTGCTCCTAATGCCGCGTATATACGGTCGAAATTCCGACGGAGGCTTGCCCGTGGAAAAGTCCGACCGTGTGTACGCGGCATAACTTTTTTGCGGGAGGATGCCCCCATGCTTCGGCATATATATATTTTAGGCACAGGTTGCGTTAAAAAAAATGTTTTTTCTTTTTCGTACATCACGGGACACAGAGCGACTTAGTCATTACTAATGGGTTATATAGTTTACCTTCAGGTGTTGGCACTGGCCAATTCCAAACCGGAAGTACCCTCCCCTATATAAGCCCCTCCCACCCGGGAGCACCTCAGTTTTTTGCCAGTGTCTAAGGTGTTGGCCAAAGAGTAACATGTGTTTTCACTGGGCTTGCGTACAGGTTCTTTTGGGCCTTAGTAAGCTGTTCCGGATCCCACCAAAAAAGCTTCATAGCTAAACGGTCGGTACCCGGGCCTTGCAGCAGAAGAGCAAGGTTTTGCCTGTAATGCTTCTCTTAGGAGGGCTGGACCCTGGGATCCAGAGCTCTGGTCATACCCACGACCAAGACGCTGTCTGTGCAGGGTGCTATA
The DNA here is from genome assembly GCA_029206835.1 of Rana muscosa. Taxonomy (NCBI): domain Eukaryota; kingdom Metazoa; phylum Chordata; class Amphibia; order Anura; family Ranidae; genus Rana; species Rana muscosa. The sequence goes on along the minus strand of CM055116.1, from coordinate 487,021,468 downwards.
CAGGTCCAGGGGAGTGGAATCCTTGGGAACCCGGTCCCTGAAGGTTTAATTACAATGCCTGCCGTGATAGGTGAAGTTTGGACCAAACAAAGTCCTGCGGCGGGGATCAGGTAAGTGGGGGCCCTCAGGAACTTGGTTCTATTGGGGGACCCCCAAGCCTAATTTGTCTTTCTGTCTGTTACCTAACGGTATTCCCGCTAAATATCTGTGTTTGCCTATAACTACTGAAAATGTAAAATTTTAATAGTAGTCAAGAAAAAAAAAAAAAACAGGGACCGCGGTACCTGTGTTAAACCACTAGAGGCCGCTGTAGTCCATTTTTCTTGTAAATGTGGATCTTTGGTTTTCTCAACTCAAAAGATCCAGGCAGCTGGTAAGTTTCTCTGAGGGAATCCACTTCCTCTGCCCTGTTGCTGCGTTCATCCACCGCACAGGCCCTCCGGCAAAAAGGGCCCTGGCTCCTAGTCCTCTGTTGGTTTTCGAAAAGGGCGCCATTGGCGCACGGGCGCGCGCGCGGGCGCGTGCACGCGCCTCCTATGAAAAAAAAGGGGCGGGGCGGGTGGATGACGCTCGATGCGCGCCGCGGCGCTTCTGCGCATGTGCGGGCGTCCCAGCATGGTTAAAAGACACAGTACAAGTGTCAGCTGCATGCAAACAGAGCTAGCAACAAACAGTGGCACACAGAGGCGGTTGATGCAGGCATCCCCATAGAAAGGCACTTTAGTGGACACCAGCTGGTATATAGCAGCACCTGTGTTAGACTATTACCAGCAAAAATTGGTGTATGACGACGGGAATACCTCAGCTTTGTGCTTAAAGGATATGTCGTCCAGACGCTCCGGAAATAGATCTTCCAGGAAGCCAAAGGGGTCTCCATCGGGCTCTGAGGATATTGGGCATGCTTGCACTGCACCAATCTCCCCTGAGAATGCAGAGGTCAGTAGCCGTAGAAACCCCGCAGGAATGCCTGGTGCTGCGGCTGTCCCCAGTCCACCTGCTCCTGTATATATAACAGAGGAGGTTTTATCCTCAACTCTGGGAGGATTGGAAGAGAGATTAACAGCATTGATCGCTGCTTCCCTGTCACAGGAAAAGCGCGTCCGATCTCCGTCTCCTCCTTCAGAGTGCCTGTTAGTGGAGGAACAGCCCCACACAGAGATCGACCTACCTGAAGGGGATCAGGATGAGGTTGATTCACTTATAGAGGAATCAACAGTGGAAGAACCTTTCTCAGCTTCTCAGGCTGAAAGATTATGGGTTCAGTCTCTGACTAACATGGTCCGATCAGCATTTAAAATGCCTCTGGCGGAACCACCATCCACTACGGTTTCCTCGCTGGGGTCGCTAAAAGCTCCCCAGGCGGTCTGTTCCTTCCCAATCCACCCTTTATTAGAAGGGCTTATTTACCAGGATTGGGAGCATCCTGATAAAATATTTGCTCCCCCCAAGAGATTTCCGGTGATCTATCCCATGGAGGATAAGTTCATAAGAAAATGGAGGGTCCCTATAGTGGACGCAGCCATCTCTTCTGTTAACAAATCACTGACATGTCCAGTAGATAATGTTCCAATGTTCAAAGACCCAATAGATAAAAAATTGGAGTCTTTACTAAAATCTGCTTTCTCTACAGCAAGTATGGTGACACAACCTGCGGTAGCAGCGATTGGAGTCTGCCAAGCAGTGAAAGATCAGTTGAAACAAGTCTTAAGGGACTTACCAGATCAGCAGGCTCATGCCCTAGCTGACCTGCCTAGAGCCTTGTGTTTTGCGGTGGACGCCATAAAGGATACAATCCAACAGGCCTCCCGCTTTACGCTGTCTATAGTACATATGCGTAGGCTTCTGTGGCTCAAAAACTGGTCTGCTGAAGCTCCCTGTAAAAAACTGCTGGTTAGCTTCCCATTTCATGGAGAACGCTTATTTGGAGAAGATCTGGACAAATATATCCAGAAAATTTCTGCCGGTAAAAGTTCACTCTTACCGGTTAAGAACAAGGGTAGAAGTCCTTCTTTTAAGAGGCCTACCTCTCCAGTCCCGGGCACATCGGCTGTGAAGCAGTTCCGACGGCCTCCGCGGTCAAATTCAGGGGGCAGAAATCAGGGACAATCACAGGAGAGAGGTACAAAACCTCCCCCTAAGGCATGAAGTATTGCCCCCGCTCAATCGGGTGGGGGGAAGACTTCAGTTGTTCACAGAGACCTGGCGGGACACCATCAGAGACAGATGGGTGCTCTCCGCAGTAAGTCTGGGATACAAGCTGGAGTTAAAAGGCACTCCTCCTGCCCAATTTATGAGGTCAAACGTGCCAAGAGATCCCCAAAAGAGAGGATCCCTCCTTCTGGCACTAGAACAACTATTGCTCCAAGGGGTAATCATGAAGGTTCCCCTGGAAGAAAGCGGATTCGGGTTTTACTCGAACCTTTTCACAGTCCCCAAACCAAATGGGGACGTGAGGCCCATATTAAATCTAAAAGGGCTAAACAAGTTCCTAAATATCAGGACCTTTCGGATGGAGTCGATCCGATCAGTGGCCACCGCCCTACAAGGGCAGGAATGGCTAGCCTCGATCGACATAAGGGATGCTTATCTGCATATTCCCATCTTTCCGGCCCATCAGAAATTTCTACGCTTTGCAGTAGAAGGGCGCCATTTTCAGTTCAGAGCCTTACCTTTCGGTCTGGCCACAGCACCACGAGTGTTCACAAAAATTCTGGCCCCATTATTGGCCAATCTAAGAACACAGGGTGTAACGATAATGGCATATCTAGACGACCTGCTACTAATAGACCACTCAGTGGAAAAGCTGGAAGTAGCTATTCACAAGACAATCGAGTATCTGGAATATCACGGTTGGATTATCAACCGGGACAAGTCAGCTCTAAGACCAGTCAAAAGTCTGGAATACTTAGGGCTAAGGCTGGATTCAAATCAGAGAAAGATTTTCTTACCTCCAGAGAAGGTGTCGTCTTTAAGAAATTTGACCCACTTAGTGGGTACAAAAAGAAAACCATCCATACGTCTCTGCATGAGGCTGCTGGGAAAGATGGTGGCTTCATTCGAAGCGGTACCCTACGGTCAATTCCATTCAAGGAATTTGCAAAGGGCCATACTGTCAGCCTGGAACAAAAAAGTTCAGGCTTTAGACTTACCAATGTCCCTGTCCCCTTCCGTTCGCAAGAGCCTCCATTGGTGGTTGGTGCCCCAGAATCTGGAAAGAGGGAAACCCTTCAGTCCGGTTTCTTGGAAGGTGGTCACTACAGATGCCAGCCTCATCGGCTGGGGGGCAGTGCTGGAGCAATGGTCTCTCCAGGGCAGGTGGTCAGAAGCAGAAAAGGCCCTGCCCATCAATCTCTTGGAGATACGAGCAGCCCGGTATGCCCTAGTAGCATGGACATCCAAACTCCAGGGGTCCCCTGTCAGAATTCAATCAGACAATGCCACGGCAGTGGCATATATCAATCATCAGGGTGGCACCAAAAGTCGTGCAGCCCAGAAGGAAGCAAATTGCATCCTGGAGTGGGCAGAAAGATATGTCCCAGCCATATCCGCGGTTTTCATCCCAGGAGTGGAAAATTGGAGAGCGGACTTTCTAAGTCGCCAACAATTATGCCCGGGGGAATGGTCTCTTCACCCCGAGGTTTTCCAGGCAATATGCCAGCGGTGGGGAACACCGGATGTAGATCTGCTAGCATCCAGATTCAACGCAAAGGTGGACAGGTTTGTGTCTCGCACAAGGGATCCCCTAGCTTGCGGCTCGGATGCCCTAGTGTTCCCTTGGGATCGGTTCAAGCTGATATATGCATTCCCACCGCCACAATTGTTACCGCGATTACTCCGCAGAATCAGGGTAGAAAAGAAACCAGTGATTCTGGTGGCTCCAGCGTGGCCCCGAAGGGCATGGTACGCGGAGATTGTAAAAATGTCAGTGAGGAGTCCTTGGACCCTCCCACTTCGTCCGGACCTGCTGTCGCAAGGACCGATATACCACCCTTCCTTACCAGCCCTAGGTTTGACGGCCTGGCTATTGAAGCCCACATTCTGAAAAAGAGAGGGCTCTCTAATTCTGTGGTATCTACCATGATCAATGCCAGGAAACCGGTATCCAGGCAGATCTATTATAGGATCTGGAAAGCGTACATTACGTGGTGTGAGACCAAGAAATGGCATCCACGTAAGTACATGATAGGGAGGATTCTGGACTTCCTACAGTGGGCTGTAGATAGGAAGCTGGCCTTGAGTACTATCAAGGGTCAGATTTCGGCCTTGTCAATATTTTTTCAAAGGCCCTTGGCTTCGCATTCACTAGTCAAAGCCTTTATACAAGGAGTGATGCGTATTAGCCCTCCGGTTAGTATTCCCATATGTCCTTGGGACTTAAACCTGGTTCTGTCGGTTCTACAGAAACAACCGTTTGAACCATTACAACACATTTCCTTGGTTCTTCTCACCAGGAAATTGGTTTTCTTAGTAGCCATTTGTTCGGCTAAAAGAGTGTCGGAATTAGCAGCTATGTCCTGTAAGGAGCCATATCTGGTTGTCCATAAGGACAGAGTAGTATTACGTCCTCATCCAGCCTTTCTTCCTAAGGTGGTATCGAGGTTTCATTTGAACCAAGATGTGGTTCTTCCTTCTTTTTTCCCCAAACCTAGCTCAGTAGAGGAAAAGTTATTACATTCTTTGGATGTGGTAAGAGCAGTTAAAGCTTATCTAAAAGCCACTGCTCAGATTCGCAGAACGGATTCTTTGTTTGTTCTGCCGGAAGGCCCCAGAAGGGGTCAGGCAGCATCAAAATCTACTTTAGCCAAGTGGATTCGACAGGTCATAATACAAGCCTATGGCTTGAGAAAGAGACCGCCTCCGTTCAAAGTTAGGGCGCACTCCACAAGAGCGGTTGGAACTTCATGGGCAGTGCATCACCAGGCCTCCCTGGCTCAAGTATGTAAGGCCGCAACATGGTCTTCGGTACACACGTTTACTAGATTCTATCAGGTAGACGTTAGAAGTCAGGAGGATGTCGCCTTTGGGCGCAGTGTGTTGCAGGCCGCAAAAGATCCTCATGCCTGATGGCGCCCAGCTTATGTACCCCCCCCTCATTTGGCATTGCTTTGGGACGTCCCATTAGTAATGACTAAGTCGCTCTGTGTCCCGTGATGTACGAAAAAGAAAAAGGGATTTTTATAACAGCTTACCTGTAAAATCCTTTTCTTGGAGTACATCACGGGACACAGAGCTCCCACCCCTCTTTTTGGGACACTTATTGCTTGGCTACAAAACTGAGGTGCTCCCGGGTGGGAGGGGCTTATATAGGGGAGGGTACTTCCGGTTTGGAATTGGCCAGTGCCAACACCTGAAGGTAAACTATATAACCCATTAGTAATGACTAAGTCGCTCTGTGTCCCGTGATGTACTCCAAGAAAAGGATTTTACAGGTAAGCTGTTATAAAAATCCCTTTATTTTTTACTAAGTTTTGTTTTGGTATTTGCTTTGCAGGTATGGTATGGTCTTACTGTTGTACTGTAATGTTACTTTGTTTTAATGTTAACCATCATTTGCTTAGCAGGTACGCCATTCAGTTGCATCGCGGATTTATTTATCTTGACAGCAACAGCGTTTGCTCCCACGATACATAAAGCCGTGACTCCAACGCTGTAGGAGGTGATTTCACCACCACAGTTAAAAAAAGAGCATATATGCCGAAGCATGGGGGCAGCAGGGGCGGAGGAGCGATTTTGCTCCTAATGCCGCGTATATACGGTTGAAATTCCGACGGAGGCTTGCCCCTGGAAAAGTCCGACTGTGTGTACGCGGCATAACCTTTTATGCTGCGTACAAACGGTCGAAATTTCGACAAAGGCTTGCCCGTGGAAAAGTCCGACCGTGTGTACGCGCCATAACTTTTTTGCGGGAGGATGCCCCCATGCTTCGGCATATATATATATTTTAGGCACAGGTTACGTTAAAAAAATGTTTTATTTTTTACTAGGTTTTGTTTTGGTATTTGCTTTGCAGGTATGGTATGGTAAGGTCTTACTGTTGTACTGTAATGTTACTTTGTTTTAATGTTAACCATCATTTGCTTAGCAGGTACGCCATTCAGTTGCATCGCGGATTTATTTATCTTGACAGCAACAGCGTTTGCTCCCACGATACATAAAGCCGTGATTCCAACACTGTAGGAGGTGATTTCACCACCACAGTTAAAAAAAGAGCATATATGCCGAAGCATGCGGGCAGCAGGGGCGGAGGAGCGATTTTGCTCCTAATGCCGCGTATATACGGTCGAAATTCCGACGGAGGCTTGCCCGTGGAAAAGTTTGACCGTGTGTACGCGGCATAACCTTTTATGCCGCGTACATACGGTCGAAATTCCGACGAAGGTTTGCCCGTGGAAAAGTCTGACCGTGTGTACGCAGCATAACTTTTTTGCGGGAGGATGCCCCCATGCTTCGGCATATATGCCCATCATTAGAAGTGGGTGGATGAAGGGAGGTATTCTAATGGTGGGCATACCCACCGATCAATCTCTTTTTTTCGTTCAGCCAACAGGCTGCATGAAAAAAAGATTACAATACATGTCCAACAAGGACCAGCAACATACTGGTATGTTGCTGGACTTTGAATGGTTATACCAGATTGATGCCTGCGGGTATCATTCTTTTCAGCCAGTGGCCGGCTTTCATGTAAAAGCAATCCTAGTGGCTAATTAGCCTCTGGACTGCTTTTACAAGCAGTGGGAGGGAATGCCCCCCCCCGGATATAAACAGCGCCATTGGGAAATTGGGAAAGCATTTTATCACACCGATCTTGGTGTGGTCAGATGCTTTGAGGGCAGAGGAAAGATCTAGGGTCTAACCCCCCATTTTTTTTTCAAAAAAAGAGTACCTGTCACTACTTATTGCTATCATAGGGGATATTTACATTCCCTGAGATAACAATAAAAATGATAAAAAAAAAATATATGGAAGGAACAATTTAAAAATAAAATATAAAAAATCAAAATAAATAATAAAAAAAAAAAAAAAAAAAAGCACCGCTGTCCCCCCCTGCTCTTGCGCAAAGGCGAACGCAAGCGTCGGTCTAGCGTCATATGTAAATAGCAATTGCATCATGCATGTGAGGTATCACCGCGAAGGTCAGATCGAGGGCAGTAATTTTAGCAGTAGACCTCCTCTGTAAATCTAACGTGGTAACCTGTAAAGGCTTTTAAATGCTTTTAAAAATGAATGTAGTTTCTCGCCGCTGCGCGTTTGTGTGCAATTTTAAAGCATGTCGTGTTTGGTATCCATGTACTCGGCCTAAGATCATCTTTTTTATTTCATCAAACATTTGGGCAATATAGTGTTTTTTAGTGCATTAAAAATAAAAAAAGTGTGTTTTTCCCCCCAAAAATGCGTTTGAAAAATCGCTGCGCAAATACTGTGTGAAAAAAAAAAATGCAACACCAACTATTTTAATCTGTAGGGCCTTTGCTTTAAAAATATATATAATGTTTGGGGGTTCAACATAATTTTCTTGCAAAAAAAAAAATGTTTTCATGTAAACAAAAAGTGTCAGAAAGGGCTTTGTCTTCAAGTGGTTAGAAGAGTGGATGATGTGTGACATAAGCTTCCTAATGTTGTGCATAAAATGCCAGGACAGTTCAAAACCCCCCCAAATGACCCCATTTTGGAAAGTAGACACCTCAAGCTATTTGCTGAGAGGCATGTTGAGCCCATTGAAGATTTTTTTTTTTTTGTCCCAAGTGATTGAATAATGACAAAAAGAAAAAAAAAAAAATTACAAAAAGTTGTCACTAAATTATATATTGCTCAAACATGCCATGGTTATATGTGGAATTGCACCCCAAAATATATTCTGTTGCTTCTCCTGAGTACGGGGATACCACATGTGTGAGACATTTTGGGAGCCTAGCCGTGTACAGGACCCCGAAAACCAAGCACCGCCTTCAGGATTTCTATGGGTGTAAATTTTTGATTTCACTCCTCATTGCCTATCACAGTTTCGGAGGCCATGGAATGCCCAGATGGCACAAAACCCCCCCAAATGACCCCATTTTGGAAAGTAGACACCCCAAGCTATTTGCTGAGAGGTATGTTGAGTATTTTGCAGATCTCGCTTTTTGTCACAAAGTTTTAAAAATTGAAAAAAAAAAAAAAAAAAAAATGTCTTTCTTCATTTTCAAAAACAAATGAGAGCTGTAAAATACTCACCATGCCTCTCGGCAAATAGCTTGGGGTGTCTACTTTCCAAAATGGGGTCATTTGTGGGGGTTTTGTGCTATTTTGGCATTTTATGGCCTTCAAAACTGTGATAGGTAGTGAGGAGTGAAATCAAAAATTTGTGCCCTTAGAAATCCTGAAGGCGGTGCTTGGTTTTCGGGGGCCCGTACGCGGCTAGGCTCTCAAAAAGTCCTACACATGTGGTATCCCCGTACTCAGGAGAAGCAACCAAATGTATTTTGGGGTGCAATTCCGCATATAACCATGGCATGTTTGAGCAATATATCATTTAGTGACAACTTTTTGTACATTTTTTCTTTTTTTTTTCTTTTTGTCATTATTCAATCACTTGGGACAAAAAAAAAATATTCAATGGGCTCAACATGCCTCTCAGCAATTTCCTTGGGGTGTCTACTTTCCAAAATGGGGTCATTTTGGAAAGTAGGCAATCAAATACCATTAAAAGAAAGCTCTATTTGTGGGAAGAAAAGGACGCAAATTTCGTTTCAGTACAACATTGCATGTCCGCACAATTTACAGTTAAAGCAGCGCAGTGCAAAATTCTGAATTCACCTCTGGTCCTTTAGCTACCAAATGGTTCGGGGCTTAAGTGGTTAAGGTGCAGTCTGTATGGATTAGGATACAGGAATCTACACGCAACGGAAAAAAAAATTTCATCACATTTTTTTTATCATTGTTTTTTTTACTTAGTATGTCAATGTGAAATGTATGTAAAGTGTTACACATCTAAAAAGGTATTATACACACCGCTAAAGTAAGAGTAGAGGATAACTAAAAAGGGTAATATTTCATAAGCACATATGTTATAACCCTCACAGGGCACCAAGAGTGTGAGGAACTATTTATAAGTTGAGGATCACAATACAAAGCCAATAAAGAGATTGGTTTTATTGGCACGCAATTATACACAGTCCTAACCTATCACAAAATATCCCATAGGGGCCTAGTAGTTGGATGTGCGGAGGGAACACAAATCCAACAAAATTCTATCAAATAGAAGGTAGACAGGATTCCCCAGATTACAAGGCAGCGCCATTAACCCCATATTCTCCAATATATTTATGTGCTACTGCATAAAAAAACTAGGCAACTTAATTAGACCCTATATGGAGAAGATGGGAAACCAACAGATAACAATGGCCAAATCTGTTTGCATAGTGTGATGTTTGTGCTGGAGCACTGTGTGACCCTTCACCTTTTTCTCCTGATGCATGCTGGGAAGGGGCTGTACCAGGAAGTAGTGAGAGTGGTGTGTGGAACTGGGAAGCAACAGCATGATGCACAGAAGGGATTACATCTGGTAATGACAGAATCCTGTTGTATTAGGACTCTATGTAACAAAGTCATCATGTTCTGAGTGAGTAATAAACCCTTCCATGGTTAAGAAGTTCATCTGGCCTGTGTGTAACTTGCTGAGCAGATACTGGCAGCATTGCTAGCAACACTCTGAGAGACCCCGTGTCTAAGGGACATATCAGTGGCGATGAGGATTGTGGATTTTAGCACACATGGGGGGTTATTTACTAAAGGCAAATCCACTTTGCACTACAAGTGCACTTGTAAGTGCAGTCACTGTAGATCTGAGGGGGACATGCAAGGAAAATAAGAAACAGCATTTTAGCTTGTACATGATTGGATGATAAAATCAGCAGAGCTTCCACTCATTTCAGATCTTCCCCTCAGATCTACAGCGACTGCACTTCCAAGTGCACTAGTAGTGCAAAGTGGATTTGCCTTTAGTAAATCAACCTCATGGCCTTCATAGGGTTTATTCAACCATTTGATCCTGCTGCTGAATCATGGAGCTCCTGGGTAGAGAGACTGGAGCAGTATATGGAAGCAAATAGTGTGGCTGCAGAAAAGAAGGTTGCAGTTTTCCTCACAATATTGGGTCAAGCTGCATATGGCACTCTCAGAGACCTTATTTCTCCAGACAAGACGGCCTCTAAGCCAGGGCTCGACAAATCCCGGGCGCCAGGTCACCATTGCGACTAGAATTAGCGACCTGGCGCCTGGGGCAGCACAGCTGGGGTATCCTGTGTCTCCGTGCCCCCCCCCCCTTCGCGCCGCTGCTTTGCGGCCTTCTGCAGGCCTATGCTTCCTTCTGTGAACTAGCGCCATCTTGTGGTGGCAGTTGGTATGACAACCAGCAATGCTAATGGAGTTTCCCTGTCTGTTTTCCCTGCCATCTCCTTCCCTCTAATTAGAACCCCCAAACATTATATATATTTTTTATTCTAACACCCTAGAGAATAAAATGGCAATTGTTGCAATACTTTCTGTCACACCGTATTTGCGCAGCGGTCTTACAAGTGCACTTTTTTTGGGAAAAAATACACTTTTTTTTTTTTTTTTAATAAAAAAATAAGACAACAGTAAAGTTAGCCCAATTTTTTTTTTATATTGTGAAAGATAATGTTACGCTGAGTAAATTGATACCCAACATGTCACGCTTCAAAATTGCGTCCGCTCGTGGAATGGCGACTAACTTTTACCCTTTAAAATCTCCATAGGCGACGTTTAAAAAATTCTACAGGTTGCATGTTTTGAGTTACAGAGGAGGTCTATGGCTAGAATTATTGCTCTCGCTCTACCGATCGCGGCGATACCTCACATGTGTGGTTTGAACACCGCTTTCATATGCGGGCGCTACTCACGTATGCGTTCGCTTCTGCGTGCGAGCTTGGCGGGACAGGGCGCGTTCCTGGCTCCTAAGTTTTTTAGCTGGCTCCTAGATTCCAAGCAAAATTGTCAAGCCCTGCTCTAAGCCCCTGCCTGAGTTAATTCAGAAGCTACATGAGCACTACAACCCAAAGCCATTAGAGATTGCAGAGCGGTTTAAATTCTACAGTAGAAGGCAGCATTCCGGGGAGGACATAAAGACTTATATCATTGCTTTACGTAAACTAGCTGCCACTTGTCAGTTTGGAGACTACCTGCAGACGGCTCTCCGTGACATGTTTGTCATGGGACTCTGCGACCCAGCCATACAGAAACGCTTACTCACAGAACCCGACTTGACTCTGACGAAAGCCACTGACCTTGCTACGGTCATGGAGTTGGCTACACGGGATGCCACCCTAATGAAGGCACCACCTGAAACGCCTGCAAGCCAGGGAGAGGAAATATTCCACTCTGCTATCACCCGACACCCAAGACGGTCGTCCCCAAATCTGCCTAAACCTCGCCACCCTAATTCTTCTGTCTCTAGGACACCAACTTGCTACCGTTGTGGTAACACTACTCACAGTGCACCTGCTTGCAAGTTCAAGGATGTTGTTTGTTTTCTTTGTGGAAAGACTGGCCATATTGGGCCTGTTTGCCGCAGCTCACGCTCTCCGAACACTACCACAAAAGTTAGATGTAAACAGACATTTCAAATGGATACTGACAATTACGGCTCCAGCTCTGATGAGGAAACCTGTGTCCAGCATGTTGGACTGTTTCGGGTAGCTGGGAGTACTCCTGCGATAAAAGTGGATGTCACACTCAATGGCTGTCCTGTCTCCATGGATGTTGATACAGGGGTGGCAGTGTCTGTCATTTCATGGACTGATTTAAAGGCATCAGGTCTGTTCCTACCGCTCCAACCTACAAATCTCACACTACAAACCTACAGCAATGAACTACTACAGCCCTTGGGTTATGTGAAACCCCTTGTTACATTAGGCAACCGCAGTCAAACTCTACGCCTTTATGTTGTCAATAAAGGAGGTCCTCCGCTGTACGGTAGGGACTGGATCAAAGCCCTGGGCATGCCTCCTCTTGCCATTGCCCAATGTTCATTGCTTTCTGAGGTAGACCATTGGGTGGAATCCCTGAAGTCACGCTTTAAGGGGGTTTTTGAGGACTCTTTGGGCACAGTAAAAGGAAAAATGGCCCACCTCCTCTTGAAGCCGGGTGCTACACCTCGTTTTTGTAAGGCAATATTTTGCCTTGAGAAAGAAATTGGAAGCAGAGCTGGACCACCTATTGGCTGAAAAGATCATAACTAAAGTTGATAGAAGTGAATGGGCATCGCCAATTGTGCCTGTCAAAAGAATGGAGACATTAGAATTTGTGGAGATTTCAGGGTTGCCCTGAACAACCAACTTCTTGTGGATCAATACCCATTGCCTCGACTTGAAGATCTATTTAGCTCATTGACTGGGGGGCAAATGTTTACAAAAATAGACTTAAAGCAAGCTTACCTGCAACTGCAAGTACACCCAGATTCACGCCATCTGTTGACCATTAACACTCATAAAGGATTATTCCAATATAACCGCATGGTTTTTGGCATAGCCCCAGCTCCAGCCATCTGGCAGCGAATCATGGATGAGGTCCTGGCAGGCATACCTTTCACTCAATGTCTACTAGATGACATGCTCATCACTGGTCCCACTGATGAAGAATAGGGATGAGCTTCGTGTTCGAGTCGAACATACGTTCGACTCGAACATCGGCTGTTCGATCGTTCGACGAAGATCGAACGATTTGGGCCGTTCGCGCCAAATTCGAGTGACGCGAACGGCCCACAATGCACTACGCCATCGCAGTGTCATCCAGGCGCTGTGATTGGCCAAGCATGCACTGTGACCCCGCATGCTTGGCCAATCACAGCGCCGGCAGCGAGGAGAGCAATGATTGGCCACAGGCAGGATGCCTGTGGCCAATTATTGCTGAGGGTGTTTAGTACACGCCCCACACTATAAAAGGCCGCCAGCACGGCGGCCTAGTGTAGTGTGTTCCGGAGCAGGGATAGAGCAGCATAGGCAGGGACAGTGACTGTTATTTCTTTCTTGCTTAACCTGGATTCCTTTAGTTTAGGGAAAGAGAAGGATAGGTAGGGAGAGTGTCAGTGTGTTTTGTGCTTGTGCTATAGTGTGCTTAAAAAAAACATTTATTCTAGGGACAGAAAACTGTAGGTAGGGACAGTGTCAGTTTCTTTCACTCTGCAAGTCCTTGTTTCCAGGGACCTGGAAGGACAGTGAGTGAATTGTCCTTGTGCTATATTGTGCTTAAAAAAACATTTATTCTAGGGACAGAAAACTGTAGGTAGGGAGAGTGTCAGTTTCTTTCACTCTGCAAGTCCTTGTTTCCAGGGACCTGGAAGGACAGTGAGTGAATTGTCCTTGTGCTATATTGTGCTTAAAAAAAACATTTTTTCTAGGGACAGAAAACTGTAGGTAGGGAGAGTGTTTTTTTTCTTTCACTCTGCAAGTCCTTGTTTCCAGGGAACTGGAAGGACAGTGAGTGAATTGTCCTTGTGCTATATTGTGCTTAAAAAAAAACATTTTTTCTAGGGACAGAAAACTGTAGGTAGGGAGAGTGTTTTTTTTCTTTCACTCTGCAAGTCCTTGTTTCCAGGGACCTCTAAGGACAGTGAGTGAATTGTCCTTGTGCTATATTGTGCTTAAAAAAAACATTTATTCTAGGGACAGAAAACTGTAGGTAGGGAGAGTGTCAGTTTATTTCACTCTGCAAGTCCTTGTTTCCAGGGACCTGGAAGGACAGTGAGTGAATTGTCCTTGTGCTATATTGTGATTAAAAAAAACATTTTTTCTAGGGACAGAAAACTGTAGGTAGGGAGAGTGTTTTTTTTCTTTCACTCTGCAAGTCCTTGTTTCCAGGGACCTGGAAGGACAGTGAGTGAATTCTCCTTGTGCTATATTGTGCTTAAAAAAAACATTTATTCTAGGGACAGAAAACTGTAGGTAGGGAGAGTGTCAGTTTATTTCACTCTGCAAGTCCTTGTTTCCAGGGACCTGTAAGGACAGTGAGTGAATTGTCCTTGTGCTATATTGTGATTAAAAAAAACATTTTTTCTAGGGACAGAAAACTGTAGGTAGGGAGAGTGTTTTTTTTCTTTCACTCTGCAAGTCCTTGTTTCCAGGGACCTGTAAGGACAGTGAGTGAATTGTCCTTGTGCTATATTGTGCTTAAAAAAAACATTTATTCTAGGGACAGAAAACTGTAGGTAGGGAGAGTGTCAGTTTATTTCACTCTGCAAGTCCTTGTTTCCAGGGACCTGGAAGGACAGTGAGTGAATTGTCCTTGTGCTATATTGTGATTAAAAAAAACATTTTTTCTAGGGACAGAAAACTGTAGGTAGGGAGAGTGTTTTTTTTCTTTCACTCTGCAAGTCCTTGTTTCCAGGGACCTGTAAGGACAGTGAGTGAATTGTCCTTGTGCTATATTGTGCTTAAAAAAAACATTTATTCTAGGGACAGAAAACTGTAGGTAGGGAGAGTGTCAGTTTATTTCACTCTGCAAGTCCTTGTTTCCAGGGACCTGGAAGGACAGTGCGTGAATTGTCCTTGTGCTATATTGTGATTAAAAAAAACATTTTTTCTAGGGACAGAAAACTGTAGGTAGGGAGAGTGTTTTTTTTCTTTCACTCTGCAAGTCCTTGTTTCCAGGGACCTGTAAGGACAGTGAGTGAATTGTTCTTGTGCTATATTGTGATTAAAAAAAACATTTTTTCTAGGGACAGAAAACTGTAGGTAGGGAGAGTGTTTTTTTTCTTTCACTCTGCAAGTCCTTGTTTCCAGGGACCTGTAAGGACAGTGAGTGAATTGTTCTTGTGCTATATTGTGATTAAAAAAAACATTTTTTCTAGGGACAGAAAACTGTAGGTAGGGAGAGTGTTTTTTTTCTTTCACTCTGCAAGTCCTTGTTTCCAGGGACCTGTAAGGACAGTGAGTGAATTGTCCTTGTGCTATATTGTGCTTAAAAAATATATTTTTTCTAGGGACAGAAAACTGTAGGTAGGGAGAGTGTCAGTTTCTTTCACTGTGAAAGTCCTTGTTTCAAGGGACAGAGAAGGACACCTGAAGGTAGCCCTTATTGCTTTTTTCCCATCTCCCTGCAGGCCATCTATTAGAATGTCTGGAAGGCAAACAAGGAGAGGCAGACAGTCAGGAGGCAATAAAAGAGGGCAAGCAGGCTCTGTGTCTGGGGGCAACAGTGCTGGTCGTGGACGCGGTGCATTGTCATCAGCACATGGCCATGGGACACGCTTGTCCTTCTTTTCGGCAGCTGGACATGTTGAGCCACATCATGCCGAAGACTTGGTAGAGTGGATGACCAAGCCCTCCTCCTCCTCCTCATCCTCTCTCACCCAGGCTCAGGGTACTGGAAAAGCAGCTGCCAAAGCGTCGTCTTCCCTGGTATCAATGTCAGACAAATCATCAGTCACTCCTTCCCTAGACCCACCATGTCCTCCTCCTGAGGAGTCCCCCGAACTGTTTCAGCACAGTGTTGGGTACATGCTCCAGGAGGATGCCCAGCGTTTCGAAGGGTCTGATGATGAAACCCAGCTAGAGGAAGGCAGTAGCGTGAGAGCAGACAGAGGGGATGCTCAAGAAGGACACCAATCTGGCAGTCATGTTCCAGCAGCTGCAGCATACTGCCAGATTGGCTCCAGTGATGAGGAGGGAGGGGATGATGAGGTCACTGACTCCACGTGGGTGCCTAATAGGAGAGAGGAGGAGGAGGAGGATGAGGAGGAGGCACATCTCCAACGAGGCAGGATGCCCTTTGGTGGCCAGCGTAAGGGCAGTACACCGACGGAATCACACCGCAGAGCTCCGCCTGTGCAGGGCGCTGCCTCTGCCCGTCATTCAAAAAGTTCTTTGGTGTGGGCCTTTTTTGAGGCTAGTGCATCAGATCGCACAGCTGCTGTTTGCAACATATGTCTCAAGCGTATATCGCGTGGCCAAAACATCAGCCGCTTGGGTACCACATGCCTGACCAGACATATGTTGACCTGCCATGCAGCTCGTTGGCAAGCCTACCTCAAAGACCCACACCAAAGAACAAAGCGGACCTCTCCTTGCACCGCATCAGCTGGGATCTCCAACCCCACTATAACTTCAGTCCTCTCTGAAACATGCACTGAGAGGAATGAAGGTGTAGAATTAGGTGTGTCACAGCCAAGTACTTGCGCCCACTCTGCTAGCAGTACACCGACGTCCGATTCTAGCAGGCAAATTTCCCTGCCCCAGCTGCTGGACCGTCGAAAGAAGTTCACTCCCAGCCATCCACATGCCCAGCGGTTGAATGCTAGCTTGGCTAAATTGCTAGCGCTTCAACTGCTGCCTTTTCAGTTGGTAGACTCGGCCCCCTTCCGTGAGTTTGTGCAATGTGCGGTTCCTCAGTGGCAGGTTCCCAAACGCCACTTTTTCTCACGGAAGGCTATTCCGGCTCTCTACCGGCATGTGGAAGGCAATGTCTTGGCCTCGCTGGACAGGGCGGTCAGCGGTAAGGTGCATATTACCGCTGACTCATGGTCCAGCAGGCATGGACAGGGACGTTACCTTTCTTTCACGGCCCATTGGGTCACTCTTTTGGCAGCTGGGAAGGATTCAGGACAAGGTGCAGTAGTGTTGGAGGTTGTCCCACCGCCACGCCTCCAAAATGCTACTACTGGTTGTGACACACCTCTCTCCTCCACCCCCTCCTCTTCTTCTTCCTCCATGGCCTCTTCCTGTGGTTTGTCCTATGAACCAGCGGTGCTCCGTAGCCGTTCACGGGGCTACGCAAGTACGCAGGCAAAAAGATGCCATGCCGTGCTTGCGCTGGTGTGTTTGGGGGACAGAAGCCACACTGGGGCAGAGGTCCTGTCTGCTCTGCAGGGCCAGGCCGAGAGGTGGTTGACGCCACGCCAGCTTAAGCCAGGAATGGTGGTTTGCGACAATGGCACCAACCTCCTCTCCGCCCTCCGACAGGGACAACTGACCCATGTGCCCTGTGTGGCTCACGTCCTTAACCTGGTGGTGCAGCGCTTCTTGGGCAGGTACCCGGGCTTACAGGATGTCCTGAGGCAGGCCAGGAAAGTCTGTGTGCATTTCCGCAGATCTTATAATGCCAGTGCTCGCCTGGCTGAGCTGCAAAAGGAGTTGAACCTGCCCAAGAACCGCCTTATATGTGACATGCCCACCAGGTGGAACTCAACGTTGGCCATGCTGCAGCGGCTGCACACGCAGCAGAGGGCCATCAATGAGTACCTGTGCGACTACGGCACCAGGACAGGGTCAGGGGAGCTTGGTTTTTTTTCTCCACGCCAGTGGGGCATGATCAGGGATGCATGCACTGTCCTGGCACCATTTGAGGAGGCCACGAGGATGGTGAGCAGTGACAGTGCATGCATCAGTGACACTGTACCTCTTGTCCACCTGTTGGAGCACACGCTGCGTGGAATAATGGACAGGGCACTTGAGGCAGAACAGAGGCAGGAAGAGGAGGACTTCCTTGCCTCTCAAGGCCCCCTTTACCCAGACAGTGTTCCTTCTGTCCCACCCATCGCACAGGAAGAGGAGGAGGAGGAGGAGGAGGAGGATTGTGTCAGCATGGAGGTGGAGGCTGGCACTCAGCATCATCAGCAGCAGTCTTTTAGGGATGATTTACAGTCCCAAGAAACCAGTGGACTTGTACGTGGCTGGGAGGAGGTGGCTGCGGATCATGTCGTCCTTAGTGACCCAGAGGACTCCGGAGCGAATGCCTCAGCAAACCTACGCTGCATGGCCTCCCTGATCCTGCAAAGTCTGCGGAAGGATCCTCGTATTCTTCAGATCAAGGAGAGGGACCATTACTGGCTGGCCACTCTCCTTGATCCACGGTACAAGGGTAAGGTTGCGGACCTTATGTTACCGTCGCAGAGGGAGCAGAGGATGAGACAACTCCGGGAGGCCTTGCAGAAAGGTCTGTGCAACGCGTTCCCAGAGACTGGGAGGTTGCAAACTCCTGGTCCTGGACAACGAGTTGCTGAGGCTTCGGCCAGTCAAAGAAGGAGCGGTGGGGAAGGTGGCCGTCTGACCGATGCGTTCAGACAATTCTTTAGTCCGCAGCCCCAAAGTATGATCGGTTCCAGCAACCATCGCCAGCGTCTGATAAACATGGTGCAGGAATATCTAGGGGCAAGGTCAGACTTGGACACCTTCCCCACCGAAAATCCTCTGGCTTACTGGGTCTTGAGGATGGATCACTGGCCAGAGCTTGCACAGTATGCAATTGAGCTACTGGCCTGTCCTGCATCCAGCGTTCTTTCGGAACGCACATTCAGTGCTGCTGGAGGATTTGTCACGGATCACAGGGTGCGCCTGTCCACCGACTCGGTTGATCGACTGACTTTCATCAAGATGAACCAGTCTTGGATCACCACCAGCTACCACACACCTGATGCTGATATAACAGACTAATTGATTTTAACATGTCACATCCCTTCAAGACTGATGCTGATGCTGAGTGCCTGTGCTGTTATGTTGACTGGCTATCCTCCTCCTCCGAGTCCTCAATGATACGATTGATGATGATAGCTTGTAAGATCATTTTTGTTTATGGGTGCCGCCACCAGTGCCTAACGCCCAATTTTTCAGCCCCTGTTTAACAGGGGCGTGTAATTACAATTTTTGAAGCAATACTTTGCAACAGGGCTCATTGCTGTGCTCCAAGTACAGTATCTGTGAGGAGTTGCAGTGTTGTGCCACCAGTGCCTAAGGCCCAATTTTTCAGCCCCTGTTTAACAGGGGCGTGTCATTACAATTTTTGAAGCAATACTTTGCAACAGGGCTCATTGCTGTGCTCCAAGTACAGTATCTGTGAGGAGTTGCAGTGTTGTGCCACCAGTGCCTAAGGCCCAATTTTTCAGCCCCTGTTTAACAGGGGCGTGTCATTACAATTTTTGAAGCAATACTTTGCAACAGGGCTCATTGCTGTGCTCCAAGTACAGTATCTGTGAGGGGTTGCAGTGTTGTGCCACCAGTGCCTAAGGCCCAATTTTTCAGCCCCTGTTCAACAGGGGCATGTAATTACAATTCTTGATCTAATAATTCACAGCAGGGCCCATTGCTGCACCCACCAAGAGTAACTGTCAGGGCTTACAGTGTTGTGGCACCAGCACCACCATCAAAGGCCCAATTTTTACTACCACTGTTCAACAATTATATGTAATTAAAATTCCTGATATAATAGTTGACAGCAGGGCGTTCCAGCACCAACCAAGAGTAACTGTGAGTGCTTACAGTGTTGTGCCAACACCAACAACTAAGGGGCCTATTTCTGCAGAGTATATACGGCAGGTCCCTACTTTCAAACATCCAACTTACAAACGACTCCTACTTGCAAACGCAAGAAGACAACAGGAAGTGAGAGGAAATCTACCACTAGGAAGGAAAATTCTCTCCTGTAAGAATAAATATGGGAGAAAGGTGTCTCCTCTGTACTGATGCTTTATCAGCAATCCTTGTTTCAAGAAAAACACCACATTTCAAAAACAGTTGTCATTGGGACGGAAAGTGAGGTGAAATGTTCTGAACAGGGGCACAGACAGCAAAACAAATGTTACAGGGGTGATAACCCTTACCTA
The DNA here is from genome assembly GCA_029206835.1 of Rana muscosa. Taxonomy (NCBI): domain Eukaryota; kingdom Metazoa; phylum Chordata; class Amphibia; order Anura; family Ranidae; genus Rana; species Rana muscosa. The sequence continues at coordinate 487,001,880 of CM055116.1, read as the reverse complement.
TGTTTTCCAAAAAGTTTAAAAATAGATTTTTGGTCTGGAGCTACACTTCAACAATGTACCTGTTCAAAATTACAAACAGATTCTACATAAGAACAAACCTACAGTCCCTGTCTTGTATGCACCGCCTGTATAGGGCTGTTCAGAGTATATAGGGCCTTTTTTATTTTATGTGCGGGGTTCCCCTTAATATCCATACAAGACCCAAAGGGGCTGGTAATGGGCTGGGGTGGGGGGGGGGTCATGGGGTAGCTATGCCATTTTTCTTAAAGAATTTCATCCATATTACCGGGACCAGACATTACATTAAAGCCGCAAGCAGTTTTAAATGGCTTTTTTTTCCTTTAGAAGTGTCATTTTGTGCAGGGACAGTTCTAAACACGGGAAACACGTGGCACTTCACAGGCATACTTTAGACACCCCCCAGGTACGATATTTAAAGGAATATTTGACTTTTTTTTTTTCACTTTATGCATCATTAAAATGACTGCTCCCGAAAAACGACCGTTTTTAAAACTTCTTTTTGCATTGATACATGTCCCCTGGTGCAGAACCCGGGTTCCCAAACCCTTTTTAGGACAATAACATGCATAATAGTTGTTATAATTAGCACTTTAGAATTCGAACGTTCGCATCCATTGTATTTAATAGGGTTCTAATGTTCGTTCGAACTTTCGGTCCGTTCGCGGGTTCTGGTGCGAACCGAACCCGGGGGTGTTCGGCTCATCACTAATGAAGAACACAGAAAGAATGTTGAAGCTGTGCTAGAGAGACTCCAAAGGTATGGTTTACGTGTCAATCTTTCAAAATGCGAATTTCTAAAGTCTCGACTGGAATTTTGTGCCCACACTGTGGACCGACATGGGTTACACACTACTGAAGAAAAGGTTAAAGCCCTTACCCATGCCCCTACTCCCCAGAATGTCACACAGCTCAGGTCCTACCTTGGCCTCCTAAATTACTACCACCATTTCTTGCCGAACCTAGCACACCAGCTTTACCCATTACATCGCTTACTGGATGCAAGAGCTAAATGGATATGGACAGCCAAATGTGAAGAAGCTTTTCGGCTTTCTAAAGAACTCATTCTGTCTTCTCGAGTTCTGGTCCACTATGATTTAAAGAAACACGTCGCCTTGGCTTGTGACGCCTCGCCTTATGGACTGGGTGCTGTGCTTTCCCATGTCATGCCAGATGGCACAGAGCGCCCTATTTCTTTTGCCTCCAGGTCTTTAACCTCAGCAGAGGAAAACTACTCCCAGATAGACAAGGAAGCTTTGGCCATTGTGTGGGCCACCAAAAAATTTCATACGTACATCTATGGTCGGGAGTTCACACTTATCACTGACCACAAACCTCTGTTGTCAATACTGAACCCTCAGAAAGGAATTTCTACAACAACCGCATCTCGCTTACAAAGGTACGCTTTATTCTTGGGAGCTTATACTTATTCTATCAGATACCGCTCCCATGATGCCCATGGCAATGCAGATGCGTTTTCCAGATTGCCAATTGGAGACCACTCACCAAGAGACGTACGCATAGTGGAAATACACAGGCCGAAATCCTGCATGTCCACCTCCTTAATTGCCAGACATACAGTCACAGATCCTTTCCTGTCTCAGATATTCTCATATGTTCAGGCTGGATGGCCAGAGAAAGTCCCAGGTGAATTTTGTCCGTACTTTGCCAGAAAATGTGAGCTTGTGACTAATGCTGGTTGCCTACAGTGGGGCAACAAACAGAGTGATCATACCTCAGTATTTGCAACCAACCATGCTAAGGATACTGCATGAGGGCCATCCTGGCGTGGTGCGCATGAAGCAGCGAGCCCGGAGTTATGTTTGGTGGCCACAAATGGACACAGCAATTGAAGATTATGTGGCTCAATGTCCTGGGTGCTGTCAAGCTCAGCGACCCCAAAAGAAAGGAACCCTGCTACCTTGGCCATGGCCGACAGAACTGTGGTCAAGACTCCATATTGATTTTGCTGGCCCAATCCAGGGTAAAATGTATTTGATCTTGGTAGATGCACATTCAAAATGGCCAGAGGTTTTTCAAATGCCTTCTGTTACCTCAGCTGCTACCATTCTAGTCTTAAGGAAGCTCTTTGCTCAATATGGCTTGCCAACAGCCATAGTCTCGGACAATGGGACTCAATTTACATCGCATGAGTTTCAATCCTTCCTCAGTGGCTTGGGCATCCAACACTACAAAACAGCTCCTTATCATTCAGCCTCGAATGGGCTGGCAGAACGGTTTGTGCAGACGTTTAAGAAGCATTTACTGTCCATCCTGGACCAGGTCGGACTGTCAGAGGAGAAGCTGCTGGAGTTCTTGACCATGTACCGAAACACAAAACACGCTACTACTGGGCTGTCCCCAGCTTTTCTTATGTTTGGCAGGCAACTCCGCACCAAACTGGATTTAGTTCGTCCACAGGAGCAGTCACCGACACCTCCTCCGCCAGGCCGTCCTGGATTCCGTGCTGGTGATTTTGTATGGTTTCGGAATTACAGAGTTTTGCCTCATTGGCTTCCTGGCATTATTGATGGACCTCTTGGACAACGAATGTACCTTGTTCGCCTGGAGAATGGCGTTTGTGTTCGAAGACACCTTTCACAATTGAGAAAGCGCATTTGCCTGCCAGTAGAAACAAACCCGACCTCTCTTTCTACCCAACCACCAGAGTCTACTCAGGGCTCTACTGGTGACATATGGCATGGTGTCTGGCATGATCCCACAAGTTTACAACCAACCCCTGAAGCGGTTGGTGACCGTATTCCTGAGGAGCCCGGACATGTGCCTGGAGTTGCAGAGACTGATTTGTCTGTTAGACACCCACTGACACCTCCAGAACCTTTGACAGCCTCTACCCCTCCTGGTGCTGTGCCACTTCGTAAGTCTGCCCGCCAAAGACATCAAACACCTCGTTGGCAAAGCACTGAAATCTTACGGGACACTTTGGAGGTCAGGAAACAGAGACAAAGGGCTCATAACGTGATGCGGGAGCCACAGAACTGAGTTGGAGATACTACTTGCTGAACTGATCCTGCTTGCCTTGTTATTTTATGTGTTGAGTATTTTGTTCTCTTGTTATGTTTATTATTATTTATTTTTTTCCTATTGTTTTTTTTTATGGGGAAAAGAGGACATGTGATGTTTGTGCTGGAGCACTGTGTGACCCTTCGCCTTTTTCTCCTGATGCATGCTGGGGAAGGGGCTGTACCAGGAAGTAGTGAGAGTGGTGTGTGGAACTGGGAAGCAACAGCATGATGCACAGAAGGGATTACATCTGGTAATGACAGAATCCTGTTGTATTAGGACTCTATGTAACAAAGTCATCATGTTCTGAGTGAGTAATAAACCCTTCCATGGTTAAGAAGTTCATCTGGCCTGTGTGTAACTTGCTGAGCAGATAACGGCAGCATTGCTAGCAACACTCTGAGAGACCCCGTGTCTAAAGGACATAACATATAGTCATATTTCTTTTAATTTTAATACTTTTTTTAATACTTTACAGTCACCGGCCATAACACAATTGCCGGAAAATACTTACAAACAAAAAGGAAAATAATAAAAACAGTTCAAAACAATTAAACCAAAGTAAAATTAAATCCCCCCCACCTCCCCCTAAAACAATAGAACTTTTGCCTAGACACATGCAGTCAACGCTAGACCCCCAAACTGGAGGTAGGCGCCTGATGACACAGCACCTGAGCTTTCCGGGAACACGGGCCTTGATACCGGATAAAGACTACCGTATACAGTATAACCTAACTCCCCCTCCTCCAGTTCAATGGGAAAATAAAAAGTCCCTCTTCCAGAGTGCACAACTACCCTATAACAGGAAGCACAGTAGTCCACCAGCCTCTTAATCTAATTTACCTCCCCCTATAGTGCACTATGCCAAGAACCAAGGACTTTGACTTACCCGGTCTTAATCTGAAACCGTGTCTGCCGAAGCCATCCAGCCCCCCTAAACTTTGTCAAATTTGTTCAGTGCTCCCCTACTCAGGTAAGTAGATTTATAAAACGGTACTGCTTTGTTAACTAACACTTTCCACGATGCGATGGTTGGGGCTGTGGAGCTCTTCCAAAAAAGGATAATTCGCTTTTTGGCATAGAAAAGCAATAAGATAAGGAGGGTTCTGATAGCCCTAGTGGTGGTCAGGGGTTCCACTAGATGTAAAAAACATATTTCCACTGTCATGGGGAGTGAAATCGAAGTGACCGACCGGATGCAACTCGCAACAGCTTGCCAGTAAGGTTTGACCCAAGGACAATCCCAAAAGACATGCATAAAATTTGCTAAGGGCATGGAGCACCGCCAACATACAGACTGTTGATTCCCGAATATTCTAGCAAGTCTGGCCAGAGTCAGATAAATCCTGTGCAGGAATTTATAGTGGATAAGTCTGTCCCTGGTAGAGACCAAGGACTGAAATGCTACCCCCTCAGACATCATCCCAATCATCTCTGTCCAATCCCGAGGTTACAGCCTCCCAAGCCCGTCTGCAAGGTGCTAACAATTTAGGCGTTTCCCGAAAGAGGTCTTTGTATAGACTGGAAACCGGCTTAGAAAGTGAATCGCTACGGGTCAGTAACTCTAGGTCACTGGGCTCAAGGACAAGAGGCTCCCCGCCAAACTGGGATTGAAACGCATGCCTAAAGCCCTGTACACACGATCGGTTTTACCGATGAAAACAGTCCGATTAACTTTTTTCATCGGACAAACCGATCGTGTATGGGCCCCATCGGTCTTTTTTCCATCGGTGTTAAAAAATAGAACATTTTTTAAATTTATACGATGGGAAAAAAAACGATAGCATATTACTATCGTCTGTGGGGAACTCCATCGGATAAAAAACCCCCGCATGCTCAGAATCAAGTCGACGCATGCTCAGAAGCATAGAACTTCATTTTTCTTGGCTCATCAGAGTGTTTTACGTCACAGCGTTTGGGACGATTGTTTTTTTGACTGATGATGTGTAGGCAAGATTGATGGAAGTCAGCTTCATCAGATTTCCTTTTTTTTTTTTTTTTTTTTTTTTTATTCTTTATTTTCTTTTATCAAGATTCCAATTATGTTACATCAATACATTTCCATTTATCCAGCCAAGATAATGCATAGACAAAAATAAAAATTAGTACTAAGAAACTCTTGGCTCTTCTCCTTATATTCACATTTCTAAAATCTCTATTTCACCGTCCCCCCTTTCCACTATATACCCCCCCTCCCCCTTCTACCTCTTATTTTCTACAAATTTTCCTCTAACTTCTCAGATTTTCTGCATAACTCCATGTTTTCTTAAATTCTTTCCAACATTCCCACTTGTTTTTAAATCCTTTTTTTTTCCTCCTCTATGCCATACTTCAGTCCCTCCATACTATATGTTTCTTCCACGGAGTCTATCCACTCCCATACAGATGGACTTTCCACTCCTCGCCATTTTTTTGGAATCAGCCTTTTGGCCGCGTTTAGTAGATGTGGGATCAGGGACTCTTTATACTGTTTCATTCCTCCTTCTCCTCCATGGAATAAAACTATCCATGGATCTTTTTTAATCTCCTTCTCTGTAATTGCTTTTATTATTTTCAGTATCTTTTCCCAATATTTTTGAATTTTAGGGCACTGCCACCACAAGTGGGCCATTGTTCCCCTCTCCCCACATTCTCTCCAGCATTCTGCCTTCTGTTCCACTTGAAATTTATTCAATTTATCTGGTGTGGCATACCAACCTGTAACACATTTATAATTCATCTCTGCGGTCCTGTTGTCCATAGCAGACGAGTAGGTAAATTTTATTATTCTCTCTATAGTCCTTTTATCCCTGTGTGTTCCCAATTCTCTTTCCCATTTCTTTATAAATGGGGGTATCTCCAGTTCGTCCACTGTCAACAGCAATTTATAGAGTTTTGATATAGTTTCTTTTGGATTATCGGCCGTACAGAGCCGTTCCAGCGTCATAAGCTCCTCCCCCAACCTAATTGGCTGGGGAAGGCTTTGTACAAAGTGGGTCAACTGATGGTACCTCCATTCATCTAATATCATTAATTCCCTATTGTGTCTTAATTCTTGAAATGGTGTAATTTTCCTTTTTTTTATTATATCTCTTAACTGTGCGCTATCTTTTTTAATCCAATTTCCTCCCACTGTTTTTTTTCCCGGTGCAAAATATTCATTTTCTTTTAATTCTATAAGGGGAGAGTTATAGTCCCTATCTATTTGTTTATGTAACCTGTCCCAAATTTTAAGTGCAATTCGTGTCACACCGTGAGTGCTTTCACCTAATGCTCTATACTGGGGGGGGGGGGTGTCCATATTACACCTCCCAATTGTGTGTTTGCCATTACCTTTTCAATTTTTACCCACCTTTTTTCGTGCCTATCTTTGGCCCACTCAACTATCCAGGACAACACCACCGCATTGTAGTATTTTTTGATGTCTGGCACTGCCAGCCCTCCATGTTTTTTTTCCTGTTTTAATACCGAGAAGGAGATTCTATGTTTTTTATTCTTCCACACGAAATCATTAGCATCTTTTTTAACACTCTGAAGTACGGTTGAGGTATTGCAACTGGTAACATCTGAAATTTATATAAGATTTTCGGCAGCAGAACCATCTTCAGAATGTTAATTATTCCTATCCATGATATCGGGCGGTTTATCATCTTTCTGATTTCACTTTTTATTTCATCTAGTAGAGGGATATAGTTTATCTTATATATTTTGTTTATTGAATTAGCGAGTTTTACCCCTAAGTACTTGAGTTCCTTCTGCCAAGGAAAATTAAACTCTTTTCTTAGGCTCTGTGCTTCTACCTTTCCAATATTGACATTTAGAATCTCAGTTTTAGCTATATTAAATTTAAAGTTTGATATTTCACCGTATTGTTTAAATATTTTAAGTAAATTCGGTAATGTGGTCCTGGGATTACTGATAAAGAACAAGACATCGTCCGCAAAGGCTGAGAGTTTATGTTCGTCTTCCTCCATTCTAATCCCTTTAATGTCTGGGTTGTTTCGTACCGTCGCGAGCAGAGATTCCAGGGACAGCACAAACAAGAGGGGGGACAGGGGGCATCCCTGTCTTGTCCCATTTTTCATCTCAAAAGCTAGAGATAGTGTGCCATTTATTTTAACCCTACCCATAGGGTGCTGATACAATGTTTAAATCCATTGTATAATCCTGGCTCCCAGGCTCATAGTTTCCAGGGTTTGTATCATGAGTCCCCAGTCTACCCTGTCAAATGCCTTTTCTGCATCTACTAACAGGAGTAGACCTGGGGACCCATTCTCTTTTATTTTCTGGAGGAGGAGCAATGCTCTCACACCATTGTCCCTCCCCTCCCTGCCTGGGATAAATCCCACCTGATCCAGGTGGACCAGTGTGGGCATCAATCCCTTCATTCTTTCTGCCAGGGCTTTCGCGTATAGTTTTACATCCGCGTTTAATAGCGAGATCGGCCTATATCCGGAGCATAACCTTTTATCTTTCCCCTCCTTTGGTATGACCGTTATTATAGCTACTGAGGCCTCCCTTCCCATTTCATAGTCCGTCCCTAATCCATTCATATATTTACATATCCTGGGTATCAATATCTCCTTACATTTTTTAAAATATAATGCTGTAAACCCGTCGGGGCCGGGACTTCTCCCTGGGGCTGAGTCTCTTAGTGCGTTACTTATTTCTTCTTCCGTTATGGGTTTATCTAATGCCGTTCTTTCATCCTCATTGATCCTTTGCAATCCCGCCTTTCTTAGAAATTATTTTATTTTTAGTTGTTTCTCTCCTACCCCCCATCTCTTCTGCTCCACTGAATACAACCCTTCATAGTAGTTTTTAAATGTGTCTGCTATATCCTTAGTTATGTGCACTTCCTCTCCATTCTTTTTTTTAATCTTTTCTATGAAATTTCTGGTCTTTTTATTTTGTACCATTCTTGCTAGATGTTTACTAGACTTGTTCCCCCACTTATATCTTTCTTTTGCTATGCGATGTAGTTTTATTTTAGTCTCTTGTTCCATTAATTCTTTAAGTTCGTCCCTTTTCATCACTAATTCATGATATAACTCTTGTTGTTGCCCCTGTTGTTTTTTATGCTCTTGCTCAATTTTTAATATTTCTTCTATCAACGAGTTAAATTTTCTACTTCTCTCTTTTTTTTTTCCTTACCCCTTCCGAAATCAAGATCCCCCTAATGTAGACTTTGTGTGCCTCCCATAGGGTTGCCCCTGATATCCCTTCCGTATCGTTTATCTGGAAGTAATGTTCTAATTCCTTTTTCACCCTCTTTAATCCTTCTTCATCCCGGAGCAGTTCCTCATTTAGTCGCCAAGTATAGGGTTGTCTATGATATTCGGGCACTTTTAGTTTCATGCTTACAGGGGCATGGTCAGAGAGCGAGGCAGTTCCTATGTTTGATTCCATGACCATATCCAGCATTCTGTGTTCGACCATTATGTGGTCTATCCTCGAGTACGTCCCGTGTACAGGGGAGAAAAACGTATAATCCTTTGATTTTGGATGTATAATCCTCCATATGTCAACCATCTGACTACTATGCATTTTTTGTTTTATCTTTGTCAGTTGTACGTTATTTGTCCCCTGTATCCGGGACGCACTATCCACTGTCGGATCCAAACAAAAGTTCATATCTCCCATCAAAATTATATATCCCACCCCAAAATCCTTCAGTTTCCCCAGAGTTTCAATGAGATATTTAATGGGGTTCACATTAGGAGCGTAGATATTTGCCAGGGTACATTTCATTTCCCCCAACTTCCCTTTTAGAAAAATATATCTACCATCTTTGTCCGTCATTCGGCTTCATCGGATTTCCGATGGAAAAATCCATCGGTTTAAAATCCATAGGAAATCCGATCGTGTGTACAGGGCTTTAGTTTTTTTTTTAATACTTTTTTTATTGGTATCATGCCATAATACACAAAATGTTAGATAAAGTATTTTTGAACCTAACATATATAGCCACTTAAGGCCATCATATATGGCAGATCTTGCAGTTGCAATATCCAAAGGCAATGTTTAAATTAAATGCACTGACGTTGTAAATATCACTTGATTAGTAGCCGTCCAAATGCTTTATTTTTTTATTCAAATTCCCCAAAAGAGTTCTTTTTTTATATTTTTCACATCTACAGTATTATAGCATAATGTGATTTACTATATTCAGTCACATAAGGTTATAAACAGATTTTTTGTGATCTGAACATCAAAACAAGTAAAAAAATACATACATACTATATATAGTGGGCTGGAATCTCTAGAGGACTTGTTTACTTTAGCCCTTCCTTGTTACCCCAAAATCCCCAATACTCTATTAAAGTGGTTGTAAACCCTGTTAATATATATATATTTTTAAACTAACCTTCAAGACAAAGGCATAATGAGCTAGTATGACTAGCACACTAGCTCATTATGCATCACTTACCTTAGATCGGGGCCCCCAAAGGCGTCCTCGTCTCCCTCTCCAGCCGCAGCCATCGCTGCGGCAATAGCCGGAAGGTTACTTCCGGCTATCGCCGCTCCAGCCGTGATTGTGTGCGGGAGCCGTCAAATCCGGCTAAGCTGGATTTATGAATGGGATTAACCCTATAACCCGTAGACATCGGTGCATGTCATTTTTAGCAAATATCTCCTAAACCGTGTAGGTTTAGGAGATATTTCTTGCACCTACAGGTAAGCCTTAATCTAGGCTTACCTGTAGGTGCAAGTTGCAAAAGTGGGTTTACAACCACTTTAAGCATACTCTATTAGCATGTGGCTCGCCCCCCTCCTACTCCTATTTGCTTCCTGTTTGTTTAAAGTGTAGCGCTACCCCCAGTTAAGAGAGCCGCTGATATTGATTTGGGCCCTGTAGTGCACTGCTGTCAACCCCTGGCAATCGGCTCTAACCTCCCGTGGCACAGCTGGTGATAGAGGGATAGGACCGCGTGACCGCAACTGTTGGTGACGCAGTCCTATAACAAACATACACAGAATATACTTTAAAACTCCTATTAAAGTAAGCGGAACTGACACCAAATGTACTTTACCCAGATATTTTACTGAGGCTAATGGGCAAGTAATAAACAACAGTATAACAAGTTGCAGATCCCTGTAATAAACAGTAATAAAGATAAACAGAGTAATCAGAATAATTAAGTATTGCTATGCAACTCTAGCGCTGCCCTTTTACAGCTACTTCCCCTCATGGGTAGACTAACACCCAGCAATGTCTACCTATGCAGTCAGGCCTGACTGATCTAAATGGAAGTTCAGTGAAACAATATTTGCTAGCAATCTCTCGGTGGTGCACTTGAAGAACAACTTTGTAATCCCAACGAATAGTAAAGATAAAGTATCTGTCTTTAAACAGCTCTCACCACCTGGACAAGTCCAAGTCCGTTTCCTCCATCGATTCGTCTAGGAACAGGAATCCACCGACATCCAAGTCTTCAATCCTTCTGGTGTACTGCAGCAAGGAGGATTAGATGTCTCTAAGGCTCTGCTAGGCTGGCAGAGGGCTCTTTGGAAAGGAGCACACGGCCCGGGCTTCAGGCCTTGTGTACACAGCAGTTCAGCACAGACATCCTCTTGCTAGGAGAGGGGGGTCCAAAGAGGCCAACCAAAACTCCGCCTCCCCTTTATAAAGTCTGCCCCAGCAGTCTCTGTTCTGGAGCAATGCACCCTGGGTGCTGCAAGATGTACTGGGAGATGTAGTCTCTCTCTCCTCTGCTTTCACTTCCATAATGTCTCTTTACTTCCTCCCGACTCACCTCTCACCTGGAACTTCTTGTCTCTCTGCATTAAAGGGGAACACCCCGCTACAAAAGTATATCTACAGCTAAACTTTTTGTTCAGTCTGAATGGAGTAAGGAACAGTTAAAACCCCTATTGTTGTTCCATTGGGGAGATTTTCTTTCCTCCACATGCCAGGAAGTGAGAGGAAATCTCCACTTAAACAATTGTTATTGGAATTGGAACATTTTTACTCTATTGCTGTGCTGGTGACAAACTCAATTTTTTTCCCCTTGTCTTCCGGTGAAGGTCGATCGATAGTTGTTGTACCCCTTCACCACTGTATCAAAAAAACATTAGTAGCTGCACTAGCCTTCTGCTGCCAGTTTTGGTAGGGATTCCAGGCCACAGATTTGCTTTTAGTACATTGCATTTTGTAGTATTATTATCATTAAATGTGAAATGAATTTTTTGATATGACCTTTACATTTTCATAGGCATCCTGTTCATATTTTCATGACTAGCATTTTCAGCAATGACAGCCTCGTTATAGCTCTCTGACCTACAAAATGCAAAGGTAATACAATTAGAACCATATGCAAAGACAAACATTTGTAACACTACATTAATGTAGACCTGAACTCAAAAAGTGAAGGAACTTCTAAAAAATTGTAATTGTGGTTTCCCAAATCCCTGAAAAAGATCCCTTAAATTTCTCCTGAAAAAAAGCGCCTCATGGCATATGACTGTGCCTAAAGCATAAATCATACAGTATCTGCAGTGTTATCCAAGGCTCTACTGCCTCTGACTGCTAACCTCATCAGATTTTGAGTAAGATTTAGTGATGTCATGACTCTTACCAGTCAGATGGTGCTGGTCACAAATCTAATCCCTCCTTGTGTTTTTTTGAAAAACAACAAGAACAGGGAGATCCAATAGGAAGAACAAAACAGTGCCTTGAAAAAGTATTCATACCCCTTGACATTTTCCACATTTTGTCATGTAACAACCAAAACTGTAAATGTATTTTATTGGGATTTTATGTGATAGACCAACACAAAGTGGCACATAGATGTGAAGTGGATGGAAAATGATAAATAGTTTTCAAAATTTTTACAAATAAATTTGTGAAATGTGTGGCGTGCATTTGTATACAGCCCCCCCCCCCCCCCCGAGCCAATACTTTGTGGAACCACCTTTTGATGCAATTACAGCTGCAAGTCTTTTTGGGGATGTCTCTACCAGCTTTGCACAACTAGAGTGACATTTTTGCCCATTCTTCAAGCTCTGTCAGATTGGATGGTGAGCATCTGTGAACAACAGTTTTCAAGTCTGCCACAGATTCTCAATTGGATTTAGGTCTGGACTTTGACTGGGCCATTCTAACACATGAATATGCTTTGCTCTAAACCATTCCATTGTAGCGCTGGCTGTATGTTTAGGGTCCTTGTCCTACTGGAAGGTGAACCTCCACCCCAGTCTTCTAAGATTGCCCTGTATTTGGCTCCATCCATCTTTCCATCAACGCTGACCAGCTTCCCTATCCCTGCTGAAGAGAAACATCCTCACAGCATGATGCTGCCACCACCATGTGTCACGGTGGGGATGGTGTGTTCAGGGTGATGTGCAGTGTTAGTTTTCCACCACACATAGCGTTTTGCTTTTAGGCCAAAACGTTCAATTTTTGTCTCATCTGATCAGAGCACCTCCTTCCACATATTTGCTGTGTCCCCCACATGACTTCTTGTAAACTGCAAACGGGACTTCTTATGGCACAATTAATAGTTGTCCTGTGGACAGATTTTCCCACCTGAGCTGTGGATTGTTGCAGCTCCTGCAGAGTTACCATGGGCCTCTTGGTTGCGTCTCTGATGCTCTTCTTGCTCAGCCTGTCACTTTAGGTGGATAGGTGGATGTCTTGGTAGGTTTGCAATTGTGCCATACGCTTTCCATTTTCGGATGATGGATTGAACAGTGCTCCGTGAGATGTTCAAAGCTTGGGATATTTTTTATAACCTAACCCTGCTTTAAACTTCTCTACAACTTTATCCCTGGCCTGTCTGGTGTGTTTCTTGGCCTTCATGATGATGTTTGTTCATTAAGATTCTCTAACAAACCTCTGAGGGCTTCACAGAACAGCAGTATTTATACTGAGATTAAATTACACACAGGTGGACTATATTTACTAATTAGGTGATTTCTGAAGTTGGTTCCACTAGATTTTAGTTAGGGGTATTAGAGTAAAGGGGGCTGAATACAAATGCATGCCACATTTTTTAGATATTTATTTGTAAAACATTTTGAAAACCATTTATAATTTTCTTTCTACTTCACAATTATGGGCCACTTTGTGTTGGTCTATCACATAAAATCCCAATAAAATGCATTCAAGTTTTTGGTTGTAACATGACGAAATGTGGAAAATTTCAAGGGGTATGAATACTTTTTTCAAGGCACTGTATTTTATGCAAGCATTAAACATAGCACTAGTAACACCACCACCCAGTGGCAGAACTAATACTTATATTATAAAATATGAGAATGGTTGTTGCACCTACATTATTTCTGTATAAAGAACATTCTAACACCACCTTTCAACAACTACTTTTCATAAGTTCCATCTTCTTTCAGAGTTCTTCAAACTTGGGTTTGATAGTGGTTGCAATGTAAAAGGTGCCTCCACTCCTTGTCTGTGCTGTTCATTGTTGATTAGAAGATCTTCCACTCCTTCCAGCTTTAGGTAAGCTGTTTCCATTAGTGTGCTTACACATTTGCATTCTGTAAGTTCCCAAGCATGGCGCTGGTTGAAAGAAGTTACCTCTTCATCTGCAGAATTAATCCACATATGCAGCTCATGAACACGTTTGAAAAGGTCCTTTTATTAAAACAAAATCATTATAAAACATCATGCAGGATCCCAGGGGACATCATTGACCAAATATAGTCATGTTCATATTTGGTCATTGACCTCACCTGGGATTCCCTGTCCCTTGTTTTTAAATTGAGCTGGCAAGTAGGAAAATGTAATTTGTCCTGAATAGTCATCGGGAGCAGACATAGTGACAGGTTGGCATTTTTTTTCCAGTTTCCATTGCCAGTTGTTTATTATGATTGCCATCACTGGATGATGTTATTGATGATGAATTTACATTAGGCCTCAATCACACTACTGTGATTTCTCCTGTGTCTGTTGTAATGTTGCAATGAACGACAATGGTGCCCATTCACATCAATGCAACATGGTGCAGTGTGCATCCAGCCGAGCACAGGAGTGTGGTAGATCCGCTGTGTATCTGGCTTTTTAGCCAGAGTTTTGACAGCTCTGAACCAGAAATGATCAAAGCAGCTGAGTGCTGCCAGTTCTCACTTCTGCAAAGATAAAGGAATGAATGTTCTCTAATCTCCTCCCTCCCACTTGCATTTGTGACATTAGTTGTTGTGGTCCCAAACTCCCAGGAGCCCATGCTCACAGAGAAAAGGCAAACAAGCCCATTTTCACTATTGCAGCCTCAAGCTTGTTTTAACCTGTTCACTCTTTAGACATACCATTACTTCCAAAGAGGCAAACTAGTTAGAGACTGGTGTAGCACTACCCCCGTAGGAGCTGCTGTTTAGTTTTGGGTCTACGCTCTGCCTATCAACCCCCAGAAGTTTGGCTCGAACCCTCCCTTTGCACAACTGGACAATAATGTGATTGTGGAACCCAATGACAGCAGGGAACCCCAATAATACCATACAGGAATGAATATATGTATTTAAATATTGTTACCTTGGTGCTGGTCACCTGCCTCACAGCTGCAACAGACAGAGTCCCACACAGGATGTAGCTTAACCAAAAGTAAGATGTTTACTTAGCAAAGAAATGAAACAGTAGTTACACAGATAACCCTTGATCAGACACAGATCCCTATGAAAATCAATGGGGTATAACAGGTTAAAGATTTTGTTGTGCAAAAGACCCAATTAATTAACATGACCTGGAGGTCAGACTTGAGTGAGTATATGGTGGAGGAATCTCCCAATACAATGATGCCTGCACTGAGATACCTCTCCACCAAGTCCCACACAACTCACTAAATCAGCAAAACAGTAACAATGATACAAGCAGTCTTATCAAGACATGAGTTCATAAGCTATATAGTTCCCTCTAGCGGACAGCTCAACTGGTGCGTGTCCCGTGAAGAACTTCTGAAAATAAGCCAAGCTGCTGACTGTTCCTTTAAATGTCTGATAGTCTTCTGCTAGCTTTGTTGGTGCACTTATCTATTTGTATTCCAATAATAGATGAAAAGAAATAATAATCACTTGATGCAGTTGAGGTAGTGGTAGAACGAACACTAGTTCTCTTCAACACTGTACCACACTCAGGTGTAACGTATCCCCACTTGTGGCACTGCAGATGCCAGCAAGTGCACGTGGAACTATAGACACCACTTTCCTATGACCCAGTCGACTATGTCAATAGGCAAGTGCCCTCCCACCAGATGAGGCCTGACCTCGCCTCGCCGGTACACTCCCTATGGCATGCTATATCCTGCTCGATTGAGGATTGTCTACCAGGGCAAGGCCTACTTCTTCACGGATCCTAAGGAGGCATCTCACTGGGTGGATACCCTGGGACATCCTGAACGCCGGAATCAGAATCGAAAATCCCCTCCGCGCTGACATCGCACCTAACCTGCATTTTTTGATAGTTATACCTTGTGCCTTATGCGGCCTACGTTACCCCTTTCCCTTTTTGTTTGAAGTTTTTATTTTTATGTGTTTTGTTCTGCAGTGCTGGTATTCATTTGTGCATTTCCATTTGCAGGCTGGTATAACTGACCCTTATGATATGCATCTGATCACTTTATTTCCTATGCTCTTGCCTTATCTTTTTGAAACGGTTTTGTACCTTGCGCGCTTCCCCTGGTTCGCGGGACTTCGGGCCTTGCTTGTGTCCGGTGGGCCATGGGAGGTGGGTAAGGTTAATCATGTGCTTTACGCCTCCCTATGTCTAAGATACGTTTAGTGTCTTGGAATGTACGGGGGCTGAATTCCAAGGTGAAAAGATCTCTGATGTTTGACTACTTGGCACGCCACAATCCGCATGTAATCCTACTTCAGGAAACCCACCTCCAGGGCTCTAGGGTCATGGCCCTCAAACGGGCAAAAATTGCCTATGCCCTCCATTCTACATACTCCACATATGCCAGGGGGACCTCCATCCTAATAGCCAAATCAGCCCCGATTAGTATCAAGCATGTTAAACTGGACCCGCAAGGGTGTTTTGTAGTTGTTGTACTCAAACTTATGGGAAGACCATAGACCGTGACTAGCCTGTATGCCCCTCCCCCTTTTACTAAATTGTTCTTTGAAAGGGTTATGACCTCCATTCTGGCGATAGCAGAGGGTCCTTTACTAATAGCGGGTGACTATAATACAGTACTGGATAATTCCATATACAGGTTACGTTGCTCTTCATTACCCCCCACTCCCCTGGGTTCCTTCTTAAATCAATTTGACTTGGTAGAGGCCTGGAGGTGGAAGCATGCGGACAGGAGGGAGTATTCGTGTCACTCTGAGTCACACGGTACTCTGTCTCGTATAGATTAGTATCTGGTCTCGTTGGATCTACTTTCCATGGTATCAGAGGTTAAATACCTCCCTAGGGCGATATCCGACCATTCTCCTTTGATGGTGGACCTCGCCCTGGGCCCCTCCTCCTCCTATCGGGTGTGGTGACTGAGCCCACTGTGGTTGGCGGATGAGATCGTGGTGAACCAATGTATGACGGAGATGAAATCATACTGGCTACTTAATAAACAGAGTGCATCTGATCCAGTGGTATGGGATGCCTTTAAGGCCACTACACGTGGCTCTTTTGCTGCGGCGGTTGGTCAGACACGCAAGGCCTCTATGTCCAAGTTAATGGATGCAGAGGGGGCTCTCAGGGAGGCAGAAGCCGCTTATACCGCGACTCCCTCTCCTGAGACACATGCTGCCTGGAAGCATGGGTCCAGAGAATTGGGCCTAGTGCTTTTGGAACGCACCCAGAAGAAGCTGTTATACCAGAATCAGCGAATCTTTGAGTTTGGTGACAAGAATAGCCATTTGTTGGCATATCTTTCTAAACCTGACTATCAGCCATGCAGCATACCCAGAATTAAGAGCGCAGAGGGCAAAGTGGTAGAACAGAACAATGAGATCATGGAAGCCTTTACTTTCTTTTACTCCTCCCTATATGCTACTAGAGCTCACTACACGATTGTGGAATTGGATGACTATCTTGCGGACATTTCGTTGCCCAGACTTCAGACCCAGCAGGCGTCAGATCTTGATGCTCCTCTGACAACTGAGGAAATTGGGGAGGCTATCCAGTCCTTTGCCAGAAACAAAACGCCGGGACTGGATGGGTTCCCCATCGAGTGGTATTTGCAATACAAAGATTTGCTTATACCCCATCTAAGCAGGGTATATGATTTTGCTATGAAAACGGGACAGCTACCCCCCTCTATGTCGGAGGCATTGATTGTCCTCATTCCTAAACGACATAAGGATCACCTCCTATGCGAATCTTACAGACCAATATCACTCATCAACTCAGATGTTAAGATTTTGGCCAAGGTGCTCGCCCGGCGATTGAACACAGTTATTACTACCATTATTGGTGCGGATCAAACTGGGTTCATCCCTGGGCGATCGACCTCCATCAACCTGCGGAGATTGATCAACAATCTTCAGGCCACTCATGCGGAGATGGGTTCCAGGGCTGTTCTGGCCTTGGACGCACACAAGGCATTTGATTCAGTCGAATGGCCTTATCTGCTGGAGGTCCTGGCAAAGTTTGGTTTTAGCGGTACCTTCATCAGATGGGTTCAGCTGTTATATTCGAAACCCACTGCTCGACTGAGGGTGAACGCAGCCGTGTCTGATCCCTTTCCGATAAAGAGAGGCACCAGACAGGGGTGCCCTCTGTCGCCGTTGCTCTTTGCACTGGCGATAGAGCCCTTGGCAGCACTGATAAGATCTTTCTGGGAGGTTGCGGGACTGATGATTGGGGGTCTGGAGGAGAAGGTGTCTCTTTATGCTGACGACATGTTGATCTATTTGTCGGACCCCCAGTCGTCTCTCCCAGTCCTGCTGGAGATTATTGGCAAGTTTGGGCATTTCTCCGGGTTCCGGGTTAACTGGGACAAGTCCATCCTATTTCAGATTGACCAGGCAGACCCACCCAGGCTAACTTCCTCTTGCCCACTACAAATAGTCACCTCCTTCCGATATTTAGGAGTTATGGTACAGCTCCCTATTACCTCTTATGCTAAACTCAATATAGACCCCCTTATAGGGAGAATGAAGACCACATTCAAAACCTGGGCAAATCTCCCACTTACCTTATTGGGCAGGATTAGTATTTTTAAAATGATATTCCTGCCACGATTTCTGTATGTATTGGGTAATTCACCAATATATGTCACTAAGCTTAAATTTAAAGAAATAGACTCCATCCTTACTTCCTTTTTATGGAGGGGGGGAGTAGTCAGGATTGCCAAGACCGCCCTCCAGTTACCGGTACTGGAGGGTGGATTGGCCTTACCCTGCCTCCACACCTATTATGTTGCCTCACAATTAGCTCATGCACATTTGTGTTTTTTTCCTGAAGCCAACCATGCAGCCACTGCCTTGGAGGCTGCTATCCTTACCTCCTATGAATCTCTGCAGAACCTGATTTATCAGATGTCCCTTAGAGGGCGGGAGGGTACGAGTGTCCTGGCAATGACTATCAGGCTAACAAAACTACAGTCGTTCACTGACAGTAACAGTTACTCGCCGAACACTCCACTCTGGGGGAACCCGACTCTACCAGAGTTCTTCCGCAGATCTGACGGGGGATTCTGGTCGAAAAGGGGGGTAAAAACTATTTTGCATTCATTCTCAGACAACGTGTTTCGTTCTTTTGATGAATTTCGTAGAGATTACAATCTACCACGCACAGCTTACTTCCTCTACCTACAGATACGCCACACTGCAGCAACGCAGTTTGGTCTTCGCAACATATCCATTCAACTCTCCCCACTGAAACGTATATTGACCGACTCCTCTCACACCAAGCTAGTTTCTACATATTATAGGTCCCTTCTGCATTCCACGACTCAAAGGCTGAGCAAGACGGCTGCCAGCTGGAGAGCTGATATTCCTGAGCTGACGGAGGAAATCTGGCAGGAGCTTTTGCCCCTCCAGGTTCCCTCTGTCATCTCTTCTCGTGATAAAGTAATACAAACTAAATTGTTATACAGATCCTACTTTATTCCATGCTTACTATTTAAACTGAATAGATTGCCCTCTGCATTGTGCTCTCGTTGCGGCATGGCTGATGGCACGTTCTTTCATTTAATGTGGGAGTGTGCTCCGATCAGGCAGTTCTGGTCGGAGGTCACGGCCTTCATTAGTTCATTGACACAATTACCTAATGTATGTAATCCTCTAAGGTGTTTACTGGGCTATATTGATGATGATAGTATATCCGAGAATACACAAACATTTCTGAGAATAGTATTGTTTTATGCTAAGAAAGCAATAACCTTCCATTGGAAGTCTCCATCCTTACCCACTATTGCCTTCTGGCTCACAAATATTAACCATGCTGTATCATTATACAAACTGACATATGAGGCTAGAGGGTGTCCGAAAAAATTCAGGAAGGTTTGGGGCTACTGGGTTGATTCTGAGAGCACCGTCTCTCCTGCTCCTTAAAAATGTGACTGAATATTGTCTTCCTGATATATGCCAATTGTTTACCAGCTTTCTAAAAGACATTTTTTTGCACTGTACTGGATTGGGCGATGTTCGCCCCACGAGTGTCTGTTTTTGTCTATTGTATGTCTTGTTTTGAAAAAAAAACTTAATAAAAATTTACCTTTAAAAAAAAAAAAAAGTTCTTCTTATTTCTCAATCCCCTCCGGTCGGAGGTGGCTTGTGCCTTGTCATAGGCGGTCTTCAAGCTTCTCCGCAGGCGATCTACATACCCTCTGTGGGAAGTTGCGGAGGTATGGTCTAGGGATGTGCCAAAGGCCAAGTCAAATGGTAGCCGAGCCTCTCTTCCAAACATTAGATGATACTGGGAGTATCCTGTGGCATCATTGGCAGTATGGTTGTAGGCATGCACTATGGTGGCTACATGTTTGCTCCAATGTTGCTTCTTTTCTGAGTTCAAAGTTCCGAGCATGTCTAGAAGGGTTCGGTTGAACCTCTCTGTTTAAGGATCACCCTGAGGATAGTATGGGGTGGTTCTAGACTTTTTGATGCCTAACAGGTCTAATAGTCTTTTGATAAGGCTATTTTCAAAGTCTCTCCCCTGATTTGAGTGGATACGTTGGGGCAGGCCATAGTGCACAAAGAACCTATCCACTAGAATCTTGGCCACTGTTGAGGCTTGTTGATCCTTTGTGGGGAATGCCTGGGCATATCTGGTGAAATGAGCAGTCACCACTAGGATATTTCCTTGCCCGCTCAGATCACCAGCTCCATGGGTCCCTGACTCTGAAGATGGCCCATTGGGGCGGCGCTGTGAGGCAAGGTTTTCCTTTGAATACACCTAATACAGGAGTGGCATTAGCCCTCGACTCCAGCCCGCATGCAGGGCCAGTAGAATTGGTCCCTCACTAAATGAAAAGTCCTCTCAGGTCCTAAATGGCCATAGTTGTCATGGAGGGCAGTTAGCACTGTCTCTCTGTGTTTTCTGGGTAGAAACAGCTGCCATTTCTCTTCGAGACCATCAGAGGGGCCCCTTTGGTAGACCACCCCTTGATGCAGCTTCAGCCAATCCAACTCTCGGTGCAGTAGACGGGCCTCCTTTGGGGAGTCGTGAGGAGCAAGAGAGCAAGCTGAGACCCCGCCTTCGCCTTAAATCAGTTCCCCCAACAGGCTGTGCGGTGTCGCACTGCCTTCACGTAGCACAGCGGCATTGTGGGTATGGTAGTCTTTAATCCGACCCACGGCAATAGAGTCTCTGTCTCTTGTACTACAATGCCAATCATGCTTTGTCCTTGACATTATTGAATCAAACAAACTGCAATAACATCATGCAAAAGGGCACCAGAGGGAGCCAAGTTCCTAATTAAGTGCAAATTGCAGTCTGTTAAGATACGTTTAAATACGTAAGCTGCAATAAATCAAAATTTTGCTTTTGGGTTTATATACTTTTGTTTTTTGTAAATCATCATAAACATAGGGACAAGGTGATTTGAAAGGGCCCCCCCTGGAAAGGTACCCTCCCCATGTTGAGGGCATGTGGCCTGGTATAGTTCAGGAATGTTAGGATGCATGCTTGCAGCCCCCTCCCCTTTCTTAGTCAGCTAGGCTACATGTGTGGATAATGATCTAGTACAGGGCTCATAATTTCAAGTCCTGAGCTACTAGCCAGGCCTTAATAGTTTTTCGCCACCAGTTGCTCCACCCCTAATTCCACCCCTAAACACGTCCTCATAAATGATCATGTTATCCTTATTTTATTTATCACAGTCAGATCAATGAAATATGATTGTCGATTGCTGGTATTGGTTATTTTATTTTTTTTCCTTATTCAGTGTCATAATAACACTGAATAAGGAATAAGGAAAAAAACAAAACAATACCAGCAATCATATTTCATTGATATGACAGTGATAAATAAAATAAGGATAAAATATGATTGGCTACTATAGTCACTATGAACATAATTAATGCTTTGTTAAAGAGGAGTTCCAGTCTTCTGTGAAAAAAAGTCAGCAGCTACAAAAACAGCCACTCACTTGTCCCACGATCCAGTAGTGTGCTCACCCTAGTCAGTTTCACCTTCAGTCTTCTTTCCTCGGTGCTGGCATCTTTACTATAGGCACCCGGCTGTGACAGCTTGCGGCTTCACAGCCGGGTGCCCAATGTGCATGTGCGAGCAGCGCTGTGCAACGTGAATGATAGATGCAGTCCTCTGCGACCTGTAATGTGCCCCAGAAGACTGCAGGGGGAAGAACTTCCTAGGTGGTTGGAGCGAAAGTGGGAATAGGTACCTGTCAAAATTGGGTACCTGCCCCCCCTCTCTTTAAAGGTGGCAATTCTTCAAGAAGAGCGGGAGATGAGTCCTTAAAGCCGAACTTCCCATTTTGGGTGGAGCTTCACTTTAGATAAATATTTTAATGCTATACAGTACCATAGGGCTCTGTTTGTCCGCATACCTACCGTAGGGCTCTTTTTGTCTTACATGCTGTGCCGGACATCAGACGAAGAGAAACAGAGTGGAGACCCAGTGGGTGGTCGGTGGGGCCCAGACAGCAAAGCGGCAGGAGTCGAGAAAATGGTTGCCTGTGCCGACTGCAATCATCCACAGACAGGTGTCCACCACCGCTCTGTCAGACACACAGCATTGTGGTGGGCGGCTGTGGGACAGCCACCATGGGCCTGGGCCAGCCTCTCCTCGTCTACAGACTTCTAGTCTGTAGTGCTCCATCCATCCAGCCTCTATCCATCCATCCACCATATGCTGCCGACCAACCCCCCTTCCATCACAAAGCATTGTGGTGGGCTGTGGGCTCCTCATCTACAGTGCTCCATCCCTCCATGCATCTTCCATCCATGATCCATTCCACCGCAATCCTTCCCTCCCAGAGCATGCGTTGGTGGCTGTGGGCTTAGCCACCATGGGCCGGCGGCTGCCTCTCCTCATCTGCAGTGCTGTGTGCTCCAGTCCATCCATACAGTAGGCTCTATCCATCATGATCCAGTCCACCACACCGCCCCCTCCCCCCTTCCGGAACACTGGTGGGTGGCCAGGCACACTCACCTGGTACTCTGGGACTGTCTTCCATGCCAGACGTGACAGAACAGATGAGATCCAGAGTGAACGAGAGAGTCCTGGCCTAGACAGTCACACACAGCAAGGTGGGTGGCTGGGTGGGAGTTGGTTTGGCCAATCACCGTGACAGAGGACCCATCACTGACACTGAGCCAGGCCGAGTAAAGAGCAGTGATCGTTCAGAGGCTGAGCACACATAACTTGGAGTGACAGGCTGAGGCTCAGTGAGTGCACACTTGGGACACTATTCTGTGCTCCTCTTGATTCGAATGCCCCCACCCCTCCGATGCGGCTCCACACTCGTTCTCCGTTTATTTCCACTCGCCTAATGCCAGCAGGCAAGTGGAAATTTTGAGGACTGATCTAGTATGAATAATTTGGGGGGGACCCTACACTTTTTTTTTTTTTTTGCATGGTGCCCCTGAGATCAATACCAGACCTTCATAAAAATATGGGTCTAATATGTATAAGAAGAACTCCACATCTTTTTTTATTGCACACCATCATGCATACCGTCATTGGTTGTTATTGTGCACCATAATATCCAATGATGTTGCTGTCGCTGGCACTCAAGCAATGGGAGTATCTTGGCATACAGTGTCAGTGGTGGGTGGTAGTGAGGGTGGAAGTGGTGGGTCAACTTTTGCATCTGGGCTCACAAACTTCAAGCTTCTGGTTACGGCTGTAGTATTGTTAACAATTTGAAGTCTGTTAATATATTTGATTCAGTAGTTAGGGAAAACATTTTAAACGTATTATATGAAGGTAGAATTGCTGGTTCCTTTGTTCCCCCCTTTTGTTCATTTGAGAGCATCACCGTTAGGCGTAGTTCCCAAAAAACAACAAGATTCTTACAGAATCATTCATCATTTATCTTTCCCAAAGGTGACTCTTTAAACAATGAAATATCATTGTTATCAGTATCTTACACATCTTTTGATGAAGTGCTGTTTCAAATTAGACTCCTAGGGTAGGGAGGAACATTCTGTTAGATAAATTGGATATAAAGTCTGCATTTAGGTTACTTATTAATCTGCAATCTTATTTCTTTGGGTTTTTATGATACCTTTTTCTTATGCCCCGTACACACAACTGTTTTTCATGACGAGAAAACTGCCATTTTTTAGATTGGTCGTAAAAACCGGTCGTGTGTACGCTCCATAGCAGTTTTCTCGATGAGAAAACTGCTTGCAAAAAAATTAGAACCTGTATTATTTTTTCTCGTCATTTTTCCCGTCGTTCTTTTTCTCGTCGTGAAAACCGCTCATGTATGCTTTTCCGAGGGGAAAAAAAACATGCATGCTCAGAATCAAGTATGAGACGGGAGCACTCGTTCTGGTAAAACTAGCATTTGTAATGGAGATAGCACATTCGTCACGCTGTAACGGACTGAAAAGCACGAGGCTGAAAAGCGCAAATTGTCTCTCACCAAACTTTACTAACACAAGATCAGCAAAAGCAGCCCAAAGGGTGGCGCCCTTCGAATGGAACTTCCCCTTTATAGTGCCGTTGTAAGTGTTGTCGTACGTGTTGTACGTCACCGAGCTTTGCTCAAGCGTTTTTTTCCCTGAACGTGTGTATGCAAGGCAGGCTTGAGAGGAATCACGTTGAGAAAAACTTTGTTTTTTTTTTGCATGACAGGAAAAACGGTTGTGTGTATGTGGCATTAGTCAAATGCCTCCCTAAGATTGCTCTTTGTCTTGCTCCTTTTTTTAATCATTTTCTACCTTTATTGAATGGGTAGTGTCCATAAAGTCAGGTTCCTTATTCTTGTTCATTATTTGAACAACTTTTTTTCTTTGGCTCAGCTGATTCCAATTGCTGTCTTCATTTATTAAATTTATATTGTCTAGTATGCAGCATTTTTTTGTGTCCCTCTTGCTCATGAAAAGACAGTTTACCCTACCACTTGAATTGATTTTATGGGTTTCACTATCGATACTATGGAAATGGAATTTAGGCTTCCAGATGCTAAAGTTAATAGGCTAAAAATGTTACTACTTTCCTTTATCAGAAAAAAAAGCTACTTTAAAAGTAATGCAATCTCCTTTGGGCCATTTAGCCATCACTACTAGAATACTGCCAGTTGGTAGTATTTTCTCCAGGCGTTTATACATGTCTATATCAGGTTTAAATGTAAGGATCAGGGCCATCTTTAATGTGGGTCAAAAGGGGCAGCTGCCCAGGGCCCAATCATTGTTGTGGGGCTAAAAGCAGCTGTCCCTTGAGCCCGCGCTGCCTGCAAATATTTTTCCTGTGTAGCAGGTGCAGCCAATTTCCCGCTTCCTCTCCTGGCCGGGTTGATACAAACAGCCACACTGTCACAGGGGAGAAGCACAGCTGTGGGCTGCATGGGCTGGAGCCCACTCGTCCTGCTTCTCCCTCGGTCAAGACTGAAGCAGTTGTTACAGGGAGTGAGGCAGAGCGGCTTTGTGATCCCTTGCTTGCCCTCCCTTCCCTGGTCCAGTCAGCAGTGCTGCGATCAAAAACAAGGAGCGTGATGTGCGTGGATTCTTCTCCTTCACCCTTCTCCTGTCAGCAGCGGAGGGGGGTGGGTTAATAAAGCAGCGACAGGGCCAGAGCAGCTAGCAGAGGGGGCACTGTGAATTGTAGGAACCAGTGAGCAGTAATAATGTGCAGTAACCTCTAGCAGCCAATGGGTGAGTGGTAATGATGTGCAGTAACCTCTAGTGGCCAATGAGTGAGTGGTAATTATGTACAGTAACCTCTAGCAACCAATAGGTGAGTGGTAATGCTGTGCAGTAACCTCTAGCGGCCAATAGGTGAGCGGTAATGGTGTGCAGTAACCTCGAGCAACCAATGGGTGAGCGGTAATGGTGTGCAGTAATCTCTTGCAACTAATCAGTGAGCAGTAATAATGTGCAGTAACCTCTATCAATCAATTAGTGAATGGCAATGATGTGCAGTAACTTCTAGCAACCCAATCCGTGAGCGGTAATGGTGTGCAGTAACCTCTAACAACCAATGGGTGAGTGGTAATGATGTGCAGTAACCTCTAGCAACCAGTGGGTGAGTGGAAATGATGTACAGTAACCTGTAGCAACCAATCAGTGAGGTGTAATAATGTGCAGTGACCTCTAGCAACCAATCAGTGAGCAGTAAGGATGTGCAGTAACCTCTAGCAACCAGTGAGCAGTAAAGATGTGCAGTAACCTCTCGAACTAAACAGTGAGTGTGGACTAGTTCTTTAGTGATTCCAAAGGCTTTCGTTTTTTTTTAAATAACAAATGTGTCCTACTCACCTTTTCCGTAATGGTTTTGCATAGAGCAGTCCCAATCCTCCTCTTCTCGGTTTCCTCGCCAGCGTTCCTGGCCCCTCCCTCCTGCTGAGAGCCCCCAGAGCAAGCAGCTTGCTTGGAACCCAAGCAGGCTCGTTCCCGAACCACGGCTCTGCGTGTCCATTCACACAAAGAGCCGCGGCTCGTCCCTGTCCCCTCTCTTCTCAAAGGTTTACTGGCTGTGATTGACAGCTTTGGGACTCGATGGCAGATTCTCTCACGTTCACAGATGGAGCGCTTTCATTTGTTACTGCCGAAGGCGATTCTGCACTGAGTTGTATGTCCTCAGCACCTGTGGAAGCTGATTTAAATATTATTGTAGAGCCTATTAAAAAATCTGTGGCCCTATCCACCTGGTCAATTTACTCTCAGGATTGGTTTTTATGGCCAACATTTTACATTTAAATAAGCAAGACCCCTTTTTTTCTAAGAGTTTAGTACTATCATTCTTAAATCATTTAAAGTTTAAAAATTATTCTTGGTCTAACATTAGTAAAAGTCTCTCTGTTGTGTCTTTTTTCTTTAAGATAGGTAATCTGCCAGCTTGTAGTAGTTTTTTCACAGTTATAGTAAGCAAGCTTAGAGGCAGCCATTTATTCCTGACATACTGCCCAGATTGTGTCATGCAACACATTCTGTTTGTTTATCATTATTTAAACTGGTTTTATTTAAAGCAGTTTTTTCCTTGGCCTTTTTTGCAGCCTTTTAGATCTCTGACCTCATTCCAGCAGGTAAAGATGGTAAGTCTGGTCTTCGGTTTCAGGAGGATACTGTGGAAGAAAATAGTTTGAGGATTTTTATTAGGAGATCAAAAATTTGATCAGTTAGGAAAAGGCTCTTATAATGCTTACAGTGGCTCTGACATCTGTCCTGTTTTTCTATTAACAGAATATTTGAAAACTCATTCCAAGTTGGGAGATTGCCTTTTTATTTATTCAAATGGTTTTCTATAACCGAGTTCCAGTTTAATAGTGTTTTTCAGAAGTGTTTGAGGTTCCTTAATTTAGATTTCTTAAGGTTATCTTCCCATTATTTTCGCATTGGAGCAGCCACTGAAGCATCCAAACTTGGTTTAGAAGCAAGTACTATTAAGGGAATAGACAGGGGAAATTCTAGTAGTTACAAGTTCTATAATCGCCCTAATGGTATTATTTGAATCACTTATCTAGGTCCAGCTCGCACTGTCTGGGTAGTTGGAGACGCCTTTATATTATGGGTTTAAAGAAGAGCAGCAAGAAGGGTATACTCTGAAATTTAGGTTTACATTCAGAATCATTTAAAGTTTTTTGGTGTGACAAACGGAGTATGTTATGGGAGTTTTTTGAATTAGGCAGGCTTTATCATATTTTAACTCCCCCTCCCAATATTTTACTTCTACAATTTAGGTGATAATAACATCAGTTGGCTAAAGACCCTTGATTTGATTTTTGCTATCAGAATCGACTTTCAACACATAAAATGGTCTTCCCCTAGCACAGTCATTGTATATTCTGAATTAATTCCCAGACTGTATTGGCTTGATTTCCCTATGTTGAGGCCATTGGAAAAAGTGAGGAAGCCTATTAGGAGGGCCATCCAAAAAATGTATGCCCATTGTTGAAGACTTTTCTTTTGGACATTCAGACTGTGGAGTGATGGCATACACTTGTCAGATATTGGCCTGGTTATTTTCAATTGTGATCTGCAAGCATGTGTGATGCCAGTTGGGTCTTGTGACCCACCTAGCTTTTGGGGACAGTTGATTTTTTAAATTCCTGTTATTTGTGTAAATGGCTTGAGTTGTAGTGACTGGGTCTGTTTTGGTTTTTGTTTAATATATTTATCTATACTGTGATGTGACTTTTAAATAAAAAAATTAAATAAATATGAATACTATTTTTAAACCAATAATAAGGGGCTGTGGCCAATTTTATTTCATACTTTGCATTTGGTGGTTTTATTCATTATTTGTTTATGTTTTCCTGCTTTTTTTGTGTTGTTTTCATAGTATATGAAACTAATGAAATTAATTATATACATTTTTTGTTTAATGCAAAATTAATGCAAATAGTGCATGCAAGTAGGATCATGGCAGATCATTTGTTCTTTATAACATGAAACATGCCGGAGACCTAAATCACAAGGACAAGGATTAGGTTACTACATTTCTCACCCCACACTGACTGCATTTCCGGGATGCTCAAGGTCAGGTCAGCAGGGGAAATAAAAATATGGTGCTGTCACAAGAACAGCTGGAGTCGTTTTATTTATTGCTAAAAGACTAAGCTGTAGTATGGAAAGCTGTAGTGAGCATTACCCAAGAAATTAATATAGAATGTCTTGTAGTCCCATTGGAATTAAAGATATTTCTAATGCACACATTTGTTTCTTTATGGATTCCTCAAGAATACCAATTCCATCCTGCAGAGTAACCAGGAAAGTCCCTGAATCTTTGGGAACTATTTATAAATATGCAAACTGTTAAATACATCTTATCTTGGTTGTATTTTGTCCAGTCAGTTTGTAAAGGAATTTTACTTTTTTTTGTGATGTGTGTACTGCAGATATTTGTACAATTATCTGACACATTTTCACATATTTCCCTATGTGTCATTTATTTTGTATTTGGGATAATAAAATAGGTTGATGTTTAACCCGTTTCCGTAGTGGCGTAAGCTAGTGTTGGGGGCAGTACAGTATATGATGGAGAACATATACTAATGAGGGATGCTGAGACAGCCCAAGCACTGTAGCCCACTAATGTCCACTGTACAAATTCTATAAAGGGTAAGATGCTGGTTAGATGCTGGTGTGTAAGTAAGGCTCTTTAAGTGAACCCTTCAGTTTTATGGCAACCCAACACCCAGTTTATACTTGGTTTCTCTTCAGTCTCACCTTTAAATCACAACTTAAAACTTGCACAGGACTAAGGACTGTATTCCATCCCCATATGATAGCAATGTGTACATGATAGGTCAAATACAAAAACTGTGAAATGGGAAGAAGGAGCATGAGCCATGTGCTCCCCCATACCTGATTTCTCTCCCGTGGGAGGAAAGGGAAGGTAGGCTATAAGGTACTGCTGGGGTCACTGTTAACGTGAACCTGGTGCTATGCCCTACATGTACATTTTCCTACCTTGTAAGTTTTCCTTGATCCTAAGGAGAGGAAATTTGTGAATTTCAGTAAACCAATTCAGTCAAAATACCCTTACTTTTTCCATGGTTTGTACCAAAATGGAGTGCCCATGACAATGATGGGGCACTATTCCTGCCACTGACACCAATGATGGGGCACTATTCCTTCTACTGACACCAATAATCAGGCATCATTTCATAGGTTGGACTTGATGGACTTTATTCTTGTATTTTTTCAACCTCAACTACTATGTAACTATAATTCCTTCCACTGACAACAAAAATGGAGCACTATTTCTTCCACTGACACCAACGTTTCTCCCCCGATACCAAAGACTGGGCATGGTTTACTCCCACTGGGCACAGTCCGGCCCCTTTAATGTCTGAAGGACAGTTAACTGGGCCTTTCTTTAGAAGGTTTGGAGGCCCCTGGCATAACACATACACTATATTGTCAAAAGTATTGGGACACCTACCTTTACACGCACATGAACCTTAATGGCACCCCAGTCTTAGTCTGTAGGATTCAATATTAAGTTGGCCCACCCTTTGCAGCTATAACAGCTTCAACTCTTCTGGGAAGGCTGTCCACAAGGTTTAGGAATGTGTCTATGGGAATGTTTGACCATTCTTCCAGAAGCACATTTGTAGTGTCAGGCACTGATGTGGAAGAGAAGGCCTGGCTTGCAGTCTCCACACTAATTGATCCCAAAGGTGTTCTATCAGGTGGAGGTCAGTACTCTGCACAGACCAGTCAATTTCCTCCACCCCAAACTCGCTCATCCATGTCTTTATAGACCTTGCTTTGTGCACAGCCATGCTGCACATGCGCAGCTATGTTGGAACAGAAGGGGCCATCCCCAAACTGTTCCCACAAAGTCAGAAGCATGAAATGGTTCAAATTGTCTTGGTATGCTGATGCCTTATGAGTTCCCTTCACTGGAACTAAGGGGCCAAGCCCAACCCCTGAAAAACAACCCTACGCCATACTCCCCCCAACACCAAATTATTTTGACCAGTGCACAAAGCAAGGTCCAGAAACCTAGGTGTCACATATACTGTATGTGTTCTTGTGTTTGTGCTGGGAGTGGGCTTGATTGTGCAATCCCAGCACCCAGGGGGGACCAGGCTGTTGGTGACAGCCCCAGATCTCTACTAATGATTGGGACCTGGAGGAACCAGATCCCATTTACATGATCCCTGTGATAACCTCTGATTGGCTATCACAGTGATCACTTTCTTCATAGCCCTTTCCTGTGCTGTCTCTTCACTGTGAAGAGGAGATCAGACTTGTCTACTAGGGAGGAGGAAAAGGTACATTGTATCTATTTCTCCTCACTAAGGAGAAGTCTGCACAAATAAGTCTGTTGTAGAAAAAACAAAAAAGATTAACTAGTTTAATGTTTTACCTAGCCTAATGAATGTAGGTGTCAGTGTTAGTGGCAGTGTGTCAGTTAGTGGCAGTCAGTGTCTGTATCAGTTGGCTGGTGTGCAAGTGGTAGTTAGCGTCAGTGTTTTAGGTAAGGAGAAAAGGGTTTTATATCTAGTGTCAGTGCGAGTTTTAGTGTGAGGGAGTTTAGGTAGGACAAACCCGCCACCTCCCAAAAAACAAAACAAAATACTTACTATTGTTTCTTGGCCCTACTACGGACACAAAGAACAAATCACAAACACATGTAGTATTGCAGTGATCGACAGCAGTAGGAAGAACAGAAATTGCAGCTCAGGCAGATGAAATAAGGAAAGTACTTCTCTCAGGGACCAAGGGTGCCGGCAATGCACGTAGCAAATTAAGAAAATTAGTGAGGACAGCCGCACTCCAATCCAACGTATATTTATTCAGGCAAAACAGGCACTACAAAAACCAGCAGAACTCAGGACAACTGACGCGTTTCACACCAATTCAATGTTTACTCATAGCTGTCCTGAGTTCTGCTGGTTTTTGTAGTGCCTGTTTTGCCTAAATAAATATACGTTGGATTGGAGTGCGGCTGTCCTCACTAATTTTCTTAATTTTTATCGACAGCAGTAGGTTTGTTTGGTGGCAGTTAGGCGGTACATGGTAACGACATAAAAATATATAGCTATTTTTTTTTTTTATTAATTATTTCTTTTACTATTTTGGGCCAGATAATAATAATAATAATAAAAAAAAATCAGGAGATATCTATTACAATTTCCCACCAAATGAAAGCCCAAACTGTCCTGAAAAAAATAGGTATAATTCACCTGGATACGCTAAGTAGTTGTGATTATACAAACACATGTCAAATTTGTAAAAATAGGCTTAGTTGTTAAGGTTTATTTTGACCTTAGTCATGAGGCGGTAAAATAACGTATTTATTTCCAAAAACAAGAAATGTTATTCCAGTTCCATTTTTCTGTATTATTACTGAGCCCACATTCTGTGGACTCACACAGCCACACAACATTGCTGAAAGAAGTTCGGTGTTGGAGGACTACATGCATTTCATTCAGTGTTTACTACTTGAAGAACATTCAACCTTCAGCCCAACTTCATCTTTCCCTCCTTACTACCCAAATCTCCTGTGCCCCCACACCATGCATTTTTTTTAGCATGCATACCCAAATCCAGGATTCCTTCAGCCAGACTTTACTCATCTTTCTCCTCCGACATTGACGGTTCTCAGTGCTGCAGAAAATGGCACTCAAATGTAAGCACCACTTTCTGCTGCATTTTCATTTGATCCCGGGCTGTGTGATAATGTACCTCATGGGATGTGTCCATGATGGCCTGGGCTCACATGACACGGTTTATGACAGGGGTGTCCAAACTTTTTTAAACAGATTTGATGAAGTGAACATGGGTGAGGGCTGACCATTTTGCCTGACATTCTAATTTGGTCTAAGTGTGTTCGTCCGAGCACTAATACACTGCCCAACAAGAATTATCTTGCCTTTGTGGCTGTGTGTGGTGATTTCATACAGGAGAATCTCCTGTTTACATGGTGGCCTCTTTAATACAAAGTCTTGCCGCCTATGATAGACAGAACAGTTGTCCAATGACAGCCCAGGAGATGTGACTTCCTATTACAGACGCCGCAGAGTAAACAGGAGATTCTCCTGTGTGTAATCTGACGGCGCTGGTCCCGCCCCCTCCCTGTCTCCTCCGAGGCAGCGCTGATAAATATAGTATATATCTTGTGTGGCCCTGGGGGGCCACACAAGATATATATATCAAAATTACCAGGGGGGCCACATTAAACCAGAACGCGGGCCGCAATTGGCCCGCAGGCCAGACTTTGGACATGTGAAAAACATATTCTAAAACCCTAAAATTAGTGTAATAAAATATAAGCAGCGCTGTAAACAATGTAAGATGAAATATCCATTTTCACAGGTATTCAAAAATAATGCTAATGTCCATAAACATCACCATGTGACAAAAGTGAATATGTGCACAAATTTGATTATCACTATTTGTTCATAAGCGCAGTGGTGGAAACACAGAAAGGGCGGATTCATCTTTGCTACCATTATTTACAGACTTTGGACATGCCTGTGTTATGCGGTTGCAAAGGGGTTAAAAAAAAAAGAAACCATCGCTACATTTTTGGTAGCAATGCCATAGATGCTTATTGGAATAGAGGTATATTTCAACAGGGTAAAGAAAAACGAACTTTTTGATAATGATCTAGTGCAAAGATATTTATTGCAATCTCTGGTCCCAGGTGGGTAGCTAGGAGAAAAAAAACACCTTTCTTGTATCCGGCTTCCTCCCACAAACAAAGGACCTCTGAGGCAAAGACTACACCTATAACTGCTATATCCTCTCCAGCAGCAGCCTGGGAAGTAAAGACTGGACTTCTGCACTCATATCTTCTTCACCAGGCAAATACCCTTCTAAAGGTTCACTCCAAATATTTATCCTCTTCCCAAACCCACATCACTGGAATAAACCCCTCAATGACTGTCCAAGACGGAATGAATATTCATAACCCCATATGCTGTAACTTTTCACTCTAACTGTGGAGAACACTCAACAGCAGCAGGGAAAATCAATGTCCTGGATTCAGGAGAAAGCCAACAAACGAAAATCAGGCTGGCTACAGCCTAGCTGCAAAGACTCAATTTAGATTAGGGACATTACAGCATAAACAGGGCCACACTTTCAAAATATTAACCATGTAGTCGATCTCATAACCCTAATTCACCTCACCTTGCAAAATGTCCAGTGAAAAATATTTTCTTTCAGCAAACGAAAAATAAGTCTTTGTTTTTATCGTTCCTGTGGCAGCTGCCAAAGCTTATCTTACTTGCAGCCAGCCAAATATGGACTAAGCAATATCAGTGAAAGCCAAATATTCATAGTTAATATCTTGTAGTTGTGTTCTGTGTAGATCCAAATTAGAGGCCTATATACAGTATAAAGCAGGCCACAAATGATATTTTTCTTTTTTTATGGAAAATATCGAATAATCCCCGCCCTGAAATATTTCTTTGGAAATTTATGGCAAATTTCAACATACAGAATTTTACCAATTTAAGGCAACCCATACCTTAGTTAGGTTTTTTGTTCAATTGGAGGGATGATTAAAAAAACCTGACCCCCCATCCTCCTCCAGGCTGAGCTATTGTATTCTGACAGTGAAGGGACTTCATTGCTGTAGGATACACTGATCAGCACTGCAATATATAGCCTGTAGCACTGATCGAGTGGGGAAAATTCAACAGGGCAGTTATACTGTACCAAATCAATCAGTGGATTGACTTGTGTTCGACTGGTGGATCGACTTCTGTTCAACGAGACCGAAATTCGTTCAGTCCCTGCTGAATTGGCCAAATTAAGGCCAGCTTAAGATGCTTGCTATTATTGACTCCACTCTTGGCACAATCCACACTCAGTTTCCCAGCAGGCACTGTGTTCAGTGTTCCGCCTATCACGAACGACGTGATAGACGAGAGGATGAGAGGGCGTCCGTGATAGGCGGAACACTGAACGCAGTGCCTGCTGGGAAACTGAGTGTTCCACCTATCATGGAACAGGACAAGGAGGAGCGCGACTTTTTAACACTGCACGTCCCCCGTCTGAATCTGTATGTCACGGGCTATCACGGAACAGGACCAGGAGGAGCACAGCTTTTTAACACTGCCCGGCCGCCGTCTGAATCTGCATGTCACGTAAACTCACTTGAGTATAAGCCGAGTGGGACACTTTCAGCCCAAAAAAAGGGCTGAAAAACTCGGCTTATACTCGAGTATATACGGTAGCTGTTTTTTATACAATTTTTTTCATCTATGTCTTTTTGTAAAAAACAGCAAAAACACATGACATTTTATAATGCAATGGGATAAGATGCAACCAAAAAATGAAATTTTAGGAAATTATGGAAAAAATCACCACAGCACTTATATCTTAAAGGGGATTTATATTCTGATTATTGACACTAGACTGAGAATATAGTGGCTTAAAGCTGAAATCTAAGCAGATATAAAATACACAAATTAATGCAGCTCAGCAATCATTAATAATATTTTTGCAGCAGTATAAGTACTTTTGAGGTGGAGTGAAACTGCAATTTGACCTGGTGTCATCTTCTTGAGGTCCCTATATGGAGTGTGAGATGAAGAAGCATCTCAAGCAGCCAATCGGTTCATATGCTGACAAAAAAGCATGCTGATAGGAAGAGAAAGCTGCTTATACTTTCACTGTCCAGTCATATGTGGTCATATTGGTAACTCTAATTAATCAGCACTAGTTATCCCAGAATCACTGCTAAAAATATTCATACCTATAACAACAAAAGCAGGCAAATGCAATTTAGGAGCCCAAACACAGCTTTGGAACTAAAACTTAAAGCTCAGATAGTAGTTGTGTAGCACACCACCGTAGGAGCTGCTGGTTTAATTTTGGGCCTTGCACGTTACCTCAGCATTCGTTGTCTAGGGGATGAGAGTCTATAGAAAGTTCAATGTCCACACAAGTTATGAATCCTTTTCTTCAGGTTTTATTTCCAAACAACTTGCATAGGTAGAGGGATGAAGGGTTAGGGGAAGGTTCAGGCACACACACAGCAGATCACTGGGGAAACTTCTAAGTTACAAAAGTCACATTCACCACTCTCCATCAAGTGGGTATTGCTCACCCGGATAGGCCCCGCTCACATGACCTAGCAGCCGGAATGGTGCACGAACAAATAAGAAATAACAGTCTCTGCCACAGCCTTCAGAATGATTAAGTTGAACTGTTCAATTATCCTCTGCCACAGGATTTTAGTACCCGGATATCCAGCCTTACAGTCTAAGAGCCTTTAAACCAACCCGGCAGACTGTAAGGTAACTTTAGTTATGGTGCATCCTCCAATAGGGTCCCCAGGCCTTCCTCAAGATACCAGCCTTCCGTGTGGTCCTCTCCAGGACAGGTCCTCCCCTGGTTTCCTCCATTGAGTGGCTTCCTCCCGCAGGACAGACAGCATAGGATCACCTTCAAAGTGTAGGCCCCAGTCAGGACAACTGGGCCTACCTGGCATAGATGCAGCCTCGGGCCAGCGTGGCTCCGAGGCTGAAATTCCAGTAACACATACCTCGAGCCAGGAGGGCCACGAGGCGAAGAGAGCCCCGAGAAGTGGCGTCTGCCCCTTAAGTACCCTTCCCCAGCATGCTCAGTGGGGAGACCACTCCCACTGAGCTGTTCCCGGGGAAAGACACTCAATACACTCTGGCCTGCTTGTGTTCCAACATTAGCCTGGGGTGGTAATGCCACCTACAGGCAAACAGTGGGAAGTCCTTCCAAACACAGCCATAGCTGGAACAGAGGCTAATTTAGCCTTCATCATACAAAGTCTGAGCTAATTACCAGATCAGACACCCACTAAACTTAACATAGCGCCTGATCATCAGATTAGCTTAACATACCTCTCTCTAACTCCAGTAGAGAGATATCCTGGCTGGAGTTCTTAGTTCTGAAGTTTGTTTTCTCCCCAATGTCCAATATTTCTAATGGAAAATGCAGGACTACCTGCAGAATCCAGTAACAACAGTATATCACCCCTGTACTAGTCAAGGCAGTGGGTTTGAAGCTAGAAGTATAGATGCCATCTTACCACTCAAGTGTTGAAGAGGAACAAGAAGGCAGTAAGTGATTCCGCTAGTTATCAGCTACCCAAATCTGAAACAGCTAATCTTCCTCTAAAGCCTCGTACACACGACGGTTTTCTCCGCAAGAAACGACAAGAAAACTGTTGGGAGAGCTTTCTTGCTGAGAAAACCGGTCGTGTGTACGAGGCTTTCAGGTTTCTCGTCAAGAAAACTGCCCAGAATCTCGACGAGAAAAAAAGAATACCTGCTTTCTTTTTTCTCGTCGGGAGTCTCATTTTTCTCGTCGTGATTCTCATCAGACTGTATTTGGATGAGAAAACCGTTCGTGTGTATGCTTTTCCAAGTCTTCAAAAACCACGCATGGTCAGAATCAAGTATGAGATGGGAGCGCACCTTCTTGTAAAACTAGCGTTCGTAGTGGAGATAGCACATTCGTCACGCTGTAACGAACTGAAAGGACGAAGACTGAAAAGCACGAATCGTCTCTCCCCAAACTTTTACTAACATGCGGTAACACGAGATCAGCAAAAGCAGCCCAAGGGGTGGCGCCATTGGAATAGAACTTCTCCCTTATACTGCCGACGTACGTGTTGTACGTGACCGCGCTTTACAACGATGAGATTTTGGATTGACAGTGTGTATGCAAGGAAAGCTTGACAAGAATCTCGTCAAGCTTGACAAGAAACCCGTCGAGAAAAACAACGTTTTTTTTGCGACGAGATTCTCGGCCGTGTGTACAAGGCTTTAGACTTTGACACATGCTTGAAAAGCAGAGTGTACATCAAACATTTAAAAAATATCTGTAAGGCTTTTAACCAGCTTCAGAAGATTTTCTAGAAGCCCTTAAAGCCCAATTACAGTTTGGGCATCTAACCACTTGAGTCCTGGGTGCCAATTTAAAAAACGTAGACAGCGACTGCTTTTCCCATTGCCAATTTCAGTATTCTTGGGTCATGGTGGCTAAAACCATGGCTGTCAGCAACCACATAGAAGGAATGTTGAAGTATCCTTCACTTTTACTAGCCATGGTATTAAAAAGTCTGCTAATTATGCCCTTTTGTGAATGGTGAAATCATTAACAGTCTACAACAGTGGTTCTCAACCCTGTCCTCAAGTACTCCCAACAGGCCATGTTTGCAGGTTTTCCTTTATCTTGCACAGGTGCTTTAAATCAGAGTCAATGGCTTGGTATTTTGGACAGCTATTTTATCTAAGAGAAATTCCCAAAACATGGCCTGTTGGGGGTACTTGAGGACAGGGTTGAGAACCACTGGTCTAGAGAATACAATTTGAGCAATATCTGTGTATTTAGTTTTTGACCTAAAACTGATCTTTTTACATCTTAACTCTGAACTCTGAATTCATATTCTATAACTCCGGTTGAAATGGAGTTACTTTCATAAAAAGTGGTTACACTAATATAAGAAGATACCAATCAGTTAGACAACAAACACTGCTGAATTACAAGGTTTAGAAGGTTAATAAGATACATTAGACCTCCTAAGAGAAACATACATCAGATCTACTGTATATGATATTTGGTATCTAACAAAGGTAAATTTGCTTAGCTGTCATATTGTGAAACAGATGTATTCAGGGTGTGTCCATTGAGCATAAAATACTCTCGATCACAACCCTCAGACCCTGTGACTGGGTGGAGTTAGGTCTGTGACACCCTCTATAAAGTCAACAAAAAGCTGTTAGCATTAACAGTTCAAAGCTCTTGATTAACATCTTAACTACCAAGTATAGCGCTTTCTCCTATATGAGCCACTGGATTTTTGGGCCTTCCCTTTTTTACACAGCCAAGCAACAGGATTTTTTTAACTTTCTCGCAGGCTCAATAATCAGTCCAGGGAGGTGAAAGCATGGGATTCCCAGTACTGTAGAACTTGAATGAAACTTGAGGCTTGTTAATCTCTCTGGCTGCTAGATATTGCTATCCAGCCAGTTCTGG
The DNA here is from genome assembly GCA_029206835.1 of Rana muscosa. Lineage (NCBI taxonomy): Eukaryota > Metazoa > Chordata > Amphibia > Anura > Ranidae > Rana > Rana muscosa. The sequence goes on along the minus strand of CM055116.1, from coordinate 486,963,903 downwards.
AAGCCACGGGGAGGTAAAAGAGATCCAGCCCTTAAAGCTCAGCAAAGCTAAACACAACAAACTAACCCCAGCTCCTCTACCTATAGAGGACCCAAAATAAATGTACCTACTCTGTAACACTGAGGGTGCTACACAAGGATACTGGGCTCCATTCACAGAATTAGAACGCATGAGGTATTTGGGTGTTTTCCCAAATACCATATGCAATCCTGAAAATGTGAACTCACTATTGCTTTATGCAGTATTTACCGCATAAAGCAAAAAAACTCATAAAACAGGAGTGAAAGTCAATTCACAAAAGGACCCCTGGATTTTGAGGGGAACCCCCCACGCCAAAATTTAAAAATAAAATGGCATGAGCCTCTTACCCACAACCCTGGCTGCTGGTTGTGGGGATCTGTGGGCGGGGGGCTTTGTCGGAATCTGGAAGCGTCCTTTAACAAGGAGCTCCCCCATGTGAATGAGTAGGGGGTACCCCTACTCATTCAGCAAAAAAAAAGTGTAGTGTAAAAAAGACAGTAGGCAGTTCTTGACAAGTCTTTTATTAAAAAAATAAAAAACCCCAGTGTAGATCCATCATCATGATGCCCGACGCCACTGCCGACTCGAAAAAAAATACTTTGCTCCCACCGTCTTCCAGCTCCGCCGTCTGACAGTTCTTAAATAACTAAGCCCCCTTGTGATGTCACAAACTGGGGGGCATGCTGGGTTGGTGATGTCACAAGGGGGTGGTACCACCCGGTACAGCAGAGCCCCCCTGCCCCAAAGCATCTCTCCATGTTGAGGGCATGTGGCCTGGTATGGTTCAGGAGGGGGGCGCTCGCTTGTCCCCCCCTTTCCTGACCTGCCGGGCTGCATGCTCGAATAAGGGTCTGGTATGGATTTTGGGGGGCCCACACCTGCTTTTTTTTATTTTGGCGTGGGGGTTCACTTTAAAATCCATACCAGAAGGGCCTGGTATAGATTGTGTGGGGGACCCCACATCTTTTTTTCCTTAATTTTTCAATGCCAGCATTTTTTTATTTTTTACGTTCCGCTGTCAGTGAGGAACCCCGCTGACAGCTGATGACTCATCGGCTGTTTACAGCCTGTTTTAAGGACACCGGCTGTCGCCAGTGGTAAATTACCGAAGGCTTTCAATACTAGAATACTGCAGGACTTCATAAAATCATGCTGTATTTTACTAGCGTTTTTTAGTGAATGCCATAAAGCGTACTCGGATGCGGTAAGATACCGCTTTGTGAATGGAGCCCACTGAGAGTCACGTTTCTGGTGGCCAGTGATACTGCTATATCAGTTTGGACTGATTGATCAGCAAAAGAATGTTACCTGTAGATGCACAGTGATGTTCTTGATTAGGTTAGACAATTATTTTGTGTGATTACAAGCACTTTTAATGCTTTTAATGCTATGCATAAAGGGTAATACTGCGCTGGACGAAAAATATGTACCAAAAGAAGCCGTCAACACTGCTAGTAGAGAAAAGCTGGTGATAAGTGGAAATAAAAGTGTAGCGCTACCTAGATAAAATAATGTATAATAGTGAATAAATACACAATATTAATGTAATACTAATATGGTGAACACGTGTAACACCCAAAAGTAACGTGCTGAGTGATTCTTGTGTTGGAGTGATCAAACAATGGTAATATAACCCATAATGATTAACACAAAATAAATGTCCGGTCACATAAAGTCCATAGAAAGAAAATTATTAAAATGTCAAAATAATAAAGTTCAATCCAAGGAAACGTGTTCAATCAAGGTGTAAACTTGCAATCCAAAATTTTCTGTGTATGGGAGTGATGTGAAAACCGCCACCAAGGATAAGTTGAAGGAGGCTTACCGGAAGTCTCGGATTTGGAGAGGCATACGCCACCCAAATCAGAGAAGGCTTGGGGGTTAGTTGAACCCAATATGGATGGTCTCGAGTTGGAGGGTGGTCTGGAGTCAAAGAAGTTTATCCGCTTCAATCAAACAGGACATCCAACACGCAAATCACCAATACATGTAAGGGCTCAGTATCCAAAATGAATACGTGTAAAGATAAAAGAACTCACATAGCATGATACCGTTTGGAAAGGATTTAATGGTAAAGCATAACAATGTAACACTCACATTTAAGATGGTCTTAAAAGCATGGATTCAGGTACAAGAGCGATGTGTGCGGACAGGTCCACCCGACTAGTTTCGACTAAATAGTCATCATCTGGGGTAAGGACTTTGTCCCACACACATCGCAAATAAATGAACAAATTGACCTCCATGATCCCGGAAGTGAACCGCCATTACCTCACTTCCGGTTTTAGTTTTTAATCCTGGATGGTCAAATTAACAAAAATATAATATACTTTGACTGTATATAATACCCGGAAAAAAGCCTTAAAATAGCAATGTATTTCTAATTGAAGTTGAAGAGGCTGTAGGTCACCTTATGTGACAGTGTTAACCAAGCCTCGCTTTCAATCTTGAGTGTATCTGCATCACTTCCGCTGCAGACTATGCTGGATATAGTGTGTTTAGTAATGGATCCAACCCTCGCTATGAAAACGAGGCCTGGACCCAGCGCCAATGCATCACTTCCGCCGTGGAGCTAGGCTGGAAGAAACCGGAAGTGGCAACCAAGCCTCGTTCTGAAAAACGAGACGTAGGTCTGCCGCATTCCGCAGCCACGCCCCTCCGCCGAGTCACACAGACGGTGCTCATAGAGCCCCTGCTAGTAGGTCCGCCCTTCTGAAAGACGCAACCCACATCTTCCCTAACCTAGAGAGAAGTGCGTCTCAAGCTGGAGGGCAGACTAGATACACAAGAAAAATATTAACATTAATATTAATAATGTTAATAGGGTGAATCTAAAAACTATATGTACATAAATGGAACGCTATAGAATTATAATGGTGCATTGTTTAATGTATGTGTAATGACTCACACACTGCCTTACACCTCATAGGTCTATAATAGATGTTCCATCACACGCAATCTGTGTGTGGTCGGTACACGGACGTGCACCAAACACGCACAAAAATTGTGGTGATGTATGTTAAATAAATATTGGTCAGCAAAAATGGGTTTAATAAGTAAAATACTCTAAGTGGAATAAAAAATTGTATTAAGAATGTATGTGAATGAACACATACATATATACATGTAATAAAATAAAATAGTTAAAATAATTAAAAGTTGATAGGTAAAAAGAAGTCGTATAATGTATATGATAATCAGGACGCATTGATAAAGGAGTTAATGTCCCACTCGACATTCATTCCCTGTGGCTGGTAAGTCTGAAGTTCATATATCCAGAATGTTTCCAATCTGGATACTCCTCTAGTAGTTGCTCCACCCCTCCATGGGGCAACAAAGTGGTCTATAACCAAAAATTGAGTGCCATCAGGGTTTCGGGCATGGTGTTGCCGGTAATGTCTGGGGACAGTATGTTTAATACTCCCAAATTTTATTAAACTCACATGTTCAGACACCCTAGCAGTGAAAGATCTAATCGTTCTACCCACGTACTGTTTACCGCATGGGCAGGTCAACAGATATACCACATGGGTTGTGGCACACGTGCAGAAATGTTTTATGGGGTAGACTTTGTTGGTCACTGAGGATCTGAATTCCTTTGTAGGCCTTTTCCACATGTGTTGTGTTTGCAAACAATACATTTTTTGCAGGGGTAGTATCCCATCCAGTTATGAAAAAAGTTGGGTTTTATGGGTGAATTTATGATGTTAGGTGCAATTTTATTTTGAAGGGAGGGTACTCCTTTATAAATAACCTTAGGTCTTTCTGGTATCAATGTACCCAACACCCTTTCGTTTCTCAGTATCCCCCAATGTTTTTTAAAAATAGCCTTTATGTGCTTATATTGGGTGGAAAAGGTAGTAAGGAAGGACCATTTAAAAGTGTCATTTCCTTCTTTGGGTGGTCTATCTTCAAACAATGTGGGGCTTTCTATATCTACCACCCTCTTCAGATCGCTATCTATTTCCGCCTGATTATACCCCTTTTCTAAAAATCAATTTTTGAGCACGTTTGCTTGTGCCACAAAAGTTTCTGTTTCTGTACAGTTCCGGCGAAGACGCAGGAACTGACTCTTGGGGACCGACTTCAGCCACGACTTGTGATGGCAACTGCTCATGGGTATAAACCCATTTCTGTCAGTGGGCTTAAAATAGGTACTAAACTTAAATTGTTGCTACGATCTTTCAATCTGTAATTCTAGAAAGTGTATCATGGACTGACTGGATTCATGTGTGAGAGTAATACCTCTATCGTTGTAATTTAACGTGGAGAAAAAATTCTCTAACGTTTGTGAAGTGCCAGCCCATAGGAGGAGGATGTCGTCTATATACCTGGCCCAAAGCAGAAGCTGAGGCTCCTGCAGGGCATAGACGACATCCTCCTCCCACTTGGCCGTGAATAGATTGGCCAGACTTGGTGCAAATTTCGCCCCCATTGCCACATCTTTCTGCTGGAGGTAATAATGCCCATCAAACCAGAAATAATTATGTTGCGTCACAAATTCTAATAATTCTATAATGAAATTAACCTGTGGAGCGGCCAACGTGCGGTCCCTATTCAAAAATTCTTGAGCAGCCTCCATACCGCTATGATGTGGGATGCAGGTGTATAGGGACGCCACGTCCGCCGTAGCCATAATGAACTCGCCCTCAAAGGTCAATGACATAAGGCGTTAAATAACATCCTTAGTGTCCTTTAAGTAAGATGGTGTGGTCTTAACGGAGGGTTGCAAAAAGAAATCTATATATCTACCTATCCTCGACGTGATGGAATCTATCCCACTAATAATGGGACGTCCAGGAGGATGGAGGGGATCTTTGTGGATTTTAGGTAGATAATATATAATTGGAATCCTAGGGACCAAAGGGACGAGAAACGACTTCTCTTTATGGTTTAAAAATTTTGAATCAAAACCTCTAGTAATGAGACTAGTCAACTTTTTCTTATATTTAGGGGTGGGATTACTGGGCATTTCCTTATAGGTATCTTGATCGCTCAAGATGTTGTACATTTCTTCCATGTAACTTGCTTTGTCTAACAAAACAATGCCTCCGCCTTTGTCAGCGGGGCGTATAATTAGATCTTTATTGTCGCATAGGGTTTTGAGGCCCTGACTGGGTAAAGGGTTGTTAGAAATTTTCTTTATAGGTAATTTCGCCAAATCCTGAAGGACCAAATCTCTAAACATGTTAAGAGCTGGAGCAAGCTTGTTGGGAGGGTTAAAAAGCGAAGGGTTAGCCAACCCTGAATGGACAGTACCTGACGTGGCTGCCCTTGCTATATTTCTAGTAGGATTTGAAGTAATATAGCGTTGAATGTTAATTTTTCTAACATACTTATGTATGTCCACAAAAGTGTTGAACTTGTTAAAGTGGAAGTAAACCCTCCTATCATTTTCAGGCAAGGAAGCTGCCATCTTGGCCTCTGTTTAATCTTCAACTGCCATGATGTTGCACATGTGATCAGTTATGAAACCAGCCATTGGATGGTTTGACAGTTTGGTTGAGAGCACAACCAATGTGACAGTTGGCATTCCCGGCATGCCGGGAATGTAACTGCTTTTTGAAACTGTTAAATCAATGGGTTTACTTCCGCTTTAAGTTTTCGTGGAGGGGCGAATTTAAGGCCCTTATCTAAAACCATCTTTTCTTCTTGAGACAATGTGACACTGCTTAGGTTGAATACACCTTGACAGGTCATGTTCGACTTTTCTTTCCTCCTTTGTGTCCTCCTCCCTCCTCTGGTCCCTCTCTTGTTTCGGGACCCCTTTTTCTTCTTGGGGGGTCCTCCCGAAAACCCTGAGAGGGATGAGGATTGGGATATGGAGATCGATCAAACTCAGCATTGGGATATGGATATACTCTGTCATCATGTTGATCCTGAAGAGGAAAATATCTATTGTAAGTAGATGTAACTGGGTATCCATGATGGGAGGAGTGAGAGTTGTCAATAAAGCTGGATGGTGATCCCCTTTGATGCGACTTCTCTCTCTCATAATGTTGTTGATTGTAATCATAATTAGAATGATTACATCTATGCCCCCCCACCTCTTCTATTGGAACTATGTCCCCTCCCCCTTTGGGTGTTCTTAGGGGTGTGGGTATTTTGGGGTACACCACCTTGTGTACGATCACCAGGTTGTTGGTTCCTATTCATAGAAGGTTTGGGTTGATTAAAGTGTGCAATTGGAGGTGCCACCACCACACTGCCTGAAGAGTTTACCTCCATAGCAAAATCTGGTGTAGGCGGCTTCTGCCAGCTGGGTGTCAGCTACCCCATAAAACATTTCTGCACGTGTGCCACAACCCATGTGGTATATCTGTTGACCTGCCCATGCGGTAAACAGTACGTGGGTAGAACGATTAGATCTTTCACTGCTAGGGTGTCTGAACATGTGAGTTTAATACAATTTGGGAGTATTAAACATACTGTCCCCAGACATTACCGGCAACACCATGCCCAAAACCCTGATGGCACAAAATTTTTGGTTATAGACCACTTTGTTGCCCCATGGAGGGGTGGAGCAACTACTAGAGGAGTATCCAGATTGGAAACATTCTGAATATATGAACTTCAGACTTACCAGCCACAAGGAATGAATGTCGAGTGGGACATTAACTCCTTTATCAATGCGTCCTGATTATCATATACATTATACGACTTCTTTTTACCTATCAACTTTTAATTATTTTAACTATTTTATTTTATTACATGTATATATGTATGTGTTCATTTACATACATTCTTAATACAAATTTTTATTACACTTAGAGTATTTTACTTATTAAACCCATTTTTGCTGACCAATATTTATTTAACATACATCACCACAATTTTTGTGCGTGTTTGGTGCACGTCCGTGTACCAACCACACACAGATTGCGTGTGATGGAACACCTATTATAGACCTATGAGGTGTAAGGCAGTGTGTGAGTCATTACACATACATTAAACAATGCACCATTATAATTCTATAGCGTTCCATTTATGTACATATAGTTTTTAGATTCACCCTATTAACATTATTAATATTAATGTTAATATTTTTCTTGTGTATCTAGTCTGCCCTCCAGCTTGAGACGCACTTCTCTCTAGGTTAGGGAAGATGTGGGTTGCGTCTTTCAGAAGGGCGGACCTACTAGCAGGGGCTCTATGAGCGCTGTCTGTGTGACTCGGCGGAGGGGCGTGGCTGCGGAATGCGGCGGACCTATGTCTCGTTTTTCAGAACGAGGCTTGGTTGCCACTTCCGGTTTCTTCCAGCCTAGCTCCACGGCGGAAGTGATGCATTGGCGCTGGGTCCAGGCCTCGTTTTCATAGCGAGGGTTGGATCCATTACTAAACACACTATATCCAGCATAGTCTGCAGCAGAAGTGATGCAGATACACTCAAGATTGAAAGCGAGGCTTGGTTAACACTGTCACATAAGGTGACCTACAGCCTCTTCGATTTCAATTAGAAATACATTGCTATTTTAAGGCTTTTTTCCGGGTATTATATACAGTCAAAGTATATGATATTTTTGTTAATTTGACCATCCAGGATTAAAAACTAAAACCGGAAGTGAGGTAATGGCGGTTCACTTCCGGGATCATGGAGGTCAATTTGTTCATTTATTTGCGATGTGTGTGGGACAAAGTCCTTACCCCAGATGATGACTATTTAGTCGAAACTAGTCGGGTGGACCTGTCCGTACACATCGCTCTTGTACCTGAATCCATGCTTTTAAGACCATCTTAAATGTGAGTGTTACATTGTTATGCTTTACCATTAAATCCTTTCCAAACGGTATCATGCTATGTGAGTTCTTTTATCTTTACACGTATTCATTTTGGATACTGAGCCCTTACATGTATTGGTGATTTGCGTGTTGGATGTCCTGTTTGATTGAAGCGGATAAACTTCTTTGACTCCAGACCATCCTCCTGTCATGGATATGCAGTAGTGTTTGTCTGCCATCTTACCTTCCTCCTCATGTGTTCATCTAGAGACCAGACCTCCTTCACCTGGCTTCCTTTATAATCTCCTCCCAGCCTGACTCCACCCCAGGCCCTATCACTGAACACTATATTAACCTGTGCACTGCAAGCCTGCTTTGCTGATCAACGTGTTTGTTAGGCATTGTGTGTTTGGGTTCCTGCCTGCCGTGTGCTACGTCTGTCTCTCTGTTACGTTATTGGCTTGTCCCCGACTATCCCTGTCTGCTCGTGACCCTTGACCTTCGGCTCGTTCTTCGTTATCCTTGTCTGCTTGTGGCCCCTGACCTTCAGCTTGTTATTCGGTTCTCTCTTATCGTGTGCTGCTGCTTCCCCTCTTTTCCCCTTATCCTACGGGGCGTGAGCTAGGAAACTCCAGGGGCCGCGACCTGGTCCCAGCCTGCAGCTAACATCCTCACCACTAGAGGCCCTGGAGAAGACCAGCTGGGTCTTAGACTCCGCGCCCTGGGGAATCTTGGCTCTAGCTTCCGTTTGGATCCCGGTTGTGCTCCTCTGGTCCCGCTTTCCACAACCACCCAGTTTCCTATCCGCAGAAGCCAGCCATAGGGTTCACTACCTCGCGGTGCACTCCTGTCCCCCTACGGTGTGCATCTGTCACCTGGCCACAGGTGACCCTGACAGTTTGATCAGCCATGAACCCGGCTGACATTCCGCTACCCGCAGATGATCCATTGCAGGGCATAGTTTGCAGACTTGAAACCCAGGAATCGAATCAGACTCAGGTGATGCGATTCCTCCAGGATCTGGCTTCTCGCTTCGAGCAGCTTCAGGCCTCCTTGGGAACCCTGAATCCGCAACCTCAAATACAATCAGCGGCTGCACCTATTGCACCAGTCGCAGCCACACACTCGCTACAACTGCCAGCTCCGTCCCGTTTCTCTGGGGACTCCAAGGCTTGCAGGGGGTTCCTTAGCCAATGCACGATTCATTTTGAGCTCCAGCCCCAAAACTTCCTGTCTGATCGGGCTAAGGTAGCCTATATCATTTCCCTCCTCTCTGGTGAAGCTTTAGCCTGGGCAGCCCCTCTGTGGGAACTGAATGATCCAGTGGTTTCTAGCCTGTCTGGCTTCTTGAAACTTTTTCGGAATATCTTCGAAGAACCGGCTCGTGTCTCTTCAGCGGCCAGCGCCCTTTTACGTCTCCGCCAAGAGTCTGCTTCTGTGGGACAGTATGCCCTTCATTTCCGCATACTGTCGGCTGAGTTGAGCTGGAACAATGAGGCCTTAGTCGCAACCTTTTTGCATGGCCTGTCTGATAGAGTGAAGGATGAATTAGCTGGAAGAACCATCCCCACTGATCTGGCCGGCGTTATCTCCTTGTGTAACCAGATCGATATTCGCTTTCAGGAGAGGACCTTAGAAAAGCAACGCCAGCACTCCTTGGTTCTTAGTCAGCCTGAGCTCCCCTCTCTTCGACCCGTAGAGCATCTCCTACCAGCTGAGGAACCCATGGTTCGGACCAGGCTATCCCCCGAGGAACGTGCTAGGCGCAGAACTCTTGGTCTGTGTCTTTACTGTGGGGGCAAAGGTCATTTTCGTGACACTTGCTCTCTTTGTCCAGAAAAACGTTCGGGTCCACTTCATCTGGAAAGTGGAGTATTGGACCCAGAAATATCACCTTCCCCTTCTCGTCTTCTGCTTTCTGTGTTCCTTCATGTTGGCGCTTCTTCTCATTCGGTCTCAGCATATTTGGATTCCGGAGCCGCTGGTAATTTCATGGACTGGGAAATCGCATCGTCCATGAGACTTACTCTTTTGCCCCTCACCACGCCATTGGTGGTCTTGGCGATTGATGGTACTGTTCTCCCAGGGGGACCTATCCGCTTCCAGACCCTCCCTGTTAAGATGTCGGTAGGGACACTCCACGAGGAGTGGATATCCTTCCTTATCTTACCCAAGGCCTCAACGCCTATAATTTTGGGTCTCCCATGGTTACAGCTCCATTCTCCTCATGTGGACTGGACTACTGGACAGATCCTGGCTTGGGGTCCCTCCTGTTCCTCGTCCTGCCTACCCAAGGTTGCCCCCTGTGAATCTGAGCCGGTCATTCATCCAGGTTGCATAACCATTTACATTTCTCTGTCCCTAACCACCCTTGGACGCACAGCCAGGCTAGCTTGTCTACAAGTCCTGCAGTCGCTACGTCTTGCGATGCGATTCAGGTAGTCACTACACCTGACTCAGCTATTCACTCTGCCTCTGTACTAGTTATGCCAGTCCAGCCCATGCCCAGTGAGCCTCTCACTTTTTCTTGTTCGGGACATTCTGCTTGTCCTTCAGCTATTCAGCTTGACTCCGGCGACATGTCACCTTCTAACCAACCTGACTTCAGGGTTCCACTGACATCTGCCCAGTCTGATGGTCCTGTGCAAGATGACCAGTTCCCCTTTAAGGGTCTAGGGGACCCTCCTCAGATTCCTGTTGATCCTCTCATGCCCTTGCTTATTCCTAGAGAGCCTTTGGTCCTCAATAGATCTTCTTGTCATCTCCCTACCTCGTTTTCAGTCTCTGAGGATAATTTTAAGTACGAGGTTAGACAAGTTCTGGATTCTCGGCTCTGCAGAGGCATTCTTCAGTACCTTGTGCATTGGAGAGGTTTTGGTCCTGAGGAGGCGTCTTGGATCGCTGCATCTGATGTCGCTGCACCTCATCTGTTGAGAAGGTTTCATCAGAGATTTCCCTTTAAGCCTGGGTCCAGGCGGGGGAGGGCCCATAAGAGGGAGGGTACTGTCATGGATATGCAGTAGTGTTTGTCTGCCATCTTACCTTCCTCCTCATGTGTTCATCTAGAGACCAGACCTCCTTCACCTGGCTTCCTTTATAATCTCCTCGCAGCCTGACTCCACCCCAGGCCCTATCACTGAACACTATATTAACCTGTGCACTGCAAGCCTGCTTTGCTGATCAACGTGTTTGTTAGGCATTGTGTGTTTGGGTTCCTGCCTGCCGTGTGCTACGTCTGTCTCTCTGTTACGTTATTGGCTTGTCCCCGACTATCCCTGTCTGCTCGTGACCCTTGACCTTCGGCTCGTTCTTCGTTATCCTTGTCTGCTTGTGGCCCCTGACCTTCAGCTTGTTATTCGGTTCTCTCTTATCGTGTGCTGCTGCTTCCCCTCTTTTCCCCTTATCCTACGGGGCGTGAGCTAGGAAACTCCAGGGGCCGCGACCAGGTCCCAGCCTGCAGCTAACATCCTCACCACCAGAGGCCCTGGAGAAGACCAGCTGGGTCTTAGACTCCGCGCCCTGGGGAATCTTGGCTCTAGCTTCCGTTTGGATCCCGGTTGTGCTCCTCTGGTCCCGCTTTCCACAACCACCCAGTTTCCTATCCGCAGAAGCCAGCCATAGGGTTCACTACCTCGCGGTGCACTCCTGTCCCCCTACGGTGTGCATCTGTCACCTGGCCACAGGTGACCCTGACACCGCCAACTCCAGACCATCCATATTGGGTTCAACTAACCCCCAAGCCTTCTCTGATTTGGGTGGCGTATGCCTCTCCAAATCCGAGACTTCCGGTAAGCCTCCTTCAACTTATCCTTGGTGGCGGTTTTCACATCACTCCCATATACAGAAAATTTTGGATTGCAAGTTTACACCTTGATTGAACACGTTTCCTTGGATTGAACTTTATTATTTTGACATTTTAATAATTTTCTTTCTATGGACTTTATGTGACTGGACATTTATTTTGTGTTAATCATTATGGGTTATATTACCATTGTTTGATCACTTCAACACAAGAATCACTCAGCACGTTACTTTTGGGTGTTACACGTGTTCACCATATTAGTATTACATTAATATTGTGTATTTATTCACTATTATACATTATTTACCTAGGTAGCGCTACACTTTTATTTCCACAATGCTATGCATATAAGTAGCATTTTCAGAAAACACTTTACATTTTCCTGCTTGTGTTGATGGGTTAAAATTAAGAGTTTGGGCACACAGGTTGCATCTTGGTTTTTATTTGCAGAATGCAAAAGGAAATCACAGGAAGTACAGTATGTCTTTCCAGGCAAGGGCAGTATACCATAAACATTTTTGAGAGAAATATACACTTATGCCGTGGACTTTTTCCATCGGACAAACCGATCGTGTATGGGCCCCATCGGTCTTTTTTACATCTGTGTAAAAAAATAGAACATGTTTTACATTTATCCGATGGAAAAAAAAACGATAGCAATTTCCGATCGTCTGTGGGGAACTCCATCGGAGAAAAATCCACGCATGCTCAGAATCAAGTCAGAAGCATTGAACTTAATTTTTCTCGGCTCGTCGGAGTGTTTTACGTCACAGCGTTTTGGACGGTTGGAATTTTGTCTGATGGTGTGTAGGCAAGACTGATGAAAGTCAGCTTCATCGGAATTCCGACAGAAAAATCCATCGGATTTTATTCCATCGGAAATCCGATCGTGTGTACAGGCCATTAGGCTCTGTTCACTCCTACATAGGTGCAATGGTGCATGTGGGTTTATGTGCGATTTTGCACAATTTTGTGTGTATTGCAGTTAAGGCAGCCCATTCATTTCAATGGGTCACCCTACACGTAAAATTTTGCAAAAAAGATGTGCAAGGCCCTTTTTTTAAATTGTGCCAAACCAAAATGTATTGTACTATGCATTTTGGCATGCACAACAGCACAATGTTTGTTAAGGTGCCACACGCCTGCAGAAAGATTGCATGTTTTTTGTGCCTTCCCGCATCACACAAATGTGGACCTTGTTATTGGCTAGTGTTACAGCAACTAAAATATTTGCTATAATTAAATTGGGGAACAATTACAATGTCTCTCAGGTTGTATTGTGTCCCCATTTGACATATGACCAGTAAACATATCTGCAATAAAATTGCATCCATCTCCACATTTGGTCACGCTGCATTCATTATGTATGGTAATACAGCATTGGAATCTGGCTGTGTCAGTGTGCATATTCACTAAGATCTTTACCAGACCTCCTCACTTTGTATACCGTAAAAAAAAAAAAATCTGTGACTTGCTGATTAAATCAGTCAATTGTACAAAAACAAAACAGACTACAAGATTCCTGTCCATTTGCAATGCCATGTTCCCATGTATGTAGCGCCAAACTGGTTTGCAGTTGTAAATTGGTTCGCAGTTGCTCCAGCCACAATTAAAAGCTATGATTGATTTGATAAAATAAAGATCTGACCTTGTGTAAAAGTGTTCACACATTCATTGTGAGGGTTAGGCTGAACGAGCATAGATATGGCATTTTAACCATGAGATATTTAATGATACTTTCAGGTTTGGAGAAAATTTAACAGTTTTCCTCTGGGTAAGCACTGTTTGCTTGTAAAACTATGTATGTGATTTGAAGTATAGGTTTGCTCAAGTGGATGCTTAGCCAACACAGGGTTAACCCCTCAGGGCTGTATTGCAATGGTATGTATCTTGGTGTTCTTTAACCACTTCAGCCCCGGAAGAATTTACCCCCTTCCTGACCAGAGCACTTTTTGAGATTCGGCACTGCGTCGCTTTAACTGACAATTGCGCGGTCGTGCGACGTTGCACCCAAACAAAATTTACGTCCTTTTTTCCCCACAAATAAAGCTTTCTTTTGGTGGTATTTGATTACCTCTGCGGTTTTAATTTTTTTGTGCTATAAATTGAAAAAGAGCGACAATTTTGAAAAAAAAGCAATAATTTTTACTTTTTGCTATAATAAATATCCCCCAAAAATATATAAAAAAAATGTTTTCCACAGTTTAAGCCGATATGTATTCTTCTACATATTTTTGTTAAAAAAAATCACAATGAGCGTATATTGATAGAATTGCGCAAAAGTTATAGCGTCTACAAAATAGACGCTATAACTTTAGAATTATAGCATTTTTTTATAATTTTTTTTTTTTTAGTAATGGCAGTGATCTGCGATTTTTATCGTGACTGCAACATTATGGCGGACACATCGGACACTTTTGACGCTATTTTGAGACCATTGTCATTTATACAGCGATCAGTGCTATAAAAATACACGGATTACTGTGTAAATGACACTGGCAGGGAAGGGGATAACCAGTAGGGGACGGGGAAGGAAGGGGTTAAGTGTGTCCTAGGGAGTGATTATAATTGTGGGGGGGATGGGCTACCAGTGATCACTGCTCCCGATGACAGGGAAATGCCTTGTTTACACCCTGTTCTGCAGCTCTGTGACACGATCGCGGGCACCCGGCGGACATCGAGTCCGCGGAACACGCGGTCACACTCACGGAGCTAGCAGCAGGCGCGTGCCCGCAATCACGCTATTTAAAGGGGACGTACAGGTATGTCCATATGCGCAGCCGTGCCATTCTGCCAACGTAAATAGTCGTGCAGCGGTCAGCAAACGGTTAAAAAATAATTATTGTGTAAACTTAAAATGGACTGAAACAATTACTTCCTAAGGAGCTTCTGAATATAATTTGGTCCCCTTACTTGTCCCATAGCTACCATAGCTACCCATAGCTACCTGACCTGTCTCTCATAGCTACCTGCCCAACGGCTCACTAAAAAACCTCTGGAAAAACACTTCAGTCCCTTTGACTTTTTTTACCATTTATTGCAATGCTTAGAACCAGAGAGAGTGTTTTCTTGCCGCTGAATTTGACTTCTGTCCCTCTGTAAGATTACAAAAATACTTGAGTTTATAGGCAGAGATTCTTCTCCGTTGGGCCCTGCTTCCTCAGGCATGGGTTTCAGGTGGCTTAGTATCCAGAGCCCTGAGCACATCTCTTATGCTGAAACAAGGTCCTGACCACAGTTTTTCACACACACCTTCTCCCAAAAAGATGTCCCTGGAGAGAGAAAATTATGTAAAGATGTTCCAAAATATGTATCATTTTCCCAGACTACCTCTGAACAACATCATCAGGGATTGGCTTAGTAGGGTAAATATGCTAAACTTAGTGGTTAATCCTTCCCACACTAATTACCGGAATCTCTTTCCAGCAATCTGCTGAAATGTTCAACCCAATAAGTTTAGGTAAATTCTACAGAACCCAGCAAAAGTAAATATCACCTCAGACTGTTTACAGTCCAGCCACAACAGACATTACAGTTAGATAGAGACACACCTGCACAGGGCCTTGCACCTCCCAAAAAATTATTCAACATATGCCATTTATCTTTAGGGCTTGTTTAGGCAGCATAAACATACTTTTTGCTGAGCTTTCTGGATATCGAGACCTCCTGTTACAAAAAGTTTTTATATTTTCTTTACTACCATTTATGCGAGGAAGGACATCCTTCTACATCTGAAAATCTTCCATGCCACTGACCCAGGGAGGCTGGAAGACTTTGTTTAATGGGACTCTTCCCTTGTATAAACTTACATTTGTCAGTTGAAATTGCCAGAAAAGTTTGATAAAATTTGGGCATGCTAGATTGATGCTCAACTATTGAAGGCTGATAATTTAATTTCTATTCTTTAAATTTACAATATTTGTACTACTATGATGCTAATGTCTACCATTACAATTACCCTTCATCACCACGCATTGGTGTTTCTACTCGTTGTCATGTCTTTATGACCTTGTCTTTTTCCCTCTCTTCCCTCCTCTCTTTTCCTTCTTCCGGCTCTACCGTGGCAATCAGCTTATTATTGTAACTTGGGAAAGATTTTACTATTGTGATTCTGCTTCAATATTGACCAATGTATTGGGGCCTTAATGTCACTTACAAAACAGATCTTGAGATTGTATGCAGCTGTTCCTTGACACTGACCAATATACCCTCTTATTTTTCAATGGTTTTTCTATGGTACCATTGTACCTGTGTATATTCTGATAAAAAATGTATATATTTTCACAAGATAAATATATAGTTACAAGTCTAGTGTATCATGTATGGTCCATGCTTATCCATAATCTTCTGATGCAGGTCATATCCCACGAGTCAGCTTTCTCTTCCTGGCCCCCGATGAGAGGGTGGTAGGTCTCATGCATGCACAAACAAAGATCTGGTGCTGTGGCTCAGTGGTTCTCTCCCCCACTAGCCAAGTCCTAAAATTGCAGGATTTAAGAGTTGAAGGAAGCTCAAGCCTCATGGAATTTGTGAACTAGGTATCCAAGAAGACAGCCAGAGGGCACCATTAACATCACAGTTTCCTATGCCAGAATTAAGAAATAGGAATATGGGCTATGTTAACATTGAAAAAAAAAGATATTTTGTAATTGAAGAAAAAACAACAACCTGTCAGTGTTTTGGTAAGAGGGAGGGGAGGAAGGGAATGAGAGATGGTTCCATTTTAGCTGAAATACTTTAAATTCATCATTAAAGTATGATTCAGATGCAAAGCATAACACCTCTGTGTCATGACACATTGTGGAAAACACCAGAGTCTTGCCCAGCTGAGGTGGTAGATGAGGTAGCAAAAAGCTGAGATCACGACAGGCTTCTGCTACAGAGAGAAACTGAGAATTCATAGTCAAGGAACCATAACAGAAGCACGAGACTGTGATTTTCACATAGAAAATATAATACTGTGTGTTGCACTTGTGCATGGTTTATCCATATTATCCATTGCAAAAAAACATTACTGAACATTAGGGATGAGCTTCGTGTTGGAGTCGAACATACGTTCGACTCGAACATCGGCTGTTCGATCGTTCGACGAAGATCGAACGATTTGGGCCGTTCGCGCCAAATTCGAGTGACGCGAACGGCCCACAATGCACTACGCCATCGCAGTGTCATCCAGGCCCTGTGATTGGCCAAGCATGCACTGTGACCCCGCATGCTTGGCCAATCACAGCGCCGGCAGCGAGGAGAGCAATGATTGGCCACAGGCAGGATGCCTGTGGCCAATTATTGCTGAGGGGGTTTAGTACACGCCCCACACTATAAAAGGCCGCCAGCGCGGCGGCCTTGTGTAGTGTGTTCCGGAGCAGGGAAAGAGAAGCATAGGCAGGGACAGTGTCATTTTTTTTCATTTACTAATCCTGGATTCCTTGTGCTTAGGGACAAATAAGGATAGGTAGGGAGAGTGTCAGTGACAGTGTGTTATTCTGTGCTAAACCTTGTTTGTAGGGACAGAGAGGTACAGTGAGGGAAAGTGTCAGTGTGCTATTCTGTGCTAATCCTTGTTTGTAGGGACAGAGAGGTACAGTGAGGGAAAGTGTCAGTGTGCTATTCTGTTCTAAACCAATTTTGCTGAACCATATTTTCAATCCTTGAGTTTAGGGACAGAGAGGTACAGTGAGTGAAACTGACAGTGTGCTATTCTGTTCTAAACCAATTTTGCTGTTCCATATTTCAAATCCTTGAGTTTAGGGACAGAGAAGGACACTCGTGGAAATTATCAGTGTGCTATTCTGTGCTAAATCTTGTTTGTAGGGAGGGACAGAGTAGGACAGTGAGGGAAAGTGTCAGTGTGCTATTCTGTTCTAAACCAATTTTGCTGAACCATATTTTCAATCCTTGAGTTTAGGGACAGAGAGGTACAGTGAGTGAAACTGACAGTGTGCTATTCTGTTCTAAACCAATTTTGCTGTTCCATATTTCAAATCCTTGAGTTTAGGGACAGAGAAGGACACTCGTGGAAATTATCAGTGTGCTATTCTGTGCTAAATCTTGTTTGTAGGGAGGGACAGAGTAGGACAGTGAGGGAAAGTGTCAGTGTGCTATTCTGTTCTAAACCAATTTTGCTGTTCCATATTTTCAATCCTTGAGTTTAGGGACAGAGAAGGACACTCGTGGAAATTATCAGTGTGCTATTCTGTGCTAAATCTTGTTTGTAGGGAGGGACAGAGTAGGACAGTGAGGGAAAGTGTCAGTGTGCTATTCTGTTCTAAACCAATTTTGCTGAACCATATTTTCAATCCTTGAGTTTAGGGACAGAGAGGTACAGTGAGTGAAACTGACAGTGTGCTATTCTGTTCTAAACCAATTTTGCTGTTCCATATTTCAAATCCTTGAGTTTAGGGACAGAGAAGGACACTCGTGGAAATTATCAGTGTGCTATTCTGTGCTAAATCTTGTTTGTAGGGAGGGACAGAGTAGGACAGTGAGGGAAAGTGTCAGTGTGCTATTCTGTTTTAAACCAATTTTGCTGAACCATATTTTCAATCCTTGAGTTTAGGGACAGAGAGGTACAGTGAGTGAAACTGACAGTGTGCTATTCTGTTCTAAACCAATTTTGCTGTTCCATATTTCAAATCCTTGAGTTTAGGGACAGAGAAGGACACTCGTGGAAATTATCAGTGTGCTATTCTGTGCTAAATCTTGTTTGTAGGGAGGGACAGAGTAGGACAGTGAGGGAAAGTGTCAGTGTGCTATTCTGTTCTAAACCAATTTTACTGAACCATATTTTCAATCCTTGAGTTTAGGGACAGAGAGGTACAGTGAGTGAAACTGACAGTGTGCTATTCTGTTCTAAACCAATTTTGCTGTTCCATATTTCAAATCCTTGAGTTTAGGGACAGAGAAGGACACTCGTGGAAATTATCAGTGTGCTATTCTGTGCTAAATCTTGTTTGTAGGGAGGGACAGAGTAGGACAGTGAGGGAAAGTGTCAGTGTGCTATTCTGTTCTAAACCAATTTTGCTGTTCCATATTTTCAATCCTTGTGTTTAGGGACAGAGAAGGATAGGCAGGGGACAGTGTCAGTGTCATTGTTGCTAAGCCTCCTGCACAGTATACACCTGAAGGTAGCCCTTATTGCTCTTTTTCCCATCTCCCTGCAGGCCATCCATTAAAATGTCTGGAAGGCAAACAAGGAGAGGCAGACAGTCAGGAGGCAAAAAAAAGAGGGCAAGCAGGCTCTGTGTCTGGGGGCAACAGTGCTGGTCGTGGACGCGGTGCATTGTCATCAGCACATGGCCATGGGACACGCTTGTCCTTCTTTTCGGCAGCTGGACATGTTGAGCCACATCATGCCGAAGACTTGGTAGAGTGGATGTCCAAGCCCACCTCATCCTCCTCATCCTCTTTCACCCAGGCTCAGGGTACTGGCAAAGCAGCTGCCAAAGCGTCCTCTTCTCTGGTATCATTATCTTCATTAGTCAATCCTTCCCTAGACCCACCATGTCCTCCTCCTGAGGAGTCCCCCGAACTGTTTGAGCACAGTGTTGGGTACATGCTCCAGGAGGATGCCCAGCGTTTGGAAGGATCTGCTGATGAAACCCAGCTAGAGGAAGGCAGCAGCGTGAGAGCAGAGAGAGGGGATGCTCAAGAAGGACACCAATCTGGCAGTCATGCTCCAGCAGCTGCAGCATACTGCCAGATTGGCTCCAGTGATGAGGAGGGAGGGGATGATGAGGTCACTGACTCCACGTGGGTGCCTAATAGGAGAGAGGAGGAGGAGGATGAGGAGGAGGCACATCTCCAATGAGGCAGGATGCCCTTGAGTGGCCAGCGTATGGGCAGCACACCGACGGAATCACACCGCAGAGCTCCGCCTGTGCAGGGCGCTGCCTCTGCCCGTCATTCAAAAAGTTCTTTGGTGTAGGCCTTTTTTGAGGCGAGTGCATCAGATCGCACAGCTGCTGTTTGAAACATATGTCTCAAGCGTATATCGCGTGGCCAAAACATCAGCCACTTGGGCACCACATGCTTGATCAGACATATGTTGACCTGCCATGCAGCTCGTTGGCAAGCCTACCTTAAAGACCCACACCAAAGAACAAAGCTGACCTCTTCTTGCACCGCATCAGCTGGGATCTCCAACCCCACTATACCTTCACTCCTCTCTGAAACCTGCTCTGAGAGGAATGAAGGTGTAGAATTAGGTGTGTGACAGGCAAGTACTTGCGGGCACTCTGCTAGCAGTACACCAACGTCCGATTCTAGCAGGCAAATTTCCCTTCCCCAGCTGCTGGACCGTCGAAAGAAGTTCACTCCCAGCCATCCACATGCCCAGCGGTAGAATGCTAGCTTGGCTAAATTGCTAGCGCTTCAACTGCTGCCTTTTCAGTTGGTAGACTCGGCCCCCTTCCGTGAGTTTGTGCAATGTGCGGTTCCTCAGTGGCAGGTTCCCAAACGCCACTTTTTCGCACGGAAGGCGATTCCGGCTCTCTACAGGCATGTGGAAGGCAATGTCTTGGCCTCGCTGGACAGGGCGGTCAGCGGTAAGGTGCATATTACCGCTGACTCATGGTCCAGCAGGCATGGACAGGGACGTTACCTTTCTTTCACGGCCCATTGGGTCACTCTTTTGGCAGCTGGGAAGGATGCAGGACAAGGTGCAGTAGTGTTGGAGGTTGTTCCACCGCCACGCCTCCAAAATGCTACTACTGGTTGTGACACACCTCTCTCCTCCACCCCCTCCTCTTCTTCTTCCTCCATGGCCTCTTCCTGTGGTTTGTCCTCGGAACCAGCGGTGCTCCGTAGGCGTTCAAGGGGCTACGCAAGTACGCAGGCAAAAAGATGCCATGACGTGCTTGCGCTGGTGTGTTTGGGGGACAGGAGCCACACTGGGGCAGAGGTCCTGTCTGCTCTGCAGGGGCAGGCCGAGAGGTGGTTGACGCCACGCCAGCTTAAGCCAGGAATGGTGGTTTGCGACAATGGCACCAACCTCCTCTCCGCCCTCCGACAGGGACAACTGACCCATGTGCCCTGTATGGCTCACGTCCTTAACCTGGTGGTGCAGCGGTTCTTGGGCAGGTACCCGGGCTTACAGGATGTCCTGAGGCAGGCCAGGAAAGTCTGTGTGCATTTCCGCAGATCTTATAATGCCAGTGCTCGCCTGGCTGAGCTGCAAAAGGAGTTGAACCTGCCCAAGAACCGCCTTATATGTGACATGCCCACCAGGTGGAACTCAACGTTGGCCATGCTGCAGCGGCTGCACACGCAGCAGAGGGCCATCAATGAGTACCTGTGCGACTACGGCACCAGGACAGGGTCAGGGGAGATCAGGTTTTTTTCACCACGCCAGTGGGGCATGATCAGGGATGCATGCACTGTCCTGGCACCATTTGAGGAGGCCACGAGGATGGTGAGCAGTGACAGTGCATGCATCAGTGACACTGTACCTCTTGTCCACCTGTTGGAGCACACGCTGCGTGGAATAATGGACAGGGCACTTGAGGCAGAACAGAGGCAGGAAGAGGAGGACTTCCTTGCCTCTCAAGGCCCCCTTTACCCAGACAGTGTTCCTTCTGTCCCACCCATCGCACAGGAAGAGGAGGAGGAGGAGGAGGAGGAGGATTGTGTCAGCATGGAGGTGGAGGCTGGCACTCAGCATCATCAGCAGCAGTCTTTTAGGGATAATTTACAGTCCCAAGAAACCAGTGGACTTGTACGTGGCTGGGAGGAGGTGGCTGCGGATCATGTCGTCCTTAGTGACCCAGAGGACTCCGGACTGAATGCCTCAGCTAACCTACGCTGCATGGCCTCCCTGATCCTGCAAAGTCTGCGGAAGGATCCTCGTATTCTTCGGATCAAGGAGAGGGACCATTACTGGCTGGCCACTCTCCTTGATCCACGGTACAAGGGTAAGGTTGCGGACCTTATCGTACCGTCGCAGAGGGAGCAGAGGATGAGACAACTCCGGGAGGCCTTGCAGAAAGGTCTGTACAATGCGTTCCCAGAGACTGGGAGGTTACAAACTCCTGGTCCTGGACAACGAGTTGCTGAGGCTTCGGGCAGTCAAAGAAGGAGCGGTGGGGAAGGTGGACGTCTGACCGATGCGTTCAGACAATTCTTTAGTCCGCAGCCCCAAAGTATGATCGGTTCCAGCAACCATCGCCAGCGTCTGATATACATGGTCCAGGAATACCTAGGGGCAAGGTCAGACTTGGACACCTTCCCCACCGAAAATCCTCTGGCTTACTGGGTCTTGAGGATGGATCACTGGCCAGAGCTTGCACAGTATGCAATTGAGCTACTGGCCTGTCCTGCATCCAGCGTTCTTTCAGAACGCACATTCAGTGCTGCTGGAGGATTTGTCACGGATCACAGGGTGCGCCTGTCCACCGACTCGGTTGATCGACTGACTTTCATCAAGATGAACCAGTCTTGGATCACCACCAGCTACCACACACCAGATGCTGATATAACAGACTAATTGATTTTAAAATGTCACATCCCTTCAAGACTGATGCTGATGCTGAGTGCCTGTGCTGTTATGTTGACTGGCTATCCTCCTCCTCCTCCTCAATGATACGATTAATGATGATAGCTTGGAAGATCATTTTGGTTTATGGGTGACGCCACCAGTGGCTAAGGCCCAATTTTTCAGCCCCTGTTTAACAGGGGCGTGTAATTAAAATTTTTGATGCAATACTTTGCAACAGGCCTCATTGCTGTGCTCCAAGTACAGTATCTGTGAGGGGTTGCAGTGTTGTGCCACCAGTGCCTAAGGCCCAATTTTTCAGCCCCTGTTCAACAGGGGCATGCAATTATAATTATTGATCTAATAATTCACAGCAGGGCCCATTGCTGCGCCCACCAAGAGTAACTGTCAGGCCTTACAGTGTTGTGGCACCAGCACCACCATCACCACCACCACCACCACCAAAGGCCCAATTTTTCAGCCCCTGTTCAACAGGGGCATGCAATTATAATTATTGTTCGAATAATTCACAGCAGGGCCCATTGCTGCGCCCACCAAGAGTAACTGTCAGGCCTTACAGTGTTGTGGCACCAGCACCAACATCACCACCACCACCAAAGGCCCAATTTTTCAGCCCCTGTTCAACAGGGGCATGCAATTATAATTATTGATCTAATAATTCACAGCAGGGCCCATTGCTGCGCCCACCAAGAGTAACTGTCAGGCCTTACAGTGTTGTGGCACCAGCACCACCATCACCACCACCACCACCACCAAAGGCCCAATTTTTCAGCCCCTGTTCAACAGGGGCATGCAATTATAATTATTGATCTAATAATTCACAGCAGGGCCCATTGCTGCGCCCACCAAGAGTAACTGTCAGGCCTTACAGTGTTGTGGCACCAGCACCACCATCAAAGGCCCAATTTTTACTACCACTGATCAACAATTATATGTTATTACAATTCCTGATATAATAGTTGACAGCAGGGCGTTCCAGCACCCACCAAGAATAACTGTGAGTGCTTTCAGTGTTGTGCCAACACCAACACCTAAGGGGCCAATTTCTGCAGAGTATATACGGCAGGTCCCTACTTTCAAACATCCAACTTACAAACTACTACTACTTGCAAACGGAAGAAGACAACAGGAAGTGAGAGGAAATCTACCCCTTGGAAGGAAAATTCTCTCCTGTAAGAATAAATATGGGAGAAAGGTGTCTCCTCTCTACTGATGCTTTATCACCAATCCTTGTTTCAATAAAAACACCACATTTCAAAAACAGTTGTCATTGGAACGCAAAGTGAGGTGAAATGTTCTGAACAGGGGCACAGACAGCAAAAAAAATGTGACAGGGGTGATAACCATTCCCTATGTTTTACAAAAAGCTAAAAAAAAGGAATTTGGCATGGAGCTCCACTTAAACAATGCAGCTGTTCAAAATTACAAACAGATTCTACATAAGAACAAACCTACAGTCCCTGTCTTGTATGCACCGCCTGTATACGGCTGTTCAGAGTATATGGGGCCATTTTTATTTTGTGTGCGGGGTTCCCCTTAATATCCATACAAGACCCAAAGGGGCTGGTAATGGGCTGGGGTAGGGGGGGGGGGGTTGATGGGTTCCCGGCGAATGGAAATGCCCCCTCTGTCTGTGTCAGACAGAGGGAGCAGGAGGAAGTGATGTCATCTCTGGTGCGGCGCTCACATATACCGAGCGCCGTACAAGAGAAGATATCAGGTCAGTGCACACAACACTACACTGACACCAGGACACATAGGGACATAAATCGCCCCCCAGGCCCCCCCAGACACCCCAGATCACCCCCCAGATCACCCCCCAGCCCCCAGTCACAGTGTCACTGATTGCAGTGACCATTTATTTAGTGATCACTGCAATCAGTGACATTTGTGACTGTAAAAGTGTCACCAAAGTTTAGTCTTAGGTCCAGTGTAGCCCCCTAACCCCCCCTAATAAAGGTTTAACCCCCTGATCACCCCCCAGATAACCCTTTCACCCCCTATCACCACTGTCACTTAGCGATCATTTTTCTGATCGCTGTCTTAGCGTCAGTGATGCCGATCGGCAGCCAGTAATTTTTTTTAGGTTCGCTGCAGGTTTTTATAGCGTCAGGTACCCCAATATATTATCTAATAAAGGTTTAACCCCCTTGATCGCCCCCCAGGTAACCCTTTCACCCCCTATCACCACTATCACTAAGCGATCATTTTTCTAAACGCTGTCTTAGTGTCTGTGATGCAGATCGGTAGCCGGTAATTTTTTTTAGGTTCGCCGCATGTTTTTATAGCGTCAGGTACCCCAATATATTATCTAATAAAGGTTTAACCCCCTTGATCGCCCCCCAGGCAACCCTTTCACCCCCTATCACCACTGTCACTAAGCGATCGTTTTTCTAAACGCTGTCTTAGTGTCTGTGATGCAGATCGGTAGCCGGTAATTTTTTTTAGGTTCGCCGCAGGTTTTTATAGCGTCAGGTACCCCAATATATTATCTAATAAAGGTTTAACCCCCTTGATCGCCCCCCCCAGGTAACCCTTTCACCCCCATCACCACTGTCGCTAAGCAATCGTTTTTCTAAACGCTGTCTTAGTGTCGGTGATGCAGATCGGTAGCTGGTAATTTTTTTTAGGTTCGCCGCAGGTTTTTATAGCGTCAGGTACCCCCATTTATTATCTAATAAAGGTTTTAACCCCCTGATTGCCCCTAGTTAACCCTTTCACCAGTGATCACCATATAAGTGTTACGGGTGACGCTGGTTAGTTAGTTTGCTTTTTATAGTGTCAGGGCACCCGCCGTGTATATAACCCAATAAAGGTTTAACCCCCTGATCGCCCGGCGGGTGATATCAATTAGGTTTTAGCGTCAGAGAGGGTCTGAGTCACACCCCAGGCAGCGTCAGGTTAGTGCCAGTAACGCTAACACCCACGCGTGAAGCATACACCCCCCTTAGTGGTATAGTATCTGAACAGATCAATATCTGATCTGATCAGATCTATACTAGCGTCCCCAGCAGTTTAGGGTTCCCAAAAACGCAGTGTTAGCGGGATCAGCCCAGATACCTGCTGGCACCTGCGTTTTGCCCCTCCGTCCAGCCCAGGCCACCCAAGTGCAGTATCGATCGATCACTGTCACTTACAAAACAAAAACACATAACTGCAGCGTTCGCAGAGACAGGCCTGATCCCTGCGACTCCAGTGCTGTAGAAGGTGATTTCACCACCACAGTTAAAAAAAAAAAGCAAATATGCCGAAGCATTGGGGCAGCAGGGGCGGAGGAGCGATTTTGCTCCTAATGCCGCGTACATACGGTCGAAATTCCGACGGAGGCTTGCCCGTGGAAAAGTCCGAGCATGTGTGTGCGGCATAACTTTTTTGCTGGAGGATGCCCCCATGCTTCGGCATATATAAATGGTGCGTGTATGCCCATCATTGGAAGTGGGTGGATGAAGGGCGGTATTCTAATGGTGGGCATACCCACCGATCAATCTCTTTTTTCGTTCAGCCAACTGGCTGCATGAAATAAAAAGATTACAATACATGTCCAACAAGGACCAGCAACGTACTGGTATGTTGCTGGACTTTGAATGTTTATACCAGAATGATGCCTGCGGGTTTAGGTATCATCTTGGTATCATTCTTTTCAGCCTGCGGCCGGCTTTCATGTAAAAGCAATCCTAGCGGCTAATTAGCCTCTGGACTGCTTTTACAAGCAGTGGGAGGGAATGCCCCCCCCCGGATATAAAAAGCGCCATTGGGAAATTGGGAAAGCATTTTATCACACCGATCTTGGTGTGGTCAGATGCTTTGAGGGCAGAGGAAAAATCTAGGGTCTAGAAGACCCCAGTTTTTTCAAAAAAAGAGTACCTGTCACTACCTATTGCTATCATAGGGGATATTTACATTCCCTGAGATAACAATAAAAATGAGAAAAAAAAAATACTTGGAAGGAACAATTTAAAAATAAAATAAAAAAGCAAAATTAATAATAAAAAAAAAAAAAAAAAAAAGCACCCCTGTCCTGCCCTGCTCTTGCCCAATGGCGAACACAAGCGTCGGTCTGGCGTCATATGTAAACAGCAATTGCACCATGCATGTGAGGTATCACCGCGAAGGTCAGATCGAGGGCAATCATTTTAGCAGTTGACCTCCTCTGTAAATCTACTGGGGTAACCTGTAAAGGCTTTTAAAGGCTTTTAAAAATGTATGTAGTTTGTCGCCAATGCGCGTTTGTGCGAAATTTTAAAGCATGTCGTGTTTGGTATCTATGTACTCGGCCTAAGATCATCTTTTTTATTTCATCAAACATTTGGGCAATATAGTGTGTTTTAGTGCATTAAAATTAAAAAAAGTGTATTTTTTAACCCAAAAAATGCGTTTGAAAAATCGCTGCGCAAATACTGTGTAGAAAAAAAAAATGCAACACCCACCATTTTAATCTGTAGGGCCTTTGCTTTAAAAATATATATATATAATGTTTGGGGGTTCAACATAATTTTCTTGCAAAAAAAAAAATGTTTTCATATAAACAAAAAGTGTCAAAAAGGGCTTTGTCTTCAAGTGGTTAGAAGAGTGGATGTAAGCTTCCTAATGTTGTGTATAAAATGCCAGAACAGTTCAAAACCCCCCCAAATGACCCCATTTTGGAAAGTAGACACCCCAAGCTATATACTGAGAGGCATGTCGAGTCCATGGAATATTTTATATGTTGACACAAGTTGCGGAAAAACGACAATTTTTTTTTTTTTTTTTTGCACAAAGTTGTCACTAAATGATATATTGCTCAAACATGCCATGGGCATATGTGGAATTACACCCCAAAATACATTCTGTTGCTTCTCCTGAGTACGGGGATACCACATGTGTGAGACTTTTTGGGAGCCTAGCCATGTACGGGACCCCAAAAACCAAGCACCGCCTTCAGGCTTTCTAAGGGTGTCAATTTTTGATTTCACTTCTCACTGCCTATCACAGTTTCGGAGGCCATGGAATGCCCAGATAGCACAAAACCCCCCCAAATGACCCCATTTTGGAAAGTAGACACCCCAAGCTATTTGCTGAGAGGTATTGTGAGTATTTTGCAGATCTCGCTTTTTGTCACAAAGTTTTGAAAATTGAAAAAAAATATATATATATATATATATTTTCTTTCTTCATTTTCAAAAACAAATGAGAGCTGTAAAATACTCGCCATTCCTCTCAGCAAATAGCTTGGGGTGTCTATATTCCAAAATGGGGTCATTTGGGGGGGTTTTGTGCGATTTTGGCATTTTATGGCCTTCGAAACTGTGATAGGTAGTGAGGAGTGAAATCAAAAATTTGTGCCTAGAAATCCTGAAGGCGGTGCTTGGTTTTCGGGGTCCCGTACGCGGCTAGGCTCCTAAAAAGTCCCACACATGTGGTATCCCCGTACTCAGGAGAAGCAGAAAAATGTATTTTGGGGTGTAATTCCACATATAACCATGGCATTTGTGAGCAATATATCATTTAGTGACAACTTTTTGTAATTTTTTTTTTTTTTTGTCATTATTCAATCACTTGGGACAAAAAAAATTATATTCAATGGGCTCAACAGGCCTCTCAGCAATTTCCTTGGGGTGTCTACTTTCTAAAATGGGGTCATTTGGGGGGGTTTTGTGCTATTTTGGCATTTTATGGCCTTCGAAACTGTGATAGGTAGTGAGGAGTGAAATCAAAAATTTGCGCCCTTAGAAATCCTGAAGGCGGTGCTTGGTTTCCGGGGTCCCGTACGCGGCTAGGCTCCCAAAAAGTCCCACACATGTGGTATCCCCGTACTCAGGAGAAGCAGCAAAATGTATTTTGGGGTGAAATTCCACATATAACCATGGCATGTGTGAGCAATATATCATTTAGTGACAACTTTTTGTATTTTTTTTTTTTTTAGTCATTATTCAATCACTTGGGACAAAAAAATAAAAAATTCAATGGGCTCAACATGCCTCTCAGCAATTTCCTTGGGGTGTCTACTTTCCAAAATGGGGTCATTTGGGGGGGGTTTTGTACTGCCCTGTCATTTTAGCACCTCAAGAAATGAGATAGGCAGTCATAAATTTAAAGCTGTGTAAATTTCAGAAAATGTACCCTAGTTTGTAAACTCTATAACTTTTGCGCAAACCAATAAATATACGCTTATTGACATTTTTTTTACTAAAAACATGTGGCTGAATACATTTTGGCCTAAATGTATGACTACAATTGAGTTTATTCGATTTTTCTTATAACAAAAAGTAGAAAATATCATTTTTTTTCAAAATTTTCGGTCTTTTTCCGTTTATATCGCAAAAAATAAAAATTGCAGAGGCAATCAAATACCATTAAAAGAAAGCTCTATTTGTGGGAAGAAAAGGACGCAAATTTCGTTTGGGTACAACATTGCATGTCCGCACAATTTACAGTTAAAGCAGCGCAGTGCAAAATTCTGAATTCACCTCTGGTCCTCTAGCTACCAAATGGTCCGGGGCTTAAGTGGTTAAATGGCTTTTTTTCCTTTAGAAATGTTATTTTGTGCAGGGACAGTTCTAAACACGGGAAACACGTGGCACTTCACAGGCATACTTTAGACACCCCCCAGGTACAATATTTAAAGGAATATTTGACTTTTTTTTTTTCACTTTATGCATCATTAACCACTTCAATACAGGGCTTTTTGTACCTATTCAATACCTATTTTGGCACTTCTCTCCTACATGTACAAATCATTATTCTTTTGCTAGAAAATTACTCAGAACCCCCAAACATTATATATGTTTTTTTAGCAGACACCCTAGGGAATAAAATGACGGTCATTGCAACATTTTTTCTTGCACAATATTTGCGCAATAATTTTTCAAACGCCTTTTTTAAAAAAAAAAAAATGGTTTCATGAATTAAAAAATAACAAAACAGTAAAGTTAGCCCAATTTTTTGGGAACATATGAAAGATAATGTTACGCCGAGTAAATAGATACCTAACATGTCACGCTTTAAAATTGCGCACACTCATGGAATGGCGCCAAACTTCGGTACTTAAAAATCTCCATAGGCGACGCTTAAATTTTTTTTACAGGTTACCAGGTTAGAATTACAGAGGAGGTCTAGTGCTAGAATTGTTGCACGCGCTCTAACGCACGCGGCGATACCTCACATGCGTGGTTTGAACGGCGTTTACATATGTGGGCGACTTACGTGTGCATTCGCTTCTGATCGCGAGCTACCGGGGACAGGGGCGTTTTATTTATTTTTTTATTATTATTTATTTATTTATTTTACTTATTTATTTATTTTTTTACAATGATTTTATTTTTTTATTTTTTTTTATCACTTTTATTCCTATTACAAGGAATGTAAACATCCCTTGTAATAGGAATGTGTGTGACAGGTTCTCTTTATTGAGAGATGCGGGGTCAATAAGACTCCACATCTCTCCTCCAGGCTGGAAAGCATGAGATCAGTGAAAAAATTTTCACTGATTTCATACTTACAGCCGCAACGGCGGCTTTGTTTACATTTTTGAGACCCGGGCGTGACGTCATCACATCGCGCCCGGGCCTCCGACGATCATAGAGATGACTGGTGACCATCTGGTCACCAGTCATCTCTATGCTCATCACGTGACTCCACCAACGATGCCGGAAGATTCGCTCCGGGTTTTCCCGATCGCACGGGGGAGCCCGGAGAAGCACCGGATGGCGGCGGGAGGGGGGGGGTGTCCCCTCCCGCCACCTATAAGAACGATCAAGCGGCGGAACCGCCGCTATGATCGTTCTTATGGTGCACAGAATCGCTGGCACTTCAAAAGGATATCTGAATGATGCCGTCTCACTGCAGGCATCATTCAGATATCCCCCTACAAAGCCGAGGACGTCATATGACGTCCACCCAGGATGGGAGATCCCATCTGTGGACGTCATTTGTCTATGGCTGGGTAGGGAAGTGGTTAAAATGACTGCTCCCGGAAAACGTCCGTTTTTAAAACTTCTTTTTTCATTGATAAATGTCCCCTGGTGCAGAACCCGGGTTCCCAAACTCTGTTTCGGACAATAACATGGATAATAGTCGTTATAATTAGCACTTTAGAATCCGAACGTTCGCATCCATTGTATTTAATAGGGTTCTAATGTTCGTGCGAACTTTCGGTCCGTTCGCGGGTTCTGGTGCGAACCGAACCCGGGGGTGTTCGGCTCATCACTACTGAACATGTGTGGTGCATCCTTATGTAGCACCCAGATGTTTAGGTAGGGTTTCTTCTAAATTTACCTACCAGGTGTTGTTACCTTGGCTCATTGTTAGGGATCAATTGAGTTCAAGTCTGGAAATGCTGCACTTCTCTTTTTTGCCACTAGGTGGCCGGGTACCTGGTGACATTAGATAAGATAAGGGCAAAGCAAAGACAGGTTAGGAGTATATGGGGCATCTCAGCCAATGGGCAGGGGTTTTCCTAAATCCCTTGGTCTGCTGGGAGAACCTAAATATTTGGGTGGAGTCGGGTGATCAGTGTTCGGTGCCACATGGACAGCTGTCTGGGTGGGCGTTTGTTGTATTGCCCAGGCTGCTAAACCAGAGTTTGTGCCTATCCTGGGCACATCTGGCTGCTAGGCTGTTTGAGGGCCTATTCAGGAGCAAGAGAGCAGCATAGGGTTGGGATTGTGGTTTGCAGTCCAACAAGAAGCGATGGTTCTGCCAGCCGGAGAACCTGTCTTGGTCGGAGGTAGAGGGGAAGCTGTCTACACTAAGGGACCAACCACCTTATTACCAGGGACCACAGTGAGTACATGAAGCAAGTTCCGGAGCAGTATTCTCACCAACCGGGGACGGTGAAGAATTGGGAAACTTCAGCAGGTGTCAGCCAGAGACCCAGCCAGCGGAGGTGACGCTTTGTGCGTCAAGCCAGGGACAAAGCAGGCCAGTGGGGTGAAGGTTGAGAAGTATCTGGAGTGCTAAGCTAGGGACCCAGCAGAGAAGCAGGGGGTGACACTTGAGGAAGATACTAAAGTGCAGATTGGAAGAGCTCAAGGGATTCAGTGGCAGTGAATCAGCAAATCTAGTGAGAGAGACTGGGAGCTCAGTGGGTTGAGAACCTACAAGAAGTGATTGTAAAGAAAGTGAAGGAGTTTGTTACAAATTGTGTTAGGAACTGTTCTAAGACTGTTGCCATAGGAGACAGCATTCCTACACATGCAGATGTGGTGTCTTGCTGGATGCCTTTCCCTGCATGGCTGTCTACCTGTAGAAGTCTCGGAGTCTGCCAATTAACATTGCAACTACCTTAAGGGTGTCCTGGCCCTAAACCCTCTCTCCCAAAGTTCTGTTCAAGAAAAATAAAATCTCTTTGCATTCAAGAAGTGTCTGGCGCCCATGAATGTACCTTACACTACACCCACTATGCCTTACAACCCACTCTATATGGAAGGATGTCAGCAGCTATTGGCTCTAGAGGTTCCCATTAGACTAAAGGAGGCCTGGGACCTTTCTACACTTATTTTTGTGCTTCATGCTATATAAATAGACTATTTGATGTATTCTCATTGACTACTTACACAGCAAGCAATGTTACAGTGCTGAGCTGAAAACATTCTAAAGCAGTAGTCTCTAAACTGTGATCTATGATGTGTCTCTTTGCTTTTCATTAACCACTCCTAGGGCAGTATTTCCCCCTCCAACACAAATGCTAGGGTACAATTCCTCCCACTTACACCATTGGGGGGCACAGATCTCCCTGCTGATACAAATAATAGGGCACAATTACTTCCACTAATACATACAATGGGCACAGTTCTTCCTGCTGACACCAACTTGGGGCCCTATTCCTTCCCCTGACCCCAGTGGTTACCTTTCCTCCCACTTTCCACAGGTGCTAGCTAATTTTTTACTACCACTAACCACTAACCCTGGGGTTTTTGTACTCCTACTGACCACTGTGCTTGAGACATTTTTCACTCCAACTAACCTCTAATATTTTCTACTCCAAGTGGCCACAGTTCATTTCCCCTCAAAGTGTGAAGGACCATGAGCTGGGTTTTTGATTAGAGGGTTTAAAGACACCATCTTACAGGATTAACCTGGAATGTTTACTCTTTCCATGTTCAGCTAGGTTTGAACGCAACTTCAGCTAAAACTTTATGTTGGGGGGGTGAAGGTTAGAACTTCCCCCAGGAGAGGGGGGTGCCACTTGTTTCTCACATGCTATCCTATTGCATACTTCACCTGCAGAAAATAATCTTCACACACAACAACCTCCGAAGAACTCCTCCTCTGCACAGCAACCAGGGCCCTTTCTCCAAATTTAAGAAAGACGTCCTTCATAGAACAGGGGATCAGTTACACACAACCATTTGAAAAAAAAGTTGCTGAAAAACTCTCCTTACAAGTGGGGGTTTTAAATACAAGGTTTTCTATTGTAACTATGACTTCAATAGACACTTTTAGAACAAAACACATACGTATAGAGATATAGTAAACAGACAAGACGCATAGTGATTTCTGAAATAGAATCTCATCTCTCCTTCAAAGAGAAAATATTAAAAACAAATTTAGTGTAGTCTGACAGAACTCACTGAGCCAGTAAGAAAAAAATCATAATATATGTTTTTGGAGGTATCCCCAAAGCCCATTTTCAGGCATGAAAACTTCACTCCCATCCCACCCCATTTCACCCACACTTGTTGTAAATAGCAAAATACCTCGTGGGACCTTTATTATTATTTTTTTATATCAAACAGGTACTTTATTGAATTGTAGATAAACAGATACAATCAAATCATATAATCACTGTCTACATCAACAGTGTATACCATCAGTCAAAAATATGAAAAAGTAATACAACGTACATAGGCATATTACTTGCACATAGATATCAACATTTAAGCATATAAGAAGCATAATAAAGAACAATAGCATACACACCCTTCAAATTAACAAGTTTGAGACCCAGCGTGAGATATGTTGGTCAGCCAGGGCACTGCAGTAGCCGCATCTGTATAAGTTTAGTCCAGGGGTGTCCAATCATAGTGCCCACAACCTTTGAAACTTTCCCAGACATTTCCTGTGTTGGTATACATATTTTCCAAAAATAAGAGTATTTCCCATATGTGTCACCCATAGCTGGTGAGGAGGGGACTCAGGCGACTTCCAGAGCAAAATAAGTATTTTCTGGGCCTGGAAGAGAGCACGATTAAATGCTCCCCTCGTGGGCTCATCTGGTAATAGGTCACTAAGAATACCTAATAAACAGTATTCAGGGTCAAAAGATACCATAGACTGGAACACCCCGTTAAGGGTACACAGGACTGTAGCGGTGTAGCATGGGACACAAAGGAGGTGAATAAGGTCGGCCCTGTCACGTTTACATCTATAACACAAAGGGTCTGCAAGAATTCCCATACCATGAAGCTTAGCTGGAGTGTAATGAGATCACAGGACTATATATAACTGAGACACTCTATGGGAGAAAATCAGGGAGCTAGTTACCACTGCCTGCAGCACATCTTCCCACTGGTCCCCTGATATCTGACCCAGGTCGATCTCCCATTTCTGCCGGGCCTTGGAGGGGTATCCACCCAAGTACGTACTCAAGAGCATACTATAGCACTGAGATATAAGACCTTTAGCATGGTCAACTGAGGCAATTAAACAGAAAATTGGGGTTGGTGATAAAGTCCACAGAGTCCCCATATCCTGGGCCTTAAAGGGGTTGTAAAGGTACATGTTTTTTCACCTTAATGCATCCTATGCATTAAGGTGAAAAAACATTCAACAATACCGCCCCCCGAGCCCCCGTTTTACTTACCTGGCCCCTCGAAAGTCCCGCGCTCTCTCCAGTCATCCTCCGAGTTCCTGAGCCCGGCCGTTGATTGGCTACACTGGATGGATTGAAAGCAGCGCAGCCATTGGCTGGCGCTGCTATCAATCACATCCAATGACACGGCGCGCCGGGGGGCGGGGCCGAGTGATACAGTCGGCGGCTATGGCCGCCGCTGTATCACGGGAGCGCGCCCACAGTAACTCCACACCATGCGAGCTCGCTCGCATTATGGTGTGGAGTCCTTGCGGGGAGGAGCTGAAACAGCCGCCAAGGGACCCCAGAAGACCAGGATCGGGGCCCCTTTGTGCAAAACGAGCTGCACAGTGGAGGTAAGTATAACATGTTTGTTATTTAAAAAAAAAAAAAACGGGAACCTTTAGTGTTCCTTTAACTGCATGTTGCAATTGGATATAATAAAACTGCATGTATGAGGGGAGAGAAAATATCTCCCTTTTGTGAGAACTTTATAACACTCACCTATGTCCGCCATCTGTATTCCTCATCTGTACCACTTTTGAGTGTCATGTCCGTCGAACAGTCACCTCTTCCTAACATCATCTCTTCGCTGCACCTGTAAGGACCCTGCCACTGGACTACCCAATGAAAGTGTCCAGGTCCCCCCCCTCATCTGCAGTGAAGAAAAGAGAAGACTAGAGTGTCACATGGCCACAAATTTAGGTAAGTTTTTTGGGCATTTAGATTACTTTATTTTAAACACATTAGTAAGGGGGAGAAGTTCACCTTTAAAGTAGACTCAGGCAACTTTATCCTTACAGCAATGTGAGACAAGTCAGTTGTGAATGAAATCGCTCTTACAGTAGACATTATTTTCAAGCATTCCAGAGTGCTTTGTGCTATTGAAGCTAGGAGAGAAGAAGGTGCCTATGCACTGTCGCATGTGTGGAAGTACATTTTTGTTATTGATTTGTACTGGCTTCATTTAGGCAATTATAGTTTCCCTCATATTTCAAAAACATAGTTAATTGAATTCCACAAAAACAATAACCCCATTTAATGGCTTGGTGCTGCCCCCACTAACCCTTCTTTTCCAGGCTCTGGTCCAAGTGTATTTTAAATTCAATCCAAGTACATTATATTTTCATAGGTGAAGCCTTAGTGGGCCAGTTTCCTACATCTATTTAGTACTCCAGCTACAAAGATCTGCTTTCACCAGTTTTTTCCTTTCTTACCTGATTACCTTACCCCCATGGAAAATGTCTTCTCTTATTGTTGTATCCCAACAACATAAATAAAAATGCAATAGAGACAAGCAGACACTCTTGTAATGGTCATGCCAGGCCAAAAAAGCCTGATAATTCAAGTACAGAGACTTCATCACTGAAGAATCCTTGGGATACAAGAAACTTTGATGTTATTTAACTCTACAGCAACAACCAAATGCTGAAATATCAGTTGTGATGATCTTTTATAATACCGACCACTATGCTCCTACATTATCATAATAAAAGGGCTTACCAGTCAAAATGACAAATACAAAATACTGTAACAGAATATGAGCAAATGAAAACTGGATCCAGGGCCGGGACAAGGGATGGGCAGGAGGGGGCGGCTGCCCTGGGCACTGTGGTATAATGTGAGGTTTGGGGGCACCACAATGGGATAAGAACTGTTCTAGGAGGGGACATTTGGGGAGGTAGAGGATTTGTGCTAGAAAGGGGCAGGGGCATTGCTAGGTCTGCAAAAGATCTGGGGCTAGAGCCCATAGCAGCGGTCACCAACCTTTATGCAGGCCCGGCAGGAGGGAGCACACGGGTGGTAAGCAATTTTTTGCGGGCAATGGCTGGTGTTGGTGCTTCAATCATCATGGCACCATGGTTTATATGGTGTCAGGGTGATTGAAACACATTATTTCTATTACATTGTACATTGTAATATATAATGAAGTGGTTCAAATCACCATATTTCAGAATCAGTGGGAGCCCTGGGCTCACTTGCCACATCTCCTGCCACCAGATGCAGCTTGTCACTTGCCACCGTCGCCAGTCACCACAGATGCAGCTTGTTACTTGCTACCGTCACCTGGCACCAGATGTGGATTGTCACTTGCCACTGTCGCCTTCCACCAGATGTGAATTGTCACTTGCCATCAACGCCTGCCACCAGATGTGCATAGTCACTTGCCACCAGATGCGGATTGTCCCTTGCCACGTCACCTGCCACCAGATGCGGATGATCGCTTGCCACCTCACCTGTGCAGCCCGCCCGTTCACCACACTCGTGGCCCGGCTGCAGAGAGGCCACAGTCCGCTGGTTTGGCAGGGACCCCTGCTGTAAGAGACTCAGGGCTTTGGGCCCCATATTTGGGGCTATAGCCCCAATAGCCACCCCCTAGCGATGTCACTGGAAAGGGGGAATATTATTGGATGGGTGTAATTGTGCTGGGAGCATATGTGGAATGAGAGGATATGAGCTAAGCATGCAGATTAGCGTTCTTTTTTTGAGGGCAGGGGATTTTTCCTGACACAATGCTCTCTTGATCTTGGGGGGGGGGGGCTTTGTCATGTTCACCCTGGGCTCTAGATGACCTTGTCCCACCACAGACTGGATCCATGTTTTAAAGTGGAACTTTACCCATAAAACCTTGATAAAAAATTTTTTTTTAGCAAGGAACATACACATTAATAATTATGCTACCAAAATGAGTATGCTGTAAATTTCCTCCGGCATTGCTCCTGTTTCTTCTTGCTGGAGGCTGTCATTTTGCTAATGCCCAGAGCCCCTGTGTCATGGATATGCAGTAATATTTGTCTGCCATCTTACCTTCCTCTTGTGTTCACCTTAGACGCCAGACTCTCCTCACCTGGCTGCTTTTATAATCTCTCCTCCCAGCCTGGCTCCACCCCAGGCCCTATCACAGAACTCTATATTATCCTGTGCACTGCAAGTCCTGTGCACTTGCTGATCAACGTATTTGTTTAAGCATTGTGTGTTTGGATTCCTGCCTGCCGTGTGCTACGTCTGTCTCTGTGTTTCGATATTGGCTTGTTCCCGACTATCCCTGTCTGCTTGTGACCCTGACCTTCGGCTTGTCCCTCGTTTATCCTTGTCTGCTTGTTGCCCTGACCTTGGCTTTTCCCCTCACTATTCTTGTATTGTGTGCTGCTGCTTCCCCTCTATCCTCCTTACCCTACGGAGCGTGAGCTAGGGGACTCTGGGGGCCGCGACCTGGACCCAGCTGCAGCGTAACATCCTCACCACTAGAGGCTCTGGTGAAAACCTGCTGGATCTTAGACTCCACGCCCTGGGGAATCTTGGGCTCTAGCTCCATGTGGATCCCTGTTGTGCTCCACTGGTCTCGCTTTCCACAACCACCCAGTGTCCCATCCGCAGCAGTCAGCCATAGGGTTCACTACCTTGTGGTGCACTCCTGACCCCCAACGGTGTGCATCTGTCATCTGGCCACAGGTGACCTGACACCCTGAACAGCAGTAAATCATAAAGTGGAGTTAAACACATCGATTTAATGGTTTAAAAAAAACAGTTACATTCCTGAAATGCCGGAATCGCTAACTGTGACATTTGTCTGCGACTTCAGCCACACTTTCAAACCATCAAATGGCTGGTGTCATAACTGATCACATTTGCAGTACCATGGCAGTTGCAGATTAAACAGAAGCAGCGTCCTTGGCTGTAAATGATAGGAGGGTTTAATTCAGCTTTAAGGCTGTCAGCAGATCGGCCTCTACAAACTCAGCAGTGCCTGAAAATGACTAAAAATGAAGAGCAACTAAGTATGTACTGAGCTGGTTAGACAGTGTATTAATGGATTTTAAACAGTATAGACACTTATTTTTAATTGTTTTACATAGCTTTACCTGCAAAAGGGGCCAGCTTGAAGTGATCTAGCAGAACTTAATTTTCTGACTAAAGTTCCACTTTAACATTGGGAAGAAAATATAAGTAATTTCTGTAGTTAGGATAAAGAGTAAAAATGTCCATTAACAGCTCAAAAATTAATGATGTCTTGCTCTGAATAGAAGAGAATAATTTGAAACAAGAAAGGCAGTGCAATTACATGGTGAATAGATTCTTTTTCACTAGGCTGAACCAAAATTAGGGTCACGTAAGGCCTTGAGTCTGCAGGCTAAAAAAAATCTAATACAATATATTGGCTCTTCAGTGTACTAGTTTTGGTGGCTACGCTTTGTGAAATAGTGCCAAAGTCTGTTACTTTTTCAGAGTTTTAACTAAATATATGAATCAGTATGGCAGACATTTACTTTTTTTTATATTGTTTTCGCAGGCGGAATATGAACCCAAGCCAAACAAATCTTGTCTTTTTGGACTAAAACATCCCCATAAAAAACCTCAGCTCACAAAACACATACTCCCTCTGCATGGTTTGAGAGCTCATTCAGAAATGCTGGCTGCTTTCCCTTTGACACAGTTATACGCACAAAACTACCCATAAACCCGGGGCTCTGTGTTTCAAAAAATTATATGTGCAGTGACACAACTACGTTAATCATGTACCCCTGAGATCATCTTACGGCACATTTGTAACTCAGTTCTGGCTCATATATTAATAGAAAGCTGGTGAAACGAAATTCCTGGCAGAGTTAAAACTTCTTTGGTGGTTCACAGCTGAGTTGATATTTTAAACCTGAAAATAGCACAAGAAAAAAACAGAACTCTGAAATGTGTTGGATTATCATACAATACAAACTATTGCTTCAAATTGCAGTCTAGTTGTTGGGGCTTTTAAGATGTTAAGAATATGAAATAAAATAGTCACACTTTTTTTCAAAGTAATGTGGCAATTACCAATTGCCTCAACATTCAGAATTAAAAACAAGCAGCTCTGATTCACAACTTCAGCGTAGCAACTAGATTTATGTCTAGGGCATTCACTACCCCACTTGAATAAACTTTGACTATATGGTTACCAAACATTACACATAAAAGGAGGATTCATAACTCACAGCTGAAAACCAGAGACCTTAAACATAGTTGGTCAGTAGTACTTATCCCAGGAGGTATTCTAAACTGAATAAACAACCAGTGCAGGGGGGTAAGGTATGGAATGATTTACCGTTAGTCCTAAAAAACACCACCAATAAGATTCAGGAAGAGTTTGAAGACCTTGCTCTTTCGTAAGTGTTATGGGGGCTTATAGGTCACTGCATCCTGGCCAGTAAGGGAGCTGGATTAAGAAGATCTAAATCTCCTAGCTCATTATAGTCACACGCACCGAGGTTCACAGGTAACACTGCGTTTATAAGCACTTTTTATTAATAATAATAATAGTTGTAGGCCTTGGCTGGTCATAGACAGCTCGAACTTTGGATGGCCCTGTCCAGACCATTGGCTCAACAAACTTTGATTGAAAAAAAAATGGAAAATTGTCAGCCAAATGTAGCACCCTCTACCATAGGTGGTGCTAGAGGTGAGGATTTTTGTGTGTAGCTGCCAGGCAGGTAAATTTAGGCAGGCCTATGCTTCAGGCTAGGCCTGCTTGTTTTGATCTGGGGGCAGGGAGTGGTTATTGTAGCAGTGGGTGTGATCACCTGTGCTTTAGTTCTTGGGCACCTCCCCTTCTTCCAGGGAGAATGTTCTGGAAGAGGGGCAGGGCCGGGTGCTGGAGTGACAGGGAGCTCATGTGGCAGGAAGCAGGTCTCCTTCATAAGCTCAGGTCCAGCTCACTGGATGGGAGTTGTTGGCTGGGAAAAGTAAAGAATGGAGTGCTAGATCACAGCAGGAGGCCCATCCCCATCTGGGGGGGGGTGCATGCCTCGGCGGAGGAGCCCGGGAGCTGGGAGGGAGCCTCATCCTTACACGGTCATGGAAGAGGTGTCCTGGAACAGAGGGGCTGGAGAATAGATTGGAACGCATGTCCGGTTAAGTTGTTTACCACGGACTCAGGGCAGGAGAAGGTCGGTGAGTGTGACACAGTGGATATCTGAAGGGGCATGCCAGGGGAACTGGGTGCAAGGCCTGAGGAGAGACTGTGGGGTTTTGTGTCAAATCGATGTGGCCTGCGGGCGCAGGATTTGCAAGTAAGTCGGGCTAGCTGGGATCAGTAGTCCACCAACTAATTCAAGCTGCTAATCAACTAGGCCGCAAGGAGAGGGTACAGCCGGCCCCCGGACTATTAACAAGTCAGCCAGTTTAGCCAGCATTTGGGATTATTCAGAGTGATTCCTTGTGTAAAGTGAAGATGGTAGAGCAGGAGGACTAATAGTTTACAGTGGAAGTTTTGTGCTGGAGGAGAGGAGAGTCCTGGGAGTAACAGTCTGCAGGAGTTGATGCAGAGGAGGAGCAACAGTCTGCATGAGTTATGCAGGGGAAGTGAATGTGAAGATTAGAGTCCATCAGTTCTTCAAGGCTAAATTCATTTAATCAATTCTGTAACCATGATGGCAAAGTAATCGTATCTATGGGCATCCCATATCCCCTTCCCCCAACCAAGTTATTTAAAAAAAAACAATAAACAAAAACAAAACAAAGTAAATGACTGTTAATTGTCTCTGAGAGTGATATATGGAGGTCTGGCAGCACGGTGATATGGTGGATGATAGTAACTAGTAGCAACCATCCACTACACAAGCAATGACTGCATCCAAAGAGATGCAGTCACTTTTGGGGTATTCAGACAACTGCAGGTAGGGGCGTAATTAGAACCTTCAGGGCCCTGGTGCAAGAAACCATGATGAGCCCCCCTGACTCCGGGCTTCCAATTTTGGGAGGGTGTCCATGGACATTCTCCCAGAACTCTGCCTCCCGTATGCCCCTGGGACGTGCATCCAGTGCAATCACGGCGGCCCTTTACCATGTGATCAGCTGATCACATGTAAACAGACTTGCTGGGTATCGGCACCCCCGTTCCTCCCATGCTGTGTCTGTGTAAGGAAAGGAGAGGCAACAATGTCAGTAAGTTGTTTACACTGATAATCAGTACTGCCTATCAGTGCCACCTATCAGTGCTCATCAATGCCACCTATTAGTGTCCATCAATGCTGCCTATCAGTGTCCATCAGTGCCACCTATCAGCATCCATCAGTGCTGCCTATCAGTGCTGATTATCAGTGCTCAGTGCCCATCAGTGCCGCATATCAGTGCCCATCACTTTTGCCTATGAGTGCCGCCTATCAGTGCTCATCAATGATGCCTATCAGTGCCACCTATCAGAGCTTATCAATGTTGCCTATCAGTGCCCATCAGTGCTACTTATCTGTGCTCATTAATGCTGCCTATCAGGGCCCATCAGTGCCACATATCAGTGCTCAATTCCTATCAGTGCCCATTAATGCTACATATCAGTACCCATCAGTGCCACCTATCAGTGCTCATCAATGTTGCCTATCAGTGCCCATCAGTGCAGCCTATGAGTGCTGCCTGAAAGTGCTCATTAATGCCCATCAGTGCCGCCTATCAGTGACACCTATCATTGCTCATCAATGCCGCCTATCAGTGCTCATCAATGCCCATCAGTGTCCCGTCACCTATTCATGGCACAGACCATTGCTCAACAATGCCACTTATCAGTGCTGCCTATCAGTGCCACCTACCAGTGCCCATCAGTGCCACCTATCAGTTCCCATCAATGCTGCCTATCAGCACTCATCAATACCCATCAGTGCCACACTGCCTATCTGTGCCACAGACCATTGCTCAACAATGTCACCTATCAGTGCTGCCTATCAGTGCAGCCTATCGGTGCCATCTATCAGTGCCCATTAGTGCCACCTATAAGTGCTCATCAACGCTGCCTATCAGTGCTCATCAATGCCCATCAGTGCCACCCCACCTATCCGTGCCACAGATCATTGCTCATCAATGCAACCTATCAGTGCTGCGTATCAGTGCAGCCTATCAGTGCTCATCAATGCGCTCTATCAGCACTGTGTATCAGTGCAGCCAATCAGTGCTCATCAACAATGCCTGCCTTCTCAGCACGGCTCTGAGTGGAGAGCGTATCTCTCATACAGCTCAGAGCCGACAGTTCTCCCTGCTCCCCCCCTCCGTCCTCCCTCCCTCTCTCGCACGGGATGACACAGCCGATCTGCTCCTTCTCCCCCCACTGTTCTCCCATATGTGTACCGCTGAAGGTGTGAACTTGTTAGCTTCACACTTGACTTCCCGCAAAGCACACACAGGTTAGGGGAGGGGGGAGAAGGAGCAGATCAGCTGTGTCATCCCATGCGAGAGCTGAAGGAGGGGTGAGCAGGAAATTAGAGATATGCTCTCTGCTCAGAGCCGTGGGACTAGTAACCCCGCTGGGGCCCCCAACAGTGGCGGAATGCCAGGGCCCGGTCGCAAGTGAGACTGCTGCGACCTGGTAGTTCCGCCACTGACTGCAGCTGATTGAACAATTTTTTCAAACCTTTATATTGTTTACGAATAAATTAAACAGAATTTGTGAAAAAGGGTCTCTTCTCAAGCCTCGTACACACGACCGGTTTTCTCTGCAAGAAACGGCAAGAAAACTGCTGGGAGAGCTTTCTTGCCGAGAAAACCGTTCGTGTATATGGTTTCTTGTTGAGAAAACTGCCGGGAATCTCAACGAGAAAAATAGAGAACCTGTTCTCTATTTTCTCGTCAGGATTCTCGTTTTTCTCGCCGGGATTCTCGTCAGCCTGTTTCCCGACGAGAAAACCGGTAGTGTGTATGCTTTTCCGAATCTTAAAAAACTGGGCATGCTCAGAATCAAGTATGAGACGGTAAAACTAGCGTTCGTAATGGAGATAGCACATTTGTCACGCTGTAACGAACTGAAAGCACGAAGACTGAAAAGCGTGAATTGTCTCTCCCCAAACTTTTACTAACACGCGGTAACACAAGATTAGCAAAAGCATCCCAAGGGGTGGCGCCATTGAAATCGAACTTCCCCTTTATACTGCCGTCGTACGTGTTGTACGTCACCTCGCTTTACAATGACAAGATTTTTAATTGACAGTGTGTATGCAAGGAAAGCTTGACAAGAATCCCGTCAAGCTTGACAAGAATCTCTTCGAGAAAACCAATGTTTTTTTTACGACGGGATTCTCGGCCGTGTGTATGAGGCTTACGACCTTAGTTGATACATTTACACCTCAATTAAATCCACTTGTATCTGCTTTGCAGTATTATGCCTGTTCTGTTTTCTAGTTAAAAACAGATACAATGACTATATCATAGCAACTATACAACTGTTTCTATGTTTCCATTCGATCTAATGACATTGGATATATTTGTATTGTGTGTTTTATACAAAACCACTTTCTGTTATGATAAAGCTGAATATATATAAATCTAATGAGACTTGACATTGTAACTTTCTAACTGTACACTTATTTTAAAATCTTAGGTAACATTTTATATGCCAACCCCAAATTCTGTATCTGTACCTTTGTTGTTTATTATAAATAAAGAATTAAAAAAAATAAAAAAAATAAACAAAATTGGTACCAAGAGTGAGCTCTGAGGCACCCCACTCAACTCCAGACCAAGCAGCTCAAGAGGCAGTGCAACTTAGAAAAAATGTATAGTAGTTAGGGGCGTCAGATAAAGGCAGTGGATAGTGAAGAGGGTAGCATAATCCAGAGGCAGATAGGGTCAGGGCTGACAGCAGTTGGTACCACTAAGGCATAGGTCAGGGCAGGCAGCAAAGTATTCCTAGGATAGGCTGAGGTCATCCTGGGGGAATTCCTCAAAGGAAGTCAAAGGTAACAAGATCTCAGGCAAGCATAGCAAGGGTTTGCACCGGCAAAGTTTTAGAAGAGTGTTGCACTGGTGAAGTCTAGGGGAAAACATTGCTTTAGTGAAGCCTTGGGAGAGTGTGGCACTAGCAAAGCCTCAGGAGAGGGTGGCACTGGCAAATTTTTGGAAGAGTGTGGTACTGGAAAAGCTTTGAGAAAAGTGTAGTGACAGCAAGTAGCAACCAGGAGGAATGAGGGGGCTTGTCCTGTTACCTAAACTAGCCACATCCCAAGTAGAAAAGCCTATCGCCTGTCAGCAGCTGCAGAGTGGGACCTTTGCTCTATGGGGGAGGCAATGGTCATTGCAGAGGCCCTACACCTCTTCAAGATTTTCTACTTAGGCCATGTCTACCTTTGAAAGAAAAACAACTGTAAAGACTTTACATACCTTTTGTTTTGAAGCACCTGAAATGTATTAACCTAATTTTAAACTAAGGTTCAATAAGGGTTTAACAGACATGTTTTTTTATTGAAATCATTTGAAACACATGAAAAACATATAAACATTTTTACACACTTTGACATGTAATGCAAAATTCATTAATTTCCAAGTTTCTAAAAATGGATGTGTGAATGCAGTTAAACTTCATCTTGAGCTAGTGAGCTCTGAAAACAATGGGTTCCTGAATGTGTCAAGTTAAAATAAATATATACAAAAAACATAAAAATGCAAAAACTGCATAAAAAAATAAAAAAAAGACTGCAATTGCTAACTTTTATCTCACTAATACTACATAATCCTATTCTAACTGGCAAGAATGATATTTAGTATTGTGGTTACTGGTTACTATCCTGCAGATCATCATCTTCTTCTGGTCTCTAACCTTTAAAGTACCTAAAAGTGTTCATAATAAATGAGATGAACCCCAAACTGATTACTTTTTGGCCTTTTCTTCAGTAGAATTTTATGTCTATTATGTCTGAGCAGACACTGTTCAGCAATAGAGTAAATAATGGCACGCCTGTTTAAAAAAAACGTTTCTCATCACTTTTTTATCCTAGCAAGGGTGGTGTTCAGTTTTTCAGTTTCAGCCTCCCCTTCCTCAACCTCTCCTCTCCGTTTTATAGATACAAACGCTAGAGTGACCCATGCATGTAAATTTGCACTGTACCAGCATCTACAGATACGCTATATTACCAAAAGGATTGGGACACCTGCCTTTATACACACGTGAAATTTAATGGCATCCCAGTCTTACACCTTAGGGTTCAATATTGAGTTGGCCCACCCTTTGCAGCTATAACAGCTTGAACTTTTTGGGGAAGGCTGTCCACAAGGTTTAGGAGTGGGTCTATAGGAATGTTTGACCATTATTCCAGAAGCGCATTTGTGAGGTCAGGCACTGATATTGGACGA
This sequence comes from Rana muscosa, assembly GCA_029206835.1. Classification (NCBI taxonomy): domain Eukaryota; kingdom Metazoa; phylum Chordata; class Amphibia; order Anura; family Ranidae; genus Rana; species Rana muscosa. Next base: position 486,919,021 of record CM055116.1, on the reverse strand, counting down.
GAAGGCCTGGCTCACAGTCTCCACTCTAATTCATCTCAAAGATGTTCTAATCTGGTTGAGGTCAGGACTCTGTGCAGAGAAGTCAAGTTCCTCCACCCCAAACTCGCTCATTCATGTATTTATGGACCTTGCTTTGTGCACTGGTGCACAGTCATGTTGGAACAGGAAGGGGCCATCCCCAAACTTTTCCCACAAAGTTGGGAGCATGAAATTATCCAAAATGTCTTGGTATGCTGATGCCTTAAGAGTTCCCTTCACTGGAACTAAGGAGTCAAAACCAACCTCTGAAAAACAACCCCACACCATAATCCCCCCTCCACCAAATTATTTGGACCAGTGCACAAAGCAATGTCCATAAAGACATAGATGAGCGAGTTAAGGGTGGGGGAACTTGACTGGCCTGCATGGAGTCCTGACCTCAACTCTGCAGAGACTGCAAAGAGTGGGCCAACTCAATATTGAAATCTACGGACTAAGACTGGGATGCCTTTAAAGTGTGTCTGTGTGCGGCCTGCTCTTTCCCCACATGCAAGGCGCCTGGTGAGGATGGCTTACCGATGGAAGTGTTCACTCAATACGGTGAGCAATTACTGCCAGAATTATTGAAAGTCTTTAATGCCTCGTTGGAGGTAGGTAGTCTCCCTGATTCTATGACTAGAGCAAATGTGATACTCTTACTGAAGCCGGGGAAGGACCCGGGATCCTATAGACCTATCTCATTGCTCCAGAGCGACGTGAAGATACTCGCTAAGGTCCTGGCGCTTCGGGTCAATGGGATAGTTTCCTCCATTATTCACCAAGATCAGGCAGGCTTTATGCCTCAAAAATCCACTGCTACTAACCTTAGGAGACTGTACCTGAATATGCAAATTCAAGCAGAGAATGGGGGTCGTAGGGCACTTTTGTCCCTTGATGCCAATAAAGCATTTGATAGTGTAAGCTGGAGGTACCTGTGGGCAGTGCTAGACAAGTTTGGCTTTGGGACTCAGTTTGTGGCGTAGGTTAGGTTACTTTATGCGGCCCCGCAGGCGACCATTAAGATGGCGGACAAAATGTCTCCGGCTTTTGCTCTGGGCAGGGGAACGCGACAGGGTTGCCCACTGTCCCCCCTGCTCTTTGCGATCGCTATAGAACCACTGGCAGCCCTTGTGAGCTCAAGTGAACAGATATGTGGATTTAGGTATGGCACTATACATGAAAAAATTATGTTATATGCGGATGACATGTTACTCTTTTTGGAAGATCCCAGTCTATCAGTGCCAGGGGTTATGTCCATAATAACGCAGTTTGGTCACTTTTCAGGTCTGACCATAAATTGGTCTAAGTCTGCCCTGATGATGCTGGATGAAGACCGGGAGGTGGACCTCCCGACCTCTTGTCCCATTCCGGTGGTTACTGGCTTCAAGTACTTGGGTGTGCAGATTTCACCCAAGATATCGGAATACTGCTCTCTGAATGTGTACCCCTTGCTGTCCCGTTTTCGAGATAAGATCAACACCTGGAATAACCTTAAAATGTCCCTGGCAGGTAGGGCCAATCTAATCAAAATGATTCTGATGCCCCAATTACTATATTTCCTACACAACTCACCGGTGGTCATACACCTGAAAGTTTTCAGAGTCGTGAACACTCTCTTCCGGAGGTTGTTGTGGAATGTTAGGACCCCCCAGAATTAGGCTGGAGCAGTTACAGCGCTCTAAGGATAGCGGAGGGTTGGCGGTCCCCAACCCTTGGCTGTATTATGTGGCTGCCCAGCTGCAGCATTTGGTGGGCTCTATGGCTCGGGATCCGGCGGGCTCAGCGGCACAGCTGATGCTGTTTGCTTCAGGAGCTGAGACCATTCCCCTGGGCCTGGAGGCACAGATGTTTCTGAGGTCCAATAAGCAGACCCCAACTCTGGCTTTAACACAAAAGATATGGAAAAGGGTAGGCAACTCCAGGGGGTGCGGGGGTTCACAGACTTTAGCCCAATTTGGGGCAACCGCTCCTATGTTGAGCTGGCTAAGTTACATCACGGGCCCCAATGGGGTGCCCGTGGTGTGACCATGCTATCACACATATTTGAAAATGGTAGGCTGCTTTCCTTCTCTGAACTACAAACCAACTTTCAATTGCCAGCCAGTATGTGGTTCTTATACCTCCAGCTCCGGCACGCAGTAGCGGCGCAGGGAGATGCGGGGGAGTGGACTTTGTCGCCCACTCCGGTATTCCATGTACTGTACTCTGCCACTGAGACCAAGGGGATTATATCCCAATGTTATCAGATGTTACTATCTGGACTCTTGAGGGCGTATCCTTGTAGGGCAAGGTCTTTGTGGGAACAGGACCTTGGACAGATTACGGGTGACCAGTGGGAAGAAGCTCTACTATCCATAACCACTTGCTCCCTGAACGTGGCACAAAAAGTTTCCCAACTGTACCTGACGCTAAGAGTACACTATACTCCGGTGAAACTCCATAGAATGGGTAGACTTCCAGACCCGCTGTGCTGCCGTTGCCAGCAACACGACGGGGACCTTATACACCTTCTGTGGCGGTGTCCAAAGTTGCATAGATACTGGAGAGAGGTGGTGAGGACACTGAACTCTGTGTTCCAAATTGAGGTCCCTCTTGATCCCATGTGCTGTATATTGGGGGTGCTGGGTGTGGTGATCCCTGAGGAACTGATCAGGGTGGCAGCCTCTAGAGCGCTGTTCCAAGCTAGGAAGCTAATTTTAATGGGATGGAAATCAGCGGCACCTCCCGTCCACTCTTCGTGGATTACCCATATGGGGAATACACTCATTATGGAGAAATATATTTACCAACATAGGGGGTGCCAAGGCAGGTTTGAGCGGATATGGTCACGATGGCTGGACACACCGGGTCTAAGCCCAAAAGAGCTGGTGATGACCAGACTTTTGCAATGTTTGTAAGGGATATTGAAATATGTACTGTATGTATGCCTGGTATGACATGTTAAGGGTCGGGGGGGGGGGGGATGGAGTAGTTTATGGAAGACCATGCTTAATCGATACATGAAAGGCAAATGTGTATATTTGTATGATGAGCAGTTGACGGAGTCGATTATATGCTTGTACATTGGAAATTGTTGTTGTTTATCTATTTGTTCAATAAACACCCTTTTGATTTAAAAAAAAAAAAAAAAAAAAAAAAAGTGTGTCTGTGTAAAGGCAGGTGTCCCAATACTTTTAGTAATATAGTGTATCTAGAGATCTTCACATTGCTCCTGCTCAGGGGCAAAAAGTGAAGGTAAATCTACCAAGTTGGGAATGTAGACAGCAATAAATATCTGACCCTGTTTATCTATATTTATAGTTAGAAATGTTTTGTCTGGAGTCACAATTTAAACCTAAGCTAACGATATATTATTCTAAACTAATAAATACGGCATGCAAGTGTTTTTTTTTTTTTTTTTGTTAGAAAGACAGAAAACAAAATTCAGGAATGTGGTGAAAACAGATGCGTAATGAAAAAAAAAAAAAAAAAAATCCTTGCCAAAATTTCCAAAAATCTTCCAGTGATTAATATTGTACAAAAAGATTATATTGATAAATAGTACTGTGGTAAAATAAATAGATAAAATAATGTTTTATATAGTTATTTAAGTTCTATGCAAGATGGCTGTATGTTTTACATAAACTTTTTTTCCAGCAAGGTCGACATTTGTATGCACTTTTGCACCTGTTCACAACTATTTCCCACCAATAAAACTTTACAACAATGTTTTGAGGTTTAAGCAGTGGCAAGCACATAAGCTTCCTAAATGAGCACAAATGACACTGGGTGTTACATAGTAATGCTTGAAAACTCATTGGTTGACTAAAACTGTATTTTAGATTCGATATTTGTAGTAACATTGTTGTAAGTGTAAATACAATTTAGATTTATAAACCTAACAAAAAAAATCCAATGGTACTTTTTTGATAATACATTGTGAAAGTGGGCTTTGAACACTTGTTATCCCTTAGCATCTTTGTTGCATCAACCAAATTGATGACCAAGGGAGCTTAGTAAACCAAGTCCTCTATGTGTAATGTTTGCAGCATTCAGGAAACTGCTTTCTGCACCTATTAAAAATAGTTGAGTGACACCAGGAATATTATTGGTGTTTTTTTAAATAAATGCTGACCTTAGGATGCAAACAACGAGAACTGAAATCAGTGGCGCAGGTGAAACCCGGTTATAGCACCTTCACCTAAACCATTCCGTATTGCATAAAATTGTCCTGGACTGCGTTTTTAACTCTCGTTCCAGCACTCAATGTCAGATCTATGTAGGCACTGCTGGGCAGACTTACTGTATGTCCTGCCCAACAGTGCCTTCATAGTTCTGGCTGCAATGTCAAACTAGAGGTTCAGGACACAGAGCAGAAGTAAGGGGAAAGGTTTATAATGTGTTTAGCTGTTCTGTGTTCTTTCTATGTTGTCCTGTAACCCAATAGAGGGGGTTTTGTGAGCCTCTGCTTTGGATCACCTTGCTTGCCAGAATATTCGCCAGACACAGTGCCTTTTGTGAAGCAACCACCAGTTTCACCTTCAAGGCTACTCTTAACCTAGACAACCGAAAAGCATCAACAGCTAGGACAATGTAGTACAAAGACATCTAATATCTATCTTTAAATCATGGTAACTGCCATAACATAGTGTGAGGGGGTTAGCTCGGCAGCGGGTGTGTGTGACCCCCGGGATGGGCTCCCCACACAAAACAGGCCCAGCAAACGGAGGTTGTGGTTTTCAAAATCAAAAAGGTGCGGTTTATTTTCTATTTACAGTGACAAAACACAGCAAAGCAAAAGAAACATAAACAAAATAAATCCTGGTCAACTTGACCTCTGACTAAACATACAGGTTTCCTAACTAACAACTGGGATCAGCCTAGTGCTGTCCTAGTCCCTAAGTCCCTGGTTTTAAATGTCCAAGCAAATAGCCACACAGGCTTTGTCTCACCGCACAGGGGTTCACTCTCCCTAGACAGTCCACACAGGTCTGGTTCCAGGCATGAGCAAACACCTAATGAAGCTGGGAGTTCTTATAGAGGCCTAAATGAGCTGACAAGCTTCAGCTGGTCTCATCAACTCCCTGTCTGCACGACGCCCCACACTCTCCCTAGAGGTATGAGTCATCCATGAGCCCACTAGCCTCAGCTGGGCTTATACAACTCTCCACCTAGTTGTATAAGTCGGCGTAAAGCCTGAATCTGGGCGAAATATATCTACCCCCCTGGATGCAACCAGGTGACTTTACCTTCCTGCTGTCACATACCCCCCCCTCTTGTTTTAACCTCGGGGTTGGAACACCAGCAATCAGGCATTCATGTACTCGAGACAAAGCATCCACATTCCCCATTTGAACGCCAGGGCGATGCTTTACTGTGAAGTTGAATTCCTGGAGGGCCAGGAACCACCTATTCACTCTTCTATTTGTTTCCTTGTTTTGAGCCATCCATTTTAACGGAGCGTGATCCGTAACCATGTCAAAGTGCCTACCTAGCAGGTAGTACCGAAGGGAATCTAGAGCCCACTTCACCGCTAAACACTCCTTTTCAACGGTGGCGTAATTTACCTCATGGGACTTCAACTTCCTGCTGAGGTAAATGACTGGGTGCTCTTCCCCGTTCCAGACCTGGGACAATACTGCTCCTAACCCCACATCTGACGCATCACTTTGTACGACAAAGTCTTTAGAGAAGTCGGGTGAGTACAACACTGGCTGGCTACATAAGGCTTGTTTCAAGAATTGGAATGCTGCCTCAGCCTCGGGGGTCCATTTAATCATGACCGACCCTTTCCCCTTCGTCAGGTTGGTTAGGGGCACAGCCTTAGAAGCAAAGTGGGGAATGAATCGCCGATAATACCCAGCGATTCCCAGAAAGGCTCGTACCTGCTTCTTGCTGTTGGGACGTGGCCAACTCTGGATGGCCTCGACTTTGTTGAGTTGGGGTTTTATTACTCCCCTCCCAATGGTGTACCCAAGATATTTGGCCTCCTCCTGCCCAATGGTACACTTCTTGGGGTTAGCCGTAAACCCCGCTTCCCGAACAGAGTCCAGGACTGCTTGCACTTTTGGCAGATGTGAGGCCCAATCTGTGCTATGGACAATTACGTCATCCAGGTAAGCCGCAGCATACTTCCGATGGGGCCTCAGCATCTGGTCCATTTTCCGCTGGAATGTGGCCGGCGCATTCTGTAACCCGAACGGCATTCTTTTATATTGGAACGCCCCGTCTGGGGTTACAAATGCGGTTTTCTCTTTGGCCGACTTGGCCAGGGGGATTTGCCAATACCCTTTTGTGAGGTCAAGAGTCGTCATGTATCGGGCTGTTCCCAGCCGGTCGATCAACTCATCTATACGTGGCATGGGGTAGGTGTCAAATTTTGTAACTTTGTTCAACTGACGAAAATCGTTACAAAATCGCCAGCTCCCATCCGGTTTAGGCACCAACACAATGGGACTAGACCAATCACTTTGGGACTCCTCTATCACCCCTAAGTTCAGCATTTTCTGTACTTCCTCCCGTATTGCCTCCCGTCGGGCCTCTGGGATCCGATAGGGTTTTAACTTCACCCTTTCACCGGGCGGGGTAATGATGTCATGCTCTACCCCAGATGTTTGTCCCGGCAGCTCAGAGAATACCTCCTTGTTGCGAAGCACAAACTCCTTAACCTCTTGTTGTTGGGGTTGTGACAAGGTGGCTGCTATTCCAACCTCAGGAATCACGCAACCAGTTTGAGCTGGTGACCAAGTGTCTGCGACTAGGGACTCTCTATCCCTCCAGGCTTTCAACAGATTAACGTGATAGATCTGTTCGGGCTTTCGCCTTCCTGGTTGTCTGACCTTGTAATTCACTTCGCTCACTTTTTCCATTATCTCATAGGGGCCTTGCCATTTGGCAAGGAATTTACTTTCAACCGTAGGGACAAGTACCAGTATCCTATCCCCCGGGGAAAAGGTACGGGTCTTGGCTCCACGGTTGTACACTCTCTGCTGTGCTAACTGCGCTTGGGCCAAATGTTCCTTCACGATGGGCATTACCTGTGCAATTCGGTCTTGCATCAGGGCGACATGCTCAATCACACTCCTGTGGGGAGAACTCTCACTTTCCCAAGTTTCCTTGGCAATATCCAACAGCCCTCTTGGGTGTCTCCCATACAGTAACTCAAAGGGGGAGTATCCCGTAGAGGATTGGGGCACCTCCCTAATAGCAAACATCAGATAAGGAAGTAGACAGTCCCAATCCTTTCCATCTCTATCCACCACTTTCTTCAACATTTGTTTTAGGGTTTTGTTGAATCTTTCAACCAGCCCATCGGTTTGGGGGTGATACACAGATGTACGTAATTGCGTCACTTTGAACAATTTACACAGCTCCTTCATAACCCGGGACATAAAGGGTGTACCTTGGTCCGTAAGCAGTTCTTTACAAATACCCACCCGGCTAAACACAAGAGATAGCTCTTTGGCTATGGTTTTGGCCGAGGTATTTCGGAGAGGGATCGCTTCTGGATAACGGGTGGCATAGTCCATTATAACTAATATGTACTGGTGCCCCCTAGCGGACTTGATTATAGGCCCTACCAAATCCATGGCGATCCTCTCAAACGGGACCTCAATGATGGGTAGAGGGACCAGCGGGCTACGGAAATGTGGCATCGGGGCCGACCTCTGACACACAGGGCAGGAGGAACAATAATTTTCTATGTCCTTCATCACCCCCGGCCAATAGAATCTCTGTAATACCCTCTCTCGGGTTTTCTCTGTCCCCAGATGACCTCCAAGAATGTGCCCATGGGCCAACTCCAACACCAACTTCCTGTAAGGTTTGGGCACCACAAGCTGCTCAACGGTTTCTTCTGCCCTTTTTGCCACCCGATACAGTAGGTCCTTCTCTACGCTGAAGTATGGGTAAGTGCAGGTATTATCTGGGTTCACTAACTCGCCATCTATTTTCACTACGTTTTCCCGTGCCTTTATTAGGGCGGGGTCTTTCAACTGTTCTGTGGCAAAGTTTTCCCTGTGAACCTCAAGATCAGAAAACTCCACAGACGGTAGGTTTTCGTCTGAGGAGGTGGGCTCCTCTCCAGTTTCTTGAGTCTCCCCTGCCAATACTGATAAGGGAAATTCCGGAGAGTCCTCACCACTCTCAGGGGAGTTCTGGCTATCACATTCCTGGTACATAGGGGCACCAGTGGGGGGCTCAGGATCATCCCACAGTTCCCAGAACTTCGGAAAATCCCTTCCCACAATGGCGTCATGCGGTAACTGAGATACTAAGCCCACTGGATGAGAGAGGGTACCTTTGGGGGTCTCGAAACACACTGTAGTCACTGGATACTCTCGGGTGTCCCCATGCACACAAATAACAGCTACCTTGCTATTCCCAAAGACCTCTGTTTTAACTAACTCAGCCTTTATCAGGGTCACAAGGCTACCTGAATCCAGCAATACCACAACATTTCTACCATTAACACACATTTTGCATAAATGTTTCTCAGTTCCTCGAATGGCAGTGCATGCGACTGTCGCACACAGCGACTGACGTCTGCCCGTCAGAAAGTCACACTGCATGGGTTCCTCCACAACCGGGCAATTGGCTGCAATATGTCCCGCTTGCCGGCAGCGGTAGCAAACGATCCTTCTTGCCGCCTCTTGAGCCGCTGATTTCCCAGGCTGTTCTCGCCAAACTTGGGGTAGAGCTCCCACCCTCTCACTCTCTCCACCCTCACCCCTTGGAATCCTCTTATCCGCCCCTGGGGATGGTCTGGTCTTAGGGTGGAAAGTCTGAGTGTCTCTGGAAGAGGCCGTCAGGTTCTCTGTAGCCAAGTATTTCTCCACACGATCCACAAGACCATCGGCCGTCTCTGGGTCTCCATGGCTTACCCACTTTTGGATGGCAGTAGGAAGAGCTCTCAAAAACCGATCCATTAGAACACGTTCCACAATCTTTGGTGCGGACAAAGTCTCTGGCTGTAGCCACTTTCTGCTCAGGTGAATGAGATCATACATTTGAGACCTGGGGGGTTTTCCAAGCTGGAAAGTCCAGTTATGCACACGCTGAGCCCGGACAGCCTGGGTGACACCCAGCCTTGCCAAAATTTCAGCTTTTAGCATCACATAGTCTTTTGCTTGGTTAGGCTCTAGGTCATAGTAAGCTTTCTGCGATTCACCAGTTAACAGAGGAGCCACCAGTCCAGCCCACTGCTCCTCAGGCCACTTTTCTCTTTCAGCGGTCCTTTCAAATGTGGTCAAAAATACCTCTGGATCATCCTCTCCAGTCATTTTTGTCAATAAACGACTCACCCCAAAGGACGCGGTATTAGTGGGACGGCTTTCCTCACTGGTCTGCGGACGTTGCTGCATTACTGCTTCCATTTGTTGTAGTCTCTGCTCTTGCTTCTGTAACAGGTCTATGAAGCGGGCCTCAGATTGCTGCTGGGCTTGTTGCTGAGCTTCCAGACTCTGTTGGTGAGCTTGCTGCTGGGCTGCAAGGCTCCTTTGCAAACCTGCATTTGTCTGCTGTTGATTGGCATTTGCTAGAGCCAGCTGTTTCAGTATCTCCTCCATGCTGGCTTAAAAAAAAACTGCCACTGGTTCTCCACCAACTGTGAGGGGGTTAGCTCGGCAGCGGGTGTGTGTGACCCCCGGGATGGGCTCCCCACACAAAACAGGCCCAGCAAACGGAGGTTGTGGTTTTCAAAATCAAAAAGGTGCGGTTTATTTTCTATTTACAGTGACAAAACACAGCAAAGCAAAAGAAACATAAACAAAATAAATCCTGGTCAACTTGACCTCTGACTAAACATACAGGTTTCCTAACTAACAACTGGGATCAGCCTAGTGCTGTCCTAGTCCCTAAGTCCCTGGTTTTAAATGTCCAAGCAAATAGCCACACAGGCTTTGTCTCACCGCACAGGGGTTCACTCTCCCTAGACAGTCCACACAGGTCTGGTTCCAGGCATGAGCAAACACCTAATGAATCTGGGAGTTCTTATAGAGGCCTAAATGAGCTGACAAGCTTCAGATGGTCTCATCAACTCCCTGTCTGCACGACGCCCCACACTCTCCCTAGAGGTATGAGTCATCCATGAGCCCACTAGCCTCAGCTGGGCTTATACAACTCTCCACCTAGTTGTATAAGTCGGCGTAAAGCCTGAATCTGGGCGAAATATATCTACCCCCCTGGATGCAACCAGGTGACTTTACCTTCCTGCTGTCACAATAGTTAACATAAAAATGGCATATTATACGTATCCTTTTGCAAATTTTTTAAGCGGAAGTCCACTTTTTAACTTGTTAAGCCTATACTAGTTGAAGCCTATAATAATAACAGTGAACATCTCCTAAAGTCACACTGTTTAGAAGATATTCACACGGGATGCAGCCAGTGTCGTCAACGGCACATGCGCTCTGAATAGATGGCATTCCCGTGTCGCAGAGCCATGTGCGGAAGTGACATCATCACGGCCCTGGCCATTCATACAGCCAGAGCCTGTGAACCCGGAAGGAAGACTGGGTGGAGATGTAAGTGCCGGGGAGCTGTGACAGTGCTGAGCTGGAGGGCTCCATGTGCAGGTAAGTCTGCCATAATGTGCTAGTATGCAGTGCATATTAGTACATTGTGACTTGAACCTGCAGAGGGCCCCATTTTTCTAAATTTTTGTGGCAGTTTACTACCACTTTAAAGCGGACCTTTATTCAAAGTGAAAATATCTGTCATTCCCTTCCTTCTCCCCCTTTTTTATTTATTTTTTTAGGAAGTGCATACCGTTTTGTGACAGATACCCACTCCCACTTTATCAATTCTTGCCTAGGCCAGAATTAAATCAGCTTGGCTTCCTCCTTCCGACAGCCTCCAGGAGGTCTCATACCCCTATGGTATCTCAGACATGCACTGTGGGGAGCTAGCTGTGAGACTTCAGAAAGTCACAGCCAGCTCTCATATCCAAGATGGGAGCCAAAATCCAGAAAATAATTTGTTCTAGAGAAGACATCGCTGGATTCCAAGGTCGGGTGAGTGTCTGTTTCTTAAAGGCTATTATTTGTAGCTGCTGACTTTTATTTATTTTTTTAATTGAGTGAAGTTCCTCCTTATCTAAAGGCCCGTACACACGATACGAAAATCGGAAGAAAGATTTCATCCGACTAACCATCTGGCGATTTTTGGATCATTAATATGGTGCTTTCGACAGCAGATTCTGATTTTTCGTCAGACAAAAGCTGGGTGTGCAAACTATAAAAAATTTTGTCGTAGGCGAACTCAGCGTCTAATTAGTACAGTTTTCGTACAAAACAAATCGTAAGTGGAAGACTATGCATGCTCAGAAATGAAAGAACACATACAAAACTAGTCAACACATTACATCACTTCTGAAGTTTTATTCTATAGTACGAGAATTTTCGTATGGTGAGAAACCTCTTCACTTTCGACATGAGACTAGCATGCAACAAAAAACGGACATTCGGTCGTCCAAAAATCTGATTGTGTGTATGAGACTTTAGTTAGCCTTAAAATGTTATGAAGCAAAATATATGGACCCCCATGCATGGTATAGGGTTTTTATGTTGTCACTCTGAGTAGGCTTTTCTACCTGGGGGAAACATGGGGAAAAAGTCTCCAACCCTTTTTTCAACACGCAGCCACACAGAACCACATGATGCTGCGGCACCATGCAGATATGTGCACTCAAAAACGCACCACATTTTGCAATGTATGGGGATGCCATTATAATGGCACCCTGCGCGTCTGCTAAAGAGCAGCATGTCTTACTTGTGGTGTGGGTCAGGGAATGCGTGCAATTATTCCCCGACCCGCATATGTGACCTACCCTAAAGTTCTGCTGCTTACATACAAGGAGATTGGATAAAATTATACAGTGGAACCTTGGATTACGAGCATAATCCATTCCAGGAGAATGCTTGTAATCCAAAGCACTCGCATATCAAAGCGAGTTTCCCCATAGAAGTCAATGGAAATGAAGATAATTAGTTCCACATTGACTTCTATGGCATGCAATACTGCATGTGGCCAGAGGTGGGGGCGCCGGAGATCCTTGGAAATGCTCGGGAACAGCTCAGTTGATCTCAGAAACCCTCGGAAAGGTTCGGAAACACTCGGGAACTGAGTATTTCCGAGTGATTCCAAGTATTTCTGAACGGCTCCGAACCATTTCGAGTGTCACTTGCGCCCCCGCACCTCTGGCTAAATGCGGTACTGCACACCCCAGTAGCTTGAATTCTGCTCAGTTTGCGAGACAACACTCGCAAACCGAGTCAGAATTCAAGAAAAAAAGTTGCTCGTCTTTCAAAACGCTCGTTAACCGCGTTACTCATAAACCAAGGTTCCACTGTATAGGGCAGGTCAATGTTAAAAAATAATTGCTGTATAACCCTGAAGCTACCATTATCGTATTGGTTCACAATGATTGATTAAGGCAGAATCTGTAAAAGTGTGTTTTATATTTACCTGTGTACCCCTCTATAGGCATCAGCTCCCATTTTGAACTTAAGGTAAACCTGTCAGAAACCTGAGCAATTTAAACTAAATCAAAGTGTTTGCTGAAATACACGGTGCCTCATGAAGCTATATTTTAAAACAGTCAGGAGATCCAGATATATAGAAAGATGAAGTTATATGAACCTCTATTCTTTCCCATAAAAGTTTTGTTTGCCCCTTCCATTCCTGTTTGATCCTATATTGTGATAGGTCACCAATCAATGATTAAACCACGGAGAGAGACTGTAGCACAGTGGTTCTCAACCTTTCTAGTGCCGTGACCCCTTGATAAAGTTTCCCAAGTTGTGGGGACCCCTAACAGTAAAATAATTTTTGTAGCATGGGTTGTCAGCACCCAAGGCAAGACAAGTAATTTGCGCCCCTAACTCTCGGACATTTACCGCTCCCTGAGTCCCTTCCACTTGTACAGTATTAAAACCCCTTATGGTACATTTTAGGATGTACCACTCTTTCTCTTTGTTCTCATTTTTTCCCTTTCATCTTTCTCTATGCTAATTTCTTGTTTTTTTTTCTTCCCCCCCATCCCTCTCTCTAGCCGTCTTTCTTGTTCTTTCTCCTATTCTCTCTCCCTTTTTCTTTGTTCCTCCCCCTCTTTTCCTCTCCCTTTCATGTATTCTCTATTTTTATTCCTTCTCTTACTCCTTGGTGGGGAGGTGTGGGGAATGGGGTGAGTGGCAGTGCTGGCGGGGGGTTTGGGATGAGTGGCAGTGCTAGTGGGGGGAGTTGGAAATGAGTGGCAATGCTGGGGGGGAGTGTTGATCGGCCAACTTAGGTGCTCTTGATCAAGGTCATCTGCTGATCTGAGAACTGTAGTGGGGACTTTTAATGGCAACTATAATCACAGGTAGTGTTACTCACTGTGTCTCCGACTTTGTGGTGTCTCGTAGCAGTGAAACCTATGCCGAAATCAGGAGATAGGGTCTCCTCCAGCACCTCCCACTTCACATTCCTCACTAGTCAGCTGACTTCTAGTTTCTGCCCCCCCCCCCAGCCATGCCGTGAACTGAATGGATGGCTGCGAAGAGGGTGAGTGGGAGGCCGCAGACTCCACGGGCAGTCCTGCTGGGTGGCAGCAAAAAGGCTGGGAGAGTGGTGCGGGCTTTAGGAACAGCCCAGGATTTGGTGACCCCTGGCAAATCATCATTTGACCCCCGAGGGGGTCCCGACCCCAGGTTGAGAACCACTGCTGTAGCAGGACCAAAGCTTACTTTTTACAGGAAAAGCCAAAATATATATATAAGCTGACTTTATATCTAAAGTATATGGCCTGGAGCTGAGTGAAACTAGGAGGAGGGCCAGCATGACTGGGAAATGACTGGGAAATAAGCATGACAGCAGAAGAGGAGGAGTATTAGTGGGCCATTTTGATATAATGCAGGCTGCTTAGCAGATTGAACAGTTCAAGGCAGAGGGTGTGTCCTGTAGTCAGTAGAAGGGGGGGGGTGTTGGAAAAGTACAGCAGCAAAGTTGAATATAAACGGACTATATACTGCATATGCATTGTGCCTGTCTAAGCAGCAGGTGGCGCTGTAGTATTATAGTGTATAGTTATGTTAGGAGGATGTTTGTCTATCCTCTCTCTATGTACTTGGATGCTCCTTGTTCCTGTTTCTCCAATTTGTAAAGACATGCATTAATATTTCTCCAAGAAAGTAAAGTCGTATTACTGCATACAACAAGCTTCCAGCATGAATTCAATACTCTGCTAACAGGGGGATCATGTCACAGTTCAGTCAGAGCTCATCACAGCATCAGACAGTTTTCTCCCTCCCTCCCTTGTTTGTTTGTTTTGGTTTGGAGGAGCCTCCTACTTTCTCAAGGTGCTGGGGTATTTGTAGTGGGTTTTCGGGTTTTATGTTGTTAGCTTGCCATTCAATTTCTTGGTCCTTTTATTTTCTTGTTTACCAACACAAAACTGAAGGCTGTGATTTGACACAGCCGATCAGCAGGTCCTGGGCATAAATCATTGTCTGGGATCTCTTGATGAACTCCCGCTGTGTCAAATCACAGGGGAGTAGTTGGGCGGCGCTCATCCCACACACCGAAACAGGCAGCGACGTTCCAGTACGTCGTGGTGCCTGTAACTGCCGCCCCACTATAGAAGTATGTGGAAGGGCGGCAAGTAGTTAAGCACAATAAAATAAACATTTCATAGAAAACTATTTGATAAAATTCTTACCCCAGCACTTGCAGCGTTCAATAATGCTGACTCTTGCTCATTAAGTGCTGTTTCTGCAAACTTCCGATCTTCAGAAAAACATGTTAACAGTGGACAGTACAGTCTCCAGAAAGTCAGTTAGCTTGTGGAAGAAATGAGGAGGAGGGAAAACAGAAGGAGGAGGGAAGAACAGGGGATTTTTTTTTATTTTGCACTGTGCATTTATGCGGATATGTCATTACTATTGGCTGTTTAGGCTGCACTTTTTGTATCTCATATAAGAACAGGGGATAGACTTTTCTTCTGAAGCACACAGTGTAGGGAAACACAACTCTAGTTCCAGCATACAAGGGTGACTCCATAGGATGCTGCAAGATAAAGGAGCCACCCTAAACAGGAAATCTCGGGCAGCAGTCAGGGCACCAGCTTAAACTGGAACAGAGGCAAGGGTGAAAAGATAACGAAGATGCATATTCGTTAAGTGATTAAAGTGGTTCTAAAGGCTGAAGATTTTTTACCTTTTGCATGCTATGCATGAAGGTAAAAAAACTGTTCAGCGCCCCCCCCCCCCCTCCAATACTTACCTGAGCTCCCTCTGATCCAGCGATGTTCACAATAGCCTTATCGGTCTCGGACTCTCCCTTCTCATTGGTTGAGACAGCAGCTCACACTGCTGCCAATCCAAGCCAGTGAGCCAATGATGAGAGGGGGGGGGCAAGCCATGCCTCCATGTGTCTTATGGACGCATAGAGCAGTGGCTTAGGAGCGAGCATGCAGCAGTGCCCCCAGGATTTCTCTGGGAGCACTGCTTGAGGGGGAGGAGCCAGGAGCGCCGGCAGGGGGCCCAAAAAAGAAGAGCATCAGAGCTGTGCTCTACAAAACCACTGCACAGAGCAGGTAAGTATAACATTTTTTTTTTTTTTTTACCAAGCTTTAACACCACTTTAAATTAGCTGCTAAAAGTGCTTAAAAACTGAAAGTTCAATATCACTTTCAGGAAACCTCTTTTTATTCATCATTTGATCATATGCTCAATTTGAATTGCCCAGGTTTGTGCCAGGTGCAACAGTAATCCTGTTATTATGAAAAAAAAAATATATAATAATAGCTAAAAGCAACCTGTTTAAGCAGAAGTTGATAACTTACCTGTCTGGCAAGTTCTTCAAAAGATCCTGGCGCTGCTGACATCTCATGTGGCACTGCTGGGTGTGTCAGATAACCCATACCCTGCTGTGCGCTGAGGACCCACCCGCCAGCTGCTATGTTGCTTTTGTGTCCTATTGTGCCATACCAGTATCTGTTGAATTAAATGAACCACCTGCCAGACAGGAAAGTTTACAACTTATTTTCTTACAGACTGCCTTTGGCTAATATTATTATTCATAGCCACAGGAATATTTAATAGAAAAATAAAAAATAAATGAAAACATTGGAAAAAAAATAAAATGCAACCAATGTATTATTAATATCCACTCTTTGCTGCAATTAGTGTGCATGCTGTTTGTCTAGCACAAGGAAAAAATGTAATATACACTAGATAAGCAAAAAGACTCCTTGAGCATTCAGAATAGCGAAATATACTGGTTTGCATAAACAGAATTTTTTATATCAAAGTGGCTTGGCTGTTTTGGTTATTTTCAAGTAGAATGTTTAATAAAGTGTAGAAAGCCACAGACCTGTATAATCTCTGATGTCATGGATGAGGCATGGCAGGGCATACCCAGAGAATCCTGAAGTTGGCTAACATTATCCAAATTAGCCATAGGGGTCTGCTTTTCGTAACCAGAATGTCAGGTACCCAAATAGAAATATAGAAGTTTTCAGATGAGAAAAAAACGATTGTCTCTCTTTGTCTGTCTGCTCTAAAACTTGAGACAGAACTAAATCCTGTGCCTTATTCCTGGAACAAGCAAAACAGTTTTTGCCTTCTAGTTCCCATAACAGTTTAATAATCACAGTAACTAATTAGAACGTGCACCAGAAAGCTAAACACAACAATAAATCAATCAACATAATGCTTTATTTTTAAAAGCAATATATAAAATAGAGTAGAATGTGGCTAAATTCAGTTCTAGTTACCAAAAAATCAAACCAAATTCAAAGGAAATTTTGTGGTTGGGGAAAAAAATACACACAGAAATTCCAGATGTTGCTCAATTCTTCAGAATTTGGCAGGATTAGGAGATGATCACCTGATGTCTATGTTTACATTAGACACTTTCAGCATCTTAGAGTAGTCATATTAATGGAAGGTGTATTCTGATTGGTTGCTACAAGTTACTGAATTTGCAGAAACAAGACAACTCAAAATCTGGGACAATATAATGGGATATCATTCTACAAATCACAGGTCTTTTGTATCAGGGGACACAAAGCTTCATAGATCAGATTGTATCAGCAACCTGGTTATAGTAACTCACAAAGGTAGCTGGCCAATGATCATTTCATTTTGTTAAGCCTTGAGGTTGAAGGAAAAAGTCCAGGTTTCTCCATCCACACTAAACATAAAGATAAACAAAGCTTCCACTTTGGCGATTGTTTTTTAACAGCTGGTCCTACCAAACATTTTCCAGCAGGCTTCTTAGACAAAAGTCAGTCTAATCGAGGCCAAGAGGCAAGGCCACCCACTGAGGGGATTTTACCCGGTTCCTCAAGAACAGGACAGAATTCACACAGTGTAGGGCCAGCTTAAAACACTGCAACAAACAACAAACCACACCCAAAAGCAAATGAAAGTACTCTGAGAACATAAACAATAGTCACTCAGGAGTCATTCAAAGCCCTTAAAATCAACTATAAACTTACACAACCATTATATTGCCTGTCTTATTGATTTCACTGCATTGTGCCTCTGGACAAAATGTTCACAACAATCAGCAGCTTTAACAAAATTTGGTGAAAAAAAAAATCAACCAATCCGTATAATGCGTACTGATGAGGTAAGTAACCTTTACATAAATACCATATGCAGGTATTTACAACTAGGGATGAGCCGAACACCCCCCGGTTCTGTTCGCACCAGAACCTGCGAACAGACCGAAAGTTTCCGCGAACTTTAGAACCCTATTAAATACAATGGACGCGAACGTTCTAAATCAAAAGTGCTAATTATAACGGCTAATATGCAAGTTATTGTCCTAAAAAGGGTTTGGGGAACCGGGTCCTGCCCCAGGGGACATGTATCAATGCAAAAAGAAGTTTTAAAAACGTTCGTTTTTTCGGGAGCAGTGATTTTAATGATGCATAAAGTGAAAAAAAAGTGAAATATTCCTTTAAATATCGTACCTGGGGGGTGTCTAAAGTATGCCTGTGAAGTGGCACGTGTTTCCCGTGTTTAGAGCTGTCCCTGCACAAAATGATATTTCTAAAGGAAAAAAAGTCATGCGGCTTTAATGTAATGTCTGGTCCCGGCAATATGGATGAAAATCATTGAGAAAAATGTCATGGGTACCCCCCCCAGCCCACTACCAGCCCCTTTGGGTCTTGTATGGATATTAAGGGGCACCCCACACCCAAATTAAAAAAAGGCCCTATATACTCTGAACAGCAGTATACAGGCGGTGCAAACAAGACAGGGACTGTAGGTTTGTTCTTAAGTAGAATCTGTTTGTAATTTGGAACAGGTACATTGTTTAAGTGTAGCTCCAGCCAAAAAATCTATTTTTAAGCTTTTTGGAAAACAAAGGGATTAGGGAAGGGTTATCACCTCTATAACATTTGTTTTGCTGTCTGTGCACCTGTTCATAACATTTCACCTCACTTTCCATCCCAATGACAAATATATATTTTGAAAATTTGGGATTTTTATTGAAACAAGGATTGGTGATAAAGCAACAGTGGAGGGAAGACACCTGTTTCCCATATTAACTCTTACGGGAGAGTAAGATTTCCTCTCACTTCCTGTTGTCTCCTTCCGTTTGCAAGTAGGAGTCGTTTGTAAGTTGGATGTTGGTGCTGGTTCCACAACACTGTAAGTCCTCACAGTTACTCTTGGTGGGCGCAGGAATGGGCCCAGCTGTGAAATATTAGCTCAAGAATTGTAATTACATGCCCCTGTTGAACAGGGGCAGAAAAATTGGGCCTTTGGTGGTGGTGGTGGTGGTGGTGTTGCCACAACACTGTAAGCCCTCACAGTTACTCTTGGTGGTCGTAGGAATGGGCCCTGCTGTGAACTATTAGATCAAGAATTGTAATTACATGACATTGTTGAACAGTGGTAGGAAAAATTCGGCCTTTGGTGGTGGTGGTGGTGCTGGTGCCACAACACTGTAAGTCCTCACAGTTACTTTTGGTGGGCGCAGGAATGGGCCCAGCTGTGAAATATTAGATCAAGAATTGTAATTACATGCCCCTGTTGAACAGGGGCAGAAAAATTGGGCCTTTGGTGGTGGTAGTGTTGCCACAACACTGTAAGCCCTCACAGTTACTCTTGGTGGGCGCAGGAATGGGCCCAGCTGTGAAATATTAGATTAAGAATTGTAATTACATGCCCCTGTTGAACAGGGGCAGAAAAATTGGGCCTTTGGTGGTGGTGGTGTTGCCACAACAGTGTAAGCCCTCACAGTTACTCTTGGTGGGCGCAGGAATGGGGCCAGCTGTGAAATATTGGATCAGGAATTGTAATTACATGCCCCTGTTGAACAGGGGCAGAAAAATTGGGCCTTTGGTGGTGTTGCCACAACACTGTAAGCCCTCACAGTTACTCTTGGTGGGCGCAGGAATGGGCCCTGCTGTGAACTATTAGATCAAGAATTGTAATTACATGCCCCTGTTGAACAGGGGCAGAAAAATTATGCCTTAGGCACTGGTGCCACAACACTGCAATCCCTTACAGATACTGTAGTTGGAGTACAGCAATGAGCCCTGCTGCAAAGCATTGCATCAAAAATTGTAAATACACGCCCCTGTTAAACAGGGGCTGAAAAATTGGGCCTTATGCAGCGTACACACGATCGTTTTTCATGCCATTTTTTAAACCAACGTTATTCTCGTAGTTTTTTTTCATGTTTCCTCTCAAGCCTGTCTTGCGTACACACGATCATTTTAAAAAACGTTCAAGCAAAGCGCAGTGACGTACAACACGTACGACAGCACTATAAAGGGGAAGTTCCGTTCGGATGGTGCCACCCTTCATGTTAGTAAAGTTTGTTGAGCGACGATTCGCGCTTTTCAGCCTCGTGCTTTTCAGTCCGTTACAGCGTGACGAATGTGCTATCTCCATTACGAACGCTAGTTTTACCAGAACGAGCGCTCCCGTCTCATACTTGATTCTGAGCATGCGCTTTTTTTTCACCTCGTAAAAGTATACACACTATCGTTTTTCACGTCGTTAAAAAAAACGACATGAAAAACGACGTTAAAAAATAGAGCATGTTCGAAACTTTTAATGCCCGTTTTTCACGTCGTTAAAAATGCTCTGGAGCCTACACACGATCGGTTTTAATGCCCATTTTTAAAAATGGCATTTTTAACGGCATGAAAAACAATCGTGTGTATGGGGCATTAGCCACTGGTGGCGGTGCCCAGAACCAAAAATGTTCTTTCAAGCTATCAGCATGATTATTGAGGAGGAAGAGGATAGTCACTCAGCATAACAGGATAGTCACTCAGCATCAGCATAGGCAGTCTTGAAGGGATCTGACATTTCCAAAAAAATTCTTCGGTTACATCAGCATCAGGTGCTTGGTAGCTGGTGGTGATCCAAGACTGATTCATTTTTATGAAGGTCAGTCGATCAACCAAGTCGGTGGACAGGCGCACACTGTGATCGGTTACAAAGCCTACAGCAGCACTGAATGTGCGTTCCGAAAGAACGCTGGATGCAGGACAGGCCAGTAGCTCAATTGCATACTGTGCAAGATCTGGCCAGTGATCCATCCTCAAGACCCAATAACCCAGAGGATTTTCGGAAGGAAATGTATCCAAGTCTGATCTTGCCCCTAGGTATTCCTTGTACCATGTAAACCAGACGCTGGCGATGGTTGCTGGAACCGATCATACCTTGGAGCTGTGTACTAAAAAATTGTCTCAACGCATCGGTCAGATGGCCACCTTCTCCACCGCTCCTTCTTTGACTGACCGGAGCCTCAGCAACCTGTTGTCCAGGACCAGGAATTTGTAACCTCCCAGTCTCTGGGAACGCGTTGCACAGACCTTTCTGCAAAGCCTCCCGAAGATGCTTCATCCTCTGCTCCCTCTGCGACGGCAAGATAAGGTCCGCAACCTTACCCTTGTAACGTGGATCAAGGAGGGTTGCCAGCCAGTAATGATCCCTCTCTTTGATCGCACGAATACGAGGATCCTTCCGCAGGCTTTGCAGGATCAGGGAGGCCATGCAGCGTAGGTTTTCTGAGGCATTCGGTGCAGAGTCCTCTGGCTCACTGAGGACAATATGATCCGCAGCCACCTCCTCTCAGCCACGTACAAGTCCATGGGTGTCTTGGGACTGTAATTGATCCCTTGAAGACTGCTGCTGATGCTGAGTGCTAGGCTCCACCACCATGCTGACACAATAATCCTCCTTCTCCTACTCCTCCTCCTCCTCTTCCTGTGTGATAGCGGGGCTAGCAGGAACACTGTCTGGACAAAGATGAGAGGTAAGGAAGTCCTCCTCTTCCTTGCAACAGATACTCATTGATGGCACTCTGCTGCGTGTGCAGCCGCTGCAGCATGGCCAACGTAGAGTTCCACCTGGTGGGCATGTCACAGATTAGGCGGTTCTTGGGCAGGTTGTAACCCTTTTGCAGCTCAGCCAGCCGAGCACTGGCATTATATGACCGGCGGAAATGCCCACAGAGTTTCCTGGCCTGCTTCAGGACCTCCTGTTAGCCCGGGTACCTGCCCAAGAACCGCTATATCACCAAGTTAAGGGCGTGAGCCAAACAGGGCACATGGGTCTGTTGTCCCTGTCGGAGGGCGGAGAGGAGGTTGGTGCCATTGTCGGAAACCACCATTCCTGGCTTAAGCTGGCGTGGCGTCAACCACCTCTGAGCCTGCCCCTGCAGAGCTGACAGAATCTCAGTGTGGTTCCTGTCCCCTAAGCATACCAGCTCAAGCACCGCATGGCATCTCTTTGCCTGCGTACTTGCATAGCCCCTTGAACGCCTACGGAGTACCGCTGGTTCCGAGGACAAAGCACAGGAAGAGGCCATGGAGGAAGAAGAAGAGGAGGGGTGGAGGAGAGAGGTGTGTCAGAATCACCAGTAGTAGCATTTTGGAGGCGTGGTGGCGGAACCACCTCCAACACTACTGCACCTTGTCCTGCATCCTTCCCAGCTGCCAGCAGAGTCACCCAATGTGCTGTGAAAGATAGGTAACGTCCCTGTCCATGCCTGCTGGACCATGAGTCAGCGGTAATATGCACCTTACCACTGACCGCCCTGTCCAGCGAGGCCAAGACATTGCCTTCCACATGCCGGTAGAGAGCCGGAATCCCCTTCCGTGAGAAAAAGTGGCGTTTGGGAACCTGCCACTGAGGAACCACACATTCCACAAACTCACAGAAGGGGGCAGAGTCTACCAACTAAAAAGACAGCAGTTGAAGTGCTAGCAATTTAGCCAAGCTAGCATTCAACCGCTGGGCATGTGGATGGCTGGGAACAAACTTCTTTCGGTGGTGCAGCAGCTGGGGCAGGAAAATTTGCCTGCTACAATCGGATGTCGGTGTACCAAGAGCAGATTGTCCGCAAGTACTTGGCTGTGACACACCGAATTCTACACCTTCATTCCTCTCACTGCAGGTTTCAGAGAGGACTGAATGTATAGTGGGGTTGGAGATCCCAGCTGATGAGGAGCAAGGAGAGGTCCGGTTTGTTCCTTGGGTTTGGATCTTTTAGGTACGCTTGCCAACGGACTGCAATTGCAGGTCGACATATGTCTGGTCAAGCATGTGGTGCCCAAGCGGCTGATGTTTTGGCCACACGAGATACGCTTTAGACATATGTTGCAAGTGGCAACGGTGCGATCTGCTGCACACGTCTGAAAAAAGGCCCACACCAAAGAACTTTTGGAATAATTTGCAGAGACAGCAGCTCCCTGCAAATGCGGAGCTCTGCGGTGTGATGCGGTCGGTGTGCTGCCCTTAAGCTCTTAAGCTGGCCCCTGGAGGGCATCCTGCCTCGTTGGGGATGTGCCTCCTCCTCCTCCGCCTCCTCTCTCTTATCAGGCACCCACGTGGAGTCAGTGACCTCATCATCCCCTCCCTCCTCATCACTGGAGCCAATCTGGCAGTATGCTGCAGCTGGGGGAACATGACTGCCAGATAGCTGTCTTTGTTGGGCACCCCCTCTCTCTGGGCTCACGTTACTACCCCCTCTCTCTGAGCTCACGTTACTGCCTTCCTCCAGCTGGGTTCCATCATCGGAGCCTTCAAAACGCTGGGCATCCTCCTGGAGCATGTACCCAACACTGTGGTCAAACAGTTCAGGGGACTCCTCAGGAGGACATGGTGGGGCTAGGGAAGGAGTGACTGATGCCATTGAGGCAAGGGAAGAGGCTGCTTTGGCAGCTGCTTTGCCAGACAAAGTACCCTGAGCCTGGGTGAGAGAGGATGAGGAGGAGGAGGACGGCTTGGTCATCCACTCTACCAAGTCTTGGGCATGTTGCGGCTCAACATGGCCAGCTGCCGAAAAGAAGAACAAGCGTGTCCCACGGCCACGTGCAGATGAGGAGGCACCGTGTCCACGACCAGCAGCACTGTTGCCTCTAGACACAGAGCCTGCTTGCCCTCAATTATTGGCTCGTGACTGTCTGCCTCTCTTTGTTTGCCTTCCAGACATACTAATGGCCTGCAGTGATATGTAGCTGCACAAAGGTGGGATGTATAAATATATATATATATATATATATATATATATATATATATTTAAATAAGGGTGTATAAAACGGCCTATAATACACCACTCAGCGCCTATGGACCATGAATATTGCCAATACCAAAAGGTGCAATAGCCACACCAATCATCCACAAATGAGCAGTAAATGTTGACAAAAATATTTTTAAATAATAAAAATATTAAAAAATATATATTATATATATATATATAAAAACATATATATAACTAAGCAGCTGTTTAAAACATGGCAAAATATATATAACAGTAGTATAAAATGAAATAGAGACAGTAATCTGTGTCAGTCAAACAGCGCTGAATGTTGACTAATAACAGTGGTCAACACCACATAAAAGTCTTTATAGACAGATGCAAATAAGTTTCAGTGCTTCAAAAGAATGTCCATGGGTGATCCTAAAGAAATAAGTAGAGTGCACCTTCCACCGACCCTCCAGATCCACCACGTGACACACACACCCCTTAGGGGTTAACACTCACCAGAGCAATATTGAAATAAAGCCTTGAACAAATATTGCTGCATCCAAGCCAAACACTGAAATATTGCATCCGTCAAGGGGACATCAGAATGAGATGGGCTTCCAAAAAGCAAAAAAGGAAAGCACATAGCGTAACCCAGTTTATTTTATATAACAAACCCTCACAGACATTGCCCCCTCACACATTAAACGTACATCAATATATAATCTGAATGAGCAAACATGAAGAATGGTTACACATCACCGTATCCGCCATCCGGCGTGTATCAGGAGAACCGAGGACTGCAATGATTGTCTTCCTCTTCCTGGTTCTCTGAACGGTGGGACGCAAACCAGCACTTCCAGCGTATCGTGTAGGTTACCAACCTATTTTCACGTCACAAAAGGTGGACCTCCACTGTGGCAAGGTCAGAAGAGCCTGCAGATATCACCCTCTGCGGGGTATTGGTACTGATCCTGGGGGTGTCACGACTCCGGAGTCATTATATTCCCTCTGCCTCTCGTTGTACTGTTTCCTCCACTGGTGGCTGGTATAATCCAATCATTTAAAAAGAACCAACAGACCTCCTTCCTGCAGTGTGCTCTGCCTCCTGATTCTCCCAGCACACGGCACTGCTGATGGGAGTGGGCAGGGGATGTGAAGCAGCAGAGATCACACAGCGAGTGCCGAGGCACTGTTGGTTCTTTTTAAATGATTGGATTATACCAGCCACCAGTGGAGGAAACAGTACAACGAGAGGCAGAGGGAATATAATGACTCCGGAGTCGTGTTTTTTCTGCGCTGTGATTGGCCAAAGCATGGGGGTCATAGTGCATGCTTGGCCAATCATCAGCCAGCAATGCACTGCGATGCCGCAGTGAATTATGGGCTGTGACGCGCCACTCGAATGTGGCGCAAACGGCCCATAATGTTCGATCTTCATCGAACAGCCGATGTTCGAGTTGAACATGGGTTCGACTCGAACAGGAAGCTCATCCCTATTTACAACTAGGGATGAGCTCGGTGTTCGAGTCGAACATACGTTCGACTCGAACATCGGCTGTTCGACCGTTCGGCGAACATCGAACGATTTGGGCCGTTCGCGCCAAATGCGAGTGACGCGAACGGCCCACAATACACTGCGCCATCGCAGTGCAATCCCGGCGCTGTGATTGGCCAAGCATGCACTGTGACCCCGCATGCTTGGCCAATCACAGCGCTGGCAGCTAGGAGAGCCATAATTGGCCACAGGCAGGTTGCCTGTGGCCAATTATAGCTCAGGGGGTTTGGCACACGCCCCACACTATAAAAGGCCGCCAGCGCGGCGGCCTTGTGTAGTGTGTTCCGGCGCAGGGAAAGAGTTACATAGGCAGGGACAGTGTCAGTGCTATTTGTACCTCAAACTTGTGTGTAGGGAGAGAGAAGGAAAGGCAGGGAGAGTGTAAGTGTCATATTCTTTGCTAAACCTTGTGTGCAGGGAGAGAGAAGTATAGGCAGGGGACAGTGTCAGTGTCACATTCTTTGCTAAACCTTGTGTGCAGGGAGAGAGAAGGATAGGCAGGGAGAGTGTCAGTGTCATATTCTTTGATAAACCTTGTGTGCAGGGAGAGAGAAGGATAGGCAGGGAACAGTGTCAGTGTCATATTCTTTGCTAAACTTTGTGTGCAGGGAGAGAGAAGGATAGGCAGGGAGAGTGTCAGTGTCATATACTTTGATAAACCTTGTGTGCAGGGAGAGAGAAGGATAGGCAGGGGACAGTGTCAGTGTCATATTCTTTGCTAAACCTTGTGTGCAGGGAGAGAGAAGGATAGGCAGGGAGAGTGTCAGTGTCATATACTTTGATAAACCTTGTGTGCAGGGAGAGAGAAGGATAGGCAGGGGACAGTGTCAGTGTCATTGTTGCTAAGCCTCCTGCACATTATACACCTGAAGTTAGCCCGTATTGCTGTGTTTTCCTGGTGTGTTACACCAACAGGCATTTGCAGCACTTACAGCGGGCAGAGTGTACCTCCTTTACCTTATACACCTGAAGTTAGCCTGTATTGCTGCTTTTTCCTGGTGTGTTACACCAACAGGCATTTGCAGCACTTACAGCGGGCGGAGTGTGCCTCCTGATCATATTACACCTGAAGTTAGCCTGTATTGCTGCGTTTTCCTGGTGTGTTACACCAACAGGCATTTGCAGCACTTACAGCGGGCGGAGTGTGCCTCCTGCACCTTATACACCTGAAGTTAGCCTGTATTGCTGCGTTTTCCTGGTGTGTTACACCAACAGGCATTTGCAGCACTTACAGCGGGCGGAGTGTGCGTCCTGATCATATTACACCTGAAGTTAGCCTGTATTGCTGCTTTTTCCTGGTGTGTTACACCAACAGGCATTTGCAGCACTTACAGCGAGCGGAGTGTGCCTCCTGCACCTTATACACCTGAAGTTAGCCTGTATTGCTGCATTTTCCTGGTGTGTTACACCAACAGGCATTTGCAGCACTTACAGCGGGCGGAGTGTGCCTCCTGCACATTATACACCTGAAGTTAGCCTGTATTGCTGCGTTTTCCTGGTGTGTTACACCAACAGGCATTTGCAGCACCTACAGCAGGCGTAGTGTGATTCCTGCAAAATATACTCCTGAAGCTAGACCTTATTGCTGGTTTTCCCATTTCCCTGCAGGCCATTAGAATGTCTGGAAGGCAAACAAGGAGAGGCAGACAGTCAGGAGCCAATAAAAGAGGGCAAGCAGGCTCTGTGTCTAGAGACAACAGTGCTGGTCGTGGACGCGGTGCATCGCCATCAGCACATGGCCATGGGACACGCTTGTCCTTTTCGGCAGCTGGACGTGTTGAGCCGCATCATGCCGAAGACTTGGTAGAGTGAATGAACAAGCCCTCCTCATCCTCCTCATCCTCTCTCACCCAGGCTCAGGGTACTGGCAAAGCAGCTGCCAAAGCGTCCTCTTCCCTGGTATCAATGTCATCATCAGTCACTCCTTCCCTAGACCAACCATGTCCTCCTGAGGAGTCCCCTGAACTGTTTGAGCACAGTGCTGGGTACATGCTCCAGGAGGATGCCCAGCGTTTCGAAGGGTCTGATGATGATACCCAGCTAGAGGAAGGCAGTAGCGTGAGAGCAGAGAGAGGGGATGCTCAAGAAGGACACCAATCTGGCAGTCATGTTCCAGCAGCTGCAGCATACTGCCAGATTCGCTCCAGTGATGAGGAGGGAGGGGATGATGAGGTCACTGACTCCACGTGGGTGCCTAATAGGAGAGAGGAGGAGGAGGAAGAGGATGAGAAGGAGGCACATCTCCAACGAGGCAGGATGCCCTCGGGGGGCCAGCGTAAGGGCAGCACACTGACGGAATCATACCGCAGAGCTCCGCCTCTGCAGGGCGCTGCCTCTGCCCGTTATTCAAAAAGTTCTTTGGTGTGGGCCTTTTTTGAGTCGAGTGCATCAGATCGCACAGCTGCTGTTTGCAACATATGTCTCAAGCGTATATCGCAAGGCCAAAACATCACCCGCTTGGGCACCACATGCTTGACCAGACATATGTTGACCTGCCATGCAGCTCGTTGGCAAGCCTACCATAAAGACCCACACCAAAGAACAAAGCGGACCTCTCCTTGCACCGCATAAGCTGGGATCTCCAACCCCACTATACCTTCAGTCCTCTCTGAAACCTGCACTGAGAGCAATGAAGGTGTAGAATTAGGTGTGTCACAGCCAAGTACTTGCGGGCACTCTGCTAGCAGTACACCGACGTCCGATTCTAGCAGGCAAATTTCCCTGCCCCAGCTGCTGGACCGTCGAAAGAAGTTCACTCCCAGCCATCCACATGCCCAGCGGTTGAATGCTAGCTTGGCTAAATTGCTAGCGCTTCAACTGCTGCCTTTTCAGTTGGTAGAATCTGCCCCCTTCCGTGAGTTTCTGCAATGTGCGGTTCCTCAGTGGCAGGTTCCCAAACGCCACTTTTTCTCACGGAAGGCGATTCCGGCTCTCTACCGGCATGTGGAAGGCAATGTCTTGGCCTCGCTGGACAGGGCGGTCAGCAGTAAGGTGCATATTACCGCTGACTCATGGTCCAGCAGGCATGGACAGGGACGTTACCTTTCTTTCACGGCCCATTGGGTCACTCTTTTGGCAGCTGGGAAGGATGCAGGACAAGGTGCAGTAGTGTTGGAGGTTGTTCCGCCGCCACGCCTCCAAAATGCTACTACTGGTTGTGACACACCTCTCTCCTCCACCCGATCCTCTTCTTCTTCCTCCATGGGCTCTTCCTGTGCTTTGTCCTCGGAAACAGCGGTGCTCCGTAGGCGTTCAAGGGGCTACGCAAGTACGCAGGCAAAAAGATGCCATGCCGTGCTTGCGCTGGTGTGTTTGGGGGACAGGAGCCACACTGGGGCAGAGGTTCTGTCTGCTCTGCAGGGGCAGGCCGAGAGGTGGTTGACGCCACGCCAGCTTAAGCCAGGAATGGTGGTTTACGGAAAATGGCACCAACCTCCTCTCCGCCCTCCGACAGGGACAACTGACCCATGTGCCCTGTGTGGCTCACGTCCTTAACCTGGTGGTGCAGCGGTTCTTGGGCAGGTACCCGGGCTTACAGGATGTCCTGAGGCAGGCCAGGAAAGTCTGTGTGCATTTCCGCAGATCTTATAATGCCAGTGCTCGCCTGGCTGAGCTGCAAAAGGAGTTGAACCTGCCCAAGAACCGCCTTATATGTGACATGCCCACCAGGTGGAACTCAACGTTGGCCATGCTGCAGCGGCTGCACACGCAGCAGAGGGCCATCAATGAGTACCTGTGCGACTACGGCACCAGGACAGGGTCAGGGGAGCTCAGGTTTTTTTCACCATGCCAGTGGGGCATGATCAGGGATGCATGCAATGTCCTGGCACCATTTGAGGAGGCCACGAGGATGGTGAGCAGTGACAGTGCATGCATCAGTGACACTGTACCTCTTGTCCACCTGTTGGAACATACGCTGCGTGGAAAAATGGACAGGGCACTTGAGGCAGAACAGAGGCAGGAAGAGGAGGAATTTTTGCCTCTCAAGGCCCCCTTTACCCAGACAGTGTTCCTTCTGTCCCACCCATCGCACAGGAGGAGGAGGAGGATTGTGTCAGCATGGAGTTGGAGCCTGGCACTCAGCATCATCAGCAGCAGTCTTTTAGGGATGATTTACAGTCCCAAGAAACCAGTGGACTTGTACGTGGCTGGGAGGAGGTGGCTGTGGATCATGTCGTCCTTAGTGACCCAGAGGACTCCGGACCGAATGCCTTAGCTAACCTACGCTGCATGGCCTCCCTGATCCTGCAAAGTCTGCGGAAGGATCCTCGTATTCTTCGAATCAAGAAGAGGGACCATTACTGGCTGGCCACTCTCCTTGATCCACGGTACAAGGGTAATGTTGCGGACCTTTTCTTACCGTCGCAGAGGGAGCAGAGGATGAGACAACTCCGGGAGGCCTTGCAGAAAGGTCTGTGCAACGCGTTCCCAGAGACTGGGAGGTTACAAACTCCTGGCCCTGGACAACGAGTTGCTGAGGCTTCGGTCAGTCAAAGAAGGAGCGGTGGGGAAGGTGGCCGTCTGACCGATGCGTTCAGACAATTCTTTAGTCCGCAGCCCCAAGGTATGATCGGTTCCAGCAACCATCGCCAGCGTCTGATATAGATGGTGCAGGAATACCTAGGGGCAAGGTCAGACTTGGACACCTTCCCCACCGAAAATCCTCTGGCTTACTGGGTCTTGAGGATGGATCACTGGCCAGAGCTTGCACAGTATGCAATTGAGCTACTGGCCTGTCCTGCATCCAGCGTTCTTTCAGAACGCACATTCGGTGCTGCTGGAGGATTTGTCACGAATCACAGGGTGCGCCTGTCCACCGACTCGGTTGATCGACTGACCTTCATAAAGATGAACCAGTCTTGGATCACCACCAGCTACCAAACACCTGAAGCTGATATAACAGACTAATTTATTTTCAAATGTCACATCCCTTCAAGACTGATGCTGATGCTGAGAGACTGTCCTGTTATGTTGACTGACTATCCTCCTCCTCCTCAATGATCCAATTGATGATGATAGCTTGGAAGAACATTTTTGTTTCTGGGTGCCGCCACCAGTTGCTAAGACCCAATTTTTCAGCCCCTGTTTAACAGGGGCATGTAATTACAATTTTTTATGCAATGCTTTGCAGCAGGGCTCATTCCTGCACTCCAACTAGAGTATCTGGGAGAGGTTGCAGTGTCGTGGCACCAGCACCAGTGGCTAAGGCCCAAATTTTCAGCCCCTGTTTAACAGGGGCGTGTAATTACAATTTTTGATGCAATACTTTGCAACAGGGCTCATTGCTGTGCTCCAAGTACAGTATCTGTGAGGGGTTGCAGTGTTGTGGCACCAGTGCCTAAGGCCCAATTTTTCTGCCCCTGTTTAACAGGGGCATGTAATTACAATTCTTGATCTAATAGTTCACAGCAGGGCCCATTCCTGCGCCCACCAAGAGTAACTGTGAGGCCTTACAGTGTTGTGTCAACACCACCACCACCACCAAAGGCCCAATTTTTCAGCCCCTGTTCAACAGGGGCATGCAATTACAATTCTTGATCTAATAATTCACAGCAGGGTCCATTCATGCGCCCACCAAGAGTAACTGTGAGGGCTCACAGTGTTGTGGCAACACCAACATGTAAGGGGCAAATTTCAGCTGAGTATATACGGCAGGCCCCTACTTTCAAACATCCAACTTACAAACGACTCCTCCTTGCAAACGGAAGGATACAACAGGAAGTGAGAGGAAATCTACCCCTAGGAAGGCAAATTCTCTCCTGTAAGAGTTAATATGGGAAAAAAAGTGTCTCCTCTCCACTGATGCTTTATCACCAATTCTTGTTTCAATAAAAACCCCAAATTTTCTAAAAACATTTGTCATTAGGACGGAAAGTGAGGTGAACTGTTCTTAACAGGTGCACACTGCACAGACAGCAAAACAAATGTTACAGGGGTGATAACCCTTCCCTATGTTTTCCAAAAAGCTTAAAAATAGATTTTTTGGCTGGAGCTACACTTAAACAATGTACCTGTTCAAAATTACAAACAGATTCTACATAAGAACAAACCTACAGTCCCTGTCTTGTATGCACCGCCTGTATACGGCTGTTCAGAGTATATAGGACCTTTTTTTTTTGTGTGCGGGGTTCCCCTTAATATCCATAAAAGACCCAAAGGGGCTGGTAATGGGCTGGGGTAGGGGGGAGGGGGCTGTGATGGGGTAGCTATGCCATTTTTCTTAAAGATTTTCATCCATATTACCGGGACCAGACATTACATTAAAGCCGCAAGCAGTTTTAAATGGCTTTTTTTCCTTTAGAAATGTAATTTTGTGCAGGGACAGTTCTAAACACGGGAAACACGTGGCACTTCACAGGCATACTTTAGACACCCCCCAGGTACGATATTTAAAGGATAATTTGACTTTTTTTTTTCACTTTATGCATCATTAAAATGACTGCTCCCGAAAAACGGCCGTTTTTGAAACTTTTTTTGGGATTGATACATGTCCCCTGGTGCAGAACCCGGGTTCCCAAATCCTTTTTAGGACAATACCATGCATAATAGTCGTTATAATTAGCACTTTAGATTTCGAACGTTCGCATCCATTGTATTTAATAGGGTTCTAAAGTTCGTGCGAACTTTCGGTCCGTTCGCGGGTTCTGGTGCGAACCGAACCCGGGGGTGTTCGGCTCATCACTATTTATAACAAGCGACTACAGTACATAGAAGATAAACCATATTGGCATGTACAGGGCTTCATGCTTCTTCACCTATCAGGTAAAAGTTCATTTTTCATTAGTACTGATTTATCTTTCAGAAAAGCGTGATTTCAAACCCCACATGGAATACATGATGTTTTTTTTATTTTATTTTTTTAATCATGTACTATTGAGCCTTACTGCAGTGGAAATGTTGGTTTGCCCATACCTACGACTGAAAGAAAGCTTTAGCTTCACCCACACTTTTCTTTAGGCCAGCATAGGCCAAAAATATCATAATGCATAACACCATAAAATAACATCAGTTTAATTATCCAATATATTTTGTTAGCAATAAAATAAACACAAATGACTCTACAGTGCCCAGAGTTCTCAGTTACACATCTAATGCAAAACATAATAAATCAACCCAACCAGAAAAATCCTTCATTTATGGATATGACAGATCACAGCAATATATCTTTGAATGTAAGTGTCACACATCTTAACGGAGAAATGTACATATAATATAGAATGTGTCCATGATTGCTAAGCAGGATACTGTAAGCGTATGCATAGAAAAAAAAGAAGATTTTTTTTGGGATAAATTATGGAATGGTTAAAATGCTTGACAGTTTTTTTTTTTTGCAGTCTATGTACCATTGGAGACATTTCCCTTCACCTCCTGTACCAGAAACACAACACAAAGTAAGAGGAGTGCTCACAAAGTGGGAAGAATTCTGCCCTTAGGCAGTTGTCCCCAGAACAGGATGTTTACACTGGAAGATTTCCCCTTAGGCTGGCCATACATGGAGTGAATGTCTTTCCTGCAACCACAGGTTGCAGGAAAGAAATGTACATGATTCCCCCATCATCACAGACAGTATTGATGCAAGGATCCCTCCTACTGGGCCATTGTCTTCTCCAGGCGGGGAGGGAGGGGTAAGCCACCCTCGCCAGGAGAAGACAGTAATTATTGCTAGCAGCTGCTAGCGAAAATCGCAGGTAAAACCCAGCCTGTCCATACACAGTTTGAATCTCAGACAGTTGCTGAACCGGCTGAGATTCCAACTGTGTACGGCCTGCCTTACTTGTTGTTTTGGAGACAGTTCTAAAATTTGGGATTTTCCCTTACTTTCTTTCTCGGTGACATACATCAGATACACAAATCTGTAAAGTCTGTAACAATTCCACCTTAGTAGAAGAAGAAAGTAAAGCCTATGTTATCCAGATAGATTTTTGACATCCATTTTATGGAAGATTTAGCAGAGAGAATAAATAACTATCTATGGAAGAATGGTGTATTGAGAATGGTGATAGCTTATTTACTCACTAGATAGATTTTTGACATCCATTTTATGGAAGATTTAGCAGAGAGAATAAATAACTATCTATGGAAGAATGGTGTATTGAGAATGGTGATAGCTTATTTACTCACATGAAAAATCTAATATATACTTTGTAGATATGTACAGGTCTATTTGTTTAGTCAGTGAGGTGGACTCTACACAGACCTGCCACTTTGTTTTGAAAGGGGCAAAGTGACAAGGTCTCTAGCAATATTTAGTCCAAGCAGGAGGGTTATGAAGACTGATTAGGCTGCATGTGAGTACACAACACATTAGGCAAGTGCCCAGAAGGTGCTCCACTTATTGGACTTACGCAAAGCTGCTGGGTGACAAAAAAATGGATGGTACCATCTTGAGTGTGGAAATCATACCACTGACAACTGCATGGAAGTTTGGTACTTGAGGAGGTCTTATCCATTAGCCCCAGGGGTCCCTTTGGGCATTTTGGTAACTATTTGACCTACTATCAAGTCTTGCATCCTACAGTGTGCCAAGAGTCCCAGCTCACTCTTCAGGGGTAGATGTGCATGAATTGTACCTGGGTTGAAACAATACATAGTGGGTATGTGACATAATGATAATACTTTGTTAGGCAAAGGGTAAGAAGGGCCTGATTGATGTGGGCCCTATACTCACCACTTTACTTGACCAGACCAGCGGGTGTGCAGCCTCCATACAGCGGCAGCAGGCGTCTCGCCAGGCAGTTGAGGAGGCGGAGCCACATAGGACTCCCCCAGGAAACGTTGGAGGAGCAGCACTGCACAGATGGGGAATGTGTGTCCCTGATAGTTGGGCTGTGTCAATGATGTATATTGGCTGTAAACACAAGAGTGTATGTCAGATATTTTGGAGTATGAATATAGTATGAGAGTAATGACGTATGTATATCTGTGTGTGGATACAGCGCCTGACCCATAGATGGCGCAGGTATGGAAGCTATATGGAAATGTGGTGAAGAAAGCGCATAGGGTGACAGGAGGGAAAGTGGAGGATGTGTCAAGAGGAAGGGAAGAGGGAAGCAAAGAGAGAGGAGAGAAAAAAGATGAGGTAAGGATAGAGATGATGGTAGGAATGAAAGTGGAATGATGTGCGGGTTCAAACCAAAGTATGCTGGGTCAAATAAAAACTACAAGTGAGTGCTCATAAAGAGCCATGGGTGAAACATGCAGATGTACCTGAATAGGAAGCGTATGTAGCTCTGTGAATGGTGAATCACAACAAGAGGTTCCAAGACATGTGTCTCGTGGGTGATGGGAAAACACAAAAGGGATCCATGCAGTGCTGAGGCCCCGAGATATACCCAGAAGG
Source organism: Rana muscosa (assembly GCA_029206835.1). NCBI lineage: Eukaryota > Metazoa > Chordata > Amphibia > Anura > Ranidae > Rana > Rana muscosa. The sequence goes on along the minus strand of CM055116.1, from coordinate 486,884,642 downwards.
GCCCGGGAGGCTTCACCTCCAAAGCCATGTGAGGATGATTAGATGTGCGAGCGCCAGAAGCACCCATCATCATCGGAAGTTGCGCATGCGCAGAAACTCCCAAGAGTCATCCAGGTAGAGAGACACGCTCAGCCGCAATGATGTCACATGACCACAGACGCCAAGCGGCTGACGGACAGACATGGCGCCGATGTGTAGGTGGCCCCGCCCGCTTGGGGGGGGCAGGCGGGGACAGCAGGGGACAAGAAATCCCCCTTGAAAACACATTGCAGCTCCCATGGCAAAACAAGATGCCACCGCTGACAGGAAGCAACACATCAGATGGATGGGGGTGCATGCCTGGGGTTCAAATCAAATGTACAAAGGTATGATTGGACAGTACATGATGAGAACATGATATTCAGATATATTGTGTATATTGGCAATTGTGACAGTAGACCAGTTTTGGGCTGTTATGGGTGTCTTCCACCCGGGTTATATGAAGAAAAAAAGAGAAAGGTCCAATGTCACCAGTGACACACCTCACACCTCCATCCCTGTATTGTGCAACAGAAAAAAGAGAATCTCGCCCTGGGACTTTGAGTTGAGGTGAGCACCATTATGCCAATATAAGTAACAACGATAAATACAGTACATATTTATTCCAAAAAGGGAGTACATGCATAGTTGATCATCAATAAAAGCCAATTCATGACAAGTAATTACATCAATGGTTGAAATAGAAGAATGGTACATGTAAATTAGGTAATCACGTGTAGCACCTCTTTACTTTCAGGGTAGCTAGGTACCTACATTTAGGGGTTGATCTGGGTTGGTAGCCAGACCCAGATCGCTTCAATTGTTAGGTTTTGTTCTTCTGCTTTTGCCAAGTGGTGTTGCTGGTGTACAGTTCCCTGTGGCCTGTGGGTGGCGCTGCCATATCAGGTCAGGGTTGAACCGCTGGTGACATTACTGTACCTTTGGGTGTCCTCTCAAGGCAGCTGTATGGGGGGGGTGTGGTCGGCCCGCTGTGCATGCTGGGAGGGGATACATAAGAGGCAGACACCATCTTAGAGGGAAGAAGGAGGGGTACTGAGGAGCAGTACCGCCTGCGTCTCGTGGCCCTCCAGGCCATGAGAGTGCGCAGGGGAAAATCAGTCTCAGGCACCTTTAGCCTGTGGCTGCAACTGTTCATGTAGGCCCAGCACCTTTAGCTGGCCTACCATCTGGAGAGGAATTCCAGGGCACTCGAGGGTGACCCGTTCTGGAGAGGGAGCCAGGGTTACCAGTGAAGGAAGTCACAGCCTCGGATGAGGCCTGGTCACCTACAGAGGGATTCCACAAGTCCGCTACAGGCATTGTAGCGTGCTTCAACTTGCACCTAGGTCCTTATGCTACAAGTGCTGGTAAGTTTGAAACTAGGCAAATGGGTTCCGATCGTATCCCTAGGACAGTAAAGTAAAGTTTGTGCGTCACTCCGGCTGCTAGGACCGTGAGAGGGAACTATCCGGGTGAGCAGAGCCCACTTGGGATTGAGTGGTGATATTGAGTGCCTGAACCCACCTCCTGTTATTCTATTCTTGACCTTCAACTTTCCTGTCCGGTTTCAAGCATAAAGAAAATAAACCTTCAGCCATTGAGGTTTAACCTTGTCTGGACACTGGCCTTATTGATACACAAGCAACAGACTTTTCCCTACACTCTAGGGAAAGGAACCAGCCTAGAGCAGCGGTCCCCAACCTTTTTGGCACCGGGGACCGGCATTGTGGATGAAAATTGTGCCAAGGCCCGGGGGGGGGGGGGGGGGGGTTACATCTGGGTGAGTGACAATGCGTTTTTTCGCGGCCAATTTGTCAGGAAATGGCTGGGGTTAGCACTTCAATCATCACAACACCATGGTTAATATGGTGTCAGGATGATTGAAGCGCATTATTTTTATTATTATATTGTAATATAAAATTAAATAGTAAAACTCACCATAATGCTGAATCTGCCACCAGATCCAGCTTGCCACGGTGTCTGTCACCAGATTGCCGCTTGCCACATCGCTTGCCACCAGATGCAGATTGCCACATACCACAGTCACATGCCACCAGATGCAGATTGCCACCAGATGCATATTGCCACAGTCACTTTCAACATGCCACCAGATGCAGATTGCACATGCCACTGTCTTGTGCCTCCTAGATGCAAATTGTACAGTGAGTTCCGCGTGAGAGAGAACAGCGGTGACGTGGGCGGGCGGTGGGAGATGATGTCATCTCTCTGCTCGCCTGCTTCACCCCTAACAGTGTAGCGGCGGGGCTGTGTGGGCGGAAGTGCGGCGGGGCTGTGTGGGCGGAAGTACGGCGGAGCTGTGTGGGCGGAAGTGCGGCGGAGCTGTGTGGGCGGAAGTGCGGCCGGGCTGTGTGGGCGGAAGTGCCGCGGGGCTGTGTGGGCGGAAGTGCGGCGGAGCTGTGTGGGCGGAAGTGCGGCGGGACTGTGTGGGCGGAAGTGCGGCGATGGCGGCGATCTCTCTGCTCGCCCACCACCGCCGCACCTCAGATAGTGCAGACTTTGCGGCCCGCCGGTAAACAGGCTGCGGCCCGGTAGTGGGCCGCGGACCGAGGGTTGGAGACCCCTGGCCTAGAGGATGTAACTCGCTGCGGAACCCAACAATTGTGAACACCGCTTAACCTCTTCAAATAGGAGGGTGTGGGCATATAGCACGGTGTGCCTTGTCTTACAAGTGAGCCAGGTGAAAAAAAGGTCCATGTGCTACACGCGTATCATGCAAACAACAGATATACCCGACACGTTTCACGAGTCCCAGCTCGCTCTTCAGGGGTAGATGTGCATAAATTGTACCTGGGTTGAAACAATACATAGTGGGTATGTGACATAATGATAATACTTTGTTAGGCAAAGGGTAAGAAGGGCATGATTGGTGTGGGCCCTATACTCACCACTACACTTGACCAGACCAGTGGGTGTGCAGCCTCCATACAGCGGCAGCAGGCATCTCGCCAGGGAGTTGAGGATGAGGAGCCACACAGGACTCCCCCCTAGGAAACTTCGGAGGAGCAGCACTGCACGGATGGGGAATGTGTGTCCCTGATAGTTGGGCTGCTAATCGAGGAGCCGGCCAGCTCGATTGTTTTCCTACATGCCTATTTTTAACGTCTTAACTGTAAGTGTGCATTCTCATGTACTCAATAAACTTTTGAAGGGTTTTATGCTATGTTAGTTCATTTATTTTATATGGTGACACCCTGGATTCCCACGCTGGTTGATACTTACATCCCTGGGACCTGAGGCGTTTACTGCAATACACAGAGAACCCCAGGCTGGGTTATTAGCCTATGTGAATTTTGATCTCCTGTAATAAAAGATCACACCTATCTGGTAAGCGGCAGTTATACCTAGGTGGAGGTGCTTTCCTATCATCACTTCTTTCTGAACGTTGTGGATCAAGTTTTGCACCGTGGACTTTTTATTTTTATTCTTATTTCATGGAACTTTCTTTTTGCTATTCAAGGCATTATATTGATTGTTTTTTGTGAACACGGACCATTTTTTTTTTTTTTCATTTGTTCAACAATATACTTTATTTATTTATTTTGTTTTCTCACACATGGATTGAGTCTTTACGTCACTCATTTTTTATTATTATTTTTTATATTTTTCTAACCGCATGGTCTTGAAGTTGTTCAGTGTTGCCTGTTTTGTTTACCACATTCACAGCTTCATGCAATAGGTTACACTGATTTATTCACATTAAGAGATATGAGGTATCTTCAATTTTGTTAACTTTTCACTGTCACATGTTCATGTAGGTGACTGTTTGATGTATGGTAGCCATGCCATATTAGTTCATGTATAGTGCAGCTTTCTCTTTTTACTATTTTATTTTAGCAACCTCCCCTGACACACACTTCTATCTCCCTTCTTGGAGAGCTTGTCAAAAGTTATCAGGCTGATAACAGAAGAACCGAGCAGGACAAAGCTATGGACATAGTGCTTTGAAGAGAGATAACAAAACACCGCAGCTCAAATTTCATGAATCAGGTTTACATCCACTTTAATTTAGGAGGTCATGGATTTTTGTTAAGCCTTCATACATTCATTTTTGGTGGCAGAAAGAAAACAACTAGGGATTCAGACTTTAAAAGCAATTTGGACCACATGAATTTTATAAACATATATATTTTATTTGTACATACATAAAAACTTGCAAAAGCAAAGCACAGAAGCTAACATGTAATCACATATGCGTAGAATTTAGGCCACAACGGGCAAGTATTCTACAATTGGGAGGGGGGAGTTTTGGGACTTTGAATGAAGCACAATTAAGTGCCTCCATCCCGCTATCGGTTATACCTAGAAGGAAGTTGGGACTTTGAATGAAGCAATTGAATAGTGGAGGTAGATTAGAGTACAAAATGTTTGTTATTTATTGATAATGATTGATCAGAAGACATTAAAAGTATATTTCATATATATACAAGAGCTGTGTACAAGACATGAACATGATAAAAAACGGTACATATATAGCAGAACATAATTGAATAGGTAGTAAATATCTAGAGAGATTTGGCCAGCGGCAGCATGCCTGGTGCCGACCCATGCACCCACATGATATGGATACACCTGCTTGAGAACATATAAATAGCATCATTGAATATAGTAAATAGTAGTAAATGAGTATGGTTCCGTATAAGATGTGGTTGTAGCATCAGGCCAGGCTCGACGCGTTTCGTGGAAGTGTCCACTCATCAGGAGCAGATGCGACAAGTATTCCTAAGGAATATATATAGAGTTTTAATGAACCATACTATGGGGTATCAAGGAAATTGAATATTCGTGTGTATAGGTGGTTAACCAACCACACTCACCATTACGAACAGCGAGCGCAGTGCGCGGCAGCTGGCACAGGGTGAGTCGGGAGCATGACCCCTCCACGGGAGCTGAGGCGGCATATAGTGGGGTTGCGGCTGCGGGCAGAGTCAGGAAGTGCAAATTGTATCAAAGGTCTCCATGTAACAAGAATTGTGTGTATCTCATGAAGTAGGGATATCTGGGAACAAAATATTGAGTATGCATAAGATTATAAGAATAATATATTAGAAGATAGTAATTAATAGTGAACCCAAATTACTTCAATGGACAGTAATGACCTAAGTAGGAATGGTGTGGGAAGTGTTAAACCACTTAATACTAAATGTGGTTGAAAAATGTGTAAGTGTACATAAATAAAGTGTTGGGAAAATTAAGGTAATGAAAGGGGGAAGTGTGGAAGAAAAGTACAGATTGGAGCAGGGAAAATAAAAAGGACCACCAATAAGGGATCTAAACCAAGAAAAGGACTCACCCCAGGTCACAATAGAGCATCACCAGCAGATGGATGTAGCTGGTGTGGAATCATCTCAGGAGGAGACAGGCTGTGTGAACAGCTCGCTCCAACGAGGAAGGATATATATATGCCGCCAACGCCACGCTAGTGAGCCAATAGGGGAGGAGGATCACACCTGCACACGAGTAATCACTCAGTGACCGACACGAAACAACCTCCGCACGGACACAAGTGTTGTGACTGAGCGTCAGTGCGATGACGCCAGGGACTGACGTCACACTCACGACGTGCGGAACGTGGCGCCGATGCGCGAAGGGCGTCCGCCCACACCCTCCTGAACAACAAGTGGAAGGGGAGGAGAGGGAGGGGCCCCTGGGCGCATCGCAGCTCCCATGGAGGAGAAGGAGCCCAGCGTCACCCAGCGTCCAAACTGCCACACAAGGCACACCAGCAACCGAATGGGAAATATACATTATAGGTCTGGAAATATACACCCATGTGGGACATAATGCAGGTGCCAGGAATTCTGTCTGGAAGAAAATACATATACCATGTACACGATTGTCAAATATGGGTATAGAAATAGTATATATGAATATCGCCAAAGTAATGAACTATGACCAATGAAACCCCATAAGTAAAGGTAAAACTCACACAGGGAAGGCAGGGGAACACTGCCAATCCCATTTATTCAACTGCTTCCATCCCTGTAATGTGTATAATTGGGAGGGAGGAGTTTTGGGACTTTGAATGAAGCACAATTAAGTGCCTCCATCCCGTTATCGGTTATACCTAGAAGGAAGTTGGGACTTTGAATGAAGCAATTGAATAGTGGAGGTAGATTAGAGTACAAAATGTTTGTTATTTATTGATAATGATTGATCAGAAGACATTAAAAGTATATTTCATATATATACAAGAGCTGTGTACAAGACATGAACATGATAAAAAACGGTACATATATAGCAGCACATAATTGAATAGGTAGTAAATATCTAGAGAGATTTGGCATAATGAATTCCAGCGGCAGCATGCCTAATGCCGACACATGCACCCACATGATATGGATACACCTGCTTGAGAACATATAAATAGCATCATTGAATATAGTAAATAGTAGTAAATGAGTATGGTTCCGTATAAGATGTGGTTGTAGCATCAGGCAAGGCTTGACGCGCTTCGTGGAAGTGTCCACTCATCAGGAGCAGATGCGACGAGTATTCCTAAGGAATATATATAGAGTTTTAATGAACCATACTATGGGGTATCAAGGAAATGGAATATTCGTGTGTATAGGTGGCTAACCAACCACACTCACCATTACGGACAGCGAGTGCAGTGCGCGGCAGCTGGCACAGGGTGAGCCGGGAGCATGACCCCTCCACGGGAGCTGAGGCGGCATTAGGTGGGGTTGCGGCTGCGGGCAGAGTCAGGAAGTGCAAATTGTATCAAAGGTCTCCATGTAACAAGAATTGTGTGTATTTCATGAAGTGGGGATATTTGGGAACAAAATATTGAGTATGTATAAGATTATAAGAATAATATATTAGTAGATAGTAGATAGTAATTAATAGTGAACCCAAATTACTTCAATGGACAGTAATGACCTAAGTAGGAATGGTGTGGGAAGTGTTAAACCACTTAATACTAACCACCTATACACACGAATATTCAATTTCCTTGATACCCCATAGTATGGTTCATTAAAACTCTATATATATTCCTTAGGAATACTTGTTGCATCTGCTCCTGATGAGTGGACACTTCGATGAAACGCGTCGAGCCTTGCCTGATGCTACAACCACATCTTATACGGAACCCTACTCATTTACTACTATTTACTATATTCAATGATGCTATTTATATGTTCTCAAGCAGGTGTATCCATATCATGTGGGTGCATGGGTTGGCACCAGGCATGCTGCCGCTGGCATTCATTATGCCAAATCTCTCTAGATATTTACTACCTATTCAATTATGTGCTGCTATATATGTACCGTTTTTTATCATGTTCATGTCTTGTACACAGCTCTTGTATATATATATGAAATATACTTTTAATGTCTTCTGATCAATCATTATCAATAAATAACAAACATTTTGTACTCTAATCTACCTCCACTATTCAATTGCTTCATTCAAAGTCCCAACTTCCTTCTAGGTATAACCGATAGCAGGATGGAGGCACTTAATTGTGCTTCATTCAAAGTTCCAAAACTCCCCCCTCCCAATAATACACATTACAGGGATGGAAGCAGTTGAATAAATGGGATTGGCAGTGTTCCCCTGCCTTCCTTTGTGAGGTTTACCTTTACTTATGGGGTTTCATTGGTCATAGTTCATTACTTTGGCGATATTCATATATACTATTTCTATACCCATATTTGACAATCGTGTACATGGTATATATATTTCCTTCCAGACAGCATTCCTGGCGCCTGCATTATGTCCCACATGGGTGTATATTTCCAGACCTATAATGTATATTTCCCATTCGGTTGCTGGTGTGCCTTGTGTGGAAGTTTGGACGCTGGGTGGCGCTAGGCTCCTTCTCCACTATGGGAGCTGCAACGCGCCCAGGGGCCCCTCCCTCTCCTCCCCTTCCACTTGTTGTTCAGGAGGGTGTGGGCGGACGCCCTTCGCGCATCAGCGCCACGTTCCGCACGTCGTGCGTGTGACGTCAGTCCCTGGCGTCATCGCACTGACGCTCAGTCACAACACCTGTGTCCGTGCGGAGGTTGTTTTGCGCCGGTCACTGAGTGATTACTCGGTGCAGGTGTGATCCACCTCCCCTATTGGCTCACTAGCGTGGCGTTGGCGGCATATATATATCCTTCCTCGTTGGAGCGAGCTGTTCACACGGCCTGTCTCCTCCTGAGATGATTCCACACCAGCTACATCCATCTGCTGGTGATGCTCTATTGCGACCTGGGGTGAGTCCTTTTCTTGGTTTAGATCCCTTATTGGTGGTCCTTTTTATTTTCCCTGCTCCAATCTGTACTTTTCTTCCACACTTCCCCCTTTCATCACCTCAATTTTCCCAACACTTTATTTATGTACACTTACACATTTTTCAACCACCTTTAGTATTAAGTGGTTTAACACTTCCCACACCATTCCTACTTAGGTCATTACTGTCCATTGAAGTAATTTGGGTTCACTATTAATTACTATCTACTAATATATTATTCTTATAATCTTATACATACTCAATATTTTGTTCCCAGATATCCCCACTCCATGAGATACACACAATTCTTGTTAGATGGAGACCTTTGATACAATTTGCACTTCCTGACTCTGCCCGCAGCCGCAACCCCACTATATGCCGCCTCAGCTCCTGTGGAGGGGTCATGCTACCGGCTCATCCTATGCCAGCTGCCGCGCACTGCACTCACTGTCCATAATGGTGAGTGTGGTTGGCTAACCACCTATACACACGAATATTCAATTTCCTTGATACCCCATAGTATGGTTCATTAAAACTCTATATATATTCCTTAGGAATACTTGTCACATCTGCTCCTGATGAGTGGACACTTCCACGAAACGTGTCGAGCCTTGCCTGATGCTACAACCACATCTTATATGGAACCATACTCATTTACTACTATTTACTATATTCAATGATGCTATTTATATGTTCTCAAGCAGGTGTATCCATATCATGTGGGTGCATGGGTCGGCACCAGGCATGCTGCCGCTGGCATTCATTATGCCAAATCTCTCTAGATATTTACTACCTATTCAATTATGTGCTGCTATATATGTACCGTTTTTTATCATGTTCATGTCTTGTACACAGCTCTTGTATATATATATATGAAATATCCTTTTAATGTCTTCTGATTAATCATTATCAATAAATAACAAACATTTTGTACTCTAATCTACCTCCACTATTCAATTGCTTCATTCAAAGTCCCAACTTTCTTCTAGGTATAACCAAGTATTCTATAAGACGTTTGTTACACCATATCAGATGAGTGAGCCCCAGTGCGTCAACGCACTTTGCTGGTTTGCTGCATCAGGACACAGGAAGGGATGATATAAGCAAAGACAGGTCACTTGCCTGAGTGTGAATACACATGCATACAAAATAGATCTCCCTGGGCAGGCACCAGAGCAACAGGATAAGCCAGATGATCTAAAACCCCACGTAGTTTAATATGAGCATAAAGTTGGTATTCCAAAATTCTATATATATATAAGAGGAGTCTTCCACCACCTATCCAGATGGTATATAACTTAGAACCCCAACAAGATATACGCACATACTTCTCAAAACATCAGGGGAACAGCGGGCACTATAGTAGGCAGCACGACATTAGGTCAAAAACTTGCTGACAAAGGGGAGGGTATATGTCCCCTCAGACCGAACACGACCAGTCCGTGCTGCTAACAGGTGACCCCAGGAGATACTGCTCTCATTTTTGGTGATGGCCTATTTTAATTTTGTTTAGTGCAGTACTATTTTTATTTTGCTTAGTGCAGCACATTTAAAAAATAAATTAAAAAAAATCTAAGTTGACATCACTTAGTGTGTCTGTGGCTGTTCTTCACAATTATATTTGATCTGTGTATTTGACCATTTGTACGATCTACTATTTTCACTTCTTTATAAGAATTCTAATTGACTGGCTGTCTATGGCTTTAATACTTTGATCTGCATATGATTTCCAGTTTAGTGACTTAAAAAGTTTTGAAACAATTGGTGAATTAGAAAGCCAGGAACGTAGCATTTTAGGAAATAGACGTTGAAGTTGTTGGATCATTGGAAGCCTCCATATTCTGTTATTACAGGTGTCCATAAATACACGTTAGTATATGAAACCAAAGAACTCTATTACTAAAATAGAATTTTGAAATGTTTCTAAACATTATGCCTCATGATGGAGAGTACTTAAGGTTAAATGACATTTGGCACTAAAGTCCTGCATTCTAAACCCATCTGCTGGAAGAGGAAGTCATCACTTTCCTTAATTATAGAGTTATGGTTAATCTGTAACCACTTCAACCAACTGAATTTTAGGTTCATAATACCATAAGCAGACCTTGAATCTTTCTTTTATTGCTCTATTCAGTGTAGACTGTGGTAAGTGTCTTGTTGTTATTATTATTATTAGGCTATTGGCACTACAACTGCAGAACTTCTAAGATGACCTTTCTTGGCTCATACAGTCTGGGGTAATGCTGAACCAAAACACTTACTTTAAATCCTAAGAAAAACTGGCCCATATTCATGAAGTGGTAAAAGGTCAGCATTACATTTTTTTGTCATTTTCTGCAGTAGAACTTTGTATCAGCACATTGTTCTGTCCTGAAGGACCTGAAACTGAGATGTGGCTTACGTGTTTATTTCTATGCTTCTAATAGCTGTTAAGATGACATTTCATTCTCTCTGGTTTGTGGTGGTCTTGTGGCACACTATCTGTTGTCTCGTGATTTTTGTACCTAACTGCCTCCTGGTGTCTAACAGTTTTTGGTTTTAGTTTTTACTGCCTGGCATATACAGTGCCTTGAAAAAGTATGCATGCCTTTGAAATTTCCCACATTTTGTCATATTACAACCAAAAACGTAAATGTATTTTATTGGCATTTTAAGTGATAGACCAACACAAAGTGGCCCATATTGCGAAGTGGAAGGGAAATGATAAATGGTTTTCAATATTATTTACAAATAAATATCTGAAAAGTGTGGCGTGCATTTGTATTCAGCCCCCTTTACTCTGATACCCCTAACTAAAATCTAGTGCAGTGTTTCTCAACTCCAGTCCTAAAGGCGCCCCAACAGGTCATGTTTTCAGGCTTTCCGTTATTTTGCACAGGTGATTTGATCAGTTTCACTGCCTTAGTAATTACCACAGCCGTTACATCTGAGGGAAATCCTGAAAACAAGACCTATTGGGGCGCCTTGAGGACTGGAGTTGAGAAACACTGATCTAGTGGAACCAATTGCCTTCAGAAGTCACCTAATTAGTAGATAGAGTCTATCTGTGTGTAATTTAATCTCAGTATAATCACAGCTGTTCTGTGAAGCCCTCTGAGTTTTGTTAGAGAACCTTTATGAACAAACAGCATCATGAAGGGCCAAGGAACACACCAGACAGTTTAGGGATAAAGTTGTGGAGAAGTTTAAAGCAGGGTCAGGTTTTATAAAAAATATCCCAAGCTTTGAACATCTCACGAAGCACTGTTCAATCCATCATCTAAAAATGAAAAGAGTATGGCACAACTGCAAACATACCAAGACATGGTCGTCCTCCTAAACTGACAGGCCGGGCCAGGAGAGCATTATTCAGAGAAGCAGCCAAGAGGCCCATGGTCACTTTGGAGGAGCTGCAGAGATCCACAGCTCAGGTGGGAGAATCTGTCTACAGGACAACTATTAGTCGTGTACCCCACAAATCTGGCCTTTATGGAAGAGTGGCAAGAAGAAAGCCATCGTTGAAAGAAAACCACAAGAAGCCATGTGGGAGACACAGCAAACACGTGGAAGAAGGTGCTGTGGTAAGATGAGACAAAAATTTACTTTTTGGCCTAAAAGTAAAACGCTATGTGTGGTAGAAAACGAACACTGCACATCACCCTGAACACACCATCCCCACCGTAAAACACGGTGGTGACAGAATTATGTTGTAGGAATGCTTTTCTTCAGCAGGGACAGGGAAGCTGGTCAGAGTTGATGGGAAGAGGGATGGAGCCAAATACAGGGTGATCTTAGAAGAAAACCTATTAGAGTCTGCAAAAGACTTGAGACTGGGGCGGAGGTTCACCTTCCAGCAGGACAACGACCCTAAACATACAACCAAGGCTACAATGGAATAGTTTAGATCAAAGCGTATTCATGTGTTAGAATGGCCCAGTCAAAGTCCAGACCTAAATCCAACTGAGAATCTGTGACAAGACTTGAAAATTGCTGTTCACAGACGCTCTCCATGCAATCTGACAGAACTTGAGCTATTTTGCTAAGAAGAATGGGCAAAAACGTCACTCTCTAGATGTGCAAAGCTGGTAGAGACATCCCCAAAAAGACTTGCAGCTGTAATTGCAGCGAAAGGTGGTTCTGCAAAGTATTGACTCGGGGGGCCGAATACAAATGCATGCCACACTTTTCACATATTTATTTGTAAAAAAATGAAAACCATTTATCATTTTCCTTCCACTTCACAATTATGTGCCACTTTGTGTTGGCCTATCACATAAAATCCCAATAAAATACATTTACGTTTTTGGTTGTAACATGACAAAATGTGGAAAATTTCAAGGGGTATGAATACTTTTTCAAGGCACTGTAGTGATCTTATGTCTGTATCACTGGCACCAGTGGATTTGTATCCATTTTCCCTTGCATCGAGTGCTTTTATTCTACATATCACTGGCATAGAAAGAGTACTAAAACACTTTTTGTATCAACAATCCCAATCCTGCTATTTTACACCCTATACTTGTATAAAAACCTCATTCTCTGGGGAACATACACAATAGCTGAGTGTTGTCATATGTAGGGTTTGGCAATCCACCTCACGCTCAGTCAAGCACACCTCCCTGTTTCTACCTATCACTTTCACTGTAAGAACTTCTATGAACACGGCAAGGCTTGTTCACAGCACCCAGATTCTCTAGCCTTTTACACACTTGTCTATACTTTTGCTCATGCCAGTGCCCAGTCTACTTTCTCTGCTCACCCTGTCACTAGAGATGTCCCGAACTATTCGCCGGCGAATAGTTCCCGGCGAACATAGCTTGTTCACGTTCGCCGCGGTGGGCGAACATATGCGATGTTCGGTCTGCCCCCTATTCGTCATCATTGAGCAAACTTTGACCCTGTACCTCACAGTCAGCAGACACATTCCAGCCAATCAGCAGCATACCCTCCCTCCCAGACCCTCCCACCTCCTGGACAGCATCCATTTTAGATTAATTCGGAAGCTGCAGTCTTAGTGAGAGGAGGGACAATGTAGCTTCAGCTGATTTAATAGGGAAATCTGTAGCTAGGCCAGTGTATTCAGTGTCCACTCCAGTTCTGAAAGACTCATCTGATCTCTGCTGTTAGGACAGGGTCCTGACAGCACCCCAAAAAGCTCTTTTTAGGGCTAGTACATCAGTCTGCTTTTTTTTTTTTCCTCTGTAATCTAATTGCAGTTGCCTGCCAGCGTGTGTGTATTCAGTGTCCACTCCAGTCCTGAAAGACTCATCTGATCTCTGCTGTAAGGACAGTGTCCTGACAGCACCCCAAAAAGCACTTTTTAGGGCTAGTACATCAGTCTGCTTTTTTTTTTTCTCTGTAATCTAATTGCAGTTGCCTGCCAGCATGTGTGTATTCAGTGTCCACTCCAGTCCTGAAAGACTCATCTGATCTCTGCTGTAAGGACAGCGTCCTGACAGCACCCCAAAAAGCACTTTTTAGGGCTATTACATCAGTCTGCTTTTTTTTTTTCCTCTGTAATCTAAATGCAGTTGCCTGCCAGCGTGTGTGTATTCAGTGTCCACTCCAGTCCTGAAAGACTCATCTGATCTCTGCTGTAAGGACAGCGTCCTGACAGCACCCCAAAAAACACTTTTTAGGGCTAGTACATCAGTCTTCTTTTTTTTTTTCCTCTGTAATCTAAATGCAGTTGCCTGCCAGCGTGTGTGTATTCAGTGTCCACTCCAGTCCTGAAAGACTCATCTGATCTCTGCTGTAAGGACAGCGTCCTGACAGCACCCCAAAAAGCACTTTTTAGGGCTAGTACATCAGTCTGCTTTTTTTTTTCCTCTGTAATGTAATTGCAGTTGCCTGCCAGCGTGTGTGTGTCAGGCTCACAGCGTATACTGTGCCCACTTGCCCAGTGCCACCACTCATATATCTTGTGTCACAGTAGATTACATTAAAAAAAAGTACAACTAAACTAATCTAAAAAAAATGACAGGCAGAGGCAGGCCACCCCGCAGGGGCCGTCGTGGTCGTGGTGCTGTGATTCCCTTTGGCCCTAGAATAATGCCCAGTGTTCAGAGGCCACGTACCCTGAACTCGAAAAGTTCTGGAGGACATAGTTGACTGGCTAACACAGGACACCCAATCTTCTACAGCTTCCGCTCGGAACCTTGACGCACCATCCTCCTCCAGCTCAGCTTCGGGCACCTCTCAAGTTACCACTCGCCCGCCTGCCGCCACCACCAACACTAGCACCACAGCTGCTTCACTTGATCTGTCAGAGGAGTTATTTACACATGAGTTGGAAGAAATGAGTGATGCGCAACCATTATTGCCAGAGGATGTAGATAAAAGGGATATGTCTCAGTCAGGCAGCATTACACACATGAACGTACGGTGTGATGATGATGATGATGATGATGTACCCGCTGCTGCTTCCTTTGCTGAGTTGTCAGATACAAGTGAAGCGGTTGATGATGACGATGTGTCCGTGGATGTCACGTGGGTGCCCGCTCGAAGAGAAGAAGAACAGGGGGAAAGTTCAGATGGGGAGACAGAGAGGAGGAGGAGACGAGTTGGAAGCAGGGGGGGGGTCGTCACAAGGAGCTAGTGGCACAGTAAGACAGCATGTATCGGCACCTGGGGTCAGCCAGACAGCACGCCAATCAACGCATGCTGTTGCCACCACCAGAATGCCGTCATTGCAAAGCTCAGCAGTGTGGCATTTTTTGTGTGTGTGTCTGCCTCTGATAACAGCGATGCCATTTGCAACCTGTGCCAAAAGAAACTGAGTCGTGGGAAATCCAACACCCACCTAGGTACAACTGCTTTGCGAAGGCACATGATCGCACATCACAAACGCCTATGGGATCAACACATGATGACGAGTACAAGCAGCACACAAGCTCAAATCCACCATCCTCCTCCTGGTCCAGCATCTTCAGCCACGTCAACCACTTCTGTCCTCCTTGCCCCTTCTCAACCATCCGCCACTCCGTCTCTCGCCTTGAGCAGTTCCTGCTCATCTGCCCACAGTCAGGTGTCTGTCAAGGACATGTTTGAGCGTAAGAAGCCAATGTCACAGAGTCACCCCCTTGCCTGGCGTCTGACAGCTGGCTTGTCGGAACTCTTAGCCCGCCAGCTTTTACCATACAAGCTGGTGGAGTCTGAGGCCTTCAAAAAATTTGTAGCTATTGGGACACCGCAGTGGAAGGTACCCGGACGAAATTTCTTTTCACAAAAAGGCAATCCCCAACCTGTACTCTATTGTGCAAAAGGAAGTCATGGCATGTCTGGCACACAGTGTTGGGGCAAGGGTCCATCTGACCACTGATACTTGGTCTGCAAAGCACGGTCAGGGCAGGTATATCACCTACACTGCGCATTGGGTAAACCTGCTGACGGCTGCCAAGCGTGTAATGCGTGGCTCTGCAGAGGAGTTGGTGCTGACACCGCCACGACTTGCAGGCAAGCCTCCTCTACTCCTCCTACTCCATCCTCTTCGATAACCTCTTCGGCTGAGTCCTCTTCTGCTGCTGCGTCTTGTTCCACATCATCTGCACCCCCCAGCTCCCCAGGGGCTATTCCACATCCCGGATACGACAGTGTCACGCCGTCTTGGGGTTGACTTGCCTGAAAGCAGAGAGTCACACCGGACCAGCACTCCTGTCCGCCCTGAACGCACAGGTGGATCAGTGACTGACTCCGCACCAACTGGAGATTGGCAAAGTGGTGTGTGACAATGGAAGCAATTTGTTGGCGGCATTGAATTTGGGCAAGTTGACACATGTGCCGTGCATGGCACATGTGTTGAATCTGATTGTACAACGCTTTGTGCATAAGTACTCAGACTTACAGGACGTCCTCAAGCAGGCCAGGAAGGTGTGTGGCCATTTTAGGCGTTCCTACACGGCCATGGCGCACTTTTCAGATATCCAGCGGCGAAACAACATGCCAGTGAGGCGCTTGATTTGCGACAGCCCGACACGTTGGAATTCAACACTCCTAATGTTCGACCGCCTGCTCCAACAAGAAAAAGCCATCAACGAGTATTTGTATGACCGGGGTGCTAGGACAGCCTCTGCGCAGCTGGGAATTTTTTTGCCACGTTACTGGACGCTCATGCGCAATGCCTGTAGGCTCATGCGTCCTTTTGAGGAGGTGACAAACCTAGTCAATCGCACTGAAGGCACCATCAGCGACATCATCCCATTTGTTTTCTTCCTGGAGCGTGCCCTGCGAAGAGTGCTGGATCAGGACGTAGATGAGCGTGAAGAGGAAGAGGAAGAGTTGTGGTCACCATCACCACCAGAAACAGCCTTATCAGCATCGCTTGCTGGACCTGAGGCAACGCTGGAAGAGGAGTCTGAGGAAGAGGAGTCAGAGGAGGAATGTGGCTTTGAAGAGGAGGAGGAAGACCAACCACAGCAGGCATCCCAGGGTGCTCGTTGTCACCTATCTGGTACCCGTGGTGTTGTACGTGGCTGGGGGGAAGAACAGACCTTCAGTGAGATCAGTGAGGACGAGGAACGGGACATGAGTAGCTCGGCATCCAACCTTGTGCAAATGGGGTCTTTCATGCTGTCGTGCCTGTTGAGGGACCCTCGTATAAAAAGGCTGAAGGAGAACGACCTGTACTGCTTGGCCACGCTACTAGACCCCCGGTATAAGCAGAAAGTGCCTGAAATGTTACCGAATTACCGGAAGTCGGAAAGGATGCAGCAGTTCCAAAATAAATTAAAAAGTATGCTTTACACAGCGTATAAGGGTGATGTCACAGCACAACGGGAATCTAACAGGGGAAGAGGTGAAAGTAATCCTCCTCCTACCACGACCACGCCGGCAAGGACAGGACACTTTACAGACGTGTTGTTGATGGAGGACATGCGGAGCTTTTTAAGTCCTATGCATCGCCACAGCCCTACGGGGTCCACCCTCAGAGAATGATTTGACCGACAGGTAGCAGACTACCTCGCCTTAACTGCAGATATCGACACTCTGAGGAGCAATGAACCCCTTGACTACTGGGTGTGCAGGCCTGAGCTATCCCAATTTGCGATAGAACTTCTGGCCTGCCCCGCTTCAAGTGTCCTTTCAGAAAGGACCTTCAGTGCAGCAGGAGGTATTGTCACTGAGAAGAGAAGTCGCCTAGGACAAAAAAGTCTAGATTACCTCACCTTTATTAAGATGAATGAGGCATGGATCACGAAGGGACTGACAGTGGGCGATACATTTGACTAAAAAAGGCCTGATGAGATGAGCTGCCTTGGGCTAAAAATGGTCCACACGCTACTGTATTTTATCTCTGCGTGCCGGATGACTTGCGTGACTTGTCCGCCACCAACTAGGGTTCAAGCCTGTCAGGTCACCTGTAGCCAGATGACAGATGCACACCATAGGAGGACAGGAGTGCACCACAAGATAGTGAACCCTATGGCTGACTGCTGCGGATAGGAAACTTGGTGGTTGTGGAAAGCGGGACCAGAGGAGCACAAACGGAATCCACAGGAAGCTAGAGCCGAGATTCCCCAGGGCGCGGAGTCTAAGACCCAGCAGGTCTTCACCAGAGCCTCTAGTGGTGAGGATGTTGGGCTGCAGCTAGGTCCAGGTCGCGGCCCCTAGAGTCTCCTAGCTCGCGCCCCGTAGGGTAAGGGGGAAAGAGGGGAAGCAGCAACACAGGATACAAGAATAGCAAAGGACAAGCCGAAGGTCAAGGGTCACAAGCAGACAAGGATAAACTAAGGACAAGCTGAAGGTCAAGGGTCACAAGCAGACAGGGATAGTCAGGAATAAGCCAATATCGTAACAGAGAGACAGACGTAGCACACGGCAGGCAGGAACCCAAACACACAATGCTTAACAAACACGTTGATCAGCAAAGCAGGCTTGCAGTGCACAGGTTAATATAGTGTTCTGTGATAGGGCCTGGGGTGGAGTCAGGCTGGGAGGAGATTATAAAGGAAGCCAGGTGAAGGGGTCTGGCCTCTAAGATGAACACATGAGGAGGAAAGGTAAGATGGCAGACAGACATTAGTGCATATCCATGACAAAGCCGGAATGTTTTAGGCACTGGCGTTGCAAGGCAGGTGCGGGGGGTGCGGGTCGCACCCGGGTGACACCCGCCAGAGGGGTGACACCATCACGGCGCTGGATTGAGAGAGGCACCGCGGCTCTCTCCTTTTCCTCCTTCCCCTGCGCACTCCAGAATCTCCTTCGCTCCCCGCAATGTTCGGGGAGGGAGGAGGAATTGTGTTGTGAGGCAGACAGTGCCATAGTCCAGTGCACAGCGCCCGGCACTGCAATCCGCCTATTGACGCTCAGGCAGGTGGGGAGAGGTGCCGGCTCACAACAAATACATTCCTCAGACCGATGGAGCCTAGTCTCCTCCTCCTCCACACTGACAGTATATTCACAACAGGAGGAGGAACGTCCATGTGGACAGAGCGCGCTGATCTGAGGTCTGTGACTGTAGGGAGAGAGGAGATATAGGGGGGGGGGGTTACATTAGGGAGATTGCAGGTGGGGGGGGGATTACATTAGGGAGATTGCAGGGGGGGTTACATTAGGAGGAATACAGGGGGGGTTACATTAGGAGGAATTGCACAGGGGGGATTACATTAGGGAGATTGCAGGGGGGGGTTAAATTAGGAGCAATTGCACAGGGGGGGTTACATTAGGGGGAATACAGGGGGGTTACATTAGGGGGAATACAGGGGGGTTACATTAAGGGGATTGCACAGGGGGGTTACATTAGGGGATTGCACAGGGGGGTTACATTAGGGGGATTGCACGGGGGGGTTACATTAGGGGGAATACAGGGGGGGTTACATTAGGAGGAATTGCACAGGGGGGATTACATTAGGGAGATTGCAGGGGGGGGGGTTAAATTAGGAGCAATTGCACAGGGGGGTTACATTAGGGGGAATACAGGGGGGTTACATTAGGGGGAATACAGGGGGGTTACATTAAGGGGATTGCACAGGGGGGTTACATTAGGGGATTGCACAGGGGGGTTACATTAGGGGGATTGCACGGGGGGGGTTACATTAGGGGGAATACAGGGGTTACATTAGGGGATTGCATGGGGGGGTTACATTAGGGGGAATACAGGGGGGTTACATTAGGGGATTGCACGGGGGGGTTACATTAGGGGATTGCACAGGGGGGTTACATTAGGGGATTGCACGGGGGGGGTTACATTAGGGGATTGCACGGGGGGGTTACATTAGGGGATTGCACAGGGGGGTTACATTAGGGGGATTGCACAGGGGGGTTACATTAGGGGGAATACAGGGGGTTACATTAGGGGGAATGAACAGGGGGGTTACATTAAGGGGATTGCATTGGGGGGTTAAATTAGGGGGATTTCAGGGGGCTTACATTAGGGAGGTTGTACGGGGGGGATGTGACATTAGGGGGATTACACAGGGGTTCCATTAGGGGGATTACACGGGGGTTCCATTAGGGGGATTACACGGGGGTTCCATTAGGGGGATTACACAGGGGTTCCATTAGGGGGATTACACGGGGGTTCCATTAGGGGGATTACACGGGGGTTCCATTAGGGGGATTACACGGGGGTTCCATTAGGGGGATTACACAGGGGTTCCATTAGGGGGATTACACAGGGGTTCCATTAGGGGGATTACACAGGGGTTCCATTAGGGGGATTACACAGGGGTTCCATTAGGGGGATTACACAGGGGTTCCATTAGGGGGATTACACGGGGGTTCCATTAGGGGGATTACACGGGGGAGAGCTGTGCTGATGTGCTAGAATGCTCAGTGCCCCGGGTGGCTCAATGAACTGGGGGGGGGGGTGACACCAAATTTTACCGCACCAGGTGACACCAACCCTAGTGACGCCACTGGTTTTAGGGAACTTTCTGCCTGGAAAACATCAATTTTTCTGGCCGCTGCTACAGCAGCGGCTGCAACAATACCTAATTTTTCAGGCATGTGTACATGCCTAAATTTTCTGGCCTCTGGTGCTGCACTGTGGCTGCAAAAACAAAACAAAAAAAAAAGCACATACATGTGTCAATTCCCCTTCGTGATCGTTACCTTGTTGTGGTGACTGGTGAAGGGGCTTGCGTATCACAATGAAGCGACCACCTCTATGAGTGTGTTGGCAATGGCAATGTTGGCACACCCCAGATGATAGGTCGTTGCTTCATTGTGAACAGACCAAAAGCGATCGGCTGGATAATTTTGCATAGAAAAAACATTAATTTTCTTTGTGATCATCTAAGGTGATCATTAAAGCCTTGCGGTTGTGCAAATGGACTGTTTGCGGTTGTTTGCGGTGCGTTAAACGGGGAGTTTGGTCTGTCAGAGTTTGGTCTGTCACTGTGAAGCGGGCGTAACCCTTACACTACCTGATCGATACAACATCATACCTGATGTTTTAAAGCACATTATTCCAAACAATTTAGGAATGTTAGGTGATTTATGCCCTTTATGGATTAAAACCTGACTCTGCGTCAACTACGTCATTTTCCATGGGAGTTTTGCCATGGATCCCCCTCCGGCATGCCACAGTCCAGGTGTTAGTCCCCTTGAAACAACTTTTCCATCACTATTGTGGCCAGAAAGAGTCCCTGTGGGTTTTAAAATTTGCCTGCCTATTGAAGTCTATGGCGGTTCGCCCCGGTTCGCCCGTTCGCGAACATTTGCGGAAATTCGCGTTCGCCGTTCGCAAACGGAAAATTTTATGTTCGCGACATCACTACCTGTCACTCACACTGCTGTAATCATTCACTGCACTCTCCACTTTGCACTCTCCACTTTGCATTCTCTTCCATTGCCCTTATCATTTACTTCTGTTTCCTACTGCTTCATCACTCACTACTTTTCGATTGCTCCTCCTTTTCAGTGCACTTGTATCCCTGCTCCCAATGCCAAATACTGACTTTACAGAATCTGTTTTTTAAGTATATCCTGTTTGTTTCATTGATCTAATATGAAAAAGTTGGCATGCTAAGTTTTCAGCAAAAGAGAAATCTCTGATCAGGAGTATAAATATACAGTATAGGCCAGTCAAAGCTTGGACAGGGGTCCTCCCTTACTGCCTATTCCCATAAAAATGTATATGTCTCCATTATTACCCTATTCTTGACTGTCCTCTTACTATCCCCCGATATTAAAAATCCCAGAACATACCAAGTAGGGATGAGCCGAACAACCCCCAGTTCGGTTCGCATCAGAACATGCGAACAGGCAATAAATTTGTTCGAACATCCGAACACCGTTAAAGTCTATGGGACATGACATGAAAAATCGAAAGTGCTAATTTTAAAGGCTTATATGCAAGTTATTGTCATAAAAAGTGTTTGGGGACCCGGGTCCTGCCCCAGGGGACATGTATCAATGCAAAAGAAAGTTTTAAAAATGGCAGTTTTTTCGGGAGCAGTGATTTTAATAATGCTTAAAGTGAAACAATAAAAGTGAAATATTCCTTTAAAATTCGTACCTGGGGGGGGGGTGTATAGTATGCCTGTAAAGTAGCGCTTGTTTCCCGTGCTTAGAACTGTCCCTGCACAAAATGTCATTTCTGAAGGAAAAAAAGTCATTTAAAAGTACTTGCGGCTGTAGTGAATTGTCGGCTCCCGGCAATACAGAGAAAAGTAATTGAAAGTCATTGATAAGAAAAAAAGAAAATGCGTGGGGGTCCCCCCAAATTCAATTACCAGGCCCTTCAGGTCTGGTTTGGATATTAAGGGGAACCCTGTGCCAAATAAAAAAAAAATGACGTGGGGTTCCCCCCAAATATCCATACCGGACCCTTATCCGAGCACGCAACCTGGCAGGCCGCAGGAAAAGAGGGGGGGCGAGAGAGCGCCCCCCCTTCTGAACCGTACCAAGCCACATGCCCTCAACATGGGGAGGATGCTTTGGGGTCTGGACCCCAAAGCACCATGTCCCCATGTTGATGGGGACAAGGGCCTCATCTCCACAACCCTTGCCCGGTGGTTGTGGGGGTCTGTGGGCGGGGGGCTTATCAGGGGGCTTACCGGGGGCTTATCAGAATCTGGAAGACCCCTTTAACAAAGGGGACCACCAGATCCCGGCTCCTCCTATGTGAATTGGTAAGGGGTACATTGTACTGTACAGATTGCGATAAGCCCCCAACCCGCAGACCCCCACAACCACTGGGCAAGGGTTGTGGGGATGAGGCCCTTGTCCCCATCAACATTGGAACATGGTGCTTTGGAGTCCAGACCCCAAAGCATCCTTCCCATGTTGAGGGCATGTGGCCTGCTACAGTTCAGGAGGGGGGGCGCTCTCTCATCACCCCCTCTTTTCCTCTTTTATCAGCCACAGCAGAGAAAGTAAATTTTTGAGGACCAATCTCAGCTACAGCCCCCCCCCCTTTTCTTGGCTAGGTGTAGGTGCTATTAGCTAAGAGATTACATACATTCTATTTTTCCTTCTTGGCACCACTAATTATAATGCATGTAGGCACTATGTATGTATGCACTAATTATATTGCAATAATGTACTACAAAGCTGTGTGTGTTGCATATCCCAGTCAAATAAAAATTTTGTAAAGTGCTAATGAATACAACACAAGAGAAGACAGGACTATTTTTCAACTGTTCTTTCTGAGACAACCATTAGTAAATGCTCTTTCTGTTACATGAACTTTTCCCAATTCCCTTAGGGCACTCATGAGCACACATTCCCAATATGATCTGAATATTCCTAATAAACTCCAGAAAAAGAAGCATCTTGCTTGCATGAGATTTAGCTGCTTTAATTTACTAGAATGCAGTTTTATATAAAATACCACTTTATAACTTTGTAAAGAATACTGGGTACGGAAAAATAAATACTCTGAAGAGTTTAGATGTTTATTTTATTACTGCAATGCATTCAGACTGCATATACAGTAATACACATGGCTTTTTTTTTTCTTTTTTTTTATCAGCCAAGTGCTGCAGAAAGGTTTTTAAAAAATTGTACTGCGAGCACATAAGAATGTTGGGACTGTGGCTCTCACACACCCAGCTCTCCTGCAATCTGATGCATCCACTGATGCTGCTATAATCATTCGAGCTCCCTGAGATGCTGCCTTTGATTAGGCAGTGTTCACGGGACGTGTTGAAGCGCTGGGCTGCATCTTGAGCATGAGACTTTAAATATTATACATTTAAGGATGTACTGATTAATACAAAACTGTAATTTTATTTTATTTATTTTTATTACAACATTTTTTGGATTACAATTGTAAGATTACAAGGTACCAAATAAAAAAATATATGCTTATTTCTGCTTCTGCCTTTTCAGAGTTCCCATGGATGCAGAAATGATGCGAGGAGAGATAACTGCATAGTAAGTGAATGGTCTATAGATGTTTATATATATATATATATATATATATATATATACAGTATATATACATATATATATATAAATTTATATATATATATATATATATATATATATATATATATATATATATATATATATATATACCATACCAGGCCCCTATCCTTGTGAACTTCTGGTATGGATGTCAAGGGGGACCCCATGCAACAAAAAAAAAGAAGTAAGGTCCCCAATGGGGCACCTGGTAGAGCACCTTGTTGCCATGTTGATGAGGACAAGTGCCTCTTTCACTCAACTTTCAGACTGAATTGGCAGCTCATCCCTAGTGCAGTACAATTATTAGAAGATGTGTGCTTATTTAACAGTTAGGCTACTTTCACACTGAGGCGCTGGATGCGCTGGCGGTATAGCGGCGCTATTTTTAGCGCCGCTATACCGTTTTTTTTGCCGCGATTTGCGGGCGCTAGCGGGGGTATTTTAACCCACGCTAGCGGCCGAAAAAGGGTTAAAAACGCCCGCAATAACGCCTCTTTGAGGCGTTTTGCGGGCGTATTAGAGGCGCTACCCCATTGATTTCAATGGGCAGGGGCGCTACAGGAGTGCTATTTTTAGCGCTCCTATTGCGCCTCAAAGATGCGGCTTGCAGGAGTTTTTTGAGCCTCCTGCAAGCGCAACGCTCCAGTGTGAAAGCCCTCGGGCTTTCACATTGGATAGTATTGAGAGGCTTTTTTGGGGCGTATTGCAGGCGCTATTTAGAGTGCAATAGCGCCTGCAAAGCGCCTCAGTGTGAAAGGGGCCTTATTGCTGTATGGCACTACAGGTCCCATAAATGTAAACGACTGCAAAGTTCTTAAGCAGAAGCAAAGGATTGCCTGCTTCATGTCACATATTGTAGTTACCTAAACTGATTGTAAAAAAAGGCAATGTTTCATCAAGTTCAACCAAACAACAAAAAAAGGATTAAAAACCTGCATCCTCAGAACCCTAAGGGCTTGTTCACAATTTTCGTGTTCCGGAGGCGGTTTTGTAAACACATGTAGACATGGTTTTGATGCCTTTTTAATGTTTCAATGATTTCCAGTGCCTTTTTTTCCCTTTTTTTGACACTTAAATTATTATTTTTTTACTAGGACAATTGTGCATTATCGTGTGTTTAAATGTTTATATTTTCATGCGTTCTGGATGAAAAAAATGCAGCAGGTTTTACTTTTGTTGAAAGTACTGGAACTGATTGCACTGGTGTGAACTAGGGCCATTGGAATACATTGCAAACGCTGTGAACCAGCCCTACAGGAAAGTAAACCCTTTGTCCAATTTTGAACAAACAGGAAATCAATACCCTTGTGAATCCCCAATCAGATACTCCCTGGAACAGGAATCTACTATTTTTTAAATCATAACCATTTGAGAATTTTGAATGTAAGAGATACATCTTAAAAAACTTCAACAAATTATTTAAGATGCATCTCTTACATCCAGCTTCTCTCCTTCTGCACTAGTACCCCACAACTATTACTGGCAATTACCGAATGTCAAAATGGCATGCATTTGCTTTGTAGTACATAGCACAAATGAAAATGTGAAAATTCAGCCGCTGCTGTGTAAAATGACATTGAAAAAATACAAAAGATCAATATATCCACTTGCCGACTCACCACAGTACATATACTGCAGCGGAGCAGCACGTGCAGGCACTATCAGGTACATGTATATTATTGTGCCTGCTTGGGTTTATAAGCTGGCTGCGCATTCGGCAGCCTGAGCATCATGTGACTGCAATGCAATCACATGATCACAATGTAAACAAAGCTGGTATGAATGAATCTCATTCATAACAGCTCTGCTTCCTATACCAGTGAGCTGTGATTGGCCCACAGCTATCACATGGTACCTGTGCCAATCACAGCCAATCACAGCACCCTGTACCATGTAATAAGCTGTAGGCAATCACTAGTAATCACAGCTGTCAATAATGTAACCCATTCATGACAGTTGAAAATGTTGCTGTTACAAAGATCATCAATGAAACAATAATCAAAGTGTAAAAAAAAAACAAAAAAACTGATCACCCTAAAGAGTAATACCGTGTTACTGTGGTGACATTGAACTACTCCGATTAAAGTAAAAACAGAAGAAAATGTTAAAAAGGAGAAAATAATAAAAATAAAATAAATACATTTTATTTAATTTCTTAGTTTTCCCCAAAATTATGACAGAAATATACAACTTCAAAAAAACTCGCCATGCCTTTTACTACATGCCTTAGACTGTCTACTTTGCAAAAACGTGTATTCTTACCGACCTGACATTTTAGGGGCCTCGAGAAATGAGATCGGCCATCAGTACATCGGGATTGATCAATTTTCAAACATACTATATCATAGTTTATAGATGCTATAACTTTAACGCAAAATTAATATACACTTATAGGGATTTTGGTTACATTTTGGTCTAAATTTGAAGACTTTTTTTTATTGAATATGTTTTATAACAGAAAGTAGAAAATGTTTTGGTTTTTTTTTTCAAAATTTTTGGTCTTTTTTGTTATTATAATAAAAAATAAAAACCCAGTGGTGATCAAATACCTTCAAACTCTATTTGTGTGAAAAAAATATATATAATTTTAATTTGCATACAGTGTTGCATGACCACAATTACCAGTTAAAGTAGCGCAGTGCCGAATAGCAAAAATTGGCCTGGTCATGAGTAAAACCTTCTGGAGCTTAAAGTGGATGTATACCCACTCTCACGATTGATAAACTACTGCTGTAGTGCTTATCTCTAAGGATATACATGCCTCCTGCATGCATCCTTACCTGTCAAATATCTCCCCCTTTTCTGTTTGTAGCCCTGGAAAACTCTGGACTCTGTGGGTGGGTCTGTTGTCCGGAGCTTGGTGGGTGGAGTTGTGACATCAGTGGACTGCCCACCCACCTCTACACTCCCCTTGGCAACATACACTGAGCAAAATTATAAACGCAACACTTTTGTGTTTGCCCCTATTTATCATGAGTTGAACGCAAAGATCTATGACTTTTTCTATGTACACAAAAGGCCTATTTCTCTCAAATATTGTTCACAAATCTGTTTAAATCTGTGTAGCGGGGTCTTTAAATTTAGTTGGGGTACACCTGGGGGTAGTGTGACCCAGGTGTGTAATTGTGAAAGGTTCTGGACCCCTTTGTAATTCGTGGAGGATTGGGTGGTGTATTATTCTCCTTGGCCTGTGGGTGGTGAGGTACCTACGGGCTCAAGGTAGAATCACTGCCGCAGTGCTACCCTTTTTGTCCCTTTCCGGAGATGGTACGGCTGGGGCGGGGAACCCGCCGTGGTGTTGATGGGAGGAGATAAAAGGGGAGACGCCCTCGCCACGGGGTCTTCGAGGATTTTCTCTTCACGCACCCAGGCACCTTAGGCCTGGGTGCGGGCGGTTCAAGGTTCCGGCCCAGGCGCCCTAGGCCTGACCGGAACGAAGTTGGGGTCCATCCCAGGCACCTTCAGCCTGGGGTGAGGTACTATAATCGTAGGCCTGGGGCCCAGTAACTTCGACTGGGTCCCGCGAGGGTGAAGTGATCCGAGGGTGCC
This sequence comes from Rana muscosa, assembly GCA_029206835.1. Lineage (NCBI taxonomy): Eukaryota > Metazoa > Chordata > Amphibia > Anura > Ranidae > Rana > Rana muscosa. Next base: position 486,857,499 of record CM055116.1, on the reverse strand, counting down.
GCCTTGCGAGGGGACCCGCATCTGAGGTGAGGAGGCCGGGGAGGTCACCCGTCCGGAGATTCCGGAGCAGCATTAACCCAGTGACGGATGGGCCTTCGGTAACTCCCTTAGAGGGACATCTTCCCCTGATAGGGGCCGCAGCGCAGCGAAGGTACTCCCATCTATGTTCTATGGAGTTGCTGGTAGAGACTCACAAGTTCTATGTTCTGTGCTAAGCAAAGTTGCTATAACCCCTGGTGAAACCACAGGGGTTTAGATTGAAATCAGGATAGTACCTCGACCTGCTCATCCCACCGTTTGCGCTATGTTATGGGTCGCAACCAGTCGACTGCGAAAGGACTGTTTGTTGTGGAAATATAATAAACAAGTGTTGGACCCTGCATCGGTGTATGGACTCTGGTTAATGGGAGCAAGGGAGGTTTCAGCATAGCAGGACTGAGCTTCATAACTAACACACATTGGCCCGAGGAATATACTGATACTGGCCTTCACCTCACCCACAGCTATGGGGAGGACATGGGCCGTAGCGCATCTCACCCTGTCGTGTGACATACCCCTAGCAAAAGGAGATGGGGTGAGGCCGCTACACGTGGGGGCTCGCGAGTCCGGGATAAAATGTGTGTTGACTTTGAAATTTGAAATGGCTGTGTCTGGACTTTGCTGCCTGGAGGAGGTCCGAGCAGGTCGGCCATGTGATTGGCCAAAGTGCGTCCCTGTGCTCGAAGTTGTGGAAATGACCCCAAGACGGGAAAGGCCCATGCAGAAAGAGCGGGAAGAGGGAAAAGCCCAGCCGTGTGACGTACTACATGTGGGGGTGTTTGCTGCACTGCGCCATGAGGCACCCCATGACTGCGCAATTCGTGGGCTGGGACTGTGGTGGTGGTTGGAGGTGTCGGGGGTCCACTGGAGGTGGAGCCCGCAAGGGAGGGTAGTTCTCCGTCTACTAAAGACTACCTTCCCGCCGAGATGTATGACACCTCCGACCTGGAATCGCTGTCGGACTGTGGGGATGACAGGGAAATAGATGAACTGTTTCACCGGAAGGGCTGGGACAAAGGCCCGCTACCTGTGCTAGGCAAACCGCAGGATTCCCCTATGTCTATAGAAGACAGCACGCCCCGGGCGCAGGCTCCGGAGCTCAGGAGGGAGTCTAGTCCTCCGACTGACTTTCCACATTCCACAACATCACCTGCTTTGGTTGTGGGGATGCAGCGCGCGTCATTGCGTGCGCCAAAGGCAAAGCCACCCGAGGTAGTGAAGGTACCTCGGCACCCGGAGGCCATCGTGCAGCCGGGAGAAGGTGAGCGGGATGTCATGCCTCCTTTGGCCAGATTGCAACGACTTTTCTCCCAGAGAGTCGCCCGTGAGTACGGATGGGAGTATCCCTACTTGCCTCGGGACTTACTTTACGAAGTTGAAGTCCTGCGACAGAGATGGTACGACGAATTTGTCTGGGAGAAGCTCAAAGTGCCTCAGGCCCGGCGATACTTGTCCTGTTCAGCGCCTGTGTCCAAGAAATTCAAGGACTGCAGAGCGGATTGGAAGTTGGGGCGCCATATTCATGCTGATAAAGTGCTTATCTGCAGAAAGGAGGGAGAGGATGTTGAATATTCAGTCAAAGTGTTTGATAAGCATCTGAAGCCGTTGTTCTTACCTGATCCGAGGTTTTACTTGTGAGGAGAGACTCATGAGTATGTTTTCAGCTACAAATTTTCCTGGAAGAGCCTTTGCTAGAACGTCTGAACAATACCCTGTTTTTTTATTTGGGTTTTTTTTTCTTCCCACTCTCTTTTTCTATGAATCAAGGACAGACTTTGGGGTAGAATTAGTGTAGGGACGCATGAAGAGTGAAGGAGCACCAAGTGTCATTACCGCGGCGCTGTCACCAGGTGGCAGTGTTGTGCAACGTTTGTTTGTTTTTCTGCACACTTTTACACCACACTCATTGGAGCAAATGGGTCCCTCGGCTGATGGACTCATTCATTCCAAATTTTCACATAATGTTAGGATGTTGTCTGTTTTTTTTTTGTTTCCCTTCTGCAGGAGATTCGTCGGTCAAGACTACTGAGTATGGGGTGGTTCTTAGACAGTGACGGGAGGGATTGTATATGTGTACATGATAGATGTTTTATACAAAAGTTTTATTGTTTGATTGTTCCCTTTCCCCTTGAGCAGGTCTTGGCACACATGGGATTAAAAAATTTTAGGGATAGCCTCTGAGGCTCGCTTCATGTCACTACTCCTTGGGAGACATGGGTTTGCACCAGACGCTGGGGACCAGCGTCAAATCACAGGGGGGAGTGTGTAGCGGGGTCTTTAAATTTAGTTGGGGTACACCTGGGGGTAGTGTGACCCAGGTGTGTAATTGTGAAAGGTTCTGGACCCCTTTGTAATTCGTGGAGGATTGGGTGGTGTATTATTCTCCTTGGCCTGTGGGTGGCGGGGTACCTACGGGCTCAAGGTAGAATCACTGCCGCAGTGCTACCCTTTTTGTCCCTTTCCGGAGATGGTACGGCTGGGGCGGGGAACCCGCCGTGGTGTTGATGGGAGGAGATAAAAGGGGGAGACGCCCTCGCCACGGGGTCTTCGAGGATTTTCAAAAGGAGATGGGGTGAGGCCGCTACATCTGTGTTAGTGAGCACTTCTCCTTTGCCAAGATAATCCATCCACCTCCCAGGTGTGGCATAACAAGAAGCTGATTAGAAAGCATGATTATTGCACAGGTGTGCCTTAGGCTGGCCACTATAAAAGGCCACTCTAAAATGTGCAGTTTTACTGTATCGTGGGGGGGGGTTCGGGGGGTCTGAAAACCAGTCAGTATCTGGTGTGACCACCATTTGCCTCACGCAGTGCAGCACATCTCCTTTGCATAGAGTTGATTGGGTAGTTGATTGTGGCCTGTGGAATGTTGGTCCGTTCCTCTTCAATGGCTGTGGGAAGTTGCTGGATATTGTCAGGAACTTGAACACACTGTCGTGTACGCTGATCCAAAGCATCCCAAACATGCTTAATGGGTGACATGTCCGGTGAGTATGCTGGCCATGCAAGAACTGGGATGTTTTCAGCTTCCAGGAATTGTGTACAGATCCTTGCAACATGGGGCTGTGCATTATCATGCTGCAACATGAGGTGATGGTCGTGAATGAATGGCACAACAATGGGCCTCAGGATCTCGTCACAGTATTTCTGTGCATTCAAAATGCAACCAATAAAATGCACCTGTGTTTGTTGTCCATAGCATACGCCTGCCCATACCATAACCCCCCCTCCCCCCGCCACCATGGGCCACTCGATCCACAATGTTGACATCAGCAAACCGCTCACCAACACAACGCAATACATGCTGTCTGCCATCTGCCCTGTACAGTGAAAACTGGGATTCATCCGTGAAGAGAACACCTCTCCAAAGTGCCAGATACCATCGAATGTGAGCATTTGCCCACTCAAGTCGGTTACGACGACGAACTGTAGTCAGTTCGAGACCCCGATGAGGACAACGAGCATGCAGATGAGCTTCCCTGAGATGGTTTCTGACAGTTTGTGCAGAAATTCTTTGGTTATGCAATTTGATTGTTGCAGCAGCTGTCCGGGTGGCTGGTCTCAGACGATCTTGGAGGTGAAGATGCATGATGTGGAGGTCCAGAACAGACCTGGAACGTTATGCCCAGCATTAAAGAGGAGGGCCTACATGACTGAGTTTGCAGTCCAGGCTGTTGCTAGGCAGTTTAGAGGTCCAATTGATTGGACGGTAGAAAGGTGTGGCGGGGTGGGTCAGGGTGGGGCATTAGGGGTTTAGTAATTAGTGGGAGTTGACTGTGGATAAGTCTGAGAGGTGGAGCCTTGGAGAAACTTTCCCTCCCTCCCTCCCCTATTTTTTACTATTGTCTGTAGTGCATTTCCATGGTTTCTTTCCTGTTGCTCTCTTGGGGGCAGTTGTGTTCCTGGGTTACACTTTTTGCATGTGGGATAGCGGTGTCGTAGCTGGGGGCAGGGGTTCTAGGCTTTTGAAGGTCAGCATGGTCAAATTGTCTGTGGAGAATTTTGGGTTGGGCCCATCTTTGGTATGTGTTCCTTCCCGTAGATGTGACGTCAGTATGGTGATATTAGTACTGGGGCTGTATCGGGTGGTAATGTGGTAACTAATTGTCCCAGAGTCGGTGTAATTGCGGCTGGGGGCCGTGGTAAGGGACTTGGTGTTTGATACAGCCGATTCGGTAGACCATGCTTGCCTCCAAATACCTGGATTTAAGATAGTCAGTATTATACAGTTAGTGAAAAAGTTAATCTTTCAGGAAATGAAAAAGATACATTTGTTGGATTGTTTGTTGTTAATAAAATGGCGGCTATGGCCGTTTAAATTCCAACTAAGGTGGTTGTGTTTTATTTACATAAGGTGGGTAAGGCGCAAAATTATGTTTTGGTCTTGTCAGCCAACAGATCCGCAATACTTCAGTCATGGGCTGGTGTGGTTACACGTGGTCTGCGGTTGTGAGGCCAGTTGGATGTACTGCCAAATTCTCTGGAACGCTTTTGGAGATGGCTTATGGTAGAGAAATGAACATTCAATTCAAGGGCAAGAGCTCTCGTGGACATTCCTGCAGTCAGCATGCTAATTACACGCTCCCTCAAGACTTACAACATCTGTGGCTTTGTGCTGTGTGATAAAACTGCGCATTTTAGATCAGCCTTTTATTGTGGCCAGCCTAAGGCACACCTGTGCAATAATCATGCTCTCTAATCAGCATCTGGATATGCCACACCTGTGAGGTGGATGGATTATCTTGACAAAGGAAAAGTGCTCACTAACACAGAAATAGACAGATTTGTGAACAATATTTGTGAGAAATAGGCCTTTTGTGTACATAGACAAAGTTGTAGATCTTTGTGTTCAGCTCATGATAAATAGGGGCAAACACAAAAGTGTTGCGTTTATAATTTTTCTCAGTGTATATTTTCTCCTGTGTATTTTTTATGCCGCGTACACACGATCGTGATTCACGGCGGTTAAAAAATCGCCGTGAATGATGACATGAAAAACGAGGGAACGGCTTGTTCCCCCACACACCCGTCATTTTTTCTCTTGTCGAGAAAAACGACCGTGTGTAGGCTCCGTGGCAGTGTTTCCCTATGGGAAACTATGGGAAAACTGCCACGGAAAAAATGACGGGAAAAACGATGAGAAAAATTAGAGCATGTTCTAATTTTTCTCGTCGTTTTTAATGCCGTTTTTCACGTCGGGAAAAATGACAAAGACCACACACGGTCGTTTTTCTTGTTGAAAAAAAAAAATTTATTTTTCACGACGTGAAAAATGATCGTGTGTACGCGGCATGACACTGCACTTCTGCTATGATCACTAACATTCAGTTAAACCCTGGAAAGTCACCACATGACTTCAGCATGCCCAATCATGCTGAGGTGTGGAGCAGCCAATCCTGGGAGAGCTGGCGAAGAAAAGAGATGGGATGTGAAGTACACAGAATGCCTCTCTGGAAAAAAAAATTATATTATTAAAATAATTTTTTAATCACTTTTTGGGAACCAGTGACACTAATACAGTGATCAGTGCTAAAACAAAATGCACTGTCACTGTACTAATGACACTGGCTGGGAAGGGGTTAACATTAGGGGTGATCAAAGAGTTAACTGTGTGCCTAACCAGTGTTTTACTACACTGTGGGAGGTGGTTTTACTAGGGTAAGAGATGAAAGGTATTCCCTACTTTGCTGAGACACACATTTCATCTCTTCCCTCCTGTCAGAATGGTGATCTGCCTTGTTTATATAGGCAGATTGCCATTCTGCCTCTCTGCCTGATGATCGGCGTGTCCCAGTGGACATCGAGTCACGGCAGGAGCGAGCCACCGGTGGCCCCTACCCTGGAAATTTCGGATTACATATATATATACATGATCCTGCGCAGAGGTTCCTCCCTTTATTAAAGTGGTTGTACACCCTGTACAACCACTTTCACCTACAGGTAAGCCTAGATTAAGGCTTACCTGTAGGTGCTGGAAATATCTCCTAAACCTACACGGCAATGTCTTCTGCAAATGCGCTGTTGTATTCGGCTCATGCGCACTTTAGACAGGGCACGCTGTACTGTTTCTAGCTGGGGTCAGGGCGTGATTGGTGGCTCCCATGCGCATGCGTGCGAGTGACATCACGCGACTCCGGCCAGTCACAGAGCCGGAGTTCGCGGCCCCGGAAGGAAGAGGGGTGAAGAATGGACGCTTCTTGCAACAGGGGACAGCGGTGACATCGCAGGCTTCGGTTTCAGGTAAGTGACATGTGACGGACTGGAGTTTATATGGTCACAAAACAGACACCCCAAAGCAAAGTACATATTCATTTATTTTATTTTATTTCTAGCAAAGAATTACCTTCCTGCTATTCTATCAAGAACCAGTAGATGGCAGAGAAGGTACACAAACAGAGTTTATATAAGGCCACCCACCATGTGACTGGAGTCAAACTATCTCCAGCCATAAAACCCAGTGGTCTTGTCTCATGATGTTTGTGTGATTCTTTGCAGGTATGTACTCTAAATTGTTCCTAATCTGCATTAAATTATAATAGAAATATTCTTAAACATCTGGAGCAGATGCAGGGAAAGTTCCAGCAGACTGTATTCTATAGTTTTACTGATATTAGAAGTTTAGAACAGCATGTGTGAGAAACAAGTGAAAAGGGCATAAAAACATGAAAATACTGCATTAGTCAGAATAAATGTCTATTAGAAGCACTAAACCGTTCTAAATAGGAATATTGAAACCTGGTTTATACAAGTACCATAAAGTTAGAAAAGCACATGTTGAAAACTGATATTCTTAAGGAAAAACCTATATGTAAAGCTTATGCATTGCTTCAGGTGCACCATCTAGTGGTTAAAAAAGAGAACTACCGAAATAATGTTTGTATTAAAGCATGGCATTGGCAATATGAGTATTGCACAGTTAAAGTGTACCATAAAGATCATTATCTATGACACGGAATAACAGGAATATATATGTTATTAAAATATAACAATGTTTTTTGTGTAACTACGTTTTAAAATACTTCAGTTAAAATCTGTATTATATATTGTTAATAGTTATAAACATGTGATTATAAAAATGTAAAAGATGTATTGTTATGTAAGAGTCAAACTATCTCCAGCCATAAAACCCAGTGGTCTTGTCTCATGCTGTTTGTGTGATTCTTTGCAGTCCATTCCAAGCTGATCACCTTATCTCATCACGTCTACAATTATCGGCTCTCTTAATTCATATTTTGAGGCCGGTAACATTTTGGGGGCTCGTGTGCCGGGATTCGTTGTGTTACCAGTGAGAGGGAAGCGCGAGACAAGCGTGAGCCTACTACAGAGCTAGGAGAGTCGTGAGTGTCATCTGCCTTGTGAGTGGAAGTCTTCAGAGTGCAACAGATATGGCGTCTCCTCGTTGTGCACTGATGTGGGATATCCGGAAACAACTTCATCTGCTTAGTGAAGAACAGCTGCATAGCCTCGCTATTACGCTGGAAGATGAAAGAGATGTGGACGTTCCATCAGTGACTGGTACCAATGAAATGGAACTCGTTGAATTTATTGAAGACTACTTGAGAAGTGATTAGCTGGAAGAGTTAGAAGATCAAGGCATGTCTTACCTACTCATCATCCAAGACAAGATCAATGAACTAAAACTTAACAAGGAAAGTACACCAACTGTGGACATTGCAACCGCTGCAAAAAAAATAAGTAGTGGGACTGCAAGGACTGAACAGGTATCGGAGGTGGTGAGATTAACTGACGTTGTTGCTTTATTGCCACGTAGAGAATTCAAAATGCATGGTGGTGTAATTTCAGATCATGGTTCGGACATAAGTTACAGTAGCGCGTGCAGACAAATTGACGAGGGTCTAACAGAAAAATTCCCTGAATCTGAAATTATACGCACCGTGTTGAGAATAATCAAACCTGGTCATTTTAAAGATATGTTGACTGACAAAGATGATCTTACTGTTGCTCAATTGAAAAGGTTTTTGAAGTCACATATGAGAGAACGAAGTGGTAATGAGTTATTTCAGGACCTTAGCAATGCTACCCAGCAAGAAAGAGAAACAGCACAACAATTTGTTTACAGGCTAGTGGGGTTAAAACAAAAAGTTCTGTCCACATCACAACATGATAGGCGAGAGCTTAACTATGACAAAAAACTGGTGCAAGGCATATTCCTTCATACACTGTATCAGGGACTAAACGAAAAAAACTCTAATGTTAGACGAGATATCAAGCCTTACGTGTCTGATTTGACAGTAACGGATGACTTTATCGTAGAGCAGGTCACCAGATCAGTTGATGAGGAAACAGAAAGACAGAGACGCTTAAACAGTGCACCTAAACAAAAACAAAAACCTCTTAAGCCCTGTACACACGATCAGTTTGACTGATGAAAACCGTCTGATGGATTGTTTTCATCAGACAAACCGATCGTGTATGGGACCCATCAGTCTTTTTTCCATCAGTTTTAAAAAATAGAACATGTTTTAAAATTATCTGATGGATAAAAAACTGATGGCAATTTCCGATCGTCTGTGGGGAAATCCATCAGATAAAAAACCCAAGCATGCTCAGAATCAAGTCGACACATGCTCAGTAGCATTGAATTTCATTTTTCTCAGCTCATCGGAGTGTTTTACGTCACCACGTTTGGAACGGTCGGTTTTTTGACTGATGGTGTGTGGGCAAGACTGATGGAAAACAGTTTCATTAGATTTCTGATGGACAAATCCATCAGACGAAAATCCATAGGATATCTGATCGTGTGTACAGGGCTTTACTGTTCATTCATCACAGACACCAGGTAATAGTGAAAAAGACACCTTGCAAAAGAGAGTTGAGGAAGATGCTAGAGCAAATCACACTGCATTAACGGAACTAACAACACAGGTTTCTGCTCTCACAAAGAACCTGGAAAGATGATGAAGCAAACTCCTGTTGTTGAAAACCAAAGGACTAAGCCACTAACCAATGTTCAAGTTCCAGATACAGCTCACTGCAAACCCAGGTGTAATGATTGCATTAAACGAGAGAGTCAGAACTGCTACCACTGTTTCTACTGTGGTTGGACAGGACACAGAGCGGTTGATTGCTTGAAGGAAAGAAAGGCAGTCGGGAAACGACAGACGGTCACTGGGAAGGGACAACCAGTGACCACCTCAAATGATCTGTCCCGTGCGAAGGTAAACAGGGTATTCACCCACCGGTCAACTAGAACACTCCCAAAAGAGAAGGGATTCTCCAAACAACACGTAGCACAATTAATTGGAGGAAAATGCCTACTGTCATGCCAGATGAATGGTGTTCCGGTTGACATGTTGATGGACACAGGAGCTCAGGTCAGCATTGTCGGGAAGGCATGGTTAGAAAAGTTTCTACCCAGCGTCTCCATTAGGCACATACAAGATTTACTTTGTGATGACAACTTATCTATTACAGCTGCAAATGGTTCTATCATTCCATTCATCGGATGGATTGAAGTCTGCCTGGAATTTGAAAGTAGTGGACATGGAAACTCAGCCATCTATGTGCCAATGCTGGTGAGTGACTGCTGTAATGGCAATCCAATTCTTGGGTTTAATGTGATCGAAGAATTGATCAGAGAAAACCGTGACCGACCAAATAGCACCCAAAACCTGACTATCTTGCTGAGTGAAGCTATGAAAGTAAGACAGAGTGTAGCGAATAACATTGTCAATGCTGTCAGTCAAGCAACTGACCCAGGAGAAATATTCGATAGTCGTATGGTCAAAGTGGGGAAGAAGGGACTCCAGATTAAAGGAGGCGAGATCTGTGAAGTCAAATGCAGAATTAGAGCATGGCCAAAAGGAGGAATCATGCCATTTGAACCACTTCCAGAATATCCAGTTGAGGAAGGACTTGAACTATTTCCTTCAGTGGTAGATGTGCCAAATGGGTTCTCTAAACTAGTGAAGATACCTATACTGAACCGTGCTCAACATGACATCTACCTTCCGCCCAGAACAGTATTGGGTACCATTTCTCCAGCAGCTGAAATTCTACCATTGTCTCCAAACAAAGACGATGGAAAGGGAATTGACCAGAAGAAAAGGGTGTTTCATGTAAACCAGTTGAATCAAGTGGACACTGGAAATCAGCTACCCACTAACAAATCTGTTAAGTGGCACCCACCTGTCAATTTGGAAGATCTCTCAGAAGAAGAACAGGAGATAGCGAGACAAATGTTATATGACGAATCAGATGTCTTTGCTCGAGATGAGGGAGACATAGGATGCATTCCTAACCTGAAATTGAGGATAAATCTGAAAGATGAAACTCCTGTCCAGAAACGCTACAATTCGATACCGAAACCCCTATACAAGGAAGTGAGAGAATATATCCAAAACCTTCTTGACCGAGGTTGGGTAACAAAATCTTCTTCCACATACTCATCACCGGTTGTCTGTGTTAGAAAGAAGGACAGTAGCCTACGACTATGTGTTGACTTTAGGGAGTTAAACCGAAAGACTATCCCAGATAGACATCCACTACCCAGAATACAAGATCTGCTGGATAGCTTAGGAGGATTTACATGGTTCTCAATCCTGGACCAGGGTAGTGCGTATCATCAAGGCTTTGTGCATGAAGACTCCAGACATCTGACGGCTTTTAGCACCCCCTGGGGACTCCTGGAGTGGAATCATATTCCGTTCGGATTAACTAATACCCCAGCAGCTTTTCAGAGATGCATGGAAAATGTACTAGAGGGCATCAGAGACAAATGTTGTTCTCCATATCTGGATGACGTACTTTGCTACTCCAAAACTTTTCAGGAGCATGTCAATAATATTAGGCAAGTGCTTAGTCGAATGTGCGAGCATGGTATCAAACTTAGACCGCAGAAGTGTGAACTATTTAAACGACAGATTCGATACCTTGGACGAATGGTGTCAGAAGAAGGCATAAAAATTGACCCAAAAGATCTTGAAGCGGTATTACATTTGAAAAGGAAAGAACCAAAAACAGTGGGAGGAGTCAGATCTTTGTTAGGATTCCTGAGCTACTACAGGTCCTTCATTCAAGATTTCTCTCGACTTGCTAAACCACTGTATGAACTTTTGCAGAACACCGAGAAAGAATCTGCTACATCCATTACCAAAAACAATCAAGGGAAACCTACAAAGAAAAATGGGAACAAAACACAAGTGCCATCTAAAACACAGATTCAATGGACACCCAAACATCAAGCTGTAGTATCCAGACTAGGGATGAGCTCGGTGTTCGAGTCGAACATACGTTCGACTTGAACATCGGCTGTTCGATCGTTCGACGAAGATCGAACGATTTGGGCCGTTCGCGCCTAATTCGAGTGACGCGAACGGCCCACAATGCACTACGCCATCGCAGTGTCATCCAGGCGCTGTGATTGGCCAAGCATGCACTGTGACCCCGCATGCTTGGCCAATCACAGCGCCGGCAGCGAGGAGAGCAATGATTGGCCACAGGCAGGATGCCTGTGGCCAATTATTGCTGAGGGTGTTTAGTACACGCCCCACACTATAAAAGGCCGCCAGCACGGCGGCCTAGTGTAGTGTGTTCCGGAGCAGGGAAAGAGAAGCATAGGCAGGGACAGTGACATTTATTTTTTCTTGCTTAACCTGGATTCCTTTAGTTTAGGGAAAGAGAAGGATAGGTAGGGAGAGTGTCAGTGTGTTTTACTGTGCGAATCCTTGTTTCTAGGGACAGGGAAGGACAGTGAGGGAAATTCTCCTTGTGCTATAGTGTGCTTTAAAAAAACATTTTTTCTAGGGACAGAAAACTATAGGTAGGGAGAGTGTCAGTGTGTTTTACTGTGCGAATCCTTGTTTCTAGGGACAGGGAAGGACAGTGAGGGAAATTCTCCTTGTGCTATAGTGTGCTTTAAAAAAACATTTTTTCTAGGGACAGAAAACTATAGGTAGGGAGAGTGTCAGTGTGTTTTACTGTGCGAATCCTTGTTTCTAGGGACAGGGAAGGACAGTGAGGGAAATTCTCCTTGTGCTATAGTGTGCTTTAAAAAAACATTTTTTCTAGGGACAGAAAACTATAGGTAGGAAGAGTGTCAGTTTCTTTCACTGTGATAATCCTTGTTTCTAGGGACAGGGAAGGACAGTGAGGGAAATTCTCCTTGTGCTATAGTGTGCTTTAAAAAAACATTTTTTCTAGGGACAGAAAACTATAGGTAGGAAGAGTGTCAGTTTCTTTCACTGTGATAATCCTTGTTTCTAGGGACAGGGAAGGACAGTGAGGGAAATTCTCCTTGTGCTATAGTGTGCTTTAAAAAAAAAAATTCTAGGGACAGAAAACTATAGGTAGGAAGAGTGTCAGTTTCTTTCACTGTGATAATTCTTGTTTCTAGGGACAGGGAAGGACAGTGAGGGAAATTCTCCTTGTGCTATAGTGTGCTTTAAAAAAACATTTTTTCTAGGGACAGAAAACTATAGGTAGGAAGTGTGTCAGTTTCTTTCACTGTGATAATCCTTGTTTCTAGGGACAGGGAAGGACAGTGAGGGAAATTCTCCTTGTGCTATAGTGTGCTTTAAAAAAACATTTTTTCTAGGGACAGAAAACTATAGGTAGGAAGAGTGTCAGTTTCTTTCACTGTGATAATCCTTGTTTCTAGGGACAGGGAAGGACAGTGAGGGAAATTCTCCTTGTGCTATAGTGTGCTTTAAAAAAACATTTTTTCTAGGGACAGAAAACTATAGGTAGGAAGAGTGTCAGTTTCTTTCACTGTGATAATCCTTGTTTCTAGGGACAGGGAAGGACAGTGAGGGAAATTCTCCTTGTGCTATAGTGTGCTTTAAAAAAACATTTTTTCTAGGGACAGAAAACTATAGGTAGGAAGAGTGTCAGTTTCTTTCACTGTGATAATCCTTGTTTCTAGGGACAGGGAAGGACAGTGAGGGAAATTCTCCTTGTGCTATAGTGTGCTTTAAAAAAACATTTTTTCTAGGGACAGAAAACTATAGGTAGGAAGAGTGTCAGTTTCTTTCACTGTGATAATCCTTGTTTCTAGGGACAGGGAAGGACAGTGAGGGAAATTCTCCTTGTGCTATAGTGTGCTTTAAAAAAACATTTTTTCTAGGGACAGAAAACTATAGGTAGGAAGAGTGTCAGTTTCTTTCACTGTGATAATCCTTGTTTCTAGGGACAGGGAAGGACAGTGAGGGAAATTCTCCTTGTGCTATAGTGTGCTTTAAAAAAACATTTTTTCTAGGGACAGAAAACTATAGGTAGGAAGAGTGTCAGTTTCTTTCACTGTGATAATCCTTGTTTCTAGGGACAGGGAAGGACAGTGAGGGAAATTCTCCTTGTGCTATAGTGTGCTTTAAAAAAACATTTTTTCTAGGGACAGAAAACTATAGGTAGGAAGAGTGTCAGTTTCTTTCACTGTGATAATCCTTGTTTCTAGGGACAGGGAAGGACAGTGAGGGAAATTCTCCTTGTGCTATAGTGTGCTTTAAAAAAACATTTTTTCTAGGGACAGAAAACTATAGGTAGGAAGAGTGTCAGTTTCTTTCACTGTGATAATCCTTGTTTCTAGGGACAGGGAAGGACAGTGAGGGAAATTCTCCTTGTGCTATAGTGTGCTAAAGCATTCCTCATCAACCATCTTTGAAATCCTTGTTTTTTGGACAGTCAGGGAAATTGTCGTTGTGCTATTCTGTGCAAAAGCAATCATCCTCAACCATATTTAGAAATCCTTAAGTAAAGGGACAGAGAAGGACACCTGAAGGTAGCCCTTATTGCTTTTTTCCCATCTCCCTGCAGGCCATCTATTAGAATGTCTGGAAGGCAAACAAGGAGAGGCAGACAGTCAGGAGGCAATAAAAGAGGGCAAGCAGGCTCTGTGTCTGGGGGCAACAGTGCTGGTCGTGGACGCGGTGCATTGTCATCAGCACATGGCCATGGGACACGCTTGTCCTTCTTTTCGGCAGCTGGACATGTTGAGCCACATCATGCCGAAGACTTGGTAGAGTGGATGACCAAGCCCTCCTCCTCCTCCTCATCCTCTCTCACCCAGGCTCAGGGTACTGGCAAAGCAGCTGCCAAAGCGTCCTCTTCCCTGGTATCAATGTCAGACTCATCATCAGTCACTCCTTCCCTAGACCCACCATGTCCTCCTCCTGAGGAGTCCCCCGAACTGTTTGAGCACAGTGTTGGGTACATGCTCCAGGAGGATGCCCAGCGTTTCGAAGGGTCTGATGATGAAACCCAGCTACAGGAAGGCAGTAGCGTGAGAGCAGACAGAGGGGATGCTCAAGAAGGACACCAATCTGGCAGTCATGTTCCAGCAGCTGCAGCATACTGCCAGATTGGCTCCAGTGATGAGGAGGGAGGGGATGATGAGGTCACTGACTCCACGTGGGTGCCTAATAGGAGAGAGGAGGAGGAGGAGGATGAGGAGGAGGCACATCTCCAACGAGGCAGGATGCCCTTTGGTGGCCAGTGTAAGGGCAGTACACCGACGGAATCACACCGCAGAGCTCCGCCTGTGCAGGGCGCTGCCTCTGCCCGTCATTCAAAAAGTTCTTTGGTGTGGGCCTTTTTTGAGGCTAGTGCATCAGATCGCACAGCTGCTGTTTGCAACATATGTCTCAAGCGTATATCGCGTGGCCAAAACATCAGCCGCTTGGGTACCACATGCCTGACCAGACATATGTTGACCTGCCATGCAGCTCGTTGGCAAGCCTACCTCAAAGACCCACACCAAAGAACAAAGCGGACCTCTCCTTGCACCGCATCAGCTGGGATCTCCAACCCCACTATAACTTCAGTCCTCTGTGAAACATGCACTGAGAGGAATGAAGGTGTAGAATTAGGTGTGTCACAGCCAAGTACTTGCGGCCACTCTGCTAGCAGTACACCGACGTCCGATTCTAGCAGGCAAATTTCCCTGCCCCAGCTGCTGGACCGTCGAAAGAAGTTCACTCCCAGCCATCCACATGCCCAGCGGTTGAATGCTAGCTTGGCTAAATTGCTAGCGCTTCAACTGCTGCCTTTTCAGTTGGTAGACTCGGCCCCCTTCCGTGAGTTTGTGCAATGTGCGGTTCCTCAGTGGCAGGTTCCCAAACGCCACTTTTTCTCACGGAAGGCTATTCCGGCTCTCTACCGGCATGTGGAAGGCAATGTCTTGGCCTCGCTGGACAGGGCGGTCAGCGGTAAGGTGCATATTACCGCTGACTCATGGTCCAGCAGGCATGGACAGGGACGTTACCTTTCTTTCACGGCCCATTGGGTCACTCTTTTGGCAGCTGGGAAGGATGCAGGACAAGGTGCAGTAGTGTTGGAGGTTGTTCCACCGCCACGCCTCCAAAATGCTACTACTGGTTGTGACACACCTCTCTCCTCCACCCCCTCCTCTTCTTCTTCCTCCATGGCCTCTTCCTGTGGTTTGTCCTCGGAACCAGCGGTGCTCCGTAGGCGTTCAAGGGGCTACGCAAGTACGCAGGCAAAAAGATGCCATGCCGTGCTTGCGCTGGTGTGTTTGGGGGACAGAAGCCACACTGGGGCAGAGGTCCTGTCTGCTCTGCAGGGCCAGGCCAAGAGGTGGTTGACGCCACGCCAGCTTAAGCCAGGAATGGTGGTTTGCGACAATTTCACCAACCTCCTCTCCGCCCTCCGACAGGGACAACTGACCCATGTGCCCTGTGTGGCTCACGTCCTTAACCTGGTGGTGCAGCGGTTCTTGGGCAGGTACCCGGGCTTACAGGATGTCCTGAGGCAAGCCAGGAAAGTCTGTGTGCATTTCCGCAGATCTTATAATGCCAGTGCTCGCCTGGCTGAGCTGCAAAAGGAGTTGAACCTGCCCAAGAACCGCCTTATATGTGACATGCCCACCAGGTGGAACTCAACGTTGGCCATGCTGCAGCGGCTGCACACGCAGCAGAGGGCCATCAATGAGTACCTGTGCGACTACGGCACCAGGACAGGGTCAGGGGAGCTTGGTTTTTTTTCTCCACGCCAGTGGGGCATGATCAGGGATGCATGCACTGTCCTGGCACCATTTGAGGAGGCCACGAGGATGGTGAGCAGTGACAGTGCATGCATCAGTGACACTGTACCTCTTGTCCACCTGTTGGAGCACACGCTGCGTGGAATAATGGACAGGGCACTTGAGGCAGAACAGAGGCAGGAAGAGGAGGACTTCCTTGCCTCTCAAGGCCCCCTTTACCCAGACAGTGTTCCTTCTGTCCCACCCATCGCACAGGAAGAGGAGGAGGAGGAGGAGGAGGAGGAGGAGGATTGTGTCAGCATGGAGGTGGAGGCTGGCACTCAGCATCATCAGCAGCAGTCTTTTAGGGATGATTTACAGTCCCAAGAAACCAGTGGACTTGTACGTGGCTGGGAGGAGGTGGCTGCGGATCATGTCGTCCTTAGTGACCCAGAGGACTCCGGAGCGAATGCCTCAGCAAACCTACGCTGCATGGCCTCCCTGATCCTGCAAAGTCTGCGGAAGGATCCTCGTATTCTTCGGATCAAGGAGAGGGACCATTACTGGCTGGCCACTCTCCTTGATCCACGGTACAAGGGTAAGGTTGCGGACCTTATGTTACCGTCGCAGAGGGAGCAGAGGATGACACAACTCCGGGAGGCCTTGCAGAAAGGTCTGTGCAACGCGTTCCCAGAGACTGGGAGGTTACAAACTCCTGGTCCTGGACAACGAGTTGCTGAGGCTTCGGCCAGTCAAAGAAGGAGCGGTGGGGAAGGTGGCCGTCTGACCGATGCGTTCAGACAATTCTTTAGTCCGCAGCCCCAAAGTATGATCGGTTCCAGCAACCATCGCCAGCGTCTGATAAACATGGTGCAGGAATATCTAGGGGCAAGGTCAGACTTGGACACCTTCCCCACCGAAAATCCTCTGGCTTACTGGGTCTTGAGGATGGATCACTGGCCAGAGCTTGCACAGTATGCAATTGAGCTACTGGCCTGTCCTGCATCCAGCGTTCTTTCGGAACGCACATTCAGTGCTGCTGGAGGATTTGTCACGGATCACAGGGTGCGCCTGTCCACCGACTCGGTTGATCGACTGACTTTCATCAAGATGAACCAGTCTTGGATCACCACCAGCTACCACACACCTGATGCTGATATAACAGACTAATTGATTTTAACATGTCACATCCCTTCAAGACTGATGCTGATGCTGAGTGCCTGTGCTGTTATGTTGACTGGCTATCCTCCTCCTCCGAGTCCTCAATGATACGATTGATGATGATAGCTTGGAAGATCATTTTTGTTTATGGGTGCCGCCACCAGTGGCTAAGGCCCAATTTTTCAGCCCCTGTTTTACAGGGGCGTGTCATTACAATCTTTGAAGCAATACTTTGCAACAGGGCTCATTGCTGTGCTCCAAGTACAGTATCTGTGAGGGGTTGTAGTGTTGTGCCACCAGTGCCTAAGGCCCAATTTTTCAGCCCCTGTTCAACAGGGGCATGTAATTACAATTCTTGATCTAATAATTCACAGCAGGGCCCATTGCTGCACCCACCAAGAGTAACTCTGAGGGCTTACAGTGTTGTGGCAACGCCACCACCACCACCACCACGAAAGGCCCATTTTTCAGCCCCTGTTCAAAAGGGGCATGTAATTACAATTCTTGATCTAATAATTCACAGCAGGGCCCATTCCTGCACCCACCAAGAGTAACTCTGAGGGCTTACAGTGTTGTGGCAACGCCACCACCACCACCACCACGAAAGGCCCAATTTTTCAGCCCCTGTTCAAAAGGGGCATGTAATTACAATTCTTGATCTAATAATTCACAGCAGGGCCCATTCCTGCACCCACCAAGAGTAACTCTGAGGGCTTACAGTGTTGTGGCAACGCCACCACCACCACCACCACGAAAGGCCCATTTTTTCAGCCCCTGTTCAAAAGGGGCATGTAATTACAATTCTTGATCTAATAATTCACAGCAGGGCCCATTCCTGCACCCACCAAGAGTAACTCTGAGGGCTTACAGTGTTGTGGCAACACCACCACCACCACCACCACCACGAAAGGCCCAATTTTTCAGCCCCTGTTCAAAAGGGGCATGTAATTACAATTCTTGATCTAATAATTCACAGCAGGGCCCATTCCTGCACCCACCAAGAGTAACTCTGAGGGCTTACAGTGTTGTGGCAACTCCACCACCACCACCACCACCACGAAAGGCCCAATTTTTCAGCCCCTGTTCAACAGGGGCATGCAATTACAATTCTTGATCTAATAATTCACAGCAGGGCCCATTGCTGCACCCACCAAGAGTAACTCTGAGGGCTTACAGTGTTGTGGCAACGCCACCACCACCACCACCACGAAAGGCCCAATTTTTCAGCCCCTGTTCAAAAGGGGCATGTAATTACAATTCTTGATCTAATAATTCACAGCAGGGCCCATTCCTGCACCCACCAAGAGTAACTCTGAGGGCTTACAGTGTTGTGGCAACGCCACCACCACCACGAAAGGCCCAATTTTTCAGCCCCTGTTCAACAGGGGCATGCAATTAAAATTCTTGATCTAATAATTCACAGCAGGGCCCATTGCTGCACCCACCAAGAGTAACTGTCAGGGCTTACAGTGTTGTGGCACCAGCACCACCATCAAAGGCCCAATTTTTACTACCACTGTTCAACAATTATATGTAATTACAATTCCTGATATAATAGTTGACAGCAGGGCGTTCCAGCACCAACCAAGAGTAACTGTGAGTGCTTACAGTGTTGTGCCAACACCAACAACTAAGGGGCCTATTTCTGCAGAGTATATACGGCAGGTCCCTACTTTCAAACATCCAACTTACAAACGACTCCTACTTGCAAACGCAAGAAGACAACAGGAAGTGAGAGGAAATCTACCCCTTGGAAGGAAAATTCTCTCCTGTAAGAATTAATATGGGAGAAAGGTGTCTCCTCTGTACTGATGCTTTATCACCAATCCTTGTTTCAAGAAAAACACCACATTTCAAAAACAGTTGTCATTGGGACGGAAAGTGAGGTGAAATGTTCTGAACAGGGGCACAGACAGCAAAACAAATGTTACAGGGGTGATAACCCTTACCTATGTTTTCCAAAAAGTTTAAAAAGAGATTTTTGGGCTGGAGCTACACTTAAACAATGTACCTGTTCAAAATTACAAACAGATTCTACATAAGAACAAACCTACAGTCCCTGTCTTGTATGCACCGCCTGTATACGGCTGTTCAGAGTATATAGGGCCTTTTTTATTTTATGTGCGGGGTTCCCCTTAATATCCATACAAGACCCAAAGGGGCTGGTAATGGGCTGGGGTAGGGGGGGGGGGTCATGGGGTAGCTATGCCATTTTTCTTAAAGATTTTCATCCATATTACCCGGACCAGACATTACATTAAAGCCGCAAGCAGTTTTAAATGGCTTTTTTTTCCTTTAGAAGTGTCATTTTGTGCAGGGACAGTTCTAAACACGGGAAACACGTGGCACTTCACAGGCATACTTTAGACACCCCCCAGGTACGATATTTAAAGGAATATTTGACTTTTTTTTTTTCACTTTATGCATCATTAAAATGACTGCTCCCGAAAAACGACCGTTTTTAAAACTTATTTTTGCATTGATACATGTCCCCTGGTGCACAACCCGGGTTCCCAAACCCTTTTTAGGACAATAACATGCATAATAGTTGTTATAATTAGCACTTTAGAATTCGAACGTTCACATCCATTGTATTTAATAGGGTTCTAATGTTCGTACGAACTTTCGGTCCGTTCGCGGGTTCTGGTGCGAACCGAACCCGGGGGTGTTCGGCTCATCACTAATCCAGACTGGTGGACATGCTAACCAATCCACCAATACTAGCATACCCTGATTTTGACCTACCCTTCGTATTACACACTGATGCTTCCAATGAAGGCCTAGGTGCTGTACTGTACCAACGACAAGGAGAAAAACTTCGTGTTATCGGGTTTGGCTCCAGAACATTGACTCCAGCAGAGCGCAATTACCATCTTCACTCTGGTAAACTTGAGTTTTTAGCTCTCAAGTGGGCAGTCTGACAAATTCAGAGATTACTTGTACTACGCTCCAACATTCACAGTCTACACAGACAACAACCCATTGACATATGTATTGAGTACTGCCAGACTGAATGCTGTGGGTCATCGCTGGGTTGGCGAGTTGGCCGATTTCCACTTCGATATCAAGTACAGGCCAGGTAAACAGAATGCAGACGCGGATACACTGTCACGATTTCCGGTGGAACTCACAAAGAATTTGAGTGAGTACACAGAGCTTGTACCATCTGAGGTTGTGTCAGCTATGTGGCAAGGGAGCAAAGCTGTCGACGAAGAAGAGGCACTATGGGTGGCTTCATTGACTTTTCACTCAGAAAGTGATGTGGCCGAAGAATTGCTGAAAGGACAGACAATCTGCCCAATGACTCAGGAGAACATCAGAGCATTACAACAAGACGATACCAACATTAGAGAAGTTGTCTGGCTTAAGGAGAACGACTGGATACCAAACCACAAAGAAAAGGAGAGTATGACCAGTAAAACAAGACGTTTAATACATGAATGGAACAAACTCAGAGTTGATGAAGGAATCCTCTACCGACACGCTGGAACCCGAAAACAGCTAGTCCTACCAGAAAAGCTAAAACCATTGGTCTTAAAAAATCTTCATGATGACATGGGTCACATTGGTACTGACAAGGTAACTCACCTAGCACGTGAACGATTTTACTGGCCATTTATGCAAAAAGACATTGATGAATATGTGCTGAAGAAGTGCAACTGCATCAAACAAAAGCATCCAAATATCACCGAAAGAGCACCTATGGGTTCGATTACTACCAGTTCACCCTTGGAGTTAGTATCCATTGATTATCTTCACTTGGAAAAAAGCAAAGGAGGATATGAGTATATACTTGTAATAGTTGACCACTTCACACGCTTTGCACAAGCGTATCCCACTAAGAACAAATCTGGAAAAATGGCGGCAGAAAAGATCTTTCAAGATTTCATACCACGTTTTGGCTATCCAGAGAAACTCCACCATGACCAAGGAAGAGAATTTGAAAACAACTTGTTTCAGACATTGCAACAATTGGCAGGGATTTCTCATTCGAGAACTACTCCGTACCATCCACAGGGTAACCCAGTGGAGAGACTGAACCGTACTTTGTTAGAGATGCTTCGCACCTTAGAGGAAGAGAAAAAGTCAGATTGGAAAGAATATCTTCCACATATGGCTCATGCATACAATTGCACCAGGCATGAAGCCACAGGATACTCGCCATTCTTTCTATTGTACGGAAGATCTCCTCGTTTGCCTATTGACCTAATGCTCAACCTAAATTTGGAAAAGGAATCAGAAAGTCGACCAACATTTACTAAAAAATGGGCAAGAAGCTTACAAAATCGCATCCGAGAATAGCCAAAAATCATCTGCTAAAGGGAAGAAGTACTATGACAAGAAGATAAAAGGAGCACCTCTTCAACCGGGTGATAGGGTCTTAGTACGAAATCTCTCTGAAAGAGGAGGACCTGGTAAACTTTGTTCATACTGGGAAGAATCAGTACACAAAGTGGTAGAAAGAATCAAAGATGGGCCTGTGTACAAAATTCAGCCTGAAAGTGGTAAAAAGACTATTCGAGTGCTGCACAGAAATATTTTACTACCAGTAAATGACCTACCAATTGAAGGACACATTCCAAGAGTACCAATGAAACAAAGACAATCAAGTAACAGAAAGGAGACCAGACTGGATCTGGACCAAGAGGAGGAATGTTCAGATGAAGAAAGATGGTATTATCCTTACATACCAGAGACTACAGAAAGTCATGATCGTGTTGTGTCTCAACAAAACTCTCAAAACGTACAGAAAATCCCTTTGAGGCCTCGTACACACGGCCGAGATTCTCGTTGAAAAAAACATGTCGTTTTTTTCTACGAGATTCCTGGAAAAGAAAATTGTCCCGGCCGAGTGTACACACGCTCGTCTCAAAGAACCCGCGGTTCTTTGAATGGAGCGTACGCGGTGACGTCATTGACTACGACGAGCATGCGCTCGTCACATTCGATGTCGTCACCGCCATCTTGGTATACCCTACGTATGCCTAGGAAACTACCGCGCATGCGTCAAATTCATTTCGAACATGCGCGGGCTTCCCGGCGGACAGGTAAGTGTACACACACTCACTTTTCTCGTCGAGAAACAGGCTGACGAGAATCTCGACGAGAAAATAGAGAGCAGGTTCTCTATTTTCTCGTCGAGGTTACTTGTCGGTTTTCTCGACGAGAAACCCGATAGCCGCGTACACACGACCGATTTACTCGGCAAGACATCTCTGCCAGCAAGTTTCTTGCTGGTTCTTGCCGAGAAAATCGGTCGTGTGTACGAGGCCTAAGAGTTTCTGCTGAAGAGTTCTATCCTACAACTACCACACCCAATCTTGAACAAGAACAAAATGATGGAACATTAGTTGGCGACCAAATCTGGGCTACAGACATGGTGGGACTAGACACTGCAGAATTACCCTCAATAAGTCAAGACTTACCTGTGAGCCAAGATATGCAAATGGAGAATGATGTTGATGGAGATGACTCAACTCCTGTCAGAAGATCTACCAGACAAGCTAAGCCTAAAGAGATCTTTACATATGACACACTAGGTCAGCCAAGATACATGCCAAGTCAGATTCACACCGTACAAACTCCTACAATGCTAGCTACTCCTATGACATGCCAGGTAGTTAACATAGCTCCTTGGTGGCAACAAGTACCTATCTGGGTTTCTTAAATCACTAAACAGTGTTCAGATAACAATTGAGTTTAATGTCGGTAGCCATTAACTGAAGGAGGGGAGAGTGTGACGGACTGGGGTTTATATGGTCACAAAACAGACACCCCAAAGCAAAGTACATATTCATTTATTTTATTTTATTTCTAGCAAAGAAATACCTTCCTGCTATTCTATCAAGAACCAGTAGATGGCAGAGAAGGTACACAAACAGAGTTTATATAAGGCCACCCACCATGTGACTGGACTCAAACTATCTCCAGCCATAAAACCCAGTGGTCTTGTCTCATGCTGTTTGTGTGATTCTTTGCAGGTATGTACTCTAAATCGTTCCTAATCTGCATTAAACTATAATAGAAATATTCTTAAACATCTGGAGCAGATGCAGGGAAAGTTCCAGCAGACTGTATTCTATAGTTTTACTGATATTAGAAGTTTAGAACAGCATGTGTGAGAAACAAGTGAAAAGGGCATAAAAACATGAAAATACTGCATTAGTCAGAATAAATGTCTATTAGAAGCACTAAACCGTTCTAAATAGGAATATTGAAACCTGGTCTATACAAGTACCATAAAGTTAGAAAAGCACATGCTGAAAAATGATATTCTTAAGGAAAAACCTATATGTAAAGCTTATGCATTGCTTCAGGTGCACCATCTAGTGGTTAAAAAAGAGAACTACCGAAATAATGTTTGTATTAAAGCATGGCATTGGCAATATGAGTATTGCACAGTTAAAGTGTACCATAAAGATCATTATCTATGACACGGAATAACAGGAATATATATGTTATTAAAATATAACAATGTTTTTTGTGTAACTACGTTTTAAAATACTTCAGTTAAAATCTGTATTATATATTGTTAATAGTTATAAACATGTGATTATAAAAATGTAAAAGATGTATTGTTATGTAAGAGTCAAACTATCTTCAGCCATAAAACCCAGTGGTCTTGTCTCATGCTGTTTGTGTGATTCTTTGCAGTCCACGCCAAGCTGATCACCTTATCTCATCACGTCTACAATTATCGGCTCTCTTAATTCATATTTTGAGGCCGGTAACAGACACATAATGGGCTACTATGCGATGCAGAAACCATACACGTGGCCAGTTTTTTCTGCAAAAAGCTCTCCCAGCAGTTTTCTTGTGTACGAGGCTATAGACTTCAATGGATGAAAAGTACGTATTGAAAAACGCAAAATGCACCTGCAATATGCAAACTGCAACCTGCATAGGTGTGAATCAGGCCTTAAATGTGAAAGGAGCCGAATTGCCTCTTCTCAAGGAAGAATAGATTCCGTTTATTTAACTTATCCTCCTAGCTCACATTAATTTAGCTCCCCTCCTCCATGAACCTGTGGCCAAAACTGAACTGCATTTTTAAGATGAGGTCTTACCTATGCTTTGTAACATGCAACATTTTATCTTTCTTTCTCTCTTTCTTTCTTTCTCTCTCTCTGCTACACATCTAATGCTAGGTTCACACATATGAGTCTCTGTGGGGGTGCATTTTAGTGGGTTGCACAGCCCATTCATATGGGAAAAGGAAAAGGTCCCTAACCCTTTTTGCAAAACACACCAGACTGGAACAGCATTAAACCAAAATCTTTTTCCATCATGAACTCACCTTGTTGTACTTCTCTAGACTGTATGATGAATGCATATTTTTAGGCCTAAAATGAATAACATTGGTAGTATAGGGTAGATTTTCTGGGCTACAAAAAAATCTTCAGTGTGTGACACAGTAACCATTTGTCATTGTAGTTTATGAGCAAATGCATCTAGGTTCAAGATTTAATTGTTGAAGGTACCAGAGGCAATGGAGAGGAAAGGGTTTTTACAGAGGGTAGAGTTTAGATAGTTTTTTTGACAGTGTAACCAGTAGACATGTGCGATTAGTTTCGTACGAATCGAAAATCCGTACAAATTTTTCGAAATTCGTATTCGAAAAAATTCGTAATTCGGATTCGTACAAATTCTGTACGAAATACGAAATTTCAAAAAATTTGTACGAAATTTCGTATCCAAATTATCCGAATCCAAACTACCAAATAAGACATGAAAATTCGACAAAGCGATAGATAAATATTTTTCTTTCTCGTACATCACGGGACACAGAGCGACATAGTCATTACTAATGGGTTATATAGATACCGTCAGGTGCTGGCACTGGCAACTTCCAAAACCGGAAGTACCCTCCCCTATATAAGCCCCTCCCATCCGGGAGCACCTCAGTTTTTTGCCAGTGTCTAAGGTGTTGGCCAAGAAGAAACATGTGTTTTTCACTGAGCTTGCGTACAGGTTCTTTTGGGCCTCAGTAAGCTATTCCGGATCCGACCAAAAAAGCTTCATAGCTAAACGGTCGGTACCCGGGCCTTGCAGAGAAGAGCAAGGTTTTGCCTGTAATGCTTCTCTTAGGAGAGCTGGACCCTGGGATCCAGAGCTCTGGTCATACCCACGACCAAGATGTTTTCTGTGCAGGGTGCTATACAGGTCCAGGGGAGTGGAATCCTTGGGAACCTGGTCCCTGAAGGTTTGATTACAATGCCTGCCGTGATAGGTGAAGTTTGGGCTTCTGTGGACCAAACAAAGTCCTGCGGCGAGGAAAAGGTAAGTGGGGGCCCTCAGGAACTTGGTTCTATTGAGGGACCCCCAAGCCTATTTTGTCTTTCTGCCTGTTACCTAAGGTATTCCCGCTAATATTCTGTGTATGCCTGTTACTACTGAGAAAATGTATAAATTTTAATAGTAGGCAAGAAAAAAAAAAAATGTAAGACCGCGGTACCTGTGTTAGACACTAGAGGCCGCTATGGTTCTTTTTCTTGTAATGTGGATTTTTTTCTTCCAGAATCAAATCCAGGCAGTTGGTATGTTCTCTGCTGGGAAGCTGTCTCCTCTGCCCTGTTGCTGCGCTCATCCATCCCCGGGCCCTGCGGCAAAGGGGGCCCTGGCTCCCATCTAGCTCCTTATTGTTTTTAAAAAAGGGCGCCGAAGGCGCACGTGCGCGTGCACGTGCCTCTATTCATAGAGGCGATCTGAAAAAAGGGGCGGAGCGGGTGGATGACACTCAGGTGTGCGCCGCGGCGCTACTGCGCATGTGCGGGCGTCCAGCGTGTTTTAAAGCACATTATAGCTGGCTATTGAATGCACAGACAGAGCTAGCAACAGATAAAGGCACACAGAGGCGGTTGATGCAGGCATCCCCTAGAAAGGCACTTTAGTAGACACCAACTGTGATATAGCAGCAATTGTGCTAGACTATTCTCAGTAAAAGTGGTGTATTACGGCTGGAATACCTCAGCTTTAGGCTTAAGAATATGCCGTCCAGAAGCTCCGGAACTGAATCTTCCAGGAAGCGAAGGGGGTCTCATCGGGCTCTGAGGATCTTGGGCATGCTTCTGCTGCACCAGTCTCCCCTGAAGTTCAGAGGTAAGTGACCATAGAGACCCCGCAGGGGTACTTGGTACTGTGGCTGTCCTCAGTCACCTGCTCCTGTGTATGTAACAGAGGAGGTTTTTTCCTCAGCTCTGGGAGGATTAGAGAGAGATTGTCAACATTGATCGCTGCCTCCCTGTCAGGGAAAGCACGCCGATCTCCGTCTCCTCCTTCAGAGTGCCTGTTAGCAGAGCAACAGTCCCATACAGGGATCGACCTGCCTGAAGGGGATCAGGATGAGGTTGATTCTGTTATAGAGGAATCAACAGTGGAGGAACCTTTCTCAGCAGCTCAAGCTGAAAGATTATGGGTTCAGTCTCTGACTAACATGGTCCGATCGGCATTTAAAAATGCACCTTGCGGAACCATCAACCACTACTGTATCCTCGTTGGGGTCGCTAGAAGCCCCCAGACTGTCTGTTCTTTTCCACTTCGCCCTTTACTGAAAGGGCTTATTTACCAGGATTGGGAACGTCCTGAGAAAATATTATTCCCCCAAGAGATTTCCGGTGGTCTATCCCATGGAGGATAAGTTCATCAAAAAAAAAAAATGGAAGGTCCCTACAGTGGACGCAGCCATCTCTTGTATGTATAAATCACTGACATGTCCAGTGGATAATGTCCACATGTTCAAGAACCCAATAGATAAAAGATTGGAGTCCTTATGAAAGTCTGCTTCTTTCTACAGCAAGCTTGGTGACACAACCAGCAGTAGCAGCTATTGGGGTCTGCTAAGCAGTGAAGGATCAGTTAAAACAGGTCTTGAGGGACTTGACAGATCAGCAGGCCTTGCCCTAGCTGATCTACCTAGAGCCTTAGGCTTTGCGGTTGACGCCATAAAGGATTCAGTCCAATCAGGCCTCCCGCCTTACGCTGTCTATAGTACATATGCGTAGGCTTCTATGGCTCAAAAACTGGTCTGCTGAAGCTCCCTGTAAGGAATGGCTGGTTAGCGTCCCATTTCATGGTGAACGCTTATTCAGGGAAAACCTGGACAAATATATCCAGAAAATTTCCAGCGGTAAAAATACGCTCTTGCCGGTTAAAAACAGAGTTAGAGGTCCCTCTTTAAGAGGCCTGCTTCTCCAGTCCCTGGGGCATCGGCTGTGTAACAGTTCCGACGGCCTCCTCGGTCAATTCCCGGGGGTAAAAAACAGGGACAATAGCAGGGTAATGAGAAACCCTGGGTCAGGGGAGGTACAAAACCTCCCCCAAAGTTAAATTCATTGAAGGGTTGCCCCCACTCAGTCGGGTGGGGGGAGGACTCCAGTTGTTCACAAGAGACCTGGCGGGACGCGATCAAGACAGATAGGTGCTCTCCGCAGTATGTTGGGGATACAGATTGGAGTTAAGAGACTCTCCTCCTTCCCATTTTTGAGGTCAAACGTGCCAAGGGATCCCCGGAAGAGAGAGTCCCTCCTGTTGGCACTAGAACAACTATTGCTCCAAGGAGTAATTATGGAGGTTCCCCTGGAAGAATGAGGGTTCGGGTTTTACTCAAACCTCTCTACAGTCCCGAAGCAAACGCGGACGGGAGGCCCATATTAATTCTAAAAGGGCTATACAAATTCC